>CATNUO010000012.1:0-1200000 GCA_951215215.1 Andrena trimmerana
TGACCAGTGACCACTGACCAGTGACCAGTGACCACTGACCAGTGACCAGGGACCAGTGACCAGCGAAAGTGAACAGTGACCAGTGACCAGTGACCAGTGACTAGCCAAATTGAGCAGTGACCAGTGACCAGTGACCAGTGACCAGTGACCAGTGACCAGTGACCAGTGACCAGCGAAATTGACCAGTGACCATTGACCAGTGACCAGCGAAAGTGACCAGTGACCAGTGACCAGTGACCAGCGAAATCGACCAGTGACCAGTGACCAGAGACCAGTGACTAGCCAAATTGACCAGTGACCAGTGACCAGTGACCAGTGACCAGCGGTAGTGACCAGTGATCAGTGACCAGTGAACAGTGACCAGTGACCAGTGACCAGCGAAAGTGACAAGTGACCAGTGACCAGTGACCAGTGACCAGTGACCAGCGAAAGTGACCAGTGACCAGTGACCAGTGACCAGTGACCAGTGACCAGTGACCAGTGACCAGCGAAAGTTACAAGTGACCAGTGACCAGTGCCCAGTGACCAGTGACCAGTGACCAGCGAAGTTGACCAGTGACCAGTGAACAGTGACCAGCGAAATTGACCAGTTTCCAGTGACCAGTGATAAGTGACCAGTGACCAGTGACCAGCGAATGTGACCAGTGAACAGTGACCAGCGAAATTGACCAGTGACCATTGACCAGTGACCAGCGAAAGTGACCAGTGACGAGTGACCAGTGAAAAGTGACCAGTGACAAGTGACCAGTGACCACTGACCAGTGACCAGTGACCACTGACCAGTGACCAGTGACCAGTGACCAGGGACCAGTGACCAGCGAAAGTGAACAGTGACCAGTGACCAGTGACCAGTGACTAGCCAAATTGAGCAGTGACCAGTGACCAGTGACCAGTGACCAGTGACCAGTGACCAGTGACCAGTGACCAGCGAAATTGACCAGTGACCATTGACCAGTGACCAGCGAAAGTGACCAGTGACCAGTGACCAGTGAACAGCGAAATCGACCAGTGACCAGTGACCAGAGACCAGTGACTAGCCAAATTGACCAGTGACCAGTGACCAGTGACCAGTGACCAGCGGTAGTGACCAGTGACCAGTGACCAGTGAACAGTGACCAGTGACCAGCGAAATTGACCAGTGACCAGCGAAAGTGACCAGTGACCAGTGACCAGTGACCAGTGACCAGTGACCAGTGACCAGCGAAGTTGACCAGTGACCAGTGAACAGTGACCAGCGAAATTGACCAGTTTCCAGTGACCAGTGATAAGTGACCAGTGACCAGTGACCAGCGAATGTGACCAGTGAACAGTGACCAGCGAAATTGACCAGTGACCATTGACCAGTGACCAGCGAAAGTGACCAGTGACGAGTGACCAGTGAAAAGTGACCAGTGACAAGTGACCAGTGACCACTGACCAGTGACCAGTGACCACTGACCAGTGACCAGTGACCAGTGACCAGGGACCAGTGACCAGCGAAAGTGAACAGTGACCAGTGACCAGTGACCAGTGACTAGCCAAATTGAGCAGTGACCAGTGACCAGTGACCAGTGACCAGTGACCAGTGACCAGTGACCAGTGACCAGCGAAATTGACCAGTGACCATTGACCAGTGACCAGCGAAAGTGACCAGTGACCAGTGACCAGTGAACAGCGAAATCGACCAGTGACCAGTGACCAGAGACCAGTGACTAGCCAAATTGACCAGTGACCAGTGACCAGTGACCAGTGACCAGCGGTAGTGACCAGTGATCAGTGACCAGTGAACAGTGACCAGTGACCAGCGAAATTGACCAGTGACCAGCGAAAGTGACCAGTGACGAGTGACCTGTGACAAGTGACCAGTGACCAGCGACCAGTGACCAGTGACCAGTGACCAGTGACCAGTGACCAGTGACCAGTGACCAGTGACCAGCGACCATTGACCAGTGACCAGTGACCAGCAAAAATGACCAGTGACCAGTGACCAGCAAAAATGACCAGTGACCAGTGACCAGTGACCAGTGACCAGCGAAAGTGACAAGTGACCAGTGACCATTGACCAGTGACCAGTGACCAGTGACCAGCGAAAGTGACCAGTGACCAGTGAACAGTGACCAGCGAAATTGACCAGTTTCCAGTGACCAGTGACAAGTGACCAGTGACCAGTGACCAGCGACCAGTGACCAGTGACAAGTGACCAGTGACCAGTGACCAGTGACCAGCGAAAGTGACAAGTGACCAGTGACCAGTGACCAGTGACCAGTGACCAGTGACCAGTGACCAGTGACCAGCGAAAGTGACCAGTGACCAGTGACCAGTGACCAGTAGCCAGTGACCAGTGACCAGCGAAAGTGACAAGTGACCAGTGACCAGTGACCAGTGACCAGTGACCAGTGACCAGTGACCAGCGAAGGTGACCAGTGACCAGTGAACAGTGACCAGCGAAATTGACCAGTTTCCAGTGACCAGTGACCAGCGAAAGTGACCAGTGAACAGTGACCAGCGAAATTGACCAGTTTCCAGTGACGAGTGACAAGTGACCAGTGACCAGTGACCAGCGACCAGTGACCAGTGACAAGTGACCAGTGACCAGTGACCAGTGACCAGCGAAAGTGACAAGTGACCAGTGACCAGTGACCAGTGACCAGTGACCAGTGACCAGCGAAAGTGACCAGTGACCAGTGACCAGTGACCAGTAGCCAGTGACCAGTGACCAGCGAAAGTGACAAGTGACCAGTGACCAGTGACCAGTGACCAGTGACCAGTGACCAGTGACCAGTGACCAGCGAAGGTGACCAGTGACCAGTGAACAGTGACCAGCGAAATTGACCAGTTTCCAGTGACCAGTGACCAGCGAAAGTGACCAGTGAACAGTGACCAGCGAAATTGACCAGTGACCATTGACCAGTGACCAGCGAAAGTGACCAGTGACGAGTGACCAGTGACAAGTGACCAGTGACAAGTGACCAGTGACCACTGACCAGTCACCAGTGACCAGTGACCAGGGACCAGTGACCAGCGAAAGTGACCAGTGACCAGTGACCAGTGACCAGTGACTAGCCAAATTGAGCAGTGAGCAGTGACCAGTGACCATTGACCAGTGACCAGTGACCACTGACCAGTGACCAGCGACCAGTGACCAGTGACCATTGACCAGTGACCAGTGACCAGTGACCAGCGAAAGTGACCAGTGACCAGTGACCAGTGACCAGTGACCAGTGACCAGTGACCAGTGACCAGTGACCAGTGACCAGTGACCAGTTACAAGTGACCAGTGACCAGCGACCAGTGACCAGTGACGAGCGACCAGTGACCAGTGACCATTGACCAGTGACCAGTGACCAGTGACCAGCAAAAGTGACCAGGGACCAGTGACCAGTGACCAGTGACCAGTGACCAGCGAAAGTGACCAGTGACCAGTGACCAGTGACCAGCGAAATCGACCAGTGACCAGTGACCAGAGACCAGGGACTAGCCAAATTGACCAGTGACCAGTGACCAGTGACCAGTGACCAGCGGTAGTGACCAGTGATCAGTGACCAGTGAACAGTGACCAGTGACCAGCGAAATTGACCAGTGACCAGCGAAAGTGACCAGTGACGAGTGACCTGTGACAAGTGACCAGTGACCAGCGACCAGTGACCAGTGACCAGTGACCAGAGACCAGTGACCAGTGACCAGCGAAAGTGAACAGGGACCAGTGACCAGTGACCAGTGACCAGTGACCAGTGACCAGTGACCAGTGACCAGTGACCAGCGACCAGTGACCAGTGACCATTGACCAGTGACCAGTGACCAGCAAAAATGACCAGTGACCAGTGACCAGCAAAAATGACCAGTGACCAGTGACCAGTGACCAGTGACCAGCGAAAGTGACAAGTGACCAGTGACCATTGACCAGTGACCAGTGACCAGTGACCAGCGAAAGTGACCAGTGACCAGTGAACAGTGACCAGCGAAATTGACCAGTTTCCAGTGACCAGTGACAAGTGACCAGTGACCAGTGACCAGCGACCAGTGACCAGTGACAAGTGACCAGTGACCAGTGACCAGTGACCAGCGAAAGTGACAAGTGACCAGTGACCAGTGACCAGTGACCAGTGACCAGTGACCAGTGACCAGTGACCAGCGAAAGTGACCAGTGACGAGTGACCTGTGACAAGTGACCAGTGACCAGCGACCAGTGACCAGTGACCAGCGAAAGTGACCAGTGACCAGTGACCAGTGACCAGCGAAATCGACCAGTGACCAGTGACCAGAGACCAGTGACTAACCAAATTGACCAGAGACCAGTGACCAGTGACCAGTGACGAGTGACCTGTGACAAGTGACCAGTGACCAGCGACCAGTGACCAGTGACCAGCGAAAGTGACCAGTGACCAGTGACCAGTGACCAGCGAAATCGACCAGTGACCAGTGACCAGAGACCAGTGACTAACCAAATTGACCAGAGACCAGTGACCAGTGACCAGTGACCAGCGGTAGTGACCAGTGATCAGTGACCAGTGAACAGTGACCAGTGAGCAGTGACCAGTGACCAGCGAAAGTGACCAGGGACCAGTGACCAGTGACCAGTGACCAGTGACGACTGACCATTGACCAGTGTCCAGTGACCAGTGACCAGTGACCAGTGACCAGTGACCAGTGACCAGCGACCAGTGACCAGTGACCATTGACCAGTGACCAGTGACCAGCAAAAATGACCAGTGACCAGTGACCAGTGACCAGTGACCAGTGACCAGTGACCAGTGACCAGTGACCAGTGACCAGTGACCAGCGAAAGTGACAAGTGACCAGTGACCATTGACCAGTGACCAGTGACCAGTGACCAGTGACCAGCGACCAGTGACCAGTGACCACTGACCAGTGACCAGTGACCAGTGACCAGGGACCAGTGACCAGTGACCAGTGACCAGTGACCAGTGACCAGTGACCAGTGACCAGTGACCAGTGACCAGTGACCAGTGACCAGTGACCAGTGACCAGTGACCAGCGAAGGTGACCAGTGACCAGTGAACAGTGACCAGCGAAATTGACCAGTGACCATTGACCATTGACCAGCGAAAGTGACCAGTGACGAGTGACCAGTGACAAGTGACCAGTGACAAGTGACCAGTGACCACTGACCAGTGACCAGTGACCACTGACCAGTCACCAGTGACCAGTGACCAGGGACCAGTGACCAGCGAAAGTGACCAGTGACCAGTGACCAGTGACCAGTGACTAGCCAAATTGAGCAGTGAGCAGTGACCAGTGACCAGTGACCAGTGACCAGTGACCAGCGAAATTGACCAGTGACCATTGACCAGTGACCAGCGAAAGTGACCAGTGACGAGTGACCTGTGACAAGTGACCAGTGACCAGTGACCAGGGACCAGTGACCAGCGAAAGTGAACAGTGACCAGTGACCAGTGACCAGTGACTAGCCAAATTGAGCAGTGACCAGTGACCAGTGACCAGTGACCAGTGACCAGTGACCAGTGACCAGTGACCAGCGAAATTGACCAGTGACCATTGACCAGTGACCAGCGAAAGTGACCAGTGACCAGTGACCAGTGACCAGCGAAATCGACCAGTGACCAGTGACCAGAGACCAGTGACTAGCCAAATTGACCAGTGACCAGTGACCAGTGACCAGTGACCAGCGGTAGTGACCAGTGATCAGTGACCAGTGAACAGTGACCAGTGACCAGTGACCAGCGAAAGTGACAAGTGACCAGTGACCAGTGACCAGTGACCAGTGACCAGCGAAAGTGACCAGTGACCAGTGACCAGTGACCAGTGACCAGTGACCAGTGACCAGTGACCAGCGAAAGTTACAAGTGACCAGTGACCAGTGACCAGTGACCAGTGACCAGTGACCAGCGAAGTTGACCAGTGACCAGTGAACAGTGACCAGCGAAATTGACCAGTTTCCAGTGACCAGTGATAAGTGACCAGTGACCAGTGACCAGCGAATGTGACCAGTGAACAGTGACCAGCGAAATTGACCAGTGACCATTGACCAGTGACCAGCGAAAGTGACCAGTGACGAGTGACCAGTGAAAAGTGACCAGTGACAAGTGACCAGTGACCACTGACCAGTGACCAGTGACCACTGACCAGTGACCAGTGACCAGTGACCAGGGACCAGTGACCAGCGAAAGTGAACAGTGACCAGTGACCAGTGACCAGTGACTAGCCAAATTGAGCAGTGACCAGTGACCAGTGACCAGCGAAAGTGACCAGTGACCAGTGACCAGTGAACAGCGAAATCGACCAGTGACCAGTGACCAGAGACCAGTGACTAGCCAAATTGACCAGTGACCAGTGACCAGTGACCAGTGACCAGCGGTAGTGACCAGTGACCAGTGACCAGTGAACAGTGACCAGTGACCAGCGAAATTGACCAGTGACCAGCGAAAGTGACCAGTGACCAGTGACCAGTGACCAGTGACCAGTGACCAGTGACCAGCGAAGTTGACCAGTGACCAGTGAACAGTGACCAGCGAAATTGACCAGTTTCCAGTGACCAGTGATAAGTGACCAGTGACCAGTGACCAGCGAATGTGACCAGTGAACAGTGACCAGCGAAATTGACCAGTGACCATTGACCAGTGACCAGCGAAAGTGACCAGTGACGAGTGACCAGTGAAAAGTGACCAGTGACAAGTGACCAGTGACCACTGACCAGTGACCAGTGACCACTGACCAGTGACCAGTGACCAGTGACCAGGGACCAGTGACCAGCGAAAGTGAACAGTGACCAGTGACCAGTGACCAGTGACTAGCCAAATTGAGCAGTGACCAGTGACCAGTGACCAGTGACCAGTGACCAGTGACCAGTGACCAGTGACCAGCGAAATTGACCAGTGACCATTGACCAGTGACCAGCGAAAGTGACCAGTGACCAGTGACCAGTGAACAGCGAAATCGACCAGTGACCAGTGACCAGAGACCAGTGACTAGCCAAATTGACCAGTGACCAGTGACCAGTGACCAGTGACCAGCGGTAGTGACCAGTGATCAGTGACCAGTGAACAGTGACCAGTGACCAGCGAAATTGACCAGTGACCAGCGAAAGTGACCAGTGACGAGTGACCTGTGACAAGTGACCAGTGACCAGCGACCAGTGACCAGTGACCAGTGACCAGTGACCAGTGACCAGTGACCAGTGACCAGCGACCATTGACCAGTGACCAGTGACCAGCAAAAATGACCAGTGACCAGTGACCAGCAAAAATGACCAGTGACCAGTGACCAGTGACCAGTGACCAGCGAAAGTGACAAGTGACCAGTGACCATTGACCAGTGACCAGTGACCAGTGACCAGCGAAAGTGACCAGTGACCAGTGAACAGTGACCAGCGAAATTGACCAGTTTCCAGTGACCAGTGACAAGTGACCAGTGACCAGTGACCAGCGACCAGTGACCAGTGACAAGTGACCAGTGACCAGTGACCAGTGACCAGCGAAAGTGACAAGTGACCAGTGACCAGTGACCAGTGACCAGTGACCAGTGACCAGTGACCAGTGACCAGCGAAAGTGACCAGTGACCAGTGACCAGTGACCAGTAGCCAGTGACCAGTGACCAGCGAAAGTGACAAGTGACCAGTGACCAGTGACCAGTGACCAGTGACCAGCGAAGGTGACCAGTGAACAGTGACCAGCGAAATTGACCAGTTTCCAGTGACCAGTGACCAGCGAAAGTGACCAGTGAACAGTGACCAGCGAAATTGACCAGTTTCCAGTGACGAGTGACAAGTGACCAGTGACCAGTGACCAGCGACCAGTGACCAGTGACAAGTGACCAGTGACCAGTGACCAGTGACCAGCGAAAGTGACAAGTGACCAGTGACCAGTGACCAGTGACCAGTGACCAGTGACCAGCGAAAGTGACCAGTGACCAGTGACCAGTGACCAGTAGCCAGTGACCAGTGACCAGCGAAAGTGACAAGTGACCAGTGACCAGTGACCAGTGACCAGTGACCAGTGACCAGTGACCAGCGAAGGTGACCAGTGACCAGTGAACAGTGACCAGCGAAATTGACCAGTTTCCAGTGACCAGTGACCAGCGAAAGTGACCAGTGAACAGTGACCAGCGAAATTGACCAGTGACCATTGACCAGTGACCAGCGAAAGTGACCAGTGACGAGTGACCAGTGACAAGTGACCAGTGACAAGTGACCAGTGACCACTGACCAGTCACCAGTGACCAGTGACCAGGGACCAGTGACCAGCGAAAGTGACCAGTGACCAGTGACCAGTGACCAGTGACTAGCCAAATTGAGCAGTGAGCAGTGACCAGTGACCATTGACCAGTGACCAGTGACCACTGACCAGTGACCAGCGACCAGTGACCAGTGACCATTGACCAGTGACCAGTGACCAGTGACCAGCGAAAGTGACCAGTGACCAGTGACCAGTGACCAGTGACCAGTGACCAGTGACCAGTGACCAGTGACCAGTGACCAGTGACCAGTTACAAGTGACCAGTGACCAGCGACCAGTGACCAGTGACGAGCGACCAGTGACCAGTGACCATTGACCAGTGACCAGTGACCAGTGACCAGCGAAAGTGACCAGGGACCAGTGACCAGTGACCAGTGACCAGTGACCAGCGAAAGTGACCAGTGACCAGTGACCAGTGACCAGCGAAATCGACCAGTGACCAGTGACCAGAGACCAGGGACTAGCCAAATTGACCAGTGACCAGTGACCAGTGACCAGTGACCAGCGGTAGTGACCAGTGATCAGTGACCAGTGACCAGTGAACAGTGACCAGTGACCAGCGAAATTGACCAGTGACCAGCGAAAGTGACCAGTGACGAGTGACCTGTGACAAGTGACCAGTGACCAGCGACCAGTGACCAGTGACCAGTGACCAGAGACCAGTGACCAGTGACCAGCGAAAGTGAACAGGGACCAGTGACCAGTGACCAGTGACCAGTGACCAGTGACCAGTGACCAGTGACCAGCGACCAGTGACCAGTGACCATTGACCAGTGACCAGTGACCAGCAAAAATGACCAGTGACCAGTGACCAGCAAAAATGACCAGTGACCAGTGACCAGTGACCAGTGACCAGCGAAAGTGACAAGTGACCAGTGACCATTGACCAGTGACCAGTGACCAGTGACCAGCGAAAGTGACCAGTGACCAGTGAACAGTGACCAGCGAAATTGACCAGTTTCCAGTGACCAGTGACAAGTGACCAGTGACCAGTGACCAGCGACCAGTGACCAGTGACAAGTGACCAGTGACCAGTGACCAGTGACCAGCGAAAGTGACAAGTGACCAGTGACCAGTGACCAGTGACCAGTGACCAGTGACCAGTGACCAGTGACCAGCGAAAGTGACCAGTGACGAGTGACCTGTGACAAGTGACCAGTGACCAGCGACCAGTGACCAGTGACCAGCGAAAGTGACCAGTGACCAGTGACCAGTGACCAGCGAAATCGACCAGTGACCAGTGACCAGAGACCAGTGACTAACCAAATTGACCAGAGACCAGTGACCAGTGACCAGTGACGAGTGACCTGTGACAAGTGACCAGTGACCAGCGACCAGTGACCAGTGACCAGCGAAAGTGACCAGTGACCAGTGACCAGTGACCAGCGAAATCGACCAGTGACCAGTGACCAGAGACCAGTGACTAACCAAATTGACCAGAGACCAGTGACCAGTGACCAGTGACCAGCGGTAGTGACCAGTGATCAGTGACCAGTGAACAGTGACCAGTGAGCAGTGACCAGTGACCAGCGAAAGTGACCAGGGACCAGTGACCAGTGACCAGTGACCAGTGACGACTGACCATTGACCAGTGTCCAGTGACCAGTGACCAGTGACCAGTGACCAGTGACCAGTGACCAGCGACCAGTGACCAGTGACCATTGACCAGTGACCAGTGACCAGCAAAAATGACCAGTGACCAGTGACCAGTGACCAGTGACCAGGGACCAGTGACCAGCGAAAGTGACCAGTGACCAGTGACCAGTGACCAGTGACTAGCCAAATTGAGCAGTGAGCAGTGACCAGTGACCAGTGACCAGTGACCAGTGACCAGTGACCAGCGAAATTGACCAGTGACCATTGACCAGTGACCAGCGAAAGTGACCAGTGACGAGTGACCTGTGACAAGTGACCAGTGACCAGCGACCAGTGACCAGTGACCAGCGAAAGTGACCAGTGACCAGTGACCAGTGACCAGCGAAATCGACCAGTGACCAGAGACCAGTGACTAGCCAAATTGACCAGAGACCAGTGACCAGTGACCAGTGACCATTGACCAGTGACCAGTGACCAGTGACCAGTGACCAGCGACCAGTGACCAGTGACCACTGACCAGTGACCAGTGACCAGTGACCAGGGACCAGTGACCAGTGACCAGTGACCAGTGACCAGTGACCAGTGACCAGTGACCAGTGACCACTGACCAGTGACCAGTGACCAGTGACCAGTGACCAGTGACCAGTGACCAGCGAAGGTGACCAGTGACCAGTGAACAGTGACCAGCGAAATTGACCAGTGACCATTGACCATTGACCAGCGAAAGTGACCAGTGACGAGTGACCAGTGACAAGTGACCAGTGACAAGTGACCAGTGACCACTGACCAGTGACCAGTGACCACTGACCAGTCACCAGTGACCAGTGACCAGGGACCAGTGACCAGCGAAAGTGACCAGTGACCAGTGACCAGTGACCAGTGACTAGCCAAATTGAGCAGTGAGCAGTGACCAGTGACCAGTGACCAGTGACCAGTGACCAGTGACCAGCGAAATTGACCAGTGACCATTGACCAGTGACCAGCGAAAGTGACCAGTGACGAGTGACCTGTGACAAGTGACCAGTGACCAGCGACCAGTGACCAGTGACCAGCGAAAGTGACCAGTGACCAGTGACCAGTGACCAGCGAAATCGACCAGTGACCAGAGACCAGTGACTAGCCAAATTGACCAGAGACCAGTGACCAGTGACCAGTGACCAGCGGTAGTGACCAGTGATCAGTGACCAGTGAACAGTGACCAGTGACCAGTGACCAGTGACCAGCGAAAGTGACCAGGGACCAGTGACCAGTGACCAGTGACCAGTGACCACTGACCATTGACCAGTGACCAGTGACCAGTGACCAGTGACCAGTGACCAGTGACCAGTGACCAGCGACCAGTGACCAGTGACCATTGACCAGTGACCAGTGACCAGCTAAAATGACCAGTGACCAGTGACCAGTGACCAGTGACCAGTGACCAGTGACCAGTGACCAGTGATCAGTGACCAGTGAACAGTGACCAGTGACCAGTGACCAGTGACCAGCGAAAGTGACCAGGGACCAGTGACCAGTGACCAGTGACCAGTGACCACTGACCATTGACCAGTGACCAGTGACCAGTGACCAGTGACCAGTGACCAGTGACCAGCGACCAGTGACCAGTGACCATTGACCAGTGACCAGTGACCAGCAAAAATGACCAGTGACCAGTGACCAGTGACCAGTGACCAGTGACCAGCAAAAATGACCAGTGACCAGTGACCAGTGACCAGTGACCAGCGAAAGTGACAAGTGACCAGTGACCATTGACCAGTGACCAGTGACCAGTGACCAGTGACCAGCGACCAGTGACCAGTGACCATTGACCAGTGACCAGTGACCAGTGACCAGCGAAAGTGACCAGTGACCAGTGACCAGTGACCAGTGACCAGTGACCAGTGACCAGTGACCAGTTACAAGTGACCAGTGACCAGCGACCAGTGACCAGTGACGAGCGACCAGTGACCAGTGACCATTGACCAGTGACCAGTGACCAGTGACCAGCGAAAGTGACCAGGGACCAGTGACCAGTGACCAGTGACCAGCGAAAGTGACCAGTGACCAGTGACCAGTGACCAGTGACCAGCGGTAGTGACCAGTGATCAGTGACCAGTGAACAGTGACCAGTGACCAGCGAAATTGACCAGTGACCAGCGAAAGTGACCAGTGACGAGTGACCTGTGACAAGTGACCAGTGACCAGCGACCAGTGATCAGTGACCAGTGACCAGTGACCAGTGACCAGTGACCAGCGAAAGTGACCAGGGACCAGTGACCAGTGACCAGTGACCAGTGACCAGTGACCAGTGACCAGTGACCAGCGACCAGTGACCAGTGACCAGTGACCAGTGACCAGTGACCAGTGACCAGTGACCAGTGACCAGTGACCAGTGACCAGCGAAGGTGACCAGTGACCAGTGAACAGTGACCAGCGAAATTGACCAGTGACCATTGACCAGTGACCAGCGAAAGTGACCAGTGACGAGTGACCAGTGACAAGTGACCAGTGACAAGTGACCAGTGACCACTGACCAGTGACCAGTGACCACTGACCAGTCACCAGTGACCAGTGACCAGGGACCAGTGACCAGCGAAAGTGACCAGTGACCAGTGACCAGTGACCAGTGACTAGCCAAATTGAGCAGTGAGCAGTGACCAGTGACCAGTGACCAGTGACCAGTGACCAGTGACCAGCGAAATTGACCAGTGACCATTGACCAGTGACCAGCGAAAGTGACCAGTGACGAGTGACCTGTGACAAGTGACCAGTGACCAGCGACCAGTGACCAGTGACCAGCGAAAGTGACCAGTGACCAGTGACCAGTGACCAGCGAAATCGACCAGTGACCAGAGACCAGTGACTAGCCAAATTGACCAGCGACCAGTGACCAGTGACCAGTGACCAGCGGTAGTGACCAGTGATCAGTGACCAGTGAACAGTGACCAGTGACCAGTGACCAGTGACCAGTGACCAGCGAAAGTGACCAGGGACCAGTGACCAGTGACCAGTGACCAGTGACCACTGACCATTGACCAGTGACCAGTGACCAGTGACCAGTGACCAGTGACCAGTGACCAGTGACCAGCGACCAGTGACCAGTGACCATTGACCAGTGACCAGTGACCAGTGACCAGTGACCAGTGACCAGTGACCAGTGACCAGTGACCAGTGATCAGTGACCAGTGAACAGTGACCAGTGACCAGTGACCAGTGACCAGCGAAAGTGACCAGGGACCAGTGACCAGTGACCAGTGACCAGTGACCACTGACCATTGACCAGTGACCAGTGACCAGTGACCAGTGACCAGTGACCAGTGACCAGCGACCAGTGACCAGTGACCATTGACCAGTGACCAGTGACCAGCAAAAATGACCAGTGACCAGTGACCAGTGACCAGCAAAAATGACCAGTGACCAGTGACCAGCGACCAGTGACCAGCGAAAGTGACAAGTGACCAGTGACCATTGACCAGTGACCAGTGACCAGTGACCAGTGACCAGCGACCAGTGACCAGTGACCATTGACCAGTGACCAGTGACCAGTGACCAGCGAAAGTGACCAGTGACCAGTGACCAGTGACCAGTGACCAGTGACCAGTGACCAGTGACCAGTGACCAGTTACAAGTGACCAGTGACCAGCGACCAGTGACCAGTGACGAGCGACCAGTGACCAGTGACCATTGACCAGTGACCAGTGACCAGTGACCAGCGAAAGTGACCAGGGACCAGTGACCAGTGACCAGTGACCAGCGAAAGTGACCAGTGACCAGTGTCCAGTGACCAGTGACCAGCGGTAGTGACCAGTGATCAGTGACCAGTGAACAGTGACCAGTGACCAGCGAAATTGACCAGTGACCAGCGAAAGTGACCAGTGACGAGTGACCTGTGACAAGTGACCAGTGACCAGCGACCAGTGACCAGTGACCAGTGACCAGTGACCAGTGACCAGTGACCAGCGAAAGTGACCAGGGACCAGTGACCAGTGACCAGTGACCAGTGACCAGTGACCAGTGACCAGCGACCAGTGACCAGTGACCATTGACCAGTGACCAGTGACCAGCAAAAATGACCAGTGACCAGTGACCAGCAAAAATGACCAGTGACCAGTGACCAGTGACCAGTGACCAGCGAAAGTGACCAGTGACCAGTGAACAGTGACCAGCGAAATTGACCAGTTTCCAGTCACCAGTGACAAGTGACCAGTGACCAGTGACCAGCGACCAGTGACCAGTGACAAGTGACAAGTGACCAGTGACCAGTGACCAGCGAAAGTGACAAGTGACCAGTGACCAGTGACCAGTGACCAGTGACCAGTGACCAGTGACCAGTGACCAGTGACCAGTGACCAGCGAAAGTGACCAGTGACCAGTGACCAGTGACCAGTGACCAGTGACCAGTGACCAGTGACCAGCGAAGGTGACCAGTGACCAGTGAACAGTGACCAGCGAAATTGACCAGTTTCCAGTGACCAGTGACCAGCGAAAGTGACCAGTGAACAGTGACCAGCGAAATTGACCAGTGACCATTGACCAGTGACCAGCGAAAGTGACCAGTGACGAGTGACCAGTGACAAGTGACCAGTGACCACTGACCAGTGACCACTGACCAGTGACCAGTGACCAGTGACCAGTGACCAGTGACCAGTGACCAGTGACCAGCGAAGGTGACCAGTGACCAGTGAACAGTGACCAGCGAAATTGACCAGTTTCCAGTGACCAGTGACCAGCGAAAGTGACCAGTGAACAGTGACCAGCGAAATTGACCAGTGACCATTGACCAGTGACCAGCGAAAGTGACCAGTGACGAGTGACCAGTGACAAGTGACCAGTGACAAGTGACCAGTGACCACTGACCAGTGACCAGTGACCACTGACCAGTCACCAGTGACCAGTGACCAGGGACCAGTGACCAGCGAAAGTGACCAGTGACCAGTGACCAGTGACCAGTGACTAGCCAAATTGAGCAGTGAGCAGTGACCAGTGACCAGTGACCAGTGACCAGTGACCAGTGACCAGTGACCAGTGACCAGCGAAATTGACCAGTGACCATTGACCAGTGACCAGCGAAAGTGACCAGTGACGAGTGACCTGTGACAAGTGACCAGTGACCAACGACCAGTGACCAGTGACCAGCGAAAGTGACCAGTGACCAGTGACCAGTGACCAGCGAAATCGACCAGTGACCAGTGACCAGAGACCAGTGACTAGCCAAATTGACCAGAGACCAGTGACCAGTGACCAGTGACCAGCGGTAGTGACCAGTGATCAGTGACCAGTGAACAGTGACCAGTAACCTGTGACCAGTGACCAGCGAAAGTGACCAGGGACCAGTGACCAGTGACCAGTGACCAGTGACCACTGACCATTGACCAGTGACCAGTGACCAGTGACCAGTGACCAGCGACCAGTCACCAGTGACCATTGACCAGTGACCAGTGACCAGCAAAAATGACCAGTGACCAGTGACCAGTGACCAGTGACCAGTGACCAGTGACCAGCGAAATTGACCAGTGACCATTGACCAGTGACCAGCGAAAGTGACCAGTGACGAGTGACCTGTGACAAGTGACCAGTGACCAGCGACCAGTGACCAGTGACCAGCGAAAGTGACCAGTGACCAGTGACCAGTGACCAGCGAAATCGACCAGTGACCAGAGACCAGTGACTAGCCAAATTGACCAGAGACCAGTGACCAGTGACCAGTGACCAGCGGTAGTGACCAGTGATCAGTGACCAGTGAACAGTGACCAGTGACCAGTGACCAGTGACCAGCGAAAGTGACCAGGGACCAGTGACCAGTGACCAGTGACCAGTGACCACTGACCATTGACCAGTGACCAGTGACCAGTGACCAGTGACCAGTGACCAGTGACCAGTGACCAGTGATCAGTGACCAGTGAACAGTGACCAGTGACCAGTGACCAGTGACCAGCGAAAGTGACCAGGGACCAGTGACCAGTGACCAGTGACCAGTGACCACTGACCATTGACCAGTGACCAGTGACCAGTGACCAGTGACCAGTGACCAGTGACCAGCGACCAGTGACCAGTGACCATTGACCAGTGACCAGTGACCAGCAAAAATGACCAGTGACCAGTGACCAGTGACCAGTGACCAGTGACCAGTGACCAGCAAAAATGACCAGTGACCAGTGACCAGTGACCAGTGACCAGCGAAAGTGACAAGTGACCAGTGACCATTGACCAGTGACCAGTGACCAGTGACCAGTGACCAGCGACCAGTGACCAGTGACCATTGACCAGTGACCAGTGACCAGTGACCAGCGAAAGTGACCAGTGACCAGTGACCAGTGACCAGTGACCAGTGACCAGTGACCAGTGACCAGTGACCAGTTACAAGTGACCAGTGACCAGCGACCAGTGACCAGTGACGAGCGACCAGTGACCAGTGACCATTGACCAGTGACCAGTGACCAGTGACCAGCGAAAGTGACCAGGGACCAGTGACCAGTGACCAGTGACCAGCGAAAGTGACCAGTGACCAGTGACCAGTGACCAGTGACCAGCGGTAGTGACCAGTGATCAGTGACCAGTGAACAGTGACCAGTGACCAGCGAAATTGACCAGTGACCAGCGAAAGTGACCAGTGACGAGTGACCTGTGACAAGTGACCAGTGACCAGCGACCAGTGACCAGTGACCAGTGACCAGTGACCAGTGACCAGTGACCAGTGACCAGCGAAAGTGACCAGGGACCAGTGACCAGTGACCAGTGACCAGTGACCAGTGACCAGTGACCAGCGACCAGTGACCAGTGACCATTGACCAGTGACCAGTGACCAGCAAAAATGACCAGTGACCAGTGACCAGCAAAAATGACCAGTGACCAGTGACCAGTGACCAGTGACCAGCGAAAGTGACAAGTGACCAGTGACCAGTGACCAGTGACCAGTGACCAGTGACCAGTGACCAGTGACCAGTGAACAGTGACCAGTGACCATTGACCAGTGACCAGTGACCAGCGAAAGTGACCAGTGACCAGTGAACAGTGACCAGCGAAATTGACCAGTTTCCAGTCACCAGTGACAAGTGACCAGTGACCAGTGACCAGCGACCAGTGACCAGTGACAAGTGACAAGTGACCAGTGACCAGTGACCAGCGAAAGTGACAAGTGACCAGTGACCAGTGACCAGTGACCAGTGACCAGTGACCAGTGACCAGTGACCAGTGACCAGCGAAAGTGACCAGTGACCAGTGACCAGTGACCAGTGACCAGCGAAGGTGACCAGTGACCAGTGAACAGTGACCAGCGAAATTGACCAGTTTCCAGTGACCAGTGACCAGCGAAATTGACCAGTTTCCAGTGACCAGTGACCAGCGAAAGTGACCAGTGAACAGTGACCAGCGAAATTGACCAGTGACCATTGACCAGTGACCAGCGAAAGTGACCAGTGACGAGTGACCAGTGACAAGTGACCAGTGACAAGTGACCAGTGACCACTGACCAGTGACCAGTGACCAGTGACCAGTGACCAGTGACCAGTGACCAGCGAAGGTGACCAGTGACCAGTGAACAGTGACCAGCGAAATTGACCAGTTTCCAGTGACCAGTGACCAGCGAAAGTGACCAGTGAACAGTGACCAGCGAAATTGACCAGTGACCATTGACCAGTGACCAGCGAAAGTGACCAGTGACGAGTGACCAGTGACAAGTGACCAGTGACAAGTGACCAGTGACCACTGACCAGTGACCAGTGACCACTGACCAGTCACCAGTGACCAGCGACCAGGGACCAGTGACCAGCGAAAGTGACCAGTGACCAGTGACCAGTGACCAGTGACTAGCCAAATTGAGCAGTGACCAGTGACCAGTGACCAGTGACCAGTGACCAGTGACCAGTGACCAGTGACCAGCGAAATTGACCAGTGACCAGCGAAAGTGACCAGTGACGAGTGACCTGTGACAAGTGACCAGTGACCAGCGACCAGTGACCAGTGACCAGCGAAAGTGACCAGTGACCAGTGACCAGTGACCAGTGACCAGTGACCAGCGAAATCGACCAGTGACCAGTGACCAGAGACCAGTGACTAGCCAAATTGACCAGAGACCAGTGACCAGTGACCAGTGACCAGCGGTAGTGACCAGTGATCAGTGACCAGTGAACAGTGACCAGTGACCAGTGACCAGTGACCAGCGAAAGTGACCAGGGACCAGTGACCAGTGACCAGTGACCAGTGACCACTGACCATTGACCAGTGACCAGTGACCAGTGACCAGTGACCAGTGACCAGTGACCAGCGACCAGTGACCAGTGACCATTGACCAGTGACCAGTGACCAGTGACCAGCGAAAGTGACCAGTGGCCAGTGATCAGTGACCAGTGAACAGTGACCAGTGACCAGTGTCCAGTGACCAGCGAAAGTGACCAGGGACCAGTGACCAGTGACCAGTGACCAGTGACCAGTGACCAGTGACCAGTGACCAGTGACCAGAGACCAGTGACTAGCCAAATTGACCAGAGACCAGTGACCAGTGACCAGTGACCAGCGGTAGTGACCAGTGATCAGTGACCGTTGAACAGTGACCAGTGACCAGTGACCAGTGACCAGCGAAAGTGACCAGGGACCAGTGACCAGTGACCAGTGACCAGTGACCACTGACCATTGACCAGTGACCAGTGACCAGTGACCAGTGACCAGTGACCAGTGACCAGCGACCAGTGACCAGTGACCATTGACCAGTGACCAGTGACCAGCAAAAATGACCAGTGACCAGTGACCAGTGACCAGTGACCAGTGACCAGTTACAAGTGACCAGTGACCATCGACCAGTGACCAGTGACGAGCGACCAGTGACCAGTGACCATTGACCAGTGACCAGTGACCAGTGACCAGCGAAAGTGACCAGGGACCAGTGACCAGTGACCAGTGACCAGTGACCATTGACCAGTGACCAGTGACCAGTGACCAGTGACCAGCGAAAGTGACCAGTGACCAGTGACCAGTGACCAGTGACCAGTGACCAGTGACCAGTGACCAGTGACCAGCGAAAGTGACCAGGGACCAGTGACCAGTGACCAGTGACCAGTGACCAGTGACCAGTGACCAGTGACCAGTGACCAGCGAAGGTGACCAGTGACCAGTGACCAGTGACCAGTGACCAGTGACCAGCGAAAGTGACCAGGGACCAGTGACCAGTGACCAGTAACCAGTGACCAGTGACCAGTGACCAGTGACCAGTGACCAGTGACCAGTGACCAGCGAAATCGACCAGTGACCAGTGACCAGAGACCAGTGACTAGCCAAATTGACCAGAGACCAGTGACCAGTGACCAGTGACCAGCGGTAGTGACCAGTGATCAGTGACCGTTGAACAGTGACCAGTGACCAGTGACCAGTGACCAGCGAAAGTGACCAGGGACCAGTGACCAGTGACCAGTGACCAGTGACCACTGACCATTGACCAGTGACCAGTGACCAGTGACCAGTGACCAGTGACCAGTGGCCAGCGACCAGTGACCAGTGACCATTGACCAGTGACCAGTGACCAACAAAAATGACCAGTGACCAGTGACCAGTGACCAGTGACCAGTGACCAGTGACCAGTTACAAGTGACCAGTGACCAGCGACCAGTGACCAGTGACGAGCGACCAGTGACCAGTGACCATTGACCAGTGACCAGTGACCAGTGACCAGCGAAAGTGACCAGGGACCAGTGACCAGTGACCAGTGACCAGTGACCATTGACCAGTGACCAGCGAAAGTGACCAGTGACCAGTGACCAGTGACCAGTGACCAGTGACCAGTGACCAGTGACCAGCGAAAGTGACCAGGGACCAGTGACCAGTGACCAGTGACCAGTGACCAGTGACCAGTGACCAGCGAAGGCGACCAGTGACCAGTGAACAGTGACCAGCGAAATTGACCAGTTTCCAGTGACCAGTGACCAGCGAAAGTGACCAGTGACAAGTGACCAGTGACAAGTGACCAGCGACCAGCGAAATTGACCAGTGACCATTGACCAGTGACCAGCGAAATCGACCAGTGACCAGAGACCAGTGACTAGCCAAATTGACCAGAGACCAGTGACCAGTGACCAGTGACCAGCGGTAGTGACCAGTGATCAGTGACCAGTGAACAGTGACCAGTGACCAGTGACCAGTGACCAGCGAAAGTGACCAGGGACCAGTGACCAGTGACCAGTGACCAGTGACCACTGACCATTGACCAGTGACCAGTGACCAGTGACCAGTGACCAGTGACCAGCGACCAGTGACCAGTGACCATTGACCAGTGACCAGTGACCAGTGACCAGTGACCAGTGACCAGTGACCAGTGACCAGTGACCAGTGACCAGTGATCAGTGACCAGTGAACAGTGACCAGTGACCAGTGACCAGTGACCAGCGAAAGTGACCAGGGGCCAGTGACCAGTGACCAGTGACCAGTGACCACTGACCATTGACCAGTGACCAGTGACCAGTGACCAGTGACCAGTGACCAGTGACCAGCGACCAGTGACCAGTGACCATTGACCAGTGACCAGTGACCAGCAAAAATGACCAGTGACCAGTGACCAGTGACCAGCAAAAATGACCAGTGACCAGTGACCAGCGACCAGTGACCAGCGAAAGTGACAAGTGACCAGTGACCATTGACCAGTGACCAGTGACCAGTGACCAGTGACCAGCGACCAGTGACCAGTGACCATTGACCAGTGACCAGTGACCAGTGACCAGCGAAAGTGACCAGTGACCAGTGACCAGTGACCAGTGACCAGTGACCAGTGACCAGTGACCAGTGACCAGTTACAAGTGACCAGTGACCAGCGACCAGTGACCAGTGACGAGCGACCAGTGACCAGTGACCATTGACCAGTGACCAGTGACCAGTGACCAGCGAAAGTGACCAGGGACCAGTGACCAGTGACCAGTGACCAGCGAAAGTGACCAGTGACCAGTGTCCAGTGACCAGTGACCAGCGGTAGTGACCAGTGATCAGTGACCAGTGAACAGTGACCAGTGACCAGCGAAATTGACCAGTGACCAGCGAAAGTGACCAGTGACGAGTGACCTGTGACAAGTGACCAGTGACCAGCGACCAGTGACCAGTGACCAGTGACCAGTGACCAGTGACCAGTGACCAGCGAAAGTGACCAGGGACCAGTGACCAGTGACCAGTGACCAGTGTCCAGTGACCAGTGACCAGCGACCAGTGACCAGTGACCATTGACCAGTGACCAGTGACCAGCAAAAATGACCAGTGACCAGTGACCAGCAAAAATGACCAGTGACCAGTGACCAGTGACCAGTGACCAGCGAAAGTGACCAGTGACCAGTGAACAGTGACCAGCGAAATTGACCAGTTTCCAGTCACCAGTGACAAGTGACCAGTGACCAGTGACCAGCGACCAGTGACCAGTGACAAGTGACAAGTGACCAGTGACCAGTGACCAGCGAAAGTGACCAGCGAAAGTGACCAGTGACCAGTGACCAGTGACCAGTGACCAGTGACCAGTGACCAGTGACCAGCGAAGGTGACCAGTGACCAGTGAACAGTGACCAGCGAAATTGACCAGTTTCCAGTGACCAGTGACCAGCGAAAGTGACCAGTGAACAGTGACCAGCGAAATTGACCAGTGACCATTGACCAGTGACCAGCGAAAGTGACCAGTGACGAGTGACCAGTGACAAGTGACCAGTGACAAGTGACCAGTGACCACTGACCAGTGACCAGTGACCAGTGACCAGTGACCAGTGACCAGTGACCAGTGACCAGCGAAGGTGACCAGTGACCAGTGAACAGTGACCAGCGAAATTGACCAGTTTCCAGTGACCAGTGACCAGCGAAAGTGACCAGTGAACAGTGACCAGCGAAATTGACCAGTGACCATTGACCAGTGACCAGCGAAAGTGACCAGTGACGAGTGACCAGTGACAAGTGACCAGTGACAAGTGACCAGTGACCACTGACCAGTGACCAGTGACCACTGACCAGTCACCAGTGACCAGTGACCAGGGACCAGTGACCAGCGAAAGTGACCAGTGACCAGTGACCAGTGACCAGTGACTAGCCAAATTGAGCAGTGAGCAGTGACCAGTGACCAGTGACCAGTGACCAGTGACCAGTGACCAGTGACCAGTGACCAGCGAAATTGACCAGTGACCATTGACCAGTGACCAGCGAAAGTGACCAGTGACGAGTGACCTGTGACAAGTGACCAGTGACCAACGACCAGTGACCAGTGACCAGCGAAAGTGACCAGTGACCAGTGACCAGTGACCAGCGAAATCGACCAGTGACCAGTGACCAGAGACCAGTGACTAGCCAAATTGACCAGAGACCAGTGACCAGTGACCAGTGACCAGCGGTAGTGACCAGTGATCAGTGACCAGTGAACAGTGACCAGTAACCTGTGACCAGTGACCAGCGAAAGTGACCAGGGACCAGTGACCAGTGACCAGTGACCAGTGACCACTGACCATTGACCAGTGACCAGTGACCAGTGACCAGTGACCAGTGACCAGTGACCAGTGACCAGTGACCAGCGACCAGTGACCAGTGACCATTGACCAGTGACCAGTGACCAGCAAAAATGACCAGTGACCAGTGACCAGTGACCAGTGACCAGTGACCAGTGAACAGCGAAATTGACCAGTGACCATTGACCAGTGACCAGCGAAAGTGACCAGTGACGAGTGACCTGTGACAAGTGACCAGTGACCAGCGACCAGTGACCAGTGACCAGCGAAAGTGACCAGTGACCAGTGACCAGTGACCAGCGAAATCGACCAGTGACCAGAGACCAGTGACTAGCCAAATTGACCAGAGACCAGTGACCAGTGACCAGTGACCAGCGGTAGTGACCAGTGATCAGTGACCAGTGAACAGTGACCAGTGACCAGTGACCAGTGACCAGCGAAGGTGACCAGTGACCAGTGACCAGTGACCAGTGACCAGTGACCAGCGAAAGTGACCAGGGACCAGTGACCAGTGACCAGTAACCAGTGACCAGTGACCAGTGACCAGTGACCAGTGACCAGTGACCAGTGACCAGCGAAATCGACCAGTGACCAGTGACCAGAGACCAGTGACTAGCCAAATTGACCAGAGACCAGTGACCAGTGACCAGTGACCAGCGGTAGTGACCAGTGATCAGTGACCGTTGAACAGTGACCAGTGACCAGTGACCAGTGACCAGCGAAAGTGACCAGGGACCAGTGACCAGTGACCAGTGACCAGTGACCACTGACCATTGACCAGTGACCAGTGACCAGTGACCAGTGACCAGTGACCAGTGACCATTGACCAGTGACCAGTGACCAACAAAAATGACCAGTGACCAGTGACCAGTGACCAGTGACCAGTGACCAGTGACCAGTTACAAGTGACCAGTGACCAGCGACCAGTGACCAGTGACGAGCGACCAGTGACCAGTGACCATTGACCAGTGACCAGTGACCAGTGACCAGCGAAAGTGACCAGGGACCAGTGACCAGTGACCAGTGACCAGTGACCATTGACCAGTGACCAGCGAAAGTGACCAGTGACCAGTGACCAGTGACCAGTGACCAGTGACCAGTGACCAGTGACCAGTGACCAGTGACCAGCGAAAGTGACCAGGGACCAGTGACCAGTGACCAGTGACCAGTGACCAGTGACCAGTGACCAGCGAAGGTGACCAGTGACCAGTGAACAGTGACCAGCGAAATTGACCAGTTTCCAGTGACCAGTGACCAGCGAAAGTGACCAGTGACAAGTGACCAGTGACAAGTGACCAGCGACCAGCGAAATTGACCAGTGACCATTGACCAGTGACCAGCGAAATCGACCAGTGACCAGAGACCAGTGACTAGCCAAATTGACCAGAGACCAGTGACCAGTGACCAGTGACCAGCGGTAGTGACCAGTGATCAGTGACCAGTGAACAGTGACCAGTGACCAGTGACCAGTGACCAGCGAAAGTGACCAGGGACCAGTGACCAGTGACCAGTGACCAGTGACCACTGACCATTGACCAGTGACCAGTGACCAGTGACCAGTGACCAGTGACCAGCGACCAGTGACCAGTGACCATTGACCAGTGACCAGTGACCAGTGACCAGTGACCAGTGACCAGTGACCAGTGACCAGTGACCAGTGACCAGTGATCAGTGACCAGTGAACAGTGACCAGTGACCAGTGACCAGTGACCAGCGAAAGTGACCAGGGACCAGTGACCAGTGACCAGTGACCAGTGACCACTGACCATTGACCAGTGACCAGTGACCAGTGACCAGTGACCAGTGACCAGTGACCAGCGACCAGTGACCAGTGACCATTGACCAGTGACCAGTGACCAGCAAAAATGACCAGTGACCAGTGACCAGTGACCAGCAAAAATGACCAGTGACCAGTGACCAGCGACCAGTGACCAGCGAAAGTGACAAGTGACCAGTGACCATTGACCAGTGACCAGTGACCAGTGACCAGTGACCAGCGACCAGTGACCAGTGACCATTGACCAGTGACCAGTGACCAGTGACCAGCGAAAGTGACCAGTGACCAGTGACCAGTGACCAGTGACCAGTGACCAGTGACCAGTGACCAGTGACCAGTTACAAGTGACCAGTGACCAGCGACCAGTGACCAGTGACGAGCGACCAGTGACCAGTGACCATTGACCAGTGACCAGTGACCAGTGACCAGCGAAAGTGACCAGGGACCAGTGACCAGTGACCAGTGACCAGCGAAAGTGACCAGTGACCAGTGTCCAGTGACCAGTGACCAGCGGTAGTGACCAGTGATCAGTGACCAGTGAACAGTGACCAGTGACCAGCGAAATTGACCAGTGACCAGCGAAAGTGACCAGTGACGAGTGACCTGTGACAAGTGACCTGTGACCAGCGACCAGTGACCAGTGACCAGTGACCAGTGACCAGTGACCAGCGAAAGTGACCAGGGACCAGTGACCAGTGACCAGTGACCAGTGACCAGTGACCAGTGACCAGCGACCAGTGACCAGTGACCATTGACCAGTGACCAGTGACCAGCAAAAATGACCAGTGACCAGTGACCAGCAAAAATGACCAGTGACCAGTGACCAGTGACCAGTGACCAGCGAAAGTGACCAGTGACCAGTGAACAGTGACCAGCGAAATTGACCAGTTTCCAGTCACCAGTGACAAGTGACCAGTGACCAGTGACCAGCGACCAGTGACCAGTGACAAGTGACAAGTGACCAGTGACCAGTGACCAGCGAAAGTGACCAGCGAAAGTGACCAGTGACCAGTGACCAGTGACCAGTGACCAGTGACCAGTGACCAGTGACCAGCGAAGGTGACCAGTGACCAGTGAACAGTGACCAGCGAAATTGACCAGTTTCCAGTGACCAGTGACCAGCGAAAGTGACCAGTGAACAGTGACCAGCGAAATTGACCAGTGACCATTGACCAGTGACCAGCGAAAGTGACCAGTGACGAGTGACCAGTGACAAGTGACCAGTGACAAGTGACCAGTGACCACTGACCAGTGACCAGTGACCAGTGACCAGTGACCAGTGACCAGTGACCAGTGACCAGCGAAGGTGACCAGTGACCAGTGAACAGTGACCAGCGAAATTGACCAGTTTCCAGTGACCAGTGACCAGCGAAAGTGACCAGTGAACAGTGACCAGCGAAATTGACCAGTGACCATTGACCAGTGACCAGCGAAAGTGACCAGTGACGAGTGACCAGTGACAAGTGACCAGTGACAAGTGACCAGTGACCACTGACCAGTGACCAGTGACCACTGACCAGTCACCAGTGACCAGTGACCAGGGACCAGTGACCAGCGAAAGTGACCAGTGACCAGTGACCAGTGACCAGTGACTAGCCAAATTGAGCAGTGAGCAGTGACCAGTGACCAGTGACCAGTGACCAGTGACCAGTGACCAGTGACCAGTGACCAGCGAAATTGACCAGTGACCATTGACCAGTGACCAGCGAAAGTGACCAGTGACGAGTGACCTGTGACAAGTGACCAGTGACCAACGACCAGTGACCAGTGACCAGCGAAAGTGACCAGTGACCAGTGACCAGTGACCAGCGAAATCGACCAGTGACCAGTGACCAGAGACCAGTGACTAGCCAAATTGACCAGAGACCAGTGACCAGTGACCAGTGACCAGCGGTAGTGACCAGTGATCAGTGACCAGTGAACAGTGACCAGTAACCTGTGACCAGTGACCAGCGAAAGTGACCAGGGACCAGTGACCAGTGACCAGTGACCAGTGACCACTGACCATTGACCAGTGACCAGTGACCAGTGACCAGTGACCAGTGACCAGTGACCAGTGACCAGTGACCAGCGACCAGTGACCAGTGACCATTGACCAGTGACCAGTGACCAGCAAAAATGACCAGTGACCAGTGACCAGTGACCAGTGACCAGTGACCAGTGACCAGCGAAATTGACCAGTGACCATTGACCAGTGACCAGCGAAAGTGACCAGTGACGAGTGACCTGTGACAAGTGACCAGTGACCAGCGACCAGTGACCAGTGACCAGCGAAAGTGACCAGTGACCAGTGACCAGTGACCAGCGAAATCGACCAGTGACCAGAGACCAGTGACTAGCCAAATTGACCAGAGACCAGTGACCAGTGACCAGTGACCAGCGGTAGTGACCAGTGATCAGTGACCAGTGAACAGTGACCAGTGACCAGTGACCAGTGACCAGCGAAAGTGACCAGGGACCAGTGACCAGTGACCAGTGACCAGTGACCACTGACCATTGACCAGTGACCAGTGACCAGTGACCAGTGACCAGTGACCAGTGACCAGTGACCAGCGACCAGTGACCAGTGACCATTGACCAGTGACCAGTGACCAGCAAAAATGACCAGTGACCAGTGACCAGTGACCAGTGACCAGGGACCAGTGACCAGTGACCAGTGATCAGTGACCAGTGAACAGTGACCAGTGACCAGTGACCAGTGACCAGCGAAAGTGACCAGGGACCAGTGACCAGTGACCAGTGACCAGTGACCACTGACCATTGACCAGTGACCAGTGACCAGTGACCAGTGACCAGTGACCAGTGACCAGCGACCAGTGACCAGTGACCATTGACCAGTGACCAGTGACCAGCAAAAATGACCAGTGACCAGTGACCAGTGACCAGTGACCAGTGACCAGTGACCAGCAAAAATGACCAGTGACCAGTGACCAGTGACCAGTGACCAGCGAAAGTGACAAGTGACCAGTGACCATTGACCAGTGACCAGTGACCAGTGACCAGTGACCAGCGACCAGTGACCAGTGACCATTGACCAGTGACCAGTGACCAGTGACCAGCGAAAGTGACCAGTGACCAGTGACCAGTGACCAGTGACCAGTGACCAGTGACCAGTGACCAGTGACCAGTGACCAGTTACAAGTGACCAGTGACCAGCGACCAGTGACCAGTGACGAGCGACCAGTGACCAGTGACCATTGACCAGTGACCAGTGACCAGTGACCAGCGAAAGTGACCAGGGACCAGTGACCAGTGACCAGTGACCAGCGAAAGTGACCAGTGACCAGTGACCAGTGACCAGTGACCAGCGGTAGTGACCAGTGATCAGTGACCAGTGAACAGTGACCAGTGACCAGCGAAATTGACCAGTGACCAGCGAAAGTGACCAGTGACGAGTGACCTGTGACAAGTGACCAGTGACCAGCGACCAGTGACCAGTGACCAGTGACCAGTGACCAGTGACCAGTGACCAGCGAAAGTGACCAGGGACCAGTGACCAGTGACCAGTGACCAGTGACCAGTGACCAGTGACCAGCGACCAGTGACCAGCGACCATTGACCAGTGACCAGTGACCAGCAAAAATGACCAGTGACCAGTGACCAGCAAAAATGACCAGTGACCAGTGACCAGTGACCAGTGACCAGCGAAAGTGACAAGTGACCAGTGACCAGTGACCAGTGACCAGTGACCAGTGACCAGTGACCAGTGACCAGTGAACAGTGACCAGTGACCATTGACCAGTGACCAGTGACCAACGAAAGTGACCACTGACCAGTGAACAGTGACCAGCGAAATTGACCAGTTTCCAGTCACCAGTGACAAGTGACCAGTGACCAGTGACCAGCGACCAGTGACCAGTGACAAGTGACAAGTGACCAGTGACCAGTGACCAGCGAAAGTGACAAGTGACCAGTGACCAGTGACCAGTGACCAGTGACCAGTGACCAGTGACCAGTGACCAGCGAAAGTGACCAGTGACCAGTGACCAGTGACCAGTGACCAGTGACCAGTGACCAGCGAAGGTGACCAGTGACCAGTGAACAGTGACCAGCGAAATTGACCAGTTTCCAGTGACCAGTGACCAGTGACCAGTGACCAGTGACCAGCGAAAGTGACAAGTGACCAGTGACCATTGACCAGTGACCAGTGACCAGTGACCAGTGACCAGCGACCAGTGACCAGTGACCATTGACCAGTGACCAGTGACCAGTGACCAGCGAAAGTGACCAGTGACCAGTGACCAGTGACCAGTGACCAGTGACCAGTGACCAGTGACCAGTGACCAGTTACAAGTGACCAGTGACCAGCGACCAGTGACCAGTGACGAGCGACCAGTGACCAGTGACCATTGACCAGTGACCAGTGACCAGTGACCAGCGAAAGTGACCAGGGACCAGTGACCAGTGACCAGTGACCAGCGAAAGTGACCAGTGACCAGTGACCAGTGATCAGTGACCAGTGAACAGTGACCAGTGACCAGCGAAATTGACCAGTGACCAGCGAAAGTGACCAGTGACGAGTGACCTGTGACAAGTGACCAGTGACCAGCGACCAGTGACCAGTGACCAGTGACCAGTGACCAGTGACCAGTGACCAGCGAAAGTGACCAGGGACCAGTGACCAGTGACCAGTGACCAGTGACCAGTGACCAGTGACCAGCGACCAGTGACCAGTGACCATTGACCAGTGACCAGTGACCAGCAAAAATGACCAGTGACCAGTGACCAGCAAAAATGACCAGTGACCAGTGACCAGTGACCAGTGACCAGCGAAAGTGACAAGTGACCAGTGACCAGTGACCAGTGACCAGTGACCAGTGACCAGTGACCAGTGACCAGTGAACAGTGACCAGTGACCATTGACCAGTGACCAGTGACCAGCGAAAGTGACCAGTGACCAGTGAACAGTGACCAGCGAAATTGACCAGTTTCCAGTCACCAGTGACAAGTGACCAGTGACCAGAGACCAGCGACCAGTGACCAGTGACAAGTGACAAGTGACCAGTGACCAGTGACCAGCGAAAGTGACAAGTGACCAGTGACCAGTGACCAGTGACCAGTGACCAGTGACCAGTGACCAGTGACCAGTGACCAGCGAAAGTGACCAGTGACCAGTGACCAGTGACCAGTGACCAGTGACCAGTGACCAGTGACCAGCGAAGGTGACCAGTGACCAGTGAACAGTGACCAGCGAAATTGACCAGTTTCCAGTGACCAGTGACCAGCGAAAGTGACCAGTGAACAGTGACCAGCGAAATTGACCAGTGACCATTGACCAGTGACCAGCGAAAGTGACCAGTGACGAGTGACCAGTGACAAGTGACCAGTGACAAGTGACCAGTGACCACTGACCAGTGACCAGTGACCAGTGACCAGTGACCAGTGACCAGTGACCAGTGACCAGCGAAGGTGACCAGTGACCAGTGAACAGTGACCAGCGAAATTGACCAGTTTCCAGTGACCAGTGACCAGCGAAAGTGACCAGTGAACAGTGACCAGCGAAATTGACCAGTGACCATTGACCAGTGACCAGCGAAAGTGACCAGTGACGAGTGACCAGTGACAAGTGACCAGTGACAAGTGACCAGTGACCACTGACCAGTGACCAGTGACCAGTCACCAGTGACCAGTGACCAGGGACCAGTGACCAGCGAAAGTGACCAGTGACCAGTGACCAGTGACCAGTGACTAGCCAAATTGAGCAGTGAGCAGTGACCAGTGACCAGTGACCAGTGACCAGTGACCAGCGAAATTGACCAGTGACCATTGACCAGTGACCAGCGAAAGTGACCAGTGACGAGTGACCTGTGACATGTGACCAGTGACCAACGACCAGTGACCAGTGACCAGCGAAAGTGACCAGTGACCAGTGACCAGTGACCAGCGAAATCGACCAGTGACCAGTGACCAGAGACCAGTGACTAGCCAAATTGACCAGAGACCAGTGACCAGTGACCAGTGACCAGCGGTAGTGACCAGTGATCAGTGACCAGTGAACAGTGACCAGTAACCTGTGACCAGTGACCAGCGAAAGTGACCAGGGACCAGTGACCAGTGACCAGTGACCAGTGACCACTGACCATTGACCAGTGACCAGTGACCAGTGACCAGTGACCAGTGACCAGTGACCAGTGACCAGTGACCAGCGACCAGTGACCAGTGACCATTGACCAGTGACCAGTGACCAGCAAAAATGACCAGTGACCAGTGACCAGTGACCAGTGACCAGTGACCAGTGACCAGTGACCAGCGAAATTGACCAGTGACCATTGACCAGTGACCAGCGAAAGTGACCAGTGACGAGTGACCTGTGACAAGTGACCAGTGACCAGCGACCAGTGACCAGTGACCAGCGAAAGTGACCAGTGACCAGTGACCAGTGACCAGCGAAATCGACCAGTGACCAGAGACCAGTGACTAGCCAAATTGACCAGAGACCAGTGACCAGTGACCAGTGACCAGCGGTAGTGACCAGTGATCAGTGACCAGTGAACAGTGACCAGTGACCAGTGACCAGTGACCAGCGAAAGTGACCAGGGACCAGTGACCAGTGACCAGTGACCAGTGACCACTGACCATTGACCAGTGACCAGTGACCAGTGACCAGTGACCAGTGACCAGTGACCAGTGACCAGCGACCAGTGACCAGTGACCATTGACCAGTGACCAGTGACCAGCAAAAATGACCAGTGACCAGTGACCAGTGACCAGTGACCAGTGACCAGTGACCAGTGACCAGTGACCAGTGACCAGTGATCAGTGACCAGTGAACAGTGACCAGTGACCAGTGACCAGTGACCAGCGAAAGTGACCAGGGACCAGTGACCAGTGACCAGTGACCAGTGACCACTGACCATTGACCAGTGACCAGTGACCAGTGACCAGTGACCAGCGACCAGTGACCAGTGACCATTGACCAGTGACCAGTGACCAGCAAAAATGACCAGTGACCAGTGACCAGTGACCAGTGACCAGTTACCAGTGACCAGCAAAAATGACCAGTGACCAGTGACCAGTGACCAGTGACCAGCGAAAGTGACAAGTGACCAGTGACCAGCGACCAGTGACCAGTGACCATTGACCAGTGACCAGTGACCAGTGACCAGCGAAAGTGACCAGTGACCAGTGACCAGTGACCAGTGACCAGTGACCAGTGACCAGTTACAAGTGACCAGTGACCAGCGACCAGTGACCAGTGACGAGCGACCAGTGACCAGTGACCATTGACCAGTGACCAGTGACCAGTGACCAGCGAAAGTGACCAGGGACCAGTGACCAGTGACCAGTGACCAGCGAAAGTGACCAGTGACCAGTGACCAGTGACCAGTGACCAGCGGTAGTGACCAGTGATCAGTGACCAGTGAACAGTGACCAGTGACCAGCGAAATTGACCAGTGACCAGCGAAAGTGACCAGTGACGAGTGACCTGTGACAAGTGACCAGTGACCAGCGACCAGTGACCAGTGACCAGTGACCAGTGACCAGTGACCAGTGACCAGCGAAAGTGACCAGGGACCAGTGACCAGTGACCAGTGACCAGTGACCAGTGACCAGTGACCAGTGACCAGCGACCAGTGACCAGTGACCATTGACCAGTGACCAGTGACCAGCAAAAATGACCAGTGACCAGTGACCAGCAAAAATGACCAGTGACCAGTGACCAGTGACCAGTGACCAGCGAAAGTGACAAGTGACCAGTGACCAGTGACCAGTGACCAGTGACCAGTGACCAGTGACCAGTGACCAGTGACCAGTGAACAGTGACCAGTGACCATTGACCAGTGACCAGTGACCAGCGAAAGTGACCAGTGACCAGTGAACAGTGACCAGCGAAATTGACCAGTTTCCAGTCACCAGTGACAAGTGACCAGTGACCAGTGACCAGCGACCAGTGACCAGTGACAAGTGACAAGTGACCAGTGACCAGTGACCAGCGAAAGTGACAAGTGACCAGTGACCAGTGACCAGTGACCAGTGACCAGTGACCAGTGACCAGTGACCAGTGACCAGCGAAAGTGACCAGTGACCAGTGACCAGTGACCAGTGACCAGCGAAGGTGACCAGTGACCAGTGAACAGTGACCAGCGAAATTGACCAGTTTCCAGTGACCAGTGACCAGCGAAATTGACCAGTTTCCAGTGACCAGTGACCAGCGAAAGTGACCAGTGAACAGTGACCAGCGAAATTGACCAGTGACCATTGACCAGTGACCAGCGAAAGTGACCAGTGACGAGTGACCAGTGACAAGTGACCAGTGACAAGTGACCAGTGACCACTGACCAGTGACCAGTGACCAGTGACCAGTGACCAGTGACCAGTGACCAGCGAAGGTGACCAGTGACCAGTGAACAGTGACCAGCGAAATTGACCAGTTTCCAGTGACCAGTGACCAGCGAAAGTGACCAGTGAACAGTGACCAGCGAAATTGACCAGTGACCATTGACCAGTGACCAGCGAAAGTGACCAGTGACGAGTGACCAGTGACAAGTGACCAGTGACAAGTGACCAGTGACCACTGACCAGTGACCAGTGACCACTGACCAGTCACCAGTGACCAGCGACCAGGGACCAGTGACCAGCGAAAGTGACCAGTGACCAGTGACCAGTGACCAGTGACCAGTGACTAGCCAAATTGAGCAGTGACCAGTGACCAGTGACCAGTGACCAGTGACCAGTGACCAGTGACCAGTGACCAGCGAAATTGACCAGTGACCATTGACCAGTGACCAGCGAAAGTGACCAGTGACGAGTGACCTGTGACAAGTGACCAGTGACCAGCGACCAGTGACCAGTGACCAGCGAAAGTGACCAGTGACCAGTGACCAGTGACCAGCGAAATCGACCAGTGACCAGTGACCAGAGACCAGTGACTAGCCAAATTGACCAGAGACCAGTGACCAGTGACCAGTGACCAGCGGTAGTGACCAGTGATCAGTGACCAGTGAACAGTGACCAGTGACCAGTGACCAGTGACCAGCGAAAGTGACCAGGGACCAGTGACCAGTGACCAGTGACCAGTGACCAGTGACCACTGACCATTGACCAGTGACCAGTGACCAGTGACCAGCGACCAGTGACCAGTGACCAGTGACCAGCGAAAGTGACCAGTGACCAGTGATCAGTGACCAGTGAACAGTGACCAGTGACCAGTGACCAGTGACCAGCGAAAGTGACCAGGGACCAGTGACCAGTGACCAGTGACCAGTGACCAGTGACCAGTGACCAGTGACCAGTGACCAGAGACCAGTGACCAGTGACCACTGACCATTGACCAGTGACCAGTGACCAGTGACCAGTGACCAGTGACCAGTCACCAGCGACCAGTGACCAGTGACCATTGACCAGTGACCAGTGACCAGCAAAAATGACCAGTGACCAGTGACCAGTGACCAGTGACCAGTGACCAGTTACAAGTGACCAGTGACCATCGACCAGTGACCAGTGACGAGCGACCAGTGACCAGTGACCATTGACCAGTGACCAGTGACCAGTGACCAGCGAAAGTGACCAGGGACCAGTGACCAGTGACCAGTGACCAGTGACCATTGACCAGTGACCAGTGACCAGTGACCAGCGAAAGTGACCAGTGACCAGTGACCAGTGACCAGTGACCAGTGACCAGTGACCAGCGAAAGTGACCAGGGACCAGTGACCAGTGACCAGTGACCAGTGACCAGTGACCAGTGACCAGTGACCAGTGACCAGCGAAGGTGACCAGTGACCAGTGACCAGTGACCAGTGACCAGTGACCAGCGAAAGTGACCAGGGACCAGTGACCAGTGACCAGTAACCAGTGACCAGTGACCAGTGACCAGTGACCAGTGACCAGTGACCAGCGAAATCGACCAGTGACCAGTGACCAGAGACCAGTGACTAGCCAAATTGACCAGAGACCAGTGACCAGTGACCAGTGACCAGCGGTAGTGACCAGTGATCAGTGACCGTTGAACAGTGACCAGTGACCAGTGACCAGTGACCAGCGAAAGTGACCAGGGACCAGTGACCAGTGACCAGTGACCAGTGACCACTGACCATTGACCAGTGACCAGTGACCAGTGACCAGTGACCAGTGACCAGTGGCCAGCGACCAGTGACCAGTGACCATTGACCAGTGACCAGTGACCAACAAAAATGACCAGTGACCAGTGACCAGTGACCAGTGACCAGTGACCAGTGACCAGTTACAAGTGACCAGTGACCAGCGACCAGTGACCAGTGACGAGCGACCAGTGACCAGTGACCATTGACCAGTGACCAGTGACCAGTGACCAGCGAAAGTGACCAGGGACCAGTGACCAGTGACCAGTGACCAGTGACCATTGACCAGTGACCAGCGAAAGTGACCAGTGACCAGTGACCAGTGACCAGTGACCAGTGACCAGTGACCAGTGACCAGCGAAAGTGACCAGGGACCAGTGACCAGTGACCAGTGACCAGTGACCAGTGACCAGTGACCAGCGAAGGTGACCAGTGACCAGTGAACAGTGACCAGCGAAATTGACCAGTTTCCAGTGACCAGTGACCAGCGAAAGTGACCAGTGACAAGTGACCAGTGACAAGTGACCAGTGACCACTGACCAGTGACCAGTGACCACTGACCAGTCACCAGTGACCAGTGACCAGGGACCGGTGACCAGCGAAAGTGACCAGTGACCAGTGACCAGTGACCAGTGACTAGCCAAATTGAGCAGTGAGCAGTGACCAGTGACCAGTGACCAGTGACCAGTGACCAGTGACCAGTGACCAGTGACCAGTGACCAGTGACCAGCGAAATTGACCAGTGACCATTGACCAGTGACCAGCGAAAGTGACCAGTGACGAGTGACCTGTGACAAGTGACCAGTGACCAGCGACCAGTGACCAGTGACCAGTGACCAGTGACCAGTGACCAGTGACCAGCGAAAGTGACCAGTGACCAGTGACCAGTGACCAGCGAAATCGACCAGTGACCAGTGACCAGAGACCAGTGACTAGCCAAATTGACCAGAGACCAGTGACCAGTGACCAGTGACCAGCGACCAGTGACCAGTGACCAGTGACCAGCAAAAATGACCAGTGACCAGTGACCAGTGACCAGTGACCAGTGACCAGTTACAAGTGACCAGTGACCAGCGACCAGTGACCAGTGACGAGCGACCAGTGACCAGTGACCATTGACCAGTGACCAGTGACCAGTGACCAGCGAAAGTGACCAGGGACCAGTGACCAGTGACCAGTGACCAGTGACCATTGACCAGTGACCAGTGACCAGTGACCAGCGAAAGTGACCAGTGACCAGTGACCAGTGACCAGTGACCAGTGACCAGTGACCAGTGACCAGTGACCAGTGACCAGTGACCAGTGACCAGTTACAAGTGACCAGTGACCAGCGACCAGTGACCAGTGACGAGCGACCAGTGACCAGTGACCATTGACCAGTGACCAGTGACCAGTGACCAGCAAAAGTGACCAGGGACCAGTGACCAGTGACCAGTGACCAGCGAAAGTGACCAGTGACCAGTGACCAGCGAAAGTGACCAGTGACCAGTGACCAGTGACCAGTGACCAGTGACCAGTGACCAGTGACCAGTGACCAGCGAAGGTGACCAGTGACCATTGACCAGTGACCAGTGACCAGCGAAAGTGACCAGTGACCAGTGAACAGTGACCAGCGAAATTGACCAGTTTCCAGTCACCAGTGACAAGTGACCAGTGACCAGTGACCAGCGACCAGTGACCAGTGACAAGTGACAAGTGACAAGTGACCAGTGACCAGCGAAAGTGACAAGTGACCAGTGACCAGTGACCAGTGACCAGTGACCAGTGACCAGTGACCAGTGACCAGTGACCAGTGACCAGTGACCAGCGAAAGTGACCAGGGACCAGTGACCAGTGACCAGTGACCAGTGACCAGTGACCAGTGACCAGTGACCAGTGACCAGCGAAATCGACCAGTGACCAGTGACCAGAGACCAGTGACTAGCCAAATTGACCAGAGACCAGTGACCAGTGACCAGAGACCAGCGGTAGTGACCAGTGATCAGTGACCGTTGAACAGTGACCAGTGACCAGTGACCAGTGACCAGCGAAAGTGACCAGGGACCAGTGACCAGTGACCAGTGACCAGTGACCACTGACCATTGACCAGTGACCAGTGACCAGTGACCAGTGACCAGTGACCAGTGGCCAGCGACCAGTGACCAGTGACCATTGACCAGTGACCAGTGACCAACAAAAATGACCAGTGACCAGTGACCAGTGACCAGTGACCAGTGACCATTGACCAGTTACAAGTGACCAGTGACCAGCGACCAGTGACCAGTGACGAGCGACCAGTGACCAGTGACCATTGACCAGTGACCAGTGACCAGTGACCAGCGAAAGTGACCAGGGACCAGTGACCAGTGACCAGTGACCAGTGACCATTGACCAGTGACCAGTGACCAGTGACCAGCGAAAGTGACCAGTGACCAGTGACCAGTGACCAGTGACCAGTGACCAGTGACCAGTGACCAGCGAAAGTGACCAGGGACCAGTGACCAGTGACCAGTGACCAGTGACCAGTGACCAGTGACCAGCGAAGGTGACCAGTGACCAGTGAACAGTGGCCAGCGAAATTGACCAGTTTCCAGTGACCAGTGACCAGCGAAAGTGACCAGTGAACAGTGACCAGCGATATTGACCAGTGACCATTGACCAGTGACCAGCGAAAGTGACCAGTGACGAGTGACCAGTGACAAGTGACCAGTGACAAGTGACCAGTGACCACTGACCAGTGACCAGTGACCACTGACCAGTCACCAGTGACCAGTGACCAGGGCCCAGTGACCAGCGAAAGTGACCAGTGACCAGTGACCAGTGACCAGTGACTAGCCAAATTGAGCAGTGAGCAGTGACCAGTGACCAGTGACCAGTGACCAGTGACCAGTGACCAGTGACCAGTGACCAGTGACCAGCGAAATTGACCAGTGACCATTGACCAGTGACCAGCGAAAGTGACCAGTGACGAGTGACCTGTGACAAGTGACCAGTGACCAGCGACCAGTGACCAGTGACCAGTGACCAGTGACCAGTGACCAGTGACCAGCGAAAGTGACCAGTGACCAGTGACCAGTGACCAGCGAAATCGACCAGTGACCAGTGACCAGAGACCAGTGACTAGCCAAATTGACCAGAGACCAGTGACCAGTGACCAGTGACCAGCGGTAGTGACCAGTGACCAGTGACTAGCCAAATTGAGCAGTGACCAGTGACCAGTGACCAGTGACCAGTGACCAGTGACCAGTGACCAGTGACCAGCGAAATTGACCAGTGACCATTGACCAGTGACCAGCGAAAGTGACCAGTGACGAGTGACCTGTGACAAGTGACCAGTGACCAGCGACCAGTGACCAGTGACCAGCGAAAGTGACCAGTGACCAGTGACCAGTGACCAGTGACCAGTGACCAGCGAAATCGACCAGTGACCAGTGACCAGAGACCAGTGACTAGCCAAATTGACCAGAGACCAGTGACCAGTGACCAGTGACCAGCGGTAGTGACCAGTGATCAGTGACCAGTGAACAGTGACCAGTGACCAGTGACCAGTGACCAGCGAAAGTGACCAGGGACCAGTGACCAGTGACCAGTGACCAGTGACCACTGACCATTGACCAGTGACCAGTGACCAGTGACCAGTGACCAGTGACCAGTGACCAGCGACCAGTGACCAGTGACCATTGACCAGTGACCAGTGACCAGTGACCAGCGAAAGTGACCAGTGACCAGTGATCAGTGACCAGTGAACAGTGACCAGTGACCAGTGACCAGTGACCAGCGAAAGTGACCAGGGACCAGTGACCAGTGACCAGTGACCAGTGACCAGTGACCAGTGACCAGTGACCAGTGACCAGTGACCAGTGACCAGTGACCAGTGACCAGCGAAGGTGACCAGTGACCAGTGAACAGTGACCAGCGAAATTGACCAGTTTCCAGTGACCAGTGACCAGCGAAATTGACCAGTGACCATTGACCAGTGACCAGCGAAAGTGACCAGTGACGAGTGACCTGTGACAAGTGACCAGTGACCAGCGACCAGTGACCAGTGACCAGTGACCAGTGACCAGTGACCAGTGACCAGTGACCAGCGAAAGTGACCAGTGACCAGTGACCAGTGACCAGCGAAATCGACCAGTGACCAGTGACCAGAGACCAGTGACTAGCCAAATTGACCAGAGACCAGTGACCAGTGACCAGTGACCAGCGACCAGTGACCAGTGACCAGTGACCAGCAAAAATGACCAGTGACCAGTGACCAGTGACCAGTAACCAGTGACCAGTTACAAGTGACCAGTGACCAGCGACCAGTGACCAGTGACGAGCGACCAGTGACCAGTGACCATTGACCAGTGACCAGTGACCAGTGACCAGCGAAAGTGACCAGGGACCAGTGACCAGTGACCAGTGACCAGTGACCAGTGACCAGTGACCAGCGAAGGTGACCAGTGACCATTGACCAGTGACCAGTGACCAGCGAAAGTGACCAGTGACCAGTGAACAGTGACCAGCGAAATTGACCAGTTTCCAGTCACCAGTGACAAGTGACCAGTGACCAGTGACCAGCGACCAGTGACCAGTGACAAGTGACAAGTGACAAGTGACCAGTGACCAGCGAAAGTGACAAGTGACCAGTGACCAGTGACCAGTGACCAGTGACCAGTGACCAGTGACCAGTGACCAGTGACCAGTGACCAGCGAAAGTGACCAGGGACCAGTGACCAGTGACCAGTGACCAGTGACCAGTGACCAGTGACCAGTGACCAGCGAAATCGACCAGTGACCAGTGACCAGAGACCAGTGACTAGCCAAATTGACCAGAGACCAGTGACCAGTGACCAGTGACCAGCGGTAGTGACCAGTGATCAGTGACCGTTGAACAGTGACCAGTGACCAGTGACCAGTGACCAGCGAAAGTGACCAGGGACCAGTGACCAGTGACCAGTGACCAGTGACCACTGACCATTGACCAGTGACCAGTGACCAGTGACCAGTGACCAGTGACCAGTGGCCAGCGACCAGTGACCAGTGACCATTGACCAGTGACCAGTGACCAACAAAAATGACCAGTGACCAGTGACCAGTGACCAGTGACCAGTGACCAGTGACCAGTTACAAGTGACCAGTGACCAGCGACCAGTGACCAGTGACGAGCGACCAGTGACCAGTGACCATTGACCAGTGACCAGTGACCAGTGACCAGCGAAAGTGACCAGGGACCAGTGACCAGTGACCAGTGACCAGTGACCATTGACCAGTGACCAGTGACCAGTGACCAGCGAAAGTGACCAGTGACCAGTGACCAGTGACCAGTGACCAGTGACCAGTGACCAGTGACCAGCGAAAGTGACCAGGGACCAGTGACCAGTGACCAGTGACCAGTGACCAGTGACCAGTGACCAGCGAAGGTGACCAGTGACCAGTGAACAGTGGCCAGCGAAATTGACCAGTTTCCAGTGACCAGTGACCAGCGAAAGTGACCAGTGAACAGTGACCAGCGATATTGACCAGTGACCATTGACCAGTGACCAGCGAAAGTGACCAGTGACGAGTGACCAGTGACAAGTGACCAGTGACAAGTGACCAGTGACCACTGACCAGTGACCAGTGACCACTGACCAGTCACCAGTGACCAGTGACCAGGGCCCAGTGACCAGCGAAAGTGACCAGTGACCAGTGACCAGTGACCAGTGACTAGCCAAATTGAGCAGTGAGCAGTGACCAGTGACCAGTGACCAGTGACCAGTGACCAGTGACCAGTGACCAGTGACCAGTGACCAGCGAAATTGACCAGTGACCATTGACCAGTGACCAGCGAAAGTGACCAGTGACGAGTGACCTGTGACAAGTGACCAGTGACCAGCGACCAGTGACCAGTGACCAGTGACCAGTGACCAGTGACCAGTGACCAGCGAAAGTGACCAGTGACCAGTGACCAGTGACCAGCGAAATCGACCAGTGACCAGTGACCAGAGACCAGTGACTAGCCAAATTGACCAGAGACCAGTGACCAGTGACCAGTGACCAGCGGTAGTGACCAGTGACCAGTGACTAGCCAAATTGAGCAGTGACCAGTGACCAGTGACCAGTGACCAGTGACCAGTGACCAGCGAAATTGACCAGTGACCATTGACCAGTGACCAGCGAAAGTGACCAGTGACGAGTGACCTGTGACAAGTGACCAGTGACCAGCGACCAGTGACCAGTGACCAGCGAAAGTGACCAGTGACCAGTGACCAGTGACCAGTGACCAGTGACCAGCGAAATCGACCAGTGACCAGTGACCAGAGACCAGTGACTAGCCAAATTGACCAGAGACCAGTGACCAGTGACCAGTGACCAGCGGTAGTGACCAGTGATCAGTGACCAGTGAACAGTGACCAGTGACCAGTGACCAGTGACCAGCGAAAGTGACCAGGGACCAGTGACCAGTGACCAGTGACCAGTGACCACTGACCATTGACCAGTGACCAGTGACCAGTGACCAGTGACCAGTGACCAGTGACCAGCGACCAGTGACCAGTGACCATTGACCAGTGACCAGTGACCAGTGACCAGCGAAAGTGACCAGTGACCAGTGATCAGTGACCAGTGAACAGTGACCAGTGACCAGTGACCAGTGACCAGCGAAAGTGACCAGGGACCAGTGACCAGTGACCAGTGACCAGTGACCAGTGACCAGTGACCAGTGACCAGTGACCAGTGACCAGAGACCAGTGACTAGCCAAATTGACCAGAGACCAGTGACCAGTGACCAGTGACCAGCGGTAGTGACCAGTGATCAGTGACCGTTGAACAGTGACCAGTGACCAGTGACCAGTGACCAGCGAAAGTGACCAGGGACCAGTGACCAGTGACCAGTGACCAGTGACCACTGACCATTGACCAGTGACCAGTGACCAGTGACCAGTGACCAGTGACCAGTGACCAGCGACCAGTGACCAGTGACCACTGACCAGTGACCAGTGACCAGCAAAAATGACCAGTGACCAGTGACCAGTGACCAGTGACCAGTGACCAGTTACAAGTGACCAGTGACCATCGACCAGTGACCAGTGACGAGCGACCAGTGACCAGTGACCATTGACCAGTGACCAGTGACCAGTGACCAGCGAAAGTGACCAGGGACCAGTGACCAGTGACCAGTGACCAGTGACCATTGACCAGTGACCAGTGACCAGTGACCAGCGAAAGTGACCAGTGACCAGTGACCAGTGACCAGTGACCAGTGACCAGCGAAAGTGACCAGGGACCAGTGACCAGTGACCAGTGACCAGTGACCAGTGACCAGTGACCAGTGACCAGTGACCAGCGAAGGTGACCAGTGACCAGTGAACAGTGACCAGCGAAATTGACCAGTTTCCAGTGACCAGTGACCAGCGAAAGTGACCAGTGAACAGTGACCAGCGATATTGACCAGTGACCATTGACCAGTGACCAGCGAAAGTGACCAGTGACGAGTGACCAGTGACAAGTGACCAGTGACAAGTGACCAGTGACCACTGACCAGTGACCAGTGACCACTGACCAGTCACCAGTGACCAGTGACCAGTGACCAGTGACCAGCGAAATTGACCAGTGACCATTGACCAGTGACCAGCGAAAGTGACCAGTGACGAGTGACCTGTGACAAGTGACCAGTGACCAGCGACCAGTGACCAGTGACCAGTGACCAGTGACCAGTGACCAGTGACCAGCGAAAGTGACCAGTGACCAGTGACCAGTGACCAGCGAAATCGACCAGTGACCAGTGACCAGAGACCAGTGACTAGCCAAATTGACCAGAGACCAGTGACCAGTGACCAGTGACCAGCGACCAGTGACCAGTGACCAGTGACCAGCAAAAATGACCAGTGACCAGTGACCAGTGACCAGTGACCAGTGACCAGTTACAAGTGACCAGTGACCAGCGACCAGTGACCAGTGACGAGCGACCAGTGACCAGTGACCATTGACCAGTGACCAGTGACCAGTGACCAGCGAAAGTGACCAGGGACCAGTGACCAGTGACCAGTGACCAGTGACCATTGACCAGTGACCAGTGACCAGTGACCAGAGAAAGTGACCAGTGACCAGTGACCAGTGACCAGTGACCAGTGACCAGTGACCAGTGACCAGTGACCAGTTACAAGTGACCAGTGACCAGCGACCAGTGACCAGTGACGAGCGACCAGTGACCAGTGACCATTGACCAGTGACCAGTGACCAGTGACCAGCAAAAGTGACCAGGGACCAGTGACCAGTGACCAGTGACCAGCGAAAGTGACCAGTGACCAGTGACCAGCGAAAGTGACCAGTGACCAGTGACCAGTGTCCAGTGACCAGCGAAGGTGAACAGTGACCATTGACCAGTGACCAGTGACCAGCGAAAGTGACCAGTGACCAGTGAACAGTGACCAGCGAAATTGACCAGTTTCCAGTCACCAGTGACAAGTGACCAGTGACCAGTGACCAGCGACCAGTGACCAGTGACAAGTGACAAGTGACCAGTGACCAGTGACCAGCGAAAGTGACAAGTGACCAGTGACCAGTGACCAGTGACCAGTGACCAGTGACCAGTGACCAGTGACCAGTGACCAGTGACCAGCGAAAGTGACCAGGGACCAGTGACCAGTGACCAGTGACCAGTGACCAGTGACCAGTGACCAGTGACCAGTGACCAGTGACCAGTGACCAGCGAAATCGACCAGTGACCAGTGACCAGAGACCAGTGACTAGCCAAATTGACCAGAGACCAGTGACCAGTGACCAGTGACCAGCGGTAGTGACCAGTGATCAGTGACCGTTGAACAGTGACCAGTGACCAGTGACCAGTGACCAGCGAAAGTGACCAGGGACCAGTGACCAGTGACCAGTGACCAGTGACCACTGACCATTGACCAGTGACCAGTGACCAGTGACCAGTGACCAGTGACCAGTGGCCAGCGACCAGTGACCAGTGACCATTGACCAGTGACCAGTGACCAACAAAAATGACCAGTGACCAGTGACCAGTGACCAGTGACCAGTGACCAGTGACCAGTTACAAGTGACCAGTGACCAGCGACCAGTGACCAGTGACGAGCGACCAGTGACCAGTGACCATTGACCAGTGACCAGTGACCAGTGACCAGCGAAAGTGACCAGGGACCAGTGACCAGTGACCAGTGACCAGTGACCATTGACCAGTGACCAGTGACCAGTGACCAGTGACCAGCGAAAGTGACCAGTGACCAGTGACCAGTGACCAGTGACCAGTGACCAGTGACCAGTGACCAGCGAAATTGACCAGGGACCAGTGACCAGTGACCAGTGACCAGTGACCAGTGACCAGTGACCAGCGAAGGTGACCAGTGACCAGTGAACAGTGACCAGCGAAATTGACCAGTTTCCAGTGACCAGTGACCAGCGAAAGTGACCAGTGAACAGTGACCAGCGATATTGACCAGTGACCATTGACCAGTGACCAGCGAAAGTGACCAGTGACGAGTGACCAGTGACAAGTGACCAGTGACAAGTGACCAGTGACCACTGACCAGTGACCAGTGACCACTGACCAGTCCCCAGTGACCAGTGACCAGGGCCCAGTGACCAGCGAAAGTGACCAGTGACCAGTGACCAGTGACCAGTGACTAGCCAAATTGAGCAGTGAGCAGTGACCAGTGACCAGTGACCAGTGACCAGTGACCAGTGACCAGTGACCAGTGACCAGTGACCAGCGAAATTGACCAGTGACCATTGACCAGTGACCAGCGAAAGTGACCAGTGACGAGTGACCTGTGACAAGTGACCAGTGACCAGCGACCAGTGACCAGTGACCAGTGACCAGTGACCAGTGACCAGTGACCAGCGAAAGTGACCAGTGACCAGTGACCAGTGACCAGCGAAATCGACCAGTGACCAGTGACCAGAGACCAGTGACTAGCCAAATTGACCAGAGACCAGTGACCAGTGACCAGTGACCAGCGGTAGTGACCAGTGATCAGTGACCGTTGAACAGTGACCAGTGACCAGTGACCAGTGACCAGCGAAAGTGACCAGGGACCAGTGACCAGTGACCAGTGACCAGTGACCACTGACCATTGACAAGTGACCAGTGACCAGTGACCAGTGACTAGTGACCAGTGACCAGCGACCAGTGACCAGTGACCAGTGACCATCAAAAATGACCAGTGACCAGTGACCAGTGACCAGTTACAAGTGACCAGTGACCAGCGACCAGTGACCAGTGACGAGCGACCAGTGACCAGTGACCATTGACCAGTGACCAGTGACCAGTGACCAGCGAAAGTGACCAGGGACCAGTGACCAGTGACCAGTGACCAGTGACCATTGACCAGTGACCAGTGACCAGTGACCAGCGAAAGTGACCAGTGACCAGTGACCAGTGACCAGTGACCAGTGACCAGTGACCAGTGACCAGTGACCAGTGACCAGTGACCAGTTACAAGTGACCAGTGACCAGCGACCAGTGACCAGTGACGAGCGACCAGTGACCAGTGACCATTGACCAGTGACCAGTGACCAGTGACCAGCAAAAGTGACCAGGGACCAGTGACCAGTGACCAGTGACCAGCGAAAGTGACCAGTGACCAGTGACCAGCGAAAGTGACCAGTGACCAGTGACCAGTGACCAGTGACCAGTGACCAGTGACCAGTGACCAGCGAAGGTGACCAGTGACCATTGACCAGTGACCAGTGACCAGCGAAAGTGACCAGTGACCAGTGAACAGTGACCAGCGAAATTGACCAGTTTCCAGTCACCAGTGACAAGTGACCAGTGACCAGTGACCAGCGACCAGTGACCAGTGACAAGTGACAAGTGAGCAGTGACCAGTGACCAGCGAAAGTGACAAGTGACCAGTGACCAGTGACCAGTGACCAGTGACCAGTGACCAGTGACCAGTGACCAGCGAAAGTGACCAGTGACCAGTGACCAGTGACCAGTGACCAGTGACCAGTGACCAGTGACCAGCGAAGGTGACCAGTGACCAGTGAACAGTGACCAGCGAAATTGACCAGTTTCCAGTGACCAGTGACCAGCGAAAGTGACCAGTGAACAGTGACCAGCGAAATTGACCAGTGACCATTGACCAGTGACCAGCGAAAGTGACCAGTGACGAGTGACCAGTGACAAGTGACCAGTGACAAGTGACCAGTGACCACTGACCAGTGACCAGTGACCAGTGACCAGTGACCAGTGACCAGTGACCAGCGAAGGTGACCAGTGACCAGTGAACAGTGACCAGCGAAATTGACCAGTTTCCAGTGACCAGTGACCAGCGAAAGTGACCAGTGAACAGTGACCAGCGAAATTGACCAGTGACCATTGACCAGTGACCAGCGAAAGTGACCAGTGACGAGTGACCAGTGACAAGTGACCAGTGACAAGTGACCAGTGACCACTGACCAGTGACCAGTGACCACTGACCAGTCACCAGTGACCAGTGACCAGGGACCAGTGACCAGCGAAAGTGACCAGTGACCAGTGACCAGTGACCAGTGACTAGCCAAATTGAGCAGTGAGCAGTGACCAGTGACCAGTGACCAGTGACCAGTGACCAGTGACCAGTGACCAGTGACCAGCGAAAGTGACCAGGGACCAGTGACCAGTGACCAGTGACCAGTGACCACTGACCATTGACCAGTGACCAGTGACCAGCGAAGGTGACCAGTGACCAGTGAACAGTGACCAGCGAAATTGACCAGTTTCCAGTGACCAGTGACCAGCGAAAGTGACCAGTGAACAGTGACCAGCGATATTGACCAGTGACCATTGACCAGTGACCAGCGAAAGTGACCAGTGACGAGTGACCAGTGACAAGTGACCAGTGACAAGTGACCAGTGACCACTGACCAGTGACCAGTGACCACTGACCAGTCCCCAGTGACCAGTGACCAGGGCCCAGTGACCAGCGAAAGTGACCAGTGACCAGTGACCAGTGACCAGTGACTAGCCAAATTGAGCAGTGAGCAGTGACCAGTGACCAGTGACCAGTGACCAGTGACCAGTGACCAGTGACCAGTGACCAGTGACCAGCGAAATTGACCAGTGACCATTGACCAGTGACCAGCGAAAGTGACCAGTGACGAGTGACCTGTGACAAGTGACCAGTGACCAGCGACCAGTGACCAGTGACCAGTGACCAGTGACCAGTGACCAGTGACCAGCGAAAGTGACCAGTGACCAGTGACCAGTGACCAGCGAAATCGACCAGTGACCAGTGACCAGAGACCAGTGACTAGCCAAATTGACCAGAGACCAGTGACCAGTGACCAGTGACCAGCGGTAGTGACCAGTGATCAGTGACCGTTGAACAGTGACCAGTGACCAGTGACCAGTGACCAGCGAAAGTGACCAGGGACCAGTGACCAGTGACCAGTGACCAGTGACCACTGACCATTGACAAGTGACCAGTGACCAGTGACCAGTGACTAGTGACCAGTGACCAGCGACCAGTGACCAGTGACCAGTGACCATCAAAAATGACCAGTGACCAGTGACCAGTGACCAGTTACAAGTGACCAGTGACCAGCGACCAGTGACCAGTGACGAGCGACCAGTGACCAGTGACCATTGACCAGTGACCAGTGACCAGTGACCAGCGAAAGTGACCAGGGACCAGTGACCAGTGACCAGTGACCAGTGACCATTGACCAGTGACCAGTGACCAGTGACCAGCGAAAGTGACCAGTGACCAGTGACCAGTGACCAGTGACCAGTGACCAGTGACCAGTGACCAGTGACCAGTGACCAGTGACCAGTTACAAGTGACCAGTGACCAGCGACCAGTGACCAGTGACGAGCGACCAGTGACCAGTGACCATTGACCAGTGACCAGTGACCAGTGACCAGCAAAAGTGACCAGGGACCAGTGACCAGTGACCAGTGACCAGCGAAAGTGACCAGTGACCAGTGACCAGCGAAAGTGACCAGTGACCAGTGACCAGTGACCAGTGACCAGTGACCAGTGACCAGTGACCAGCGAAGGTGACCAGTGACCATTGACCAGTGACCAGTGACCAGCGAAAGTGACCAGTGACCAGTGAACAGTGACCAGCGAAATTGACCAGTTTCCAGTCACCAGTGACAAGTGACCAGTGACCAGTGACCAGCGACCAGTGACCAGTGACAAGTGACAAGTGAGCAGTGACCAGTGACCAGCGAAAGTGACAAGTGACCAGTGACCAGTGACCAGTGACCAGTGACCAGTGACCAGTGACCAGTGACCAGCGAAAGTGACCAGTGACCAGTGACCAGTGACCAGTGACCAGTGACCAGTGACCAGTGACCAGCGAAGGTGACCAGTGACCAGTGAACAGTGACCAGCGAAATTGACCAGTTTCCAGTGACCAGTGACCAGCGAAAGTGACCAGTGAACAGTGACCAGCGAAATTGACCAGTGACCATTGACCAGTGACCAGCGAAAGTGACCAGTGACGAGTGACCAGTGACAAGTGACCAGTGACAAGTGACCAGTGACCACTGACCAGTGACCAGTGACCAGTGACCAGTGACCAGTGACCAGTGACCAGCGAAGGTGACCAGTGACCAGTGAACAGTGACCAGCGAAATTGACCAGTTTCCAGTGACCAGTGACCAGCGAAAGTGACCAGTGAACAGTGACCAGCGAAATTGACCAGTGACCATTGACCAGTGACCAGCGAAAGTGACCAGTGACGAGTGACCAGTGACAAGTGACCAGTGACAAGTGACCAGTGACCACTGACCAGTGACCAGTGACCACTGACCAGTCACCAGTGACCAGTGACCAGGGACCAGTGACCAGCGAAAGTGACCAGTGACCAGTGACCAGTGACCAGTGACTAGCCAAATTGAGCAGTGAGCAGTGACCAGTGACCAGTGACCAGTGACCAGTGACCAGTGACCAGTGACCAGTGACCAGCGAAAGTGACCAGGGACCAGTGACCAGTGACCAGTGACCAGTGACCACTGACCATTGACAAGTGACCAGTGACCAGTGACCAGTGACTAGTGACCAGTGACCAGCGACCAGTGACCAGTGACCAGTGACCATCAAAAATGACCAGTGACCAGTGACCAGTGACCAGTGACCAGTGACCAGTTACAAGTGACCAGTGACCAGCGACCAGTGACCAGTGACGAGCGACCAGTGACCAGTGACCATTGACCAGTGACCAGTGACCAGTGACCAGCGAAAGTGACCAGGGACCAGTGACCAGTGACCAGTGACCAGTGACCATTGACCAGTGACCAGTGACCAGTGACGAGCGACCAGTGACCAGTGACCATTGACCAGTGACCAGTGACCAGTGACCAGCGAAAGTGACCAGGGACCAGTGACCAGTGACCAGTGACCAGTGACCATTGACCAGTGACCAGTGACCAGTGACCAGTGACCAGCGAAAGTGACCAGTGACCAGTGACCAGTGACCAGTGACCAGTGACCAGTGACCAGTGACCAGCGAAATTGACCAGGGACCAGTGACCAGTGACCAGTGACCAGTGACCAGTGACCAGTGACCAGCGAAGGTGACCAGTGACCAGTGAACAGTGACCAGCGAAATTGACCAGTTTCCAGTGACCAGTGACCAGCGAAAGTGACCAGTGAACAGTGACCAGCGATATTGACCAGTGACCATTGACCAGTGACCAGCGAAAGTGACCAGTGACGAGTGACCAGTGACAAGTGACCAGTGACAAGTGACCAGTGACCACTGACCAGTGACCAGTGACCACTGACCAGTCCCCAGTGACCAGTGACCAGGGCCCAGTGACCAGCGAAAGTGACCAGTGACCAGTGACCAGTGACCAGTGACTAGCCAAATTGAGCAGTGAGCAGTGACCAGTGACCAGTGACCAGTGACCAGTGACCAGTGACCAGTGACCAGTGACCAGTGACCAGCGAAATTGACCAGTGACCATTGACCAGTGACCAGCGAAAGTGACCAGTGACGAGTGACCTGTGACAAGTGACCAGTGACCAGCGACCAGTGACCAGTGACCAGTGACCAGTGACCAGTGACCAGTGACCAGCGAAAGTGACCAGTGACCAGTGACCAGTGACCAGCGAAATCGACCAGTGACCAGTGACCAGAGACCAGTGACTAGCCAAATTGACCAGAGACCAGTGACCAGTGACCAGTGACCAGCGGTAGTGACCAGTGATCAGTGACCGTTGAACAGTGACCAGTGACCAGTGACCAGTGACCAGCGAAAGTGACCAGGGACCAGTGACCAGTGACCAGTGACCAGTGACCACTGACCATTGACAAGTGACCAGTGACCAGTGACCAGTGACTAGTGACCAGTGACCAGCGACCAGTGACCAGTGACCAGTGACCATCAAAAATGACCAGTGACCAGTGACCAGTGACCAGTGACCAGTGACCAGTTACAAGTGACCAGTGACCAGCGACCAGTGACCAGTGACGAGCGACCAGTGACCAGTGACCATTGACCAGTGACCAGTGACCAGTGACCAGCGAAAGTGACCAGGGACCAGTGACCAGTGACCAGTGACCAGTGACCATTGACCAGTGACCAGTGACCAGTGACCAGCGAAAGTGACCAGTGACCAGTGACCAGTGACCAGTGACCAGTGACCAGTGACCAGTGACCAGTGACCAGTGACCAGTGACCAGTTACAAGTGACCAGTGACCAGCGACCAGTGACCAGTGACGAGCGACCAGTGACCAGTGACCATTGACCAGTGACCAGTGACCAGTGACCAGCAAAAGTGACCAGGGACCAGTGACCAGTGACCAGTGACCAGCGAAAGTGACCAGTGACCAGTGACCAGCGAAAGTGACCAGTGACCAGTGACCAGTGACCAGTGACCAGTGACCAGTGACCAGTGACCAGCGAAGGTGACCAGTGACCATTGACCAGTGACCAGTGACCAGCGAAAGTGACCAGTGACCAGTGAACAGTGACCAGCGAAATTGACCAGTTTCCAGTCACCAGTGACAAGTGACCAGTGACCAGTGACCAGCGACCAGTGACCAGTGACAAGTGACAAGTGAGCAGTGACCAGTGACCAGCGAAAGTGACAAGTGACCAGTGACCAGTGACCAGTGACCAGTGACCAGTGACCAGTGACCAGTGACCAGCGAAAGTGACCAGTGACCAGTGACCAGTGACCAGTGACCAGTGACCAGTGACCAGTGACCAGCGAAGGTGACCAGTGACCAGTGAACAGTGACCAGCGAAATTGACCAGTTTCCAGTGACCAGTGACCAGCGAAAGTGACCAGTGAACAGTGACCAGCGAAATTGACCAGTGACCATTGACCAGTGACCAGCGAAAGTGACCAGTGACGAGTGACCAGTGACAAGTGACCAGTGACAAGTGACCAGTGACCACTGACCAGTGACCAGTGACCAGCGAAGGTGACCAGTGACCAGTGAACAGTGACCAGCGAAATTGACCAGTTTCCAGTGACCAGTGACCAGCGAAAGTGACCAGTGAACAGTGACCAGCGAAATTGACCAGTGACCATTGACCAGTGACCAGCGAAAGTGACCAGTGACGAGTGACCAGTGACAAGTGACCAGTGACAAGTGACCAGTGACCAGTGACCAGCGAAAGTGACCAGTGACCAGTGACCAGTGACCAGCGAAATCGACCAGTGACCAGTGACCAGAGACCAGTGACTAGCCAAATTGACCAGAGACCAGTGACCAGTGACCAGTGACCAGCGGTAGTGACCAGTGATCAGTGACCAGTGAACAGTGACCAGTGACCAGTGACCAGTGACCAGCGAAAGTGACCAGGGACCAGTGACCAGTGACCAGTGACCAGTGACCAGTGACCACTGACCATTGACCAGTGACCAGTGACCAGTGACCAGCGACCAGTGACCAGTGACCAGTGACCAGCGAAAGTGACCAGTGACCAGTGATCAGTGACCAGTGAACAGTGACCAGTGACCAGTGACCAGTGACCAGCGAAAGTGACCAGGGACCAGTGACCAGTGACCAGTGACCAGTGACCAGTGACCAGTGACCAGTGACCAGTGACCAGAGACCAGTGACTAGCCAAATTGACCAGAGACCAGTGACCAGTGACCAGTGACCAGCGGTAGTGACCAGTGATCAGTGACCGTTGAACAGTGACCAGTGACCAGTGACCAGTGACCAGCGAAAGTGACCAGGGACCAGTGACCAGTGACCAGTGACCAGTGACCACTGACCATTGACCAGTGACCAGTGACCAGTGACCAGTGACCAGTGACCAGTCACCAGCGACCAGTGACCAGTGACCATTGACCAGTGACCAGTGACCAGCAAAAATGACCAGTGACCAGTGACCAGTGACCAGTGACCAGTGACCAGTTACAAGTGACCAGTGACCATCGACCAGTGACCAGTGACGAGCGACCAGTGACCAGTGACCATTGACCAGTGACCAGTGACCAGTGACCAGCGAAAGTGACCAGGGACCAGTGACCAGTGACCAGTGACCAGTGACCATTGACCAGTGACCAGTGACCAGTGACCAGCGAAAGTGACCAGTGACCAGTGACCAGTGACCAGTGACCAGTGACCAGTGACCAGCGAAAGTGACCAGGGACCAGTGACCAGTGACCAGTGACCAGTGACCAGTGACCAGTGACCAGTGACCAGTGACCAGCGAAGGTGACCAGTGACCAGTGACCAGTGACCAGTGACCAGTGACCAGCGAAAGTGACCAGGGACCAGTGACCAGTGACCAGTAACCAGTGACCAGTGACCAGTGACCAGTGACCAGTGACCAGTGACCAGCGAAATCGACCAGTGACCAGTGACCAGAGACCAGTGACTAGCCAAATTGACCAGAGACCAGTGACCAGTGACCAGTGACCAGCGGTAGTGACCAGTGATCAGTGACCGTTGAACAGTGACCAGTGACCAGTGACCAGTGACCAGCGAAAGTGACCAGGGACCAGTGACCAGTGACCAGTGACCAGTGACCACTGACCATTGACCAGTGACCAGTGACCAGTGACCAGTGACCAGTGACCAGTGGCCAGCGACCAGTGACCAGTGACCATTGACCAGTGACCAGTGACCAACAAAAATGACCAGTGACCAGTGACCAGTGACCAGTGACCAGTGACCAGTGACCAGTTACAAGTGACCAGTGACCAGCGACCAGTGACCAGTGACGAGCGACCAGTGACCAGTGACCATTGACCAGTGACCAGTGACCAGTGACCAGCGAAAGTGACCAGGGACCAGTGACCAGTGACCAGTGACCAGTGACCATTGACCAGTGACCAGCGAAAGTGACCAGTGACCAGTGACCAGTGACCAGTGACCAGTGACCAGTGACCAGTGACCAGCGAAAGTGACCAGGGACCAGTGACCAGTGACCAGTGACCAGTGACCAGTGACCAGTGACCAGCGAAGGTGACCAGTGACCAGTGAACAGTGACCAGCGAAATTGACCAGTTTCCAGTGACCAGTGACCAGCGAAAGTGACCAGTGACAAGTGACCAGTGACAAGTGACCAGTGACCACTGACCAGTGACCAGTGACCACTGACCAGTCACCAGTGACCAGTGACCAGGGACCGGTGACCAGCGAAAGTGACCAGTGACCAGTGACCAGTGACCAGTGACTAGCCAAATTGAGCAGTGAGCAGTGACCAGTGACCAGTGACCAGTGACCAGTGACCAGTGACCAGTGACCAGTGACCAGTGACCAGTGACCAGCGAAATTGACCAGTGACCATTGACCAGTGACCAGCGAAAGTGACCAGTGACGAGTGACCTGTGACAAGTGACCAGTGACCAGCGACCAGTGACCAGTGACCAGTGACCAGTGACCAGTGACCAGTGACCAGCGAAAGTGACCAGTGACCAGTGACCAGTGACCAGCGAAATCGACCAGTGACCAGTGACCAGAGACCAGTGACTAGCCAAATTGACCAGAGACCAGTGACCAGTGACCAGTGACCAGCGACCAGTGACCAGTGACCAGTGACCAGCAAAAATGACCAGTGACCAGTGACCAGTGACCAGTGACCAGTGACCAGTTACAAGTGACCAGTGACCAGCGACCAGTGACCAGTGACGAGCGACCAGTGACCAGTGACCATTGACCAGTGACCAGTGACCAGTGACCAGCGAAAGTGACCAGGGACCAGTGACCAGTGACCAGTGACCAGTGACCATTGACCAGTGACCAGTGACCAGTGACCAGCGAAAGTGACCAGTGACCAGTGACCAGTGACCAGTGACCAGTGACCAGTGACCAGTGACCAGTGACCAGTGACCAGTGACCAGTTACAAGTGACCAGTGACCAGCGACCAGTGACCAGTGACGAGCGACCAGTGACCAGTGACCATTGACCAGTGACCAGTGACCAGTGACCAGCAAAAGTGACCAGGGACCAGTGACCAGTGACCAGTGACCAGCGAAAGTGACCAGTGACCAGTGACCAGCGAAAGTGACCAGTGACCAGTGACCAGTGACCAGTGACCAGTGACCAGTGACCAGCGAAGGTGACCAGTGACCATTGACCAGTGACCAGTGACCAGCGAAAGTGACCAGTGACCAGTGAACAGTGACCAGCGAAATTGACCAGTTTCCAGTCACCAGTGACAAGTGACCAGTGACCAGTGACCAGCGACCAGTGACCAGTGACAAGTGACAAGTGACAAGTGACCAGTGACCAGCGAAAGTGACAAGTGACCAGTGACCAGTGACCAGTGACCAGTGACCAGTGACCAGTGACCAGTGACCAGTGACCAGTGACCAGCGAAAGTGACCAGGGACCAGTGACCAGTGACCAGTGACCAGTGACCAGTGACCAGTGACCAGTGACCAGTGACCAGTGACCAGTGACCAGCGAAATCGACCAGTGACCAGTGACCAGAGACCAGTGACTAGCCAAATTGACCAGAGACCAGTGACCAGTGACCAGAGACCAGCGGTAGTGACCAGTGATCAGTGACCGTTGAACAGTGACCAGTGACCAGTGACCAGTGACCAGCGAAAGTGACCAGGGACCAGTGACCAGTGACCAGTGACCAGTGACCACTGACCATTGACCAGTGACCAGTGACCAGTGACCAGTGACCAGTGACCAGTGGCCAGCGACCAGTGACCAGTGACCATTGACCAGTGACCAGTGACCAACAAAAATGACCAGTGACCAGTGACCAGTGACCAGTGACCAGTGACCAGTGACCAGTTACAAGTGACCAGTGACCAGCGACCAGTGACCAGTGATGAGCGACCAGTGACCAGTGACCATTGACCAGTGACCAGTGACCAGTGACCAGCGAAAGTGACCAGGGACCAGTGACCAGTGACCAGTGACCAGTGACCATTGACCAGTGACCAGTGACCAGTGACCAGCGAAAGTGACCAGTGACCAGTGACCAGTGACCAGTGACCAGTGACCAGTGACCAGTGACCAGCGAAAGTGACCAGGGACCAGTGACCAGTGACCAGTGACCAGTGACCAGTGACCAGTGACCAGCGAAGGTGACCAGTGACCAGTGAACAGTGGCCAGCGAAATTGACCAGTTTCCAGTGACCAGTGACCAGCGAAAGTGACCAGTGAACAGTGACCAGCGATATTGACCAGTGACCATTGACCAGTGACCAGCGAAAGTGACCAGTGACGAGTGACCAGTGACAAGTGACCAGTGACAAGTGACCAGTGACCACTGACCAGTGACCAGTGACCACTGACCAGTCACCAGTGACCAGTGACCAGGGCCCAGTGACCAGCGAAAGTGACCAGTGACCAGTGACCAGTGACCAGTGACTAGCCAAATTGAGCAGTGAGCAGTGACCAGTGACCAGTGACCAGTGACCAGTGACCAGTGACCAGTGACCAGTGACCAGTGACCAGCGAAATTGACCAGTGACCATTGACCAGTGACCAGCGAAAGTGACCAGTGACGAGTGACCTGTGACAAGTGACCAGTGACCAGCGACCAGTGACCAGTGACCAGTGACCAGTGACCAGTGACCAGTGACCAGCGAAAGTGACCAGTGACCAGTGACCAGTGACCAGCGAAATCGACCAGTGACCAGTGACCAGAGACCAGTGACTAGCCAAATTGACCAGAGACCAGTGACCAGTGACCAGTGACCAGCGGTAGTGACCAGTGACCAGTGACTAGCCAAATTGAGCAGTGACCAGTGACCAGTGACCAGTGACCAGTGACCAGTGACCAGTGACCAGTGACCAGCGAAATTGACCAGTGACCATTGACCAGTGACCAGCGAAAGTGACCAGTGACGAGTGACCTGTGACAAGTGACCAGTGACCAGCGACCAGTGACCAGTGACCAGCGAAAGTGACCAGTGACCAGTGACCAGTGACCAGTGACCAGTGACCAGCGAAATCGACCAGTGACCAGTGACCAGAGACCAGTGACTAGCCAAATTGACCAGAGACCAGTGACCAGTGACCAGTGACCAGCGGTAGTGACCAGTGATCAGTGACCAGTGAACAGTGACCAGTGACCAGTGACCAGTGACCAGCGAAAGTGACCAGGGACCAGTGACCAGTGACCAGTGACCAGTGACCACTGACCATTGACCAGTGACCAGTGACCAGTGACCAGTGACCAGTGACCAGTGACCAGCGACCAGTGACCAGTGACCATTGACCAGTGACCAGTGACCAGTGACCAGCGAAAGTGACCAGTGACCAGTGATCAGTGACCAGTGAACAGTGACCAGTGACCAGTGACCAGTGACCAGCGAAAGTGACCAGGGACCAGTGACCAGTGACCAGTGACCAGTGACCAGTGACCAGTGACCAGTGACCAGTGACCAGTGACCAGTGACCAGTGACCAGTGACCAGCGAAGGTGACCAGTGACCAGTGAACAGTGACCAGCGAAATTGACCAGTTTCCAGTGACCAGTGACCAGCGAAATTGACCAGTGACCATTGACCAGTGACCAGCGAAAGTGACCAGTGACGAGTGACCTGTGACAAGTGACCAGTGACCAGCGACCAGTGACCAGTGACCAGTGACCAGTGACCAGTGACCAGTGACCAGTGACCAGCGAAAGTGACCAGTGACCAGTGACCAGTGACCAGCGAAATCGACCAGTGACCAGTGACCAGAGACCAGTGACTAGCCAAATTGACCAGAGACCAGTGACCAGTGACCAGTGACCAGCGACCAGTGACCAGTGACCAGTGACCAGCAAAAATGACCAGTGACCAGTGACCAGTGACCAGTGACCAGTGACCAGTTACAAGTGACCAGTGACCAGCGACCAGTGACCAGTGACGAGCGACCAGTGACCAGTGACCATTGACCAGTGACCAGTGACCAGTGACCAGCGAAAGTGACCAGGGACCAGTGACCAGTGACCAGTGACCAGTGACCATTGACCAGTGACCAGTGACCAGTGACCAGCGAAAGTGACCAGTGACCAGTGACCAGTGACCAGTGACCAGTGACCAGTGACCAGTGACCAGTGACCAGTGACCAGTGACCAGTTACAAGTGACCAGTGACCAGCGACCAGTGACCAGTGACGAGCGACCAGTGACCAGTGACCATTGACCAGTGACCAGTGACCAGTGACCAGCAAAAGTGACCAGGGACCAGTGACCAGTGACCAGTGACCAGCGAAAGTGACCAGTGACCAGTGACCAGCGAAAGTGACCAGTGACCAGTGACCAGTGACCAGTGACCAGTGACCAGTGACCAGTGACCAGCGAAGGTGACCAGTGACCATTGACCAGTGACCAGTGACCAGCGAAAGTGACCAGTGACCAGTGAACAGTGACCAGCGAAATTGACCAGTTTCCAGTCACCAGTGACAAGTGACCAGTGACCAGTGACCAGCGACCAGTGACCAGTGACAAGTGACAAGTGACAAGTGACCAGTGACCAGCGAAAGTGACAAGTGACCAGTGACCAGTGACCAGTGACCAGTGACCAGTGACCAGTGACCAGTGACCAGTGACCAGTGACCAGCGAAAGTGACCAGGGACCAGTGACCAGTGACCAGTGACCAGTGACCAGTGACCAGTGACCAGTGACCAGTGACCAGCGAAATCGACCAGTGACCAGTGACCAGAGACCAGTGACTAGCCAAATTGACCAGAGACCAGTGACCAGTGACCAGTGACCAGCGGTAGTGACCAGTGATCAGTGACCGTTGAACAGTGACCAGTGACCAGTGACCAGTGACCAGCGAAAGTGACCAGGGACCAGTGACCAGTGACCAGTGACCAGTGACCACTGACCATTGACCAGTGACCAGTGACCAGTGACCAGTGACCAGTGACCAGTGGCCAGCGACCAGTGACCAGTGACCATTGACCAGTGACCAGTGACCAACAAAAATGACCAGTGACCAGTGACCAGTGACCAGTGACCAGTGACCAGTGACCAGTTACAAGTGACCAGTGACCAGCGACCAGTGACCAGTGACGAGCGACCAGTGACCAGTGACCATTGACCAGTGACCAGTGACCAGTGACCAGCGAAAGTGACCAGGGACCAGTGACCAGTGACCAGTGACCAGTGACCATTGACCAGTGACCAGTGACCAGTGACCAGTGACCAGCGAAAGTGACCAGTGACCAGTGACCAGTGACCAGTGACCAGTGACCAGTGACCAGTGACCAGCGAAATTGACCAGGGACCAGTGACCAGTGACCAGTGACCAGTGACCAGTGACCAGTGACCAGCGAAGGTGACCAGTGACCAGTGAACAGTGACCAGCGAAATTGACCAGTTTCCAGTGACCAGTGACCAGCGAAAGTGACCAGTGAACAGTGACCAGCGATATTGACCAGTGACCATTGACCAGTGACCAGCGAAAGTGACCAGTGACGAGTGACCAGTGACAAGTGACCAGTGACAAGTGACCAGTGACCACTGACCAGTGACCAGTGACCACTGACCAGTCCCCAGTGACCAGTGACCAGGGCCCAGTGACCAGCGAAAGTGACCAGTGACCAGTGACCAGTGACCAGTGACTAGCCAAATTGAGCAGTGAGCAGTGACCAGTGACCAGTGACCAGTGACCAGTGACCAGTGACCAGTGACCAGTGACCAGTGACCAGCGAAATTGACCAGTGACCATTGACCAGTGACCAGCGAAAGTGACCAGTGACGAGTGACCTGTGACAAGTGACCAGTGACCAGCGACCAGTGACCAGTGACCAGTGACCAGTGACCAGTGACCAGTGACCAGCGAAAGTGACCAGTGACCAGTGACCAGTGACCAGCGAAATCGACCAGTGACCAGTGACCAGAGACCAGTGACTAGCCAAATTGACCAGAGACCAGTGACCAGTGACCAGTGACCAGCGGTAGTGACCAGTGATCAGTGACCGTTGAACAGTGACCAGTGACCAGTGACCAGTGACCAGCGAAAGTGACCAGGGACCAGTGACCAGTGACCAGTGACCAGTGACCACTGACCATTGACAAGTGACCAGTGACCAGTGACCAGTGACTAGTGACCAGTGACCAGCGACCAGTGACCAGTGACCAGTGACCATCAAAAATGACCAGTGACCAGTGACCAGTGACCAGTTACAAGTGACCAGTGACCAGCGACCAGTGACCAGTGACGAGCGACCAGTGACCAGTGACCATTGACCAGTGACCAGTGACCAGTGACCAGCGAAAGTGACCAGGGACCAGTGACCAGTGACCAGTGACCAGTGACCATTGACCAGTGACCAGTGACCAGTGACCAGCGAAAGTGACCAGTGACCAGTGACCAGTGACCAGTGACCAGTGACCAGTGACCAGTGACCAGTGACCAGTGACCAGTGACCAGTTACAAGTGACCAGTGACCAGCGACCAGTGACCAGTGACGAGCGACCAGTGACCAGTGACCATTGACCAGTGACCAGTGACCAGTGACCAGCAAAAGTGACCAGGGACCAGTGACCAGTGACCAGTGACCAGCGAAAGTGACCAGTGACCAGTGACCAGCGAAAGTGACCAGTGACCAGTGACCAGTGACCAGTGACCAGTGACCAGTGACCAGTGACCAGCGAAGGTGACCAGTGACCATTGACCAGTGACCAGTGACCAGCGAAAGTGACCAGTGACCAGTGAACAGTGACCAGCGAAATTGACCAGTTTCCAGTCACCAGTGACAAGTGACCAGTGACCAGTGACCAGCGACCAGTGACCAGTGACAAGTGACAAGTGAGCAGTGACCAGTGACCAGCGAAAGTGACAAGTGACCAGTGACCAGTGACCAGTGACCAGTGACCAGTGACCAGTGACCAGTGACCAGCGAAAGTGACCAGTGACCAGTGACCAGTGACCAGTGACCAGTGACCAGTGACCAGTGACCAGCGAAGGTGACCAGTGACCAGTGAACAGTGACCAGCGAAATTGACCAGTTTCCAGTGACCAGTGACCAGCGAAAGTGACCAGTGAACAGTGACCAGCGAAATTGACCAGTGACCATTGACCAGTGACCAGCGAAAGTGACCAGTGACGAGTGACCAGTGACAAGTGACCAGTGACAAGTGACCAGTGACCACTGACCAGTGACCAGTGACCAGTGACCAGTGACCAGTGACCAGTGACCAGCGAAGGTGACCAGTGACCAGTGAACAGTGACCAGCGAAATTGACCAGTTTCCAGTGACCAGTGACCAGCGAAAGTGACCAGTGAACAGTGACCAGCGAAATTGACCAGTGACCATTGACCAGTGACCAGCGAAAGTGACCAGTGACGAGTGACCAGTGACAAGTGACCAGTGACAAGTGACCAGTGACCACTGACCAGTGACCAGTGACCACTGACCAGTCACCAGTGACCAGTGACCAGGGACCAGTGACCAGCGAAAGTGACCAGTGACCAGTGACCAGTGACCAGTGACTAGCCAAATTGAGCAGTGAGCAGTGACCAGTGACCAGTGACCAGTGACCAGTGACCAGTGACCAGTGACCAGCGAAAGTGACCAGGGACCAGTGACCAGTGACCAGTGACCAGTGACCACTGACCATTGACAAGTGACCAGTGACCAGTGACCAGTGACTAGTGACCAGTGACCAGCGACCAGTGACCAGTGACCAGTGACCATCAAAAATGACCAGTGACCAGTGACCAGTGACCAGTGACCAGTGACCAGTTACAAGTGACCAGTGACCAGCGACCAGTGACCAGTGACGAGCGACCAGTGACCAGTGACCATTGACCAGTGACCAGTGACCAGTGACCAGCGAAAGTGACCAGGGACCAGTGACCAGTGACCAGTGACCAGTGACCATTGACCAGTGACCAGTGACCAGTGACGAGCGACCAGTGACCAGTGACCATTGACCAGTGACCAGTGACCAGTGACCAGCGAAAGTGACCAGGGACCAGTGACCAGTGACCAGTGACCAGTGACCATTGACCAGTGACCAGTGACCAGTGACCAGTGACCAGCGAAAGTGACCAGTGACCAGTGACCAGTGACCAGTGACCAGTGACCAGTGACCAGTGACCAGCGAAATTGACCAGGGACCAGTGACCAGTGACCAGTGACCAGTGACCAGTGACCAGTGACCAGCGAAGGTGACCAGTGACCAGTGAACAGTGACCAGCGAAATTGACCAGTTTCCAGTGACCAGTGACCAGCGAAAGTGACCAGTGAACAGTGACCAGCGATATTGACCAGTGACCATTGACCAGTGACCAGCGAAAGTGACCAGTGACGAGTGACCAGTGACAAGTGACCAGTGACAAGTGACCAGTGACCACTGACCAGTGACCAGTGACCACTGACCAGTCCCCAGTGACCAGTGACCAGGGCCCAGTGACCAGCGAAAGTGACCAGTGACCAGTGACCAGTGACCAGTGACTAGCCAAATTGAGCAGTGAGCAGTGACCAGTGACCAGTGACCAGTGACCAGTGACCAGTGACCAGTGACCAGTGACCAGTGACCAGTGACCAGCGAAATTGACCAGTGACCATTGACCAGTGACCAGCGAAAGTGACCAGTGACGAGTGACCTGTGACAAGTGACCAGTGACCAGCGACCAGTGACCAGTGACCAGTGACCAGTGACCAGTGACCAGTGACCAGCGAAAGTGACCAGTGACCAGTGACCAGTGACCAGCGAAATCGACCAGTGACCAGTGACCAGAGACCAGTGACTAGCCAAATTGACCAGAGACCAGTGACCAGTGACCAGTGACCAGCGGTAGTGACCAGTGATCAGTGACCGTTGAACAGTGACCAGTGACCAGTGACCAGTGACCAGCGAAAGTGACCAGGGACCAGTGACCAGTGACCAGTGACCAGTGACCACTGACCATTGACAAGTGACCAGTGACCAGTGACCAGTGACTAGTGACCAGTGACCAGCGACCAGTGACCAGTGACCAGTGACCATCAAAAATGACCAGTGACCAGTGACCAGTGACCAGTGACCAGTGACCAGTTACAAGTGACCAGTGACCAGCGACCAGTGACCAGTGACGAGCGACCAGTGACCAGTGACCATTGACCAGTGACCAGTGACCAGTGACCAGCGAAAGTGACCAGGGACCAGTGACCAGTGACCAGTGACCAGTGACCATTGACCAGTGACCAGTGACCAGTGACCAGCGAAAGTGACCAGTGACCAGTGACCAGTGACCAGTGACCAGTGACCAGTGACCAGTGACCAGTGACCAGTGACCAGTGACCAGTTACAAGTGACCAGTGACCAGCGACCAGTGACCAGTGACGAGCGACCAGTGACCAGTGACCATTGACCAGTGACCAGTGACCAGTGACCAGCAAAAGTGACCAGGGACCAGTGACCAGTGACCAGTGACCAGCGAAAGTGACCAGTGACCAGTGACCAGCGAAAGTGACCAGTGACCAGTGACCAGTGACCAGTGACCAGTGACCAGTGACCAGTGACCAGCGAAGGTGACCAGTGACCATTGACCAGTGACCAGTGACCAGCGAAAGTGACCAGTGACCAGTGAACAGTGACCAGCGAAATTGACCAGTTTCCAGTCACCAGTGACAAGTGACCAGTGACCAGTGACCAGCGACCAGTGACCAGTGACAAGTGACAAGTGAGCAGTGACCAGTGACCAGCGAAAGTGACAAGTGACCAGTGACCAGTGACCAGTGACCAGTGACCATTGACCAGTGACCAGTGACCAGTGACCAGCGAAAGTGACCAGTGACCAGTGACCAGTGACCAGTGACCAGTGACCAGTGACCAGTGACCAGTGACCAGTGACCAGTGACCAGTTACAAGTGACCAGTGACCAGCGACCAGTGACCAGTGACGAGCGACCAGTGACCAGTGACCATTGACCAGTGACCAGTGACCAGTGACCAGCAAAAGTGACCAGGGACCAGTGACCAGTGACCAGTGACCAGCGAAAGTGACCAGTGACCAGTGACCAGCGAAAGTGACCAGTGACCAGTGACCAGTGACCAGTGACCAGTGACCAGTGACCAGTGACCAGCGAAGGTGACCAGTGACCATTGACCAGTGACCAGTGACCAGCGAAAGTGACCAGTGACCAGTGAACAGTGACCAGCGAAATTGACCAGTTTCCAGTCACCAGTGACAAGTGACCAGTGACCAGTGACCAGCGACCAGTGACCAGTGACAAGTGACAAGTGACAAGTGACCAGTGACCAGCGAAAGTGACAAGTGACCAGTGACCAGTGACCAGTGACCAGTGACCAGTGACCAGTGACCAGTGACCAGTGACCAGTGACCAGCGAAAGTGACCAGGGACCAGTGACCAGTGACCAGTGACCAGTGACCAGTGACCAGTGACCAGTGACCAGTGACCAGCGAAATCGACCAGTGACCAGTGACCAGAGACCAGTGACTAGCCAAATTGACCAGAGACCAGTGACCAGTGACCAGTGACCAGCGGTAGTGACCAGTGATCAGTGACCGTTGAACAGTGACCAGTGACCAGTGACCAGTGACCAGCGAAAGTGACCAGGGACCAGTGACCAGTGACCAGTGACCAGTGACCACTGACCATTGACCAGTGACCAGTGACCAGTGACCAGTGACCAGTGACCAGTGGCCAGCGACCAGTGACCAGTGACCATTGACCAGTGACCAGTGACCAACAAAAATGACCAGTGACCAGTGACCAGTGACCAGTGACCAGTGACCAGTGACCAGTTACAAGTGACCAGTGACCAGCGACCAGTGACCAGTGACGAGCGACCAGTGACCAGTGACCATTGACCAGTGACCAGTGACCAGTGACCAGCGAAAGTGACCAGGGACCAGTGACCAGTGACCAGTGACCAGTGACCATTGACCAGTGACCAGTGACCAGTGACCAGCGAAAGTGACCAGTGACCAGTGACCAGTGACCAGTGACCAGTGACCAGTGACCAGTGACCAGCGAAAGTGACCAGGGACCAGTGACCAGTGACCAGTGACCAGTGACCAGTGACCAGTGACCAGTGACCAGCGAAGGTGACCAGTGACCAGTGAACAGTGGCCAGCGAAATTGACCAGTTTCCAGTGACCAGTGACCAGCGAAAGTGACCAGTGAACAGTGACCAGCGATATTGACCAGTGACCATTGACCAGTGACCAGCGAAAGTGACCAGTGACGAGTGACCAGTGACAAGTGACCAGTGACAAGTGACCAGTGACCACTGACCAGTGACCAGTGACCACTGACCAGTCACCAGTGACCAGTGACCAGGGCCCAGTGACCAGCGAAAGTGACCAGTGACCAGTGACCAGTGACCAGTGACTAGCCAAATTGAGCAGTGAGCAGTGACCAGTGACCAGTGACCAGTGACCAGTGACCAGTGACCAGTGACCAGTGACCAGTGACCAGCGAAATTGACCAGTGACCATTGACCAGTGACCAGCGAAAGTGACCAGTGACGAGTGACCTGTGACAAGTGACCAGTGACCAGCGACCAGTGACCAGTGACCAGTGACCAGTGACCAGTGACCAGTGACCAGCGAAAGTGACCAGTGACCAGTGACCAGTGACCAGCGAAATCGACCAGTGACCAGTGACCAGAGACCAGTGACTAGCCAAATTGACCAGAGACCAGTGACCAGTGACCAGTGACCAGCGGTAGTGACCAGTGACCAGTGACTAGCCAAATTGAGCAGTGACCAGTGACCAGTGACCAGTGACCAGTGACCAGTGACCAGTGACCAGTGACCAGTGACCAGCGAAATTGACCAGTGACCATTGACCAGTGACCAGCGAAAGTGACCAGTGACGAGTGACCTGTGACAAGTGACCAGTGACCAGCGACCAGTGACCAGTGACCAGCGAAAGTGACCAGTGACCAGTGACCAGTGACCAGTGACCAGTGACCAGCGAAATCGACCAGTGACCAGTGACCAGAGACCAGTGACTAGCCAAATTGACCAGAGACCAGTGACCAGTGACCAGTGACCAGCGGTAGTGACCAGTGATCAGTGACCAGTGAACAGTGACCAGTGACCAGTGACCAGTGACCAGCGAAAGTGACCAGGGACCAGTGACCAGTGACCAGTGACCAGTGACCACTGACCATTGACCAGTGACCAGTGACCAGTGACCAGTGACCAGTGACCAGTGACCAGCGACCAGTGACCAGTGACCATTGACCAGTGACCAGTGACCAGTGACCAGCGAAAGTGACCAGTGACCAGTGATCAGTGACCAGTGAACAGTGACCAGTGACCAGTGACCAGTGACCAGCGAAAGTGACCAGGGACCAGTGACCAGTGACCAGTGACCAGTGACCAGTGACCAGTGACCAGTGACCAGTGACCAGTGACCAGAGACCAGTGACTAGCCAAATTGACCAGAGACCAGTGACCAGTGACCAGTGACCAGCGGTAGTGACCAGTGATCAGTGACCGTTGAACAGTGACCAGTGACCAGTGACCAGTGACCAGCGAAAGTGACCAGGGACCAGTGACCAGTGACCAGTGACCAGTGACCACTGACCATTGACCAGTGACCAGTGACCAGTGACCAGTGACCAGTGACCAGTGACCAGCGACCAGTGACCAGTGACCACTGACCAGTGACCAGTGACCAGCAAAAATGACCAGTGACCAGTGACCAGTGACCAGTGACCAGTGACCAGTTACAAGTGACCAGTGACCATCGACCAGTGACCAGTGTCGAGCGACCAGTGACCAGTGACCATTGACCAGTGACCAGTGACCAGTGACCAGCGAAAGTGACCAGGGACCAGTGACCAGTGACCAGTGACCAGTGACCATTGACCAGTGACCAGTGACCAGTGACCAGCGAAAGTGACCAGTGACCAGTGACCAGTGACCAGTGACCAGTGACCAGCGAAAGTGACCAGGGACCAGTGACCAGTGACCAGTGACCAGTGACCAGTGACCAGTGACCAGTGACCAGTGACCAGCGAAGGTGACCAGTGACCAGTGAACAGTGACCAGCGAAATTGACCAGTTTCCAGTGACCAGTGACCAGCGAAAGTGACCAGTGAACAGTGACCAGCGATATTGACCAGTGACCATTGACCAGTGACCAGCGAAAGTGACCAGTGACGAGTGACCAGTGACAAGTGACCAGTGACAAGTGACCAGTGACCACTGACCAGTGACCAGTGACCACTGACCAGTCACCAGTGACCAGTGACCAGTGACCAGTGACCAGCGAAATTGACCAGTGACCATTGACCAGTGACCAGCGAAAGTGACCAGTGACGAGTGACCTGTGACAAGTGACCAGTGACCAGCGACCAGTGACCAGTGACCAGTGACCAGTGACCAGTGACCAGTGACCAGCGAAAGTGACCAGTGACCAGTGACCAGTGACCAGCGAAATCGACCAGTGACCAGTGACCAGAGACCAGTGACTAGCCAAATTGACCAGAGACCAGTGACCAGTGACCAGTGACCAGCGACCAGTGACCAGTGACCAGTGACCAGCAAAAATGACCAGTGACCAGTGACCAGTGACCAGTGACCAGTGACCAGTTACAAGTGACCAGTGACCAGCGACCAGTGACCAGTGACGAGCGACCAGTGACCAGTGACCATTGACCAGTGACCAGTGACCAGTGACCAGCGAAAGTGACCAGGGACCAGTGACCAGTGACCAGTGACCAGTGACCATTGACCAGTGACCAGTGACCAGTGACCAGAGAAAGTGACCAGTGACCAGTGACCAGTGACCAGTGACCAGTGACCAGTGACCAGTGACCAGTGACCAGTGACCAGTGACCAGTTACAAGTGACCAGTGACCAGCGACCAGTGACCAGTGACGAGCGACCAGTGACCAGTGACCATTGACCAGTGACCAGTGACCAGTGACCAGCAAAAGTGACCAGGGACCAGTGACCAGTGACCAGTGACCAGCGAAAGTGACCAGTGACCAGTGACCAGCGAAAGTGACCAGTGACCAGTGACCAGTGACCAGTGACCAGTGACCAGTGTCCAGTGACCAGCGAAGGTGAACAGTGACCATTGACCAGTGACCAGTGACCAGCGAAAGTGACCAGTGACCAGTGAACAGTGACCAGCGAAATTGACCAGTTTCCAGTCACCAGTGACAAGTGACCAGTGACCAGTGACCAGCGACCAGTGACCAGTGACAAGTGACAAGTGACCAGTGACCAGTGACCAGCGAAAGTGACAAGTGACCAGTGACCAGTGACCAGTGACCAGTGACCAGTGACCAGTGACCAGTGACCAGTGACCAGCGAAAGTGACCAGGGACCAGTGACCAGTGACCAGTGACCAGTGACCAGTGACCAGTGACCAGTGACCAGCGAAATCGACCAGTGACCAGTGACCAGAGACCAGTGACTAGCCAAATTGACCAGAGACCAGTGACCAGTGACCAGTGACCAGCGGTAGTGACCAGTGATCAGTGACCGTTGAACAGTGACCAGTGACCAGTGACCAGTGACCAGCGAAAGTGACCAGGGACCAGTGACCAGTGACCAGTGACCAGTGACCACTGACCATTGACCAGTGACCAGTGACCAGTGACCAGTGACCAGTGACCAGTGGCCAGCGACCAGTGACCAGTGACCATTGACCAGTGACCAGTGACCAACAAAAATGACCAGTGACCAGTGACCAGTGACCAGTGACCAGTGACCAGTGACCAGTTACAAGTGACCAGTGACCAGCGACCAGTGACCAGTGACGAGCGACCAGTGACCAGTGACCATTGACCAGTGACCAGTGACCAGTGACCAGCGAAAGTGACCAGGGACCAGTGACCAGTGACCAGTGACCAGTGACCATTGACCAGTGACCAGTGACCAGTGACCAGTGACCAGCGAAAGTGACCAGTGACCAGTGACCAGTGACCAGTGACCAGTGGCCAGTGACCAGTGACCAGCGAAATTGACCAGGGACCAGTGACCAGTGACCAGTGACCAGTGACCAGTGACCAGTGACCAGCGAAGGTGACCAGTGACCAGTGAACAGTGACCAGCGAAATTGACCAGTTTCCAGTGACCAGTGACCAGCGAAAGTGACCAGTGAACAGTGACCAGCGATATTGACCAGTGACCATTGACCAGTGACCAGCGAAAGTGACCAGTGACGAGTGACCAGTGACAAGTGACCAGTGACAAGTGACCAGTGACCACTGACCAGTGACCAGTGACCACTGACCAGTCCCCAGTGACCAGTGACCAGGGCCCAGTGACCAGCGAAAGTGACCAGTGACCAGTGACCAGTGACCAGTGACTAGCCAAATTGAGCAGTGAGCAGTGACCAGTGACCAGTGACCAGTGACCAGTGACCAGTGACCAGTGACCAGTGACCAGTGACCAGCGAAATTGACCAGTGACCATTGACCAGTGACCAGCGAAAGTGACCAGTGACGAGTGACCTGTGACAAGTGACCAGTGACCAGCGACCAGTGACCAGTGACCAGTGACCAGTGACCAGTGACCAGTGACCAGCGAAAGTGACCAGTGACCAGTGACCAGTGACCAGCGAAATCGACCAGTGACCAGTGACCAGAGACCAGTGACTAGCCAAATTGACCAGAGACCAGTGACCAGTGACCAGTGACCAGCGGTAGTGACCAGTGATCAGTGACCGTTGAACAGTGACCAGTGACCAGTGACCAGTGACCAGCGAAAGTGACCAGGGACCAGTGACCAGTGACCAGTGACCAGTGACCACTGACCATTGACAAGTGACCAGTGACCAGTGACCAGTGACTAGTGACCAGTGACCAGCGACCAGTGACCAGTGACCAGTGACCATCAAAAATGACCAGTGACCAGTGACCAGTGACCAGTTACAAGTGACCAGTGACCAGCGACCAGTGACCAGTGACGAGCGACCAGTGACCAGTGACCATTGACCAGTGACCAGTGACCAGTGACCAGCGAAAGTGACCAGGGACCAGTGACCAGTGACCAGTGACCAGTGACCATTGACCAGTGACCAGTGACCAGTGACCAGCGAAAGTGACCAGTGACCAGTGACCAGTGACCAGTGACCAGTGACCAGTGACCAGTGACCAGTGACCAGTGACCAGTGACCAGTTACAAGTGACCAGTGACCAGCGACCAGTGACCAGTGACGAGCGACCAGTGACCAGTGACCATTGACCAGTGACCAGTGACCAGTGACCAGCAAAAGTGACCAGGGACCAGTGACCAGTGACCAGTGACCAGCGAAAGTGACCAGTGACCAGTGACCAGCGAAAGTGACCAGTGACCAGTGACCAGTGACCAGTGACCAGCGAAGGTGACCAGTGACCATTGACCAGTGACCAGTGACCAGCGAAAGTGACCAGTGACCAGTGAACAGTGACCAGCGAAATTGACCAGTTTCCAGTCACCAGTGACAAGTGACCAGTGACCAGTGACCAGCGACCAGTGACCAGTGACAAGTGACAAGTGAGCAGTGACCAGTGACCAGCGAAAGTGACAAGTGACCAGTGACCAGTGACCAGTGACCAGTGACCAGTGACCAGTGACCAGTGACCAGCGAAAGTGACCAGTGACCAGTGACCAGTGACCAGTGACCAGTGACCAGTGACCAGTGACCAGCGAAGGTGACCAGTGACCAGTGAACAGTGACCAGCGAAATTGACCAGTTTCCAGTGACCAGTGACCAGCGAAAGTGACCAGTGAACAGTGACCAGCGAAATTGACCAGTGACCATTGACCAGTGACCAGCGAAAGTGACCAGTGACGAGTGACCAGTGACAAGTGACCAGTGACAAGTGACCAGTGACCACTGACCAGTGACCAGTGACCAGTGACCAGTGACCAGTGACCAGTGACCAGCGAAGGTGACCAGTGACCAGTGAACAGTGACCAGCGAAATTGACCAGTTTCCAGTGACCAGTGACCAGCGAAAGTGACCAGTGAACAGTGACCAGCGAAATTGACCAGTGACCATTGACCAGTGACCAGCGAAAGTGACCAGTGACGAGTGACCAGTGACAAGTGACCAGTGACAAGTGACCAGTGACCACTGACCAGTGACCAGTGACCACTGACCAGTCACCAGTGACCAGTGACCAGGGACCAGTGACCAGCGAAAGTGACCAGTGACCAGTGACCAGTGACCAGTGACTAGCCAAATTGAGCAGTGAGCAGTGACCAGTGACCAGTGACCAGTGACCAGTGACCAGTGACCAGTGACCAGCGAAAGTGACCAGGGACCAGTGACCAGTGACCAGTGACCAGTGACCACTGACCATTGACAAGTGACCAGTGACCAGTGACCAGTGACTAGTGACCAGTGACCAGCGACCAGTGACCAGTGACCAGTGACCATCAAAAATGACCAGTGACCAGTGACCAGTGACCAGTGACCAGTGACCAGTTACAAGTGACCAGTGACCAGCGACCAGTGACCAGTGACGAGCGACCAGTGACCAGTGACCATTGACCAGTGACCAGTGACCAGTGACCAGCGAAAGTGACCAGGGACCAGTGACCAGTGACCAGTGACCAGTGACCATTGACCAGTGACCAGTGACCAGTGACGAGCGACCAGTGACCAGTGACCATTGACCAGTGACCAGTGACCAGTGACCAGCGAAAGTGACCAGGGACCAGTGACCAGTGACCAGTGACCAGTGACCATTGACCAGTGACCAGTGACCAGTGACCAGTGACCAGCGAAAGTGACCAGTGACCAGTGACCAGTGACCAGTGACCAGTGACCAGTGACCAGTGACCAGCGAAATTGACCAGGGACCAGTGACCAGTGACCAGTGACCAGTGACCAGTGACCAGTGACCAGCGAAGGTGACCAGTGACCAGTGAACAGTGACCAGCGAAATTGACCAGTTTCCAGTGACCAGTGACCAGCGAAAGTGACCAGTGAACAGTGACCAGCGATATTGACCAGTGACCATTGACCAGTGACCAGCGAAAGTGACCAGTGACGAGTGACCAGTGACAAGTGACCAGTGACAAGTGACCAGTGACCACTGACCAGTGACCAGTGACCACTGACCAGTCCCCAGTGACCAGTGACCAGGGCCCAGTGACCAGCGAAAGTGACCAGTGACCAGTGACCAGTGACCAGTGACTAGCCAAATTGAGCAGTGAGCAGTGACCAGTGACCAGTGACCAGTGACCAGTGACCAGTGACCAGTGACCAGTGACCAGTGACCAGTGACCAGCGAAATTGACCAGTGACCATTGACCAGTGACCAGCGAAAGTGACCAGTGACGAGTGACCTGTGACAAGTGACCAGTGACCAGCGACCAGTGACCAGTGACCAGTGACCAGTGACCAGTGACCAGTGACCAGCGAAAGTGACCAGTGACCAGTGACCAGTGACCAGCGAAATCGACCAGTGACCAGTGACCAGAGACCAGTGACTAGCCAAATTGACCAGAGACCAGTGACCAGTGACCAGTGACCAGCGGTAGTGACCAGTGATCAGTGACCGTTGAACAGTGACCAGTGACCAGTGACCAGTGACCAGCGAAAGTGACCAGGGACCAGTGACCAGTGACCAGTGACCAGTGACCACTGACCATTGACAAGTGACCAGTGACCAGTGACCAGTGACTAGTGACCAGTGACCAGCGACCAGTGACCAGTGACCAGTGACCATCAAAAATGACCAGTGACCAGTGACCAGTGACCAGTGACCAGTGACCAGTTACAAGTGACCAGTGACCAGCGACCAGTGACCAGTGACGAGCGACCAGTGACCAGTGACCATTGACCAGTGACCAGTGACCAGTGACCAGCGAAAGTGACCAGGGACCAGTGACCAGTGACCAGTGACCAGTGACCATTGACCAGTGACCAGTGACCAGTGACCAGCGAAAGTGACCAGTGACCAGTGACCAGTGACCAGTGACCAGTGACCAGTGACCAGTGACCAGTGACCAGTGACCAGTGACCAGTTACAAGTGACCAGTGACCAGCGACCAGTGACCAGTGACGAGCGACCAGTGACCAGTGACCATTGACCAGTGACCAGTGACCAGTGACCAGCAAAAGTGACCAGGGACCAGTGACCAGTGACCAGTGACCAGCGAAAGTGACCAGTGACCAGTGACCAGCGAAAGTGACCAGTGACCAGTGACCAGTGACCAGTGACCAGTGACCAGTGACCAGTGACCAGCGAAGGTGACCAGTGACCATTGACCAGTGACCAGTGACCAGCGAAAGTGACCAGTGACCAGTGAACAGTGACCAGCGAAATTGACCAGTTTCCAGTCACCAGTGACAAGTGACCAGTGACCAGTGACCAGCGACCAGTGACCAGTGACAAGTGACAAGTGAGCAGTGACCAGTGACCAGCGAAAGTGACAAGTGACCAGTGACCAGTGACCAGTGACCAGTGACCAGTGACCAGTGACCAGTGACCAGCGAAAGTGACCAGTGACCAGTGACCAGTGACCAGTGACCAGTGACCAGTGACCAGTGACCAGCGAAGGTGACCAGTGACCAGTGAACAGTGACCAGCGAAATTGACCAGTTTCCAGTGACCAGTGACCAGCGAAAGTGACCAGTGAACAGTGACCAGCGAAATTGACCAGTGACCATTGACCAGTGACCAGCGAAAGTGACCAGTGACGAGTGACCAGTGACAAGTGACCAGTGACAAGTGACCAGTGACCACTGACCAGTGACCAGTGACCAGTGACCAGTGACCAGTGACCAGTGACCAGCGAAGGTGACCAGTGACCAGTGAACAGTGACCAGCGAAATTGACCAGTTTCCAGTGACCAGTGACCAGCGAAAGTGACCAGTGAACAGTGACCAGCGAAATTGACCAGTGACCATTGACCAGTGACCAGCGAAAGTGACCAGTGACGAGTGACCAGTGACAAGTGACCAGTGACAAGTGACCAGTGACCACTGACCAGTGACCAGTGACCACTGACCAGTCACCAGTGACCAGTGACCAGGGACCAGTGACCAGCGAAAGTGACCAGTGACCAGTGACCAGTGACCAGTGACTAGCCAAATTGAGCAGTGAGCAGTGACCAGTGACCAGTGACCAGTGACCAGTGACCAGTGACCAGTGACCAGTGACCAGCCAAATTGACCAGTGACCATTGACCAGTGACCAGCGAAAGTGACCAGTGACGAGTGACCTGTGACAAGTGACCAGTGACCAGCGACCAGTGACCAGTGACCAGCGAAAGTGACCAGTGACCAGTGACCAGTGACCAGCGAAATCGACCAGTGACCAGTGACCAGAGACCAGTGACTAGCCAAATTGACCAGAGACCAGTGACCAGCGGTAGTGACCAGTGATCAGGGACCAGTGAACAGTGACCAGTGACCTGTGACCAGTGACCAGCGAAAGTGACCAGGGACCAGTGACCAGTGACCAGTGACCAGTGACCAGTGACCACTGACCATTGACCAGTGACCAGTGACCAGCAAAAATGACCAGTGACCAGTGACCAGTGACTAGTGACCAGTGACCAGTGACCAGTGACCACTGACCAGTGACCAGTGACCAGTGACCAGCGAAAGTGACAAGTGACCAGTGACCATTGACCAGTGACCAGTGACCAGTGACCAGTGACCAGCGACCAGTGACCAGTGACCATTGACCAGTGACCAGTGACCAGTGACCAGCGAAAGTGACCAGTGACCAGTGACCAGTGACCAGTGACCAGTGACCAGTGACCAGTGACCAGTGACCAGTTACAAGTGACCAGTGACCAGTTACAAGTGACCAGTGACCAGCGACCAGTGACCAGTGACGAGCGACCAGTGACCATTGACCAGTGACCAGTGACCAGCAAAAATGACCAGTGACCAGTGACCAGTGACCAGTGACCAGTGACCAGTGACCAGTGACCAGCGAAAGTGACAAGTGACCAGTGACCATTGACCAGTGACCAGTGACCAGTGACCAGTGACCAGCGACCAGTGACCAGTGACCAGTGACCAGCGAAAGTGACCAGGGACCAGTGACCAGTGACCAGTGACCAGTGACGAATGACCATTGACCAGTGACCAGTGACCAGTGACCAGTGACCAGTGACCAGTGACCAGTGACCAGTGACCAGCGACCAGTGACCAGTGACCATTGACCAGTGACCAGTGACCAGCAAAAATGACCAGTGACCAGTGACCAGTGACCAGTGACCAGTGACCAGCAAAAATGACCAGTGACCAGTGACCAGTGACCAGTGACCAGCGAAAGTGACAAGTGACCAGTGACCATTGACCAGTGACCAGTGACCAGTGACCAGTGACCAGCGACCAGTGACCAGTGACCATTGACCAGTGACCAGTGACCAGTGACCAGCGAAAGTGACCAGTGACCAGTGACCAGTGACCAGCGGTAGTGACCAGTGATCAGTGACCGTTGAACAGTGACCAGTGACCAGTGACCAGTGACCAGCGAAAGTGACCAGGGACCAGTGACCAGTGACCAGTGACCAGTGACCACTGACCATTGACCAGTGACCAGTGACGAGTGACCAGTGACCAGTGACCAGTGGCCAGCGACCAGTGACCAGTGACCATTGACCAGTGACCAGTGACCAACAAAAATGACCAGTGACCAGTGACCAGTGACCAGTGACCAGTGACCAGTGACCAGTTACAAGTGACCAGTGACCAGCGACCAGTGACCAGTGACGAGCGACCAGTGACCAGTGACCATTGACCAGTGACCAGTGACCAGTGACCAGCGAAAGTGACCAGGGACCAGTGACCAGTGACCAGTGACCAGTGACCATTGACCAGTGACCAGTGACCAGTGACCAGCGAAAGTGACCAGGGACCAGTGACCAGTGACCAGTGACCAGTGACCACTGACCATTGACCAGTGACCAGTGACCAGTGACCAGTGACCAGTGACCAGTGGCCAGCGACCAGTGACCAGTGACCATTGACCAGTGACCAGTGACCAACAAAAATGACCAGTGACCAGTGACCAGTGACCAGTGACCAGTGACCAGTGACCAGTTACAAGTGACCAGTGACCAGCGACCAGTGACCAGTGACGAGCGACCAGTGACCATTGACCAGTGACCAGTGACCAGTGACCAGTGACCAGCGACCAGTGACCAGTGACCATTGACCAGTGACCAGTGACCAGCGAAAGTGACCAGTGACCAGTGACCAGTGACCAGCGGTAGTGACCAGTGATCAGTGACCGTTGAACAGTGACCAGTGACCAGTGACCAGTGACCAGCGAAAGTGACCAGGGACCAGTGACCAGTGACCAGTGACCAGTGACCACTGACCATTGACCAGTGACCAGTGACCAGTGACCAGTGACCAGTGACCAGTGGCCAGCGACCAGTGACCAGTGACCATTGACCAGTGACCAGTGACCAACAAAAATGACCAGTGACCAGTGACCAGTGACCAGTGACCAGTGACCAGTGACCAGTTACAAGTGACCAGTGACCAGCGACCAGTGACCAGTGACGAGCGACCAGTGACCAGTGACCATTGACCAGTGACCAGTGACCAGTGACCAGCGAAAGTGACCAGGGACCAGTGACCAGTGACCAGTGACCAGTGACCATTGACCAGTGACCAGTGACCAGTGACCAGCGAAAGTGACCAGTGACCAGTGACCAGTGACCAGTGACCAGTGACCAGTGACCAGTGACCAGCGAAAGTGACCAGGGACCAGTGACCAGTGACCAGTGACCAGTGACCAGTGACCAGTGACCAGCGAAGGTGACCAGTGACCAGTGAACAGTGACCAGCGAAATTGACCAGTTTCCAGTGACCAGTGACCAGCGAAAGTGACCAGTGAACAGTGACCAGCGATATTGACCAGTGACCATTGACCAGTGACCAGCGAAAGTGACCAGTGACGAGTGACCAGTGACAAGTGACCAGTGACAAGTGACCAGTGACCACTGACCAGTCACCAGTGACCAGTGACCAGGGCCCAGTGACCAGCGAAAGTGACCAGTGACCAGTGACCAGTGACCAGTGACTAGCCAAATTGAGCAGTGAGCAGTGACCAGTGACCAGTGACCAGTGACCAGTGACCAGTGACCAGTGACCAGTGACCAGTGACCAGCGAAATTGACCAGTGACCATTGACCAGTGACCAGCGAAAGTGACCAGTGACGAGTGACCTGTGACAAGTGACCAGTGACCAGCGACCAGTGACCAGTGACCAGTGACCAGTGACCAGTGACCAGTGACCAGCGAAAGTGACCAGTGACCAGTGACCAGTGACCAGCGAAATCGACCAGTGACCAGTGACCAGAGACCAGTGACTAGCCAAATTGACCAGAGACCAGTGACCAGTGACCAGTGACCAGCGGTAGTGACCAGTGATCAGTGACCGTTGAACAGTGACCAGTGACCAGTGACCAGTGACCAGCGAAAGTGACCAGGGACCAGTGACCAGTGACCAGTGACCAGTGACCACTGACCATTGACAAGTGACCAGTGACCAGTGACCAGTGACTAGTGACCAGTGACCAGCGACCAGTGACCAGTGACCAGTGACCATCAAAAATGACCAGTGACCAGTGACCAGTGACCAGTGACCAGTGACCAGTTACAAGTGACCAGTGACCAGCGACCAGTGACCAGTGACGAGCGACCAGTGACCAGTGACCATTGACCAGTGACCAGTGACCAGTGACCAGCGAAAGTGACCAGGGACCAGTGACCAGTGACCAGTGACCAGTGACCATTGACCAGTGACCAGTGACCAGTGACCAGCGAAAGTGACCAGTGACCAGTGACCAGTGACCAGTGACCAGTGACCAGTGACCAGTGACCAGTGACCAGTGACCAGTGACCAGTTACAAGTGACCAGTGACCAGCGACCAGTGACCAGTGACGAGCGACCAGTGACCAGTGACCAGTGACCAGTGACCAGCAAAAGTGACCAGGGACCAGTGACCAGTGACCAGTGACCAGCGAAAGTGACCAGTGACCAGTGACCAGCGAAAGTGACCAGTGACCAGTGACCAGTGACCAGTGACCAGTGACCAGTGACCAGCGAAGGTGACCAGTGACCATTGACCAGTGACCAGTGACCAGCGAAAGTGACCAGTGACCAGTGAACAGTGACCAGCGAAATTGACCAGTTTCCAGTCACCAGTGACAAGTGACCAGTGACCAGTGACCAGCGACCAGTGACCAGTGACAAGTGACAAGTGACCAGTGACCAGTGACCAGCGAAAGTGACAAGTGACCAGTGACCAGTGACCAGTGACCAGTGACCAGTGACCAGTGACCAGTGACCAGCGAAAGTGACCAGTGACCAGTGACCAGTGACCAGTGACCAGTGACCAGTGACCAGCGAAGGTGACCAGTGACCAGTGAACAGTGACCAGCGAAATTGACCAGTTTCCAGTGACCAGTGACCAGCGAAAGTGACCAGTGAACAGTGACCAGCGAAATTGACCAGTGACCATTGACCAGTGACCAGCGAAAGTGACCAGTGACGAGTGACCAGTGACAAGTGACCAGTGACAAGTGACCAGTGACCACTGACCATTGACCAGTGACCAGTGACCAACAAAAATGACCAGTGACCAGTGACCAGTGACCAGTGACCAGTGACCAGTGACCAGTTACAAGTGACCAGTGACCAGCGACCAGTGACCAGTGACGAGCGACCAGTGACCAGTGACCATTGACCAGTGACCAGTGACCAGTGACCAGCGAAAGTGACCAGGGACCAGTGACCAGTGACCAGTGACCAGTGACCATTGACCAGTGACCAGTGACCAGTGACCAGCGAAAGTGACCAGTGACCAGTGACCAGTGACCAGTGACCAGTGACCAGTGACCAGTGACCAGCGAAAGTGACCAGGGACCAGTGACCAGTGACCAGTGACCAGTGACCAGTGACCAGTGACCAGCGAAGGTGACCAGTGACCAGTGAACAGTGACCAGCGAAATTGACCAGTTTCCAGTGACCAGTGACCAGCGAAAGTGACCAGTGAACAGTGACCAGCGATATTGACCAGTGACCATTGACCAGTGACCAGCGAAAGTGACCAGTGACGAGTGACCAGTGACAAGTGACCAGTGACAAGTGACCAGTGACCACTGACCAGTCACCAGTGACCAGTGACCAGGGCCCAGTGACCAGCGAAAGTGACCAGTGACCAGTGACCAGTGACCAGTGACTAGCCAAATTGAGCAGTGAGCAGTGACCAGTGACCAGTGACCAGTGACCAGTGACCAGTGACCAGTGACCAGTGACCAGTGACCAGCGAAATTGACCAGTGACCATTGACCAGTGACCAGCGAAAGTGACCAGTGACGAGTGACCTGTGACAAGTGACCAGTGACCAGCGACCAGTGACCAGTGACCAGTGACCAGTGACCAGTGACCAGTGACCAGCGAAAGTGACCAGTGACCAGTGACCAGTGACCAGCGAAATCGACCAGTGACCAGTGACCAGAGACCAGTGACTAGCCAAATTGACCAGAGACCAGTGACCAGTGACCAGTGACCAGCGGTAGTGACCAGTGATCAGTGACCGTTGAACAGTGACCAGTGACCAGTGACCAGTGACCAGCGAAAGTGACCAGGGACCAGTGACCAGTGACCAGTGACCAGTGACCACTGACCATTGACAAGTGACCAGTGACCAGTGACCAGTGACTAGTGACCAGTGACCAGCGACCAGTGACCAGTGACCAGTGACCATCAAAAATGACCAGTGACCAGTGACCAGTGACCAGTGACCAGTGACCAGTTACAAGTGACCAGTGACCAGCGACCAGTGACCAGTGACGAGCGACCAGTGACCAGTGACCATTGACCAGTGACCAGTGACCAGTGACCAGCGAAAGTGACCAGGGACCAGTGACCAGTGACCAGTGACCAGTGACCATTGACCAGTGACCAGTGACCAGTGACCAGCGAAAGTGACCAGTGACCAGTGACCAGTGACCAGTGACCAGTGACCAGTGACCAGTGACCAGTGACCAGTGACCAGTGACCAGTTACAAGTGACCAGTGACCAGCGACCAGTGACCAGTGACGAGCGACCAGTGACCAGTGACCAGTGACCAGTGACCAGCAAAAGTGACCAGGGACCAGTGACCAGTGACCAGTGACCAGCGAAAGTGACCAGTGACCAGTGACCAGCGAAAGTGACCAGTGACCAGTGACCAGTGACCAGTGACCAGTGACCAGTGACCAGCGAAGGTGACCAGTGACCATTGACCAGTGACCAGTGACCAGCGAAAGTGACCAGTGACCAGTGAACAGTGACCAGCGAAATTGACCAGTTTCCAGTCACCAGTGACAAGTGACCAGTGACCAGTGACCAGCGACCAGTGACCAGTGACAAGTGACAAGTGACCAGTGACCAGTGACCAGCGAAAGTGACAAGTGACCAGTGACCAGTGACCAGTGACCAGTGACCAGTGACCAGTGACCAGTGACCAGCGAAAGTGACCAGTGACCAGTGACCAGTGACCAGTGACCAGTGACCAGTGACCAGCGAAGGTGACCAGTGACCAGTGAACAGTGACCAGCGAAATTGACCAGTTTCCAGTGACCAGTGACCAGCGAAAGTGACCAGTGAACAGTGACCAGCGAAATTGACCAGTGACCATTGACCAGTGACCAGCGAAAGTGACCAGTGACGAGTGACCAGTGACAAGTGACCAGTGACAAGTGACCAGTGACCACTGACCAGTGACCAGTGACCAGTGACCAGTGACCAGTGACCAGTGACCAGTGACCAGCGAAGGTGACCAGTGACCAGTGAACAGTGACCAGCGAAATTGACCAGTTTCCAGTGACCAGTGACCAGCGAAAGTGACCAGTGAACAGTGACCAGCGAAATTGACCAGTGACCATTGACCAGTGACCAGCGAAAGTGACCAGTGACGAGTGACCAGTGACAAGTGACCAGTGACAAGTGACCAGTGACCACTGACCAGTGACCAGTGACCAGCAAAAATGACCAGTGACCAGTGACCAGTGACCAGTGACCAGTGACCAGTGACCAGTGACCAGCGAAAGTGACAAGTGACCAGTGACCATTGACCAGTGACCAGTGACCAGTGACCAGTGACCAGTGACCAGTGACCAGTGACCAGTGACCAGTTACAAGTGACCAGTGACCAGCGACCAGTGACCAGTGACGAGCGACCAGTGACCAGTGACCATTGACCAGTGACCAGTGACCAGTGACCAGCAAAAGTGACCAGGGACCAGTGACCAGTGACCAGTGACCAGCGAAAGTGACCAGTGACCAGTGACCAGCGAAAGTGACCAGTGACCAGTGACCAGTGACCCGTGACCAGTGACCAGTGACCAGCGAAGGTGACCAGTGACCATTGACCAGTGACCAGTGACCAGCGAAAGTGACCAGTGACCAGTGAACAGTGACCAGCGAAATTGACCAGTTTCCAGTCACCAGTGACAAGTGACCAGTGACCAGTGACCAGCGACCAGTGACCAGTGACAAGTGACAAGTGACCAGTGATCAGTGACCAGCGAAAGTGACAAGTGACCAGTGACCAGTGACCAGTGACCAGTGACCAGTGACCAGTGACCAGTGACCAGCGAAAGTGACCAGTGACCAGTGACCAGTGACCAGTGACCAGTGACCAGTGACCAGCGAAGGTGACCAGTGACCAGTGAACAGTGACCAGCGAAATTGACCAGTTTCCAGTGACCAGTGACCAGCGAAAGTGACCAGTGAACAGTGACCAGCGAAATTGACCAGTGACCATTGACCAGTGACCAGCGAAAGTGACCAGTGACGAGTGACCAGTGACAAGTGACCAGTGACAAGTGACCAGTGACCACTGACCAGTGACCAGTGACCAGTGACCAGTGACCAGTGACCAGTGACCAGCGAAGGTGACCAGTGACCAGTGAACAGTGACCAGCGAAATTGACCAGTTTCCAGTGACCAGTGACCAGCGAAAGTGACCAGTGAACAGTGACCAGCGAAATTGACCAGTGACCATTGACCAGTGACCAGCGAAAGTGACCAGTGACGAGTGACCAGTGACAAGTGACCAGTGACAAGTGACCAGTGACCATTGACCAGTGACCAGTGACCAGCAAAAATGACCAGTGACCAGTGACCAGTGACCAGTGACCAGTGACCAGTGACCAGTGACCAGCGAAAGTGACAAGTGACCAGTGACCATTGACCAGTGACCAGTGACCAGTGACCAGTGACCAGCGACCAGTGACCAGTGACCAGTGACCAGCGAAAGTGACCAGGGACCAGTGACCAGTGACCAGTGACCAGTGACGAATGACCATTGACCAGTGACCAGTGACCAGTGACCAGTGACCAGTGACCAGTGACCAGTGACCAGCGACCAGTGACCAGTGACCATTGACCAGTGACCAGTGACCAGCAAAAATGACCAGTGACCAGTGACCAGTGACCAGTGACCAGTGACCAGCAAAAATGACCAGTGACCAGTGACCAGTGACCAGTGACCAGCGAAAGTGACAAGTGACCAGTGACCATTGACCAGTGACCAGTGACCAGTGACCAGTGACCAGCGACCAGTGACCAGTGACCATTGACCAGTGACCAGTGACCAGTGACCAGCGAAAGTGACCAGTGACCAGTGACCAGTGACCAGCGGTAGTGACCAGTGATCAGTGACCGTTGAACAGTGACCAGTGACCAGTGACCAGTGACCAGCGAAAGTGACCAGGGACCAGTGACCAGTGACCAGTGACCAGTGACCACTGACCATTGACCAGTGACCAGTGACCAGTGACCAGTGACCAGTGACCAGTGGCCAGCGACCAGTGACCAGTGACCATTGACCAGTGACCAGTGACCAACAAAAATGACCAGTGACCAGTGACCAGTGACCAGTGACCAGTGACCAGTGACCAGTTACAAGTGACCAGTGACCAGCGACCAGTGACCAGTGACGAGCGACCAGTGACCAGTGACCATTGACCAGTGACCAGTGACCAGTGACCAGCGAAAGTGACCAGGGACCAGTGACCAGTGACCAGTGACCAGTGACCATTGACCAGTGACCAGTGACCAGTGACCAGCGAAAGTGACCAGGGACCAGTGACCAGTGACCAGTGACCATTGACCAGTGACCAGTGACCAGTGACCAGCGAAAGTGACCAGTGACCAGTGACCAGTGACCAGTGACCAGTGACCAGTGACCAGTGACCAGTGACCAGCGAAAGTGACCAGGGACCAGTGACCAGTGACCAGTGACCAGTGACCAGTGACCAGTGACCAGCGAAGGTGACCAGTGACCAGTGAACAGTGACCAGCGAAATTGACCAGTTTCCAGTGACCAGTGACCAGCGAAAGTGACCAGTGAACAGTGACCAGCGATATTGACCAGTGACCATTGACCAGTGACCAGCGAAAGTGACCAGTGACGAGTGACCAGCGACCAGTGACCAGTGACGAGCGACCAGTGACCAGTGACCATTGACCAGTGACCAGTGACCAGTGACCAGCGAAAGTGACCAGGGACCAGTGACCAGTGACCAGTGACCAGTGACCATTGACCAGTGACCAGTGACCAGTGACCAGCGAAAGTGACCAGGGACCAGTGACCAGTGACCAGTGACCAGTGACCACTGACCATTGACCAGTGACCAGTGACCAGTGACCAGTGACCAGTGACCAGTGGCCAGCGACCAGTGACCAGTGACCATTGACCAGTGACCAGTGACCAACAAAAATGACCAGTGACCAGTGACCAGTGACCAGTGACCAGTGACCAGTGACCAGTGACCAGTTACAAGTGACCAGTGACCAGCGACCAGTGACCAGTGACGAGCGACCAGTGACCATTGACCAGTGACCAGTGACCAGTGACCAGTGACCAGCGACCAGTGACCAGTGACCATTGACCAGTGACCAGTGACCAGTGACCAGCGAAAGTGACCAGTGACCAGTGACCAGTGACCAGCGGTAGTGACCAGTGATCAGTGACCGTTGAACAGTGACCAGTGACCAGTGACCAGTGACCAGCGAAAGTGACCAGGGACCAGTGACCAGTGACCAGTGACCAGTGACCACTGACCATTGACCAGTGACCAGTGACCAGTGACCAGTGACCAGTGACCAGTGGCCAGCGACCAGTGACCAGTGACCATTGACCAGTGACCAGTGACCAACAAAAATGACCAGTGACCAGTGACCAGTGACCAGTGACCAGTGACCAGTGACCAGTTACAAGTGACCAGTGACCAGCGACCAGTGACCAGTGACGAGCGACCAGTGACCAGTGACCATTGACCAGTGACCAGTGACCAGTGACCAGCGAAAGTGACCAGGGACCAGTGACCAGTGACCAGTGACCAGTGACCATTGACCAGTGACCAGTGACCAGTGACCAGCGAAAGTGACCAGTGACCAGTGACCAGTGACCAGTGACCAGTGACCAGTGACCAGTGACCAGCGAAAGTGACCAGGGACCAGTGACCAGTGACCAGTGACCAGTGACCAGTGACCAGTGACCAGCGAAGGTGACCAGTGACCAGTGAACAGTGACCAGCGAAATTGACCAGTTTCCAGTGACCAGTGACCAGCGAAAGTGACCAGTGAACAGTGACCAGCGATATTGACCAGTGACCATTGACCAGTGACCAGCGAAAGTGACCAGTGACGAGTGACCAGTGACAAGTGACCAGTGACAAGTGACCAGTGACCACTGACCAGTGACCAGTGACCACTGACCAGTCACCAGTGACCAGTGACCAGGGCCCAGTGACCAGCGAAAGTGACCAGTGACCAGTGACCAGTGACCAGTGACTAGCCAAATTGAGCAGTGAGCAGTGACCAGTGACCAGTGACCAGTGACCAGTGACCAGTGACCAGTGACCAGTGACCAGTGACCAGCGAAATTGACCAGTGACCATTGACCAGTGACCAGCGAAAGTGACCAGTGACGAGTGACCTGTGACAAGTGACCAGTGACCAGCGACCAGTGACCAGTGACCAGTGACCAGTGACCAGTGACCAGTGACCAGCGAAAGTGACCAGTGACCAGTGACCAGTGACCAGCGAAATCGACCAGTGACCAGTGACCAGAGACCAGTGACTAGCCAAATTGACCAGAGACCAGTGACCAGTGACCAGTGACCAGCGGTAGTGACCAGTGATCAGTGACCGTTGAACAGTGACCAGTGACCAGTGACCAGTGACCAGCGAAAGTGACCAGGGACCAGTGACCAGTGACCAGTGACCAGTGACCACTGACCATTGACAAGTGACCAGTGACCAGTGACCAGTGACTAGTGACCAGTGACCAGCGACCAGTGACCAGTGACCAGTGACCATCAAAAATGACCAGTGACCAGTGACCAGTGACCAGTGACCAGTGACCAGTTACAAGTGACCAGTGACCAGCGACCAGTGACCAGTGACGAGCGACCAGTGACCAGTGACCATTGACCAGTGACCAGTGACCAGTGACCAGCGAAAGTGACCAGGGACCAGTGACCAGTGACCAGTGACCAGTGACCATTGACCAGTGACCAGTGACCAGTGACCAGTGACCAGCGAAAGTGACCAGTGACCAGTGACCAGTGACCAGTGACCAGTGACCAGTGACCAGTGACCAGTGACCAGTGACCAGTTACAAGTGACCAGTGACCAGCGACCAGTGACCAGTGACGAGCGACCAGTGACCAGTGACCATTGACCAGTGACCAGTGACCAGTGACCAGCAAAAGTGACCAGGGACCAGTGACCAGTGACCAGTGACCAGCGAAAGTGACCAGTGACCAGTGACCAGCGAAAGTGACCAGTGACCAGTGACCAGTGACCAGTGACCAGTGACCAGTGACCAGCGAAGGTGACCAGTGACCATTGACCAGTGACCAGTGACCAGCGAAAGTGACCAGTGACCAGTGAACAGTGACCAGCGAAATTGACCAGTTTCCAGTCACCAGTGACAAGTGACCAGTGACCAGTGACCAGCGACCAGTGACCAGTGACAAGTGACAAGTGACCAGTGACCAGTGACCAGCGAAAGTGACAAGTGACCAGTGACCAGTGACCAGTGACCAGTGACCAGTGACCAGTGACCAGTGACCAGCGAAAGTGACCAGTGACCAGTGACCAGTGACCAGTGACCAGTGACCAGTGACCAGCGAAGGTGACCAGTGACCAGTGAACAGTGACCAGCGAAATTGACCAGTTTCCAGTGACCAGTGACCAGCGAAAGTGACCAGTGAACAGTGACCAGCGAAATTGACCAGTGACCATTGACCAGTGACCAGCGAAAGTGACCAGTGACGAGTGACCAGTGACAAGTGACCAGTGACAAGTGACCAGTGACCACTGACCAGTGACCAGTGACCAGTGACCAGTGACCAGTGACCAGTGACCAGCGAAGGTGACCAGTGACCAGTGAACAGTGACCAGCGAAATTGACCAGTTTCCAGTGACCAGTGACCAGCGAAAGTGACCAGTGAACAGTGACCAGCGAAATTGACCAGTGACCATTGACCAGTGACCAGCGAAAGTGACCAGTGACGAGTGACCAGTGACAAGTGACCAGTGACAAGTGACCAGTGACCACTGACCAGTGACCACTGACCACTGACCAGTCACCAGTGACCAGTGACCAGGGACCAGTGACCAGCGAAAGTGACCAGTGACCAGTGACCAGTGACCAGTGACTAGCCAAATTGAGCAGTGAGCAGTGACCAGTGACCAGTGACCAGTGACCAGTGACCAGTGACCAGTGACCAGTGACCAGCCAAATTGACCAGTGACCATTGACCAGTGACCAGCGAAAGTGACCAGTGACGAGTGACCTGTGACAAGTGACCAGTGACCAGCGACCAGTGACCAGTGACCAGCGAAAGTGACCAGTGACCAGTGACCAGTGACCAGCGAAATCGACCAGTGACCAGTGACCAGAGACCAGTGACTAGCCAAATTGACCAGAGACCAGTGACCAGTGACCAGTGACCAGCGGTAGTGACCAGTGATCAGTGACCAGTGAACAGTGACCAGTGACCTGTGACCAGTGACCAGCGAAAGTGACCAGGGACCAGTGACCAGTGACCAGTGACCAGTGACCACTGACCATTGACCAGTGACCAGTGACCAGTGACCAGTGACCAGTGACCAGTGACCAGTGACCAGCGACCAGTGACCAGTGACCATTGACCAGTGACCAGTGACCAGCAAAAATGACCAGTGACCAGTGACCAGTGACCAGTGACCAGTGACCAGTGACCAGTGACCAGTGACCAGTGACCAGTGACCAGTGACCAGCGAAAGTGACAAGTGACCAGTGACCATTGACCAGTGACCAGTGACCAGTGACCAGTGACCAGCGACCAGTGACCAGTGACCATTAACCAGTGACCAGTGACCAGTGACCAGCGAAAGTGACCAGTGACCAGTGACCAGTGACCAGTGACCAGTGACCAGTGACCAGTGACCAGTGACCAGTTACAAGTGACCAGTGACCAGTTACAAGTGACCAGTGACCAGCGACCAGTGACCAGTGACGAGCGACCAGTGACCATTGACCAGTGACCAGTGACCAGCAAAAATGACCAGTGACCAGTGACCAGTGACCAGTGACCAGTGACCAGTGACCAGTGACCAGCGAAAGTGACAAGTGAGCAGTGACCATTGACCAGTGACCAGTGACCAGTGACCAGTGACTAGCCAAATTGAGCAGTGAGCAGTGACCAGTGACCAGTGACCAGTGACCAGTGACCAGTGACCAGTGACCAGTGACCAGCCAAATTGACCAGTGACCATTGACCAGTGACCAGCGAAAGTGACCAGTGACGAGTGACCTGTGACAAGTGACCAGTGACCAGCGACCAGTGACCAGTGACCAGCGAAAGTGACCAGTGACCAGTGACCAGTGACCAGCGAAATCGACCAGTGACCAGTGACCAGAGACCAGTGACTAGCCAAATTGACCAGAGACCAGTGACCAGTGACCAGTGACCAGCGGTAGTGACCAGTGATCAGTGACCAGTGAACAGTGACCAGTGACCTGTGACCAGTGACCAGCGAAAGTGACCAGGGACCAGTGACCAGTGACCAGTGACCAGTGACCACTGACCATTGACCAGTGACCAGTGACCAGTGACCAGTGACCAGTGACCAGTGACCAGTGACCAGCGACCAGTGACCAGTGACCATTGACCAGTGACCAGTGACCAGCAAAAATGACCAGTGACCAGTGACCAGTGACCAGTGACCAGTGACCAGTGACCAGTGACCAGTGACCAGTGACCAGTGACCAGTGACCAGCGAAAGTGACAAGTGACCAGTGACCATTGACCAGTGACCAGTGACCAGTGACCAGTGACCAGCGACCAGTGACCAGTGACCATTAACCAGTGACCAGTGACCAGTGACCAGCGAAAGTGACCAGTGACCAGTGACCAGTGACCAGTGACCAGTGACCAGTGACCAGTGACCAGTGACCAGTTACAAGTGACCAGTGACCAGTTACAAGTGACCAGTGACCAGCGACCAGTGACCAGTGACGAGCGACCAGTGACCATTGACCAGTGACCAGTGACCAGCAAAAATGACCAGTGACCAGTGACCAGTGACCAGTGACCAGTGACCAGTGACCAGTGACCAGCGAAAGTGACAAGTGAGCAGTGACCATTGACCAGTGACCAGTGACCAGTGACCAGTGACCAGCGACCAGTGACCAGTGACCAGTGACCAGCGAAAGTGACCAGTGACCAGTGATCAGTGACCAGTGAACAGTGACCAGTGACCAGTGACCAGTGACCAGCGAAAGTGACCTGGGACCAGTGACCGGTGACCAGTGACCAGTGACCACTGACCATTGACCAGTGACCAGTGACCAGTGACCAGTGACCAGTGACCAGTGACCAGCGAAAGTGACCAGGGACCAGTGACCAGTGACCAGTGACCAGTGACGAATGACCATTGACCAGTGACCAGTGACCAGTGACCAGTGACCAGTGACCAGTGACCAGTGACCAGCGACCAGTGACCAGTGACCATTGACCAGTGACCAGTGACCAGCAAAAATGACCAGTGACCAGTGACCAGTGACCAGTGACCAGTGACCAGCAAAAATGACCAGTGACCAGTGACCAGTGACCAGTGACCAGCGAAAGTGACAAGTGACCAGTGACCATTGACCAGTGACCAGTGACCAGTGACCAGTGACCAGCGACCAGTGACCAGTGACCATTGACCAGTGACCAGTGACCAGTGACCAGCGAAAGTGACCAGTGACCAGTGACCAGTGACCAGTGACCAGTGACCAGTGACCAGTGACCAGTGACCAGTGACCAGTGACCAGTTACAAGTGACCAGTGACCAGCGACCAGTGACCAGTGACGAGCGACCAGTGACCAGTGACCATTGACCAGTGACCAATGACCAGTGACCAGCGAAAGTGACCAGGGACCAGTGACCAGTGACCAGTGACCAGCGAAAGTGACCAGTGACCAGTGACCAGTGACCAGTGACCAGCGGTAGTGACCAGTGATCAGTGACAGGTGAACAGTGACCAGTGACCAGCGAAATTGACCAGTGACCAGCGAAAGTGACCAGTGACGAGTGACCAGTGACCAGCGACCACTGACCAGTGACCAGTGACCAGTGACCAGTGACCAGTGACCAGCGAAAGTGACAAGTGACCAGTGACCATTGACCAGTGACCAGTGACCAGCGAAAGTGACCAGTGACCAGTGAACAGTGACCAGCGAAATTGACCAGTTTCCAGTCACCAGTGACAAGTGACCAGTGACCAGTGACCAGCGACCAGTGACCAGTGACAAGTGACAAGTGACCAGTGACCAGTGACCAGCGAAAGTGACAAGTGACCAGTGACCAGTGACCAGTGACCAGTGACCAGTGACCAGTGACCAGTGACCAGCGAAAGTGACCAGTGACCAGTGACCAGTGACCAGTGACCAGTGACCAGCGAAGGTGACCAGTGACCAGTGAACAGTGACCAGCGAAATTGACCAGTTTCCAGTGACCAGTGACCAGCGAAAGTGACCAGTGAACAGTGACCAGCGAAATTGACCAGTGACCATTGACCAGTGACCAGTGACCAGTGACCAGCAAAAATGACCAGTGACCAGTGACCAGTGACCAGTGACCAGTGACCAGTGACCAGTGACCAGTGACCAGTGACCAGCGAAAGTGACAAGTGACCAGTGACCATTGACCAGTGACCAGTGACCAGTGACCAGTGACCAGCGACCAGTGACCAGTGACCAGTGACCAGCGAAAGTGACCAGTGACCAGTGATCAGTGACCAGTGAACAGTGACCAGTGACCAGTGACCAGTGACCAGCGAAAGTGACCAGGGACCAGTGACCGGTGACCAGTGACCAGTGACCACTGACCATTGACCAGTGACCAGTGACCAGTGACCAGTGACCAGTGACCAGTGACCAGCGAAAGTGACCAGGGACCAGTGACCAGTGACCAGTGACCAGTGACGAATGACCATTGACCAGTGACCAGTGACCAGTGACCAGTGACCAGTGACCAGTGACCAGTGACCAGCGACCAGTGACCAGTGACCATTGACCAGTGACCAGTGACCAGCAAAAATGACCAGTGACCAGTGACCAGTGACCAGTGACCAGTGACCAGCAAAAATGACCAGTGACCAGTGACCAGTGACCAGTGACCAGCGAAAGTGACAAGTGACCAGTGACCATTGACCAGTGACCAGTGACCAGTGACCAGTGACCAGCGACCAGTGACCAGTGACCATTGACCAGTGACCAGTGACCAGTGACCAGCGAAAGTGACCAGTGACCAGTGACCAGTGACCAGTGACCAGTGACCAGTGACCAGTGACCAGTGACCAGTGACCAGTGACCAGTTACAAGTGACCAGTGACCAGCGACCAGTGACCAGTGACGAGCGACCAGTGACCAGTGACCATTGACCAGTGACCAATGACCAGTGACCAGCGAAAGTGACCAGGGACCAGTGACCAGTGACCAGTGACCAGCGAAAGTGACCAGTGACCAGTGACCAGTGACCAGTGACCAGCGGTAGTGACCAGTGATCAGTGACAGGTGAACAGTGACCAGTGACCAGCGAAATTGACCAGTGACCAGCGAAAGTGACCAGTGACGAGTGACCTGTGACAAGTGACCAGTGACCAGCGACCACTGACCAGTGACCAGTGACCAGTGACCAGTGACCAGTGACCAGCGAAAGTGACAAGTGACCAGTGACCATTGACCAGTGACCAGTGACCAGCGAAAGTGACCAGTGACCAGTGAACAGTGACCAGCGAAATTGACCAATTTCCAGTCACCAGTGACAAGTGACCAGTGACCAGTGACCAGCGACCAGTGACCAGTGACAAGTGACAAGTGACCAGTGACCAGTGACCAGCGAAAGTGACAAGTGACCAGTGACCAGTGACCAGTGACCAGTGACCAGTGACCAGCGAAAGTGACCAGTGACCAGTGACCAGTGACCAGTGACCAGTGACCAGCGAAGGTGACCAGTGACCAGTGAACAGTGACCAGCGAAATTGACCAGTTTCCAGTGACCAGTGACCAGCGAAAGTGACCAGTGAACAGTGACCAGCGAAATTGACCAGTGACCATTGACCAGTGACCAGCGAAAGTGACCAGTGACGAGTGACCAGTGACAAGTGACCAGTGACCACTGACCAGTGACCAGTGACCACTGACCAGTGACCAGTGACCAGTGACCAGTGACCAGTGACCAGCGAAATTGACCAGTGACCATTGACCAGTGACCAGCGAAAGTGACCAGTGACGAGTGACCTGTGACAAGTGTCCAGTGACCAGCGACCAGTGACCAGTGACCAGCGAAAGTGACCAGTGACCAGTGACCAGTGACCAGCGAAATCGACCAGTGACCAGTGACCAGAGACCAGTGACCAGTGACCAGTGACCAGCGAAAGTGACAAGTGACCAGTGACCATTGACCAGTGACCAGTGACCAGTGACCAGCGACCAGTGACCAGTGACCATTGAGCAGTGACCAGCGAAAGTGACCAGTGACCAGTGATCAGTGACCAGTGAACAGTGACCAGTGACCAGTGACCAGTGACCAGCGAAAGTGACCAGGGACCAGTGACCAGTGACCACTGACCATTGACCAGTGACCAGTGACCAGTGACCAGTGACCAGTGACCAGTGACCAGCGAAAGTGACCAGGGACCAGTGACCAGTGACCAGTGACCAGTGACCACTGACCATTGACCAGTGACCAGTGACCAGTGACCAGTGACCAGTGACCAGTGACCAGCGACCAGTGACCAGTGACCATTGACCAGTGACCAGTGACCAGCAAAAATGACCAGTGACCAGTGACCAGTGACCAGTGACCAGTGACCAGCAAAAATGACCAGTGTCCAGTGACCAGTGACCAGCGAAAGTGACAAGTGACCAGTGACCATTGACCAGTGACCAGTGACCAGTGACCAGTGACCAGCGACCAGTGACCAGTGACCATTGACCAGTGACCAGTGACCAGTGACCAGCGAAAGTGACCAGTGACCAGTGACCAGTGACCAGTGACCAGTGACCAGTGACCAGTGACCAGTGACCAGTGACCAGTGACCAGTGACCAGTGACCAGTTACAAGTGACCAGTGACCAGCGACCAGTGACCAGTGACGAGCGACCAGTGACCAGTGACCATTGACCAGTGACCAGTGACCAGCAAAAATGACCAGTGACCAGTGACCAGTGACCAGTGACCAGTGACCAGTGACCAGTGACCAGCGAAAGTGACAAGTGAGCAGTGACCATTGACCAGTGACCAGTGACCAGTGACCAGTGACCAGCGACCAGTGACCAGTGACCAGTGACCAGCGAAAGTGACCAGTGACCAGTGATCAGTGACCAGTGAACAGTGACCAGTGACCAGTGACCAGTGACCAGCGAAAGTGACCTGGGACCAGTGACCGGTGACCAGTGACCAGTGACCACTGACCATTGACCAGTGACCAGTGACCAGTGACCAGTGACCAGTGACCAGTGACCAGCGAAAGTGACCAGGGACCAGTGACCAGTGACCAGTGACCAGTGACGAATGACCATTGACCAGTGACCAGTGACCAGTGACCAGTGACCAGTGACCAGTGACCAGTGACCAGCGACCAGTGACCAGTGACCATTGACCAGTGACCAGTGACCAGCAAAAATGACCAGTGACCAGTGACCAGTGACCAGTGACCAGTGACCAGCAAAAATGACCAGTGACCAGTGACCAGTGACCAGTGACCAGCGAAAGTGACAAGTGACCAGTGACCATTGACCAGTGACCAGTGACCAGTGACCAGTGACCAGCGACCAGTGACCAGTGACCATTGACCAGTGACCAGTGACCAGTGACCAGCGAAAGTGACCAGTGACCAGTGACCAGTGACCAGTGACCAGTGACCAGTGACCAGTGACCAGTGACCAGTGACCAGTGACCAGTTACAAGTGACCAGTGACCAGCGACCAGTGACCAGTGACGAGCGACCAGTGACCAGTGACCATTGACCAGTGACCAATGACCAGTGACCAGCGAAAGTGACCAGGGACCAGTGACCAGTGACCAGTGACCAGCGAAAGTGACCAGTGACCAGTGACCAGTGACCAGTGACCAGCGGTAGTGACCAGTGATCAGTGACAGGTGAACAGTGACCAGTGACCAGCGAAATTGACCAGTGACCAGCGAAAGTGACCAGTGACGAGTGACCAGTGACCAGCGACCACTGACCAGTGACCAGTGACCAGTGACCAGTGACCAGTGACCAGCGAAAGTGACAAGTGACCAGTGACCATTGACCAGTGACCAGTGACCAGCGAAAGTGACCAGTGACCAGTGAACAGTGACCAGCGAAATTGACCAGTTTCCAGTCACCAGTGACAAGTGACCAGTGACCAGTGACCAGCGACCAGTGACCAGTGACAAGTGACAAGTGACCAGTGACCAGTGACCAGCGAAAGTGACAAGTGACCAGTGACCAGTGACCAGTGACCAGTGACCAGTGACCAGTGACCAGTGACCAGCGAAAGTGACCAGTGACCAGTGACCAGTGACCAGTGACCAGTGACCAGCGAAGGTGACCAGTGACCAGTGAACAGTGACCAGCGAAATTGACCAGTTTCCAGTGACCAGTGACCAGCGAAAGTGACCAGTGAACAGTGACCAGCGAAATTGACCAGTGACCATTGACCAGTGACCAGTGACCAGTGACCAGCAAAAATGACCAGTGACCAGTGACCAGTGACCAGTGACCAGTGACCAGTGACCAGTGACCAGTGACCAGTGACCAGCGAAAGTGACAAGTGACCAGTGACCATTGACCAGTGACCAGTGACCAGTGACCAGTGACCAGCGACCAGTGACCAGTGACCAGTGACCAGCGAAAGTGACCAGTGACCAGTGATCAGTGACCAGTGAACAGTGACCAGTGACCAGTGACCAGTGACCAGCGAAAGTGACCAGGGACCAGTGACCGGTGACCAGTGACCAGTGACCACTGACCATTGACCAGTGACCAGTGACCAGTGACCAGTGACCAGTGACCAGTGACCAGCGAAAGTGACCAGGGACCAGTGACCAGTGACCAGTGACCAGTGACGAATGACCATTGACCAGTGACCAGTGACCAGTGACCAGTGACCAGTGACCAGTGACCAGTGACCAGCGACCAGTGACCAGTGACCATTGACCAGTGACCAGTGACCAGCAAAAATGACCAGTGACCAGTGACCAGTGACCAGTGACCAGTGACCAGCAAAAATGACCAGTGACCAGTGACCAGTGACCAGTGACCAGCGAAAGTGACAAGTGACCAGTGACCATTGACCAGTGACCAGTGACCAGTGACCAGTGACCAGCGACCAGTGACCAGTGACCATTGACCAGTGACCAGTGACCAGTGACCAGCGAAAGTGACCAGTGACCAGTGACCAGTGACCAGTGACCAGTGACCAGTGACCAGTGACCAGTGACCAGTGACCAGTGACCAGTTACAAGTGACCAGTGACCAGCGACCAGTGACCAGTGACGAGCGACCAGTGACCAGTGACCATTGACCAGTGACCAATGACCAGTGACCAGCGAAAGTGACCAGGGACCAGTGACCAGTGACCAGTGACCAGCGAAAGTGACCAGTGACCAGTGACCAGTGACCAGTGACCAGCGGTAGTGACCAGTGATCAGTGACAGGTGAACAGTGACCAGTGACCAGCGAAATTGACCAGTGACCAGCGAAAGTGACCAGTGACGAGTGACCTGTGACAAGTGACCAGTGACCAGCGACCACTGACCAGTGACCAGTGACCAGTGACCAGTGACCAGTGACCAGCGAAAGTGACAAGTGACCAGTGACCATTGACCAGTGACCAGTGACCAGCGAAAGTGACCAGTGACCAGTGAACAGTGACCAGCGAAATTGACCAATTTCCAGTCACCAGTGACAAGTGACCAGTGACCAGTGACCAGCGACCAGTGACCAGTGACAAGTGACAAGTGACCAGTGACCAGTGACCAGCGAAAGTGACAAGTGACCAGTGACCAGTGACCAGTGACCAGTGACCAGTGACCAGCGAAAGTGACCAGTGACCAGTGACCAGTGACCAGTGACCAGTGACCAGCGAAGGTGACCAGTGACCAGTGAACAGTGACCAGCGAAATTGACCAGTTTCCAGTGACCAGTGACCAGCGAAAGTGACCAGTGAACAGTGACCAGCGAAATTGACCAGTGACCATTGACCAGTGACCAGCGAAAGTGACCAGTGACGAGTGACCAGTGACAAGTGACCAGTGACCACTGACCAGTGACCAGTGACCACTGACCAGTGACCAGTGACCAGTGACCAGTGACCAGTGACCAGCGAAATTGACCAGTGACCATTGACCAGTGACCAGCGAAAGTGACCAGTGACGAGTGACCTGTGACAAGTGTCCAGTGACCAGCGACCAGTGACCAGTGACCAGCGAAAGTGACCAGTGACCAGTGACCAGTGACCAGCGAAATCGACCAGTGACCAGTGACCAGAGACCAGTGACCAGTGACCAGTGACCAGCGAAAGTGACAAGTGACCAGTGACCATTGACCAGTGACCAGTGACCAGTGACCAGCGACCAGTGACCAGTGACCATTGAGCAGTGACCAGCGAAAGTGACCAGTGACCAGTGATCAGTGACCAGTGAACAGTGACCAGTGACCAGTGACCAGTGACCAGCGAAAGTGACCAGGGACCAGTGACCAGTGACCACTGACCATTGACCAGTGACCAGTGACCAGTGACCAGTGACCAGTGACCAGTGACCAGCGAAAGTGACCAGGGACCAGTGACCAGTGACCAGTGACCAGTGACCACTGACCATTGACCAGTGACCAGTGACCAGTGACCAGTGACCAGTGACCAGTGACCAGCGACCAGTGACCAGTGACCATTGACCAGTGACCAGTGACCAGCAAAAATGACCAGTGACCAGTGACCAGTGACCAGTGACCAGTGACCAGCAAAAATGACCAGTGTCCAGTGACCAGTGACCAGCGAAAGTGACAAGTGACCAGTGACCATTGACCAGTGACCAGTGACCAGTGACCAGTGACCAGCGACCAGTGACCAGTGACCATTGACCAGTGACCAGTGACCAGTGACCAGCGAAAGTGACCAGTGACCAGTGACCAGTGACCAGTGACCAGTGACCAGTGACCAGTGACCAGTGACCAGTGACCAGTGACCAGTGACCAGTGACCAGTTACAAGTGACCAGTGACCAGCGACCAGTGACCAGTGACGAGCGACCAGTGACCAGTGACCATTGACCAGTGACCAGTGACCAGTGACCAGCGAAAGTGACCAGGGACGAGTGACCTGTGACAAGTGACCAGTGACCAGCGACCAGTGACCAGTGACCAGTGACCAGTGACCAGTGACCAGTGACCAGCGAAAGTGACAAGTGACCAGTGACCATTGACCAGTTACCAGTGACCAGCGAAAGTGACCAGTGACCAGTGAACAGTGACCAGCGAAATTGACCAGTTTCCAGTCACCAGTGACAAGTGACCAGTGACCAGTGACCAGCGACCAGTGACCAGTGACAAGTGACAAGTGACCAGTGACCAGTGACCAGCGAAAGTGACAAGTGACCAGTGACCAGTGACCAGTGACCAGTGACCAGTGACCAGTGACCAGTGACCAGCGAAAGTGACCAGTGACCAGTGACCAGTGACCAGTGACCAGTGACCAGTGACCAGTGACCAGTGACCAGCGAAGGTGACCAGTCACCAGTGAACAGTGACCAGCGAAATTGACCAGTTTCCAGTGACCAGTGACCAGCGAAAGTGACCAGTGAACAGTGACCAGCGAAATTGACCAGTGACCATTGACCAGTGACCAGCGAAAGTGACCAGTGACGAGTGACCAGTGACAAGTGACCAGTGACAAGTGACCAGTGACCACTGACCAGTGACCAGTGACCAGTGACCAGTGACCAGTGACCAGTGACCAGCGAAGGTGACCAGTGACCAGTGAACAGTGACCAGCGAAATTGACCAGTTTCCAGTGACCAGTGACCAGCGAAAGTGACCAGTGAACAGTGACCAGCGAAATTGACCAGTGACCATTGACCAGTGACCAGCGAAAGTGACCAGTGACGAGTGACCAGTGACAAGTGACCAGTGACAAGTGACCAGTGACCACTGACCAGTGACCAGTGACCACTGACCAGTCACCAGTGACCAGTGACCAGGGACCAGTGACCAGCGAAAGTGACCAGTGACCAGTGACCAGTGACCAGTGACTAGCCAAATTGAGCAGTGAGCAGTGACCAGTGACCAGTGACCAGTGACCAGTGACCAGTGACCAGTGACCAGCGAAATTGACCAGTGACCATTGACCAGTGACCAGCGAAAGTGACCAGTGACGAGTGACCTGTGACAAGTGACCAGTGACCAGCGACCAGTGACCAGTGACCAGCGAAAGTGACCAGTGACCAGTGACCAGTGACCAGCGAAATCGACCAGTGACCAGTGACCAGAGACCAGTGACTAGCCAAATTGACCAGAGACCAATGACCAGTGACCAGTGACCAGTGACCAGCGAAAGTGACCAGTGAACAGTGACCAGCGAAATTGACCAGTGACCATTGACCAGTGACCAGCGAAAGTGACCAGTGACGAGTGACCAGTGACAAGTGACCAGTGACAAGTGACCAGTGACCACTGACCAGTGACCAGTGACCACTGACCAGTCACCAGTCACCAGTGACCAGGGACCAGTGACCAGCGAAAGTGACCAGTGACCAGTGACCAGTGACCAGTGACTAGCCAAATTGAGCAGTGAGCAGTGACCAGTGACCAGTGACCAGTGACCAGTGACCAGTGACCAGTGACCAGTGACCAGTGACCAGTGACCAGTGACCAGTGACCAGTGACCAGCGAAATTGACCAGTGACCATTGACCAGTGACCAGCGAAAGTGACCAGTGACGAGTGACCTGTGACAAGTGACCAGTGACCAGCGACCAGTGACCAGTGACCAGTGACCAGTGACCAGTGACCAGTGACCAGCGAAAGTGACCAGTGACCCGTGACCAGTGACCAGCGAAATCGACCAGTGACCAGTGACCAGAGACCACTGACTAGCCAAATTGACCAGAGACCAGTGACCAGTGACCAGTGACCAGCGGTAGTGACCAGTGATCAGTGACCGTTGAACAGTGACCAGTGACCAGTGACCAGTGACCAGCGAAAGTGACCAGGGACCAGTGACCAGTGACCAGTGACCAGTGACCACTGACCATTGACCAGTGACCAGTGACCAGTGACCAGTGACCAGTGACCAGCGACCAGTGACCAGTGAACAGTGACCAGCGAAATTGACCAGTGACCATTGACCAGTGACCAGCGAAAGTGACCAGTGACGAGTGACCAGTGACAAGTGACCAGTGACAAGTGACCAGTGACCACTGACCAGTGACCAGTGACCACTGACCAGTCACCAGTGACCAGTGACCAGGGACCAGTGACCAGCGAAAGTGACCAGTGACCAGTGACCAGTGACCAGTGACTAGCCAAATTGAGCAGTGAGCAGTGACCAGTGACCAGTGACCAGTGACCAGTGACCAGTGACCAGTGACCAGTGACCAGCGAAATTGACCAGTGACCATTGACCAGTGACCAGCGAAAGTGACCAGTGACGAGTGACCTGTGACAAGTGACCAGTGACCAGCGACCAGTGACCAGTGACCAGCGAAAGTGACCAGTGACCAGTGACCAGTGACCAGCGAAATCGACCAGTGACCAGTGACCAGAGACCAGTGACTAGCCAAATTGACCAGAGACCAATGACCAGTGACCAGTGACCAGTGACCAGCGAAAGTGACCAGTGAACAGTGACCAGCGAAATTGACCAGTGACCATTGACCAGTGACCAGCGAAAGTGACCAGTGACGAGTGACCAGTGACAAGTGACCAGTGACAAGTGACCAGTGACCACTGACCAGTGACCAGTGACCACTGACCAGTCACCAGTCACCAGTGACCAGGGACCAGTGACCAGCGAAAGTGACCAGTGACCAGTGACCAGTGACCAGTGACTAGCCAAATTGAGCAGTGAGCAGTGACCAGTGACCAGTGACCAGTGACCAGTGACCAGTGACCAGTGACCAGTGACCAGTGACCAGTGACCAGTGACCAGTGACCAGTGACCAGCGAAATTGACCAGTGACCATTGACCAGTGACCAGCGAAAGTGACCAGTGACGAGTGACCTGTGACAAGTGACCAGTGACCAGCGACCAGTGACCAGTGACCAGTGACCAGTGACCAGTGACCAGTGACCAGCGAAAGTGACCAGTGACCCGTGACCAGTGACCAGCGAAATCGACCAGTGACCAGTGACCAGAGACCACTGACTAGCCAAATTGACCAGAGACCAGTGACCAGTGACCAGTGACCAGCGGTAGTGACCAGTGATCAGTGACCGTTGAACAGTGACCAGTGACCAGTGACCAGTGACCAGCGAAAGTGACCAGGGACCAGTGACCAGTGACCAGTGACCAGTGACCACTGACCATTGACCAGTGACCAGTGACCAGTGACCAGTGACCAGCGACCAGTGACCATTGACCATTGACCAGTGACCAGTGACCAGCAAAAATGACCAGTGACCAGTGACCAGTGACCAGTGACCAGTGACCAGTTACAAGTGACCAGTGACCAGCGACCAGTGACCAGTGACGAGCGACCAGTGACCAGTGACCATTGACCAGTGACCAGTGACCAGTGACCAGCGAAAGTGACCAGGGACCAGTGACCAGTGACCAGTGACCAGTGACCAGTGACCAGTGACCAGTGACAAGTGACCAGTGACCAGCGACCAGTGACCAGTGACCAGTGACCATTGACCAGTGACCAGTGACCAGTGACCAGCGAACGTGACCAGTGACCAGTGACCAGTGACCAGTGACCGGCGAAAGTGACCAGGGACCAGTGACCAGTGACCAGTGACCAGTGACCAGTGACCAGTGACCAGTGACCAGTGACCAGTGACCATTGACCAGTGACCAGTGACCAGCAAAAATGACCAGTGACCAGTGACCAGTGACCAGTGACCTGTGACCAGCAAAAATGACCAGTGACCAGTGACCAGTGACCAGTGACCAGCGAAAGTGACAAGTGACCAGTGACCATTGACCAGTGACCAGTGACCAGTGACCAGTGACCAGCGACCAGTGACCAGTGACCATTGACCAGTGACCAGTGACCAGTGACCAGCGAAAGTGACCAGTGACCAGTGACCAGTGACCAGTGACCAGTGACCAGTGACCAGTGACCAGTGACCAGTGACCAGTGACCAGTTACAAGTGACCAGTGACCAGCGACCAGTGACCAGTGACGAGCGACCAGTGACCAGTGACCATTGACCAGTGACCAGTGACCAGTGACCAGCGAAAGTGACCAGGGACCAGTGACCAGTGACCAGTGACCAGCGAAAGTGACCAGTGACCAGTGACCAGTGACCAGTGACCAGTGACCAGCGGTAGTGACCAGTGATCAGTGACCAGTGAACAGTGACCAGTGACCAGCGAAATTGACCAGTGACCAGCGAAAGTGACCAGTGACGAGTGACCTGTGACAAGTGACCAGTGACCAGCGACCAGTGACCAGTGACCAGTGACCAGTGACCAGTGACCAGCGAAAGTGACCAGGGACCAGTCACCAGTGACAAGTGACCAGTGACCAGTGACCAGCGACCAGTGACCAGTGACAAGTGACAAGTGACCAGTGACCAGTGACCAGCGAAAGTGACAAGTGACCAGTGACCAGTGACCAGTGACCAGTGACCAGCGAAAGTGACCAGTGACCAGTGACCAGTGAACAGTGACCAGTGACCAGCGAAAGTGACCAGGGACCAGCGACCAGTGACCAGTGACCAGTGACCAGTGACCAGTGACCAGTGACCAGTGACCAGTGACCAGTGACCATTGACCAGCGAAAGTGACCAGGGACCAGTGACCAGTGACCAGTGACCAGCGAAAGTGACCAGTGACGAGTGACCTGTGACAAGTGACCAGTGACCAGCGACCAGTGACCAGTGACCAGTGACCAGTGACCAGTGACCAGCGAAAGTGACGAGGGACCAGTGACCAGTGACCAGTGACCAGAGACCAGTGACCTGTGACCAGCGACCAGTGACCAGTGACCATTGACCAGTGACCAGTGACCAGCAAAAATGACCAGTGACCAGTGACCAGCAAAAATGACCAGTGACCAGTGACCAGTGACCAGTGACCAGCGAAAGTGACAAGTGACCAGCGAAAGTGACCAGTGACCAGTGAACAGTGACCAGCGAAATTGACCAGTTTCCAGTCACCAGTGACAAGTGACCAGTGACCAGTGACCAGCGACCAGTGACCAGTGACAAGTGACAAGTGACCAGTGACCAGTGACCAGCGAAAGTGACAAGTGACCAGTGACCAGTGACCAGTGACCAGTGACCAGCGAAAGTGACCAGTGAACAGTGACCAGCGAAATTGACCAGTGACCATTGACCAGTGACCAGCGCAAGTGACCAGTGACGAGTGACCAGTGTCAAGTGACCAGTGACAAGTGACCAGTGACCACTGACCAGTGACCAGTGACCACTGACCAGTCACCACTGACCAGTGACCAGGGACCAGTGACCAGCGAAAGTGACCAGTGACCAGTGACCAGTGACCAGTGACTAGCCAAATTGAGCAGTGAGAAGTGACCAGTGACCAGTGACCAGTGACCAGTGACCATTGACCAGTGACCAGTGACCAGTGACCAGTGACCAGCGAAATTGACCAGTGACCATTGACCAGTGACCAGGGAAAGTGACCAGTGACGAGTGACCTGTGACAAGTGACCAGTGACCAGCGACCAGTGACCAGTGACCAGTGACCAGTGACCAGTGACCAGCGAAAGTGACCAGTGACCAGTGACCAGTGACCAGCGAAATCGACCAGTGACCAGTAACCAGAGACCAGTGACTAGCCAAATTGACCAGAGACCAGTGACCAGTGACCAGTGACCAGCGGTAGTGACCAGTGATCAGTGACCGTTGAACAGTGACCAGTGACCAGTGACCAGTGACCAGCGAAAGTGACCAGGGACCAGTGACCAGTGACCAGTGACCAGTGACCACTGACCATTGACCAGTGACCAGTGACCAGTGACCACTGACCAGTGACCATTGACCATTGACCAGTGACCAGTGACCAGCAAAAATGACCAGTGACCAGTGACCAGTGACCAGTGACCAGTGACCAGTTACAAGTGACCAGTGACCAGCGACCAGTGACCAGTGACGAGCGACCAGTGATCAGTGACCATTGACCAGTGACCAGTGACCAGTGACCAGTGACCAGTGACCAGTGACCAGCGACAGTGACCAGTGACCAGTGACCAGTGACCAGTGACCAGTGACCAGTGACCAGTGACCAGTGACTAGTGACCATTGACCAGTGACCAGTGACCAGCAAAAATGACCAGTGACCAGTGACCAGTGACCAGTGACCAGTGACCAGCAAAAATGACCAGTGACCAGTGACCAGTGACCAGTGACCAGCGAAAGTGACAAGTGACCAGTGACCATTGACCAGTGACCAGTGACCAGTGACCAGTGACCAGCGACCAGTGACCAGTGACCATTGACCAGTGACCAGTGACCAGTGACCAGCGAAAGTGACCAGTGACCAGTGACCAGTGACCAGTGACCAGAGACCAGTGACCAGTGACCAGTGACCAGTGACCAGTGACCAGTGACCAGTGACCAGTTACAAGTGACCAGTGACCAGCGACCAGTGACCAGTGACGAGCGACCAGTGACCAGTGACCATTGACCAGTGACCAGTGACCAGTGACCAGCGAAAGTGACCAGGGACCAGTGACCAGTGACCAGTGACCAGTGACCAGCGAAAGTGACCAGTGACCAGCGAAAGTGACCAGTGACCAGTGACCAGTGACCAGTGACCAGCGGTAGTGACCAGTGATCAGTGACCAGTGAACAGTGACCAGTGACCAGCGAAATTGACCAGTGACCAGCGAAAGTGACCAGTGACGAGTGACCTGTGACAAGTGACCAGTGACCAGCGACCAGTGACCAGTGACCAGTGACCAGTGACCAGTGACCAGCGAAAGTGACCAGGGACCAGTGACCAGTGACCAGCGAAATCGACCAGTGACCAGTGACCAGAGACCAGTGACTAGCCAAATTGACCAGAGACCAGTGACCAGTGACCAGTGACCAGCGGTAGTGACCAGTGATCAGTGACCGTTGAACAGTGGCCAGTGACCAGTGACCAGTGACCAGCGAAAGTGACCAGGGACCAGTGACCAGTGACCAGTGACCAGTGACCACTGACCATTGACCAGTGACCAGTGACCAGTGACCAGTGACCAGTGACCAGTGACCAGCGACCAGTGACCATTGACCATTGACCAGTGACCAGTGACCAGCAAAAATGACCAGTGACCAGTGACCAGTGACCAGTGACCAGTGACCAGTTACAAGTGACCAGTGACCAGCGACCAGTGACCAGTGACGAGCGACCAGTGACCAGTGACCATTGACCAGTGACCAGTGACCAGTGACCAGCGAAAGTGACCAGGGACCAGTGACCAGTGACCAGTGACCAGTGACCAGTGACCAGTGACCAGTGACCAGTGACCAGTGACCAGTGACAAGTGACCAGTGACCAGCGACCAGTGACCAGTGACCAGTGACCATTGACCAGTGACCAGTGACCAGTGACCAGCGAACGTGACCAGGGACCAGTGACCAGTGACCAGTGACCAGTGACCAGTGACCAGTGACCAGTGACCAGCGAAAGTGACCAGGGACCAGCGACCAGTGACCAGTGACCAGTGACCAGTGACCAGTGACCAGTGACCAGTGACCAGTGACCAGTGACCAGTGACCAGTGACCAGCGACCAGTGACCAGTGACCATTGACCAGTGACCAGTGACCAGCAAAAATGACCAGTGACCAGTGACCAGCAAAAATGACCAGTGACCAGTGACCAGTGACCAGTGACCAGCGAAAGTGACAAGTGACCAGCGAAAGTGACCAGTGACCAGTGAACAGTGACCAGCGAAATTGACCAGTTTCCAGTCACCAGTGACAAGTGACCAGTGACCAGTGACCAGCGACCAGTGACCAGTGACAAGTGACAAGTGACCAGTGACCAGTGACCAGCGAAAGTGACAAGTGACCAGTGACCAGTGACCAGTGACCAGTGACCAGCGAAAGTGACCAGTGAACAGTGACCAGCGAAATTGACCAGTGACCATTGACCAGTGACCAGCGCAAGTGACCAGTGACGAGTGACCAGTGTCAAGTGACCAGTGACAAGTGACCAGTGACCACTGACCAGTGACCAGTGACCACTGACCAGTCACCACTGACCAGTGACCAGGGACCAGTGACCAGCGAAAGTGACCAGTGACCAGTGACCAGTGACCAGTGACTAGCCAAATTGAGCAGTGAGAAGTGACCAGTGACCAGTGACCAGTGACCAGTGACCATTGACCAGTGACCAGTGACCAGTGACCAGTGACCAGCGAAATTGACCAGTGACCATTGACCAGTGACCAGGGAAAGTGACCAGTGACGAGTGACCTGTGACAAGTGACCAGTGACCAGCGACCAGTGACCAGTGACCAGTGACCAGTGACCAGTGACCAGTGACCAGCGAAAGTGACCAGTGACCAGTGACCAGTGACCAGCGAAATCGACCAGTGACCAGTAACCAGAGACCAGTGACTAGCCAAATTGACCAGAGACCAGTGACCAGTGACCAGTGACCAGCGGTAGTGACCAGTGATCAGTGACCGTTGAACAGTGACCAGTGACCAGTGACCAGTGACCAGCGAAAGTGACCAGGGACCAGTGACCAGTGACCAGTGACCAGTGACCACTGACCATTGACCAGTGACCAGTGACCAGTGACCACTGACCAGTGACCATTGACCATTGACCAGTGACCAGTGACCAGCAAAAATGACCAGTGACCAGTGACCAGTGACCAGTGACCAGTGACCAGTTACAAGTGACCAGTGACCAGCGACCAGTGACCAGTGACGAGCGACCAGTGATCAGTGACCATTGACCAGTGACCAGTGACCAGTGACCAGTGACCAGTGACCAGTGACCAGCGAAAGTGACCAGTGACCAGTGACCAGTGACCAGTGACCAGTGACCAGTGACCAGTGACCAGTGACTAGTGACCATTGACCAGTGACCAGTGACCAGCAAAAATGACCAGTGACCAGTGACCAGTGACCAGTGACCAGTGACCAGCAAAAATGACCAGTGACCAGTGACCAGTGACCAGTGACCAGCGAAAGTGACAAGTGACCAGTGACCATTGACCAGTGACCAGTGACCAGTGACCAGTGACCAGCGACCAGTGACCAGTGACCATTGACCAGTGACCAGTGACCAGTGACCAGCGAAAGTGACCAGTGACCAGTGACCAGTGACCAGTGACCAGAGACCAGTGACCAGTGACCAGTGACCAGTGACCAGTGACCAGTGACCAGTGACCAGTTACAAGTGACCAGTGACCAGCGACCAGTGACCAGTGACGAGCGACCAGTGACCAGTGACCATTGACCAGTGACCAGTGACCAGTGACCAGCGAAAGTGACCAGGGACCAGTGACCAGTGACCAGTGACCAGTGACCAGCGAAAGTGACCAGTGACCAGCGAAAGTGACCAGTGACCAGTGACCAGTGACCAGTGACCAGCGGTAGTGACCAGTGATCAGTGACCAGTGAACAGTGACCAGTGACCAGCGAAATTGACCAGTGACCAGCGAAAGTGACCAGTGACGAGTGACCTGTGACAAGTGACCAGTGACCAGCGACCAGTGACCAGTGACCAGTGACCAGTGACCAGTGACCAGCGAAAGTGACCAGGGACCAGTGACCAGTGACCAGCGAAATCGACCAGTGACCAGTGACCAGAGACCAGTGACTAGCCAAATTGACCAGAGACCAGTGACCAGTGACCAGTGACCAGCGGTAGTGACCAGTGATCAGTGACCGTTGAACAGTGGCCAGTGACCAGTGACCAGTGACCAGCGAAAGTGACCAGGGACCAGTGACCAGTGACCAGTGACCAGTGACCACTGACCATTGACCAGTGACCAGTGACCAGTGACCAGTGACCAGTGACCAGTGACCAGCGACCAGTGACCATTGACCATTGACCAGTGACCAGTGACCAGCAAAAATGACCAGTGACCAGTGACCAGTGACCAGTGACCAGTGACCAGTTACAAGTGACCAGTGACCAGCGACCAGTGACCAGTGACGAGCGACCAGTGACCAGTGACCATTGACCAGTGACCAGTGACCAGTGACCAGCGAAAGTGACCAGGGACCAGTGACCAGTGACCAGTGACCAGTGACCAGTGACCAGTGACCAGTGACCAGTGACCAGTGACCAGTGACAAGTGACCAGTGACCAGCGACCAGTGACCAGTGACCAGTGACCATTGACCAGTGACCAGTGACCAGTGACCAGCGAACGTGACCAGGGACCAGTGACCAGTGACCAGTGACCAGTGACCAGTGACCAGTGACCAGTGACCAGCGAAAGTGACCAGGGACCAGCGACCAGTGACCAGTGACCAGTGACCAGTGACCAGTGACCAGTGACCAGTGACCAGTGACCAGTGACCAGTGACCAGTGACCAGTGACCAGTGACCAGTGACCATTGACCAGTGACCAGTGACCATCAAAAATGACCAGTGACCAGCAAAAATGACCAGTGACCAGTGACCAGTGACCAGTGACCAGCGAAAGTGACAAGTGACCAGTGACCATTGACCAGTGACCAGTGACCAGTGACCAGTGACCAGCGACCAGTGACCAGTGACCTTTGACCAGTGACCAGTGACCAGTGACCAGCGAAAGTGACCAGTGACCAGTGACCAGTGACCAGTGACCAGTGACCAGTGACCAGTGACCAGTGACCAGTTACAAGTGACCAGTGACCAGCGACCAGTGACCAGTGACGAGCGACCAGTGACCAGTGACCATTGACCAGTGACCAGTGACCAGTGACCAGCGAAAGTGACCAGGGACCAGTGACCAGTGACCAGTGACCAGCGAAAGTGACCAGTGACCAGTGACCAGTGACCAGTGACCAGCGACCAGTGACCAGTGACAAGTGACAAGTGACCAGTGACCAGTGACCAGCGAAAGTGACAAGTGACCAGTGACCAGTGACCAGTGACCAGTGACCAGTGACAAGTGACCAGTGACCAGTGACCAGTGACCAGTGACCAGTGACCAGTGACCAGTGACCAGCGAAGGTGACCAGTGACCAGTGAACAGTGACCAGCGAAATTGACCAGTTTCCAGTCACCAGTGACAAGTGACCAGTGACCAGTGACCAGCGACCAGTGACCAGTGACCAGCGAAAGTGACCAGGGACCAGTGACCAGTGACCAGTGACCAGTGACCAGTGACCAGTGACCAGTGACCAGTGACCAGTGACCAGTGACAAGTGACCAGTGACCAGTGACCAGTGACCAGTGACCAGTGACCAGTGACCAGTGACCAGTGACCAGTGACCAGTGACCAGCGAAGGTGACCAGTGACCAGTGAACAGTGACCAGCGAAATTGACCAGTTTCCAGTGACCAGTGACCAGCGAAAGTGACCAGTGACGAGTGACCAGTGACAAGTGACCAGTGACAAGTGACCAGTGACCACTGACCAGTGACCAGTGACCAGTGACCAGTGACCAGTGACCAGTGACCAGTGACCAGCGAAGGTGACCAGTGACCAGTGAACAGTGACCAGCGAAATTGACCAGTTTCCAGTCACCAGTGACAAGTGACCAGTGACCAGTGACCAGCGACCAGTGACCAGTGACAAGTGACCAGTAGCCAGTGACCAGTGACCAGCGAAAGTGACAAGTGACCAGTGACCAGTGACCAGTGACCAGTGACCAGTGACCAGTGACCAGTGACCAGTGACCAGCGAAATTGACCAGTGACCATTGACCAGTGACCAGCGAAAGTGACCAGTGACGAGTGACCAGTGACAAGTGACCAGTGACAAGTGACCAGTGACCACTGACCAGTGACCAGTGACCAGTGACCAGTGACCAGTGACCAGTGACCAGTGACCAGTGACCAGCGAAGGTGACCAGTGACCAGTGAACAGTGACCAGCGAAATTGACCAGTTTCCTGTGACCAGTGACCAGCGAAAGTGACCAGTGAACAGTGACCAGCGAAATTGACCAGTGACCATTGACCAGTGACCAGCGAAAGTGACCAGTGACGAGTGACCAGTGACAAGTGACCAGTGACCAGTGACCAGTGACCAGTGACCAGTGACCAGCGAAAGTGACCAGGGACCAGCGACCAGTGACCAGTGACCAGTGACCAGTGACCAGTGACCAGTGACCAGTGACCAGTGACCAGTGACCAGTGACCAGTGACCAGTGACCAGTGACCAGTGACCAGTGACCAGTGACCAGCGACCAGTGACCATTGACCAGTGACCAGTGACCAGCAAAAATGACCAGTGACCAGTGACCAGTGACCAGTGACCAGTGACCAGCAAAAATGACCAGTGACCAGTGACCAGTGACCAGTGACCAGCGAAAGTGACAAGTGACCAGTGACCATTGACCAGTGACCAGTGACCAGTGACCAGTGACCAGCGACCAGTGACCAGTGACCAGTGACCAGTGACCAGTGACCAGTGACCAGCGACCAGTGACCAGTGACCATTGACCAGTGACCAGTGACCAGCAAAAATGACCAGTGACCAGTGACCAGCAAAAATGACCAGTGACCAGTGACCAGTGACCAGTGACCAGTGAACAGTGACCAGCGAAATTGACCAGTTTCCAGTCACCAGTGACAAGTGACCAGTGACCAGTGACCAGCGACCAGTGACCAGTGACAAGTGACAAGTGACCAGTGACCAGTGACCAGCGAAAGTGACAAGTGACCAGTGACCAGTGACCAGTGACCAGTGACCAGTGACCAGCGAAAGTGACCAGTGACCAGTGACCAGTGACCAGTGACCAGTGACCAGTAGCCAGTGACCAGTGACCAGCCAAAGTGACAAGTGACCAGTGACCAGTGACCAGTGACCAGTGACCAGTGACCAGTGACCAGTGACCAGTGACCAGTGACCAGCGAAGGTGACCAGTGACCAGTGAACAGTGACCAGCGAAAGTGACCAGTGACCAGTGACCAGTGACCAGTGACCAGCGGTAGTGACCAGTGATCAGTGACCAGTGAACAGTGACCAGTGACCAGCGAAATTGACCAGTGACCAGCGAAAGTGACCAGTGACGAGTGACCTGTGACAAGTGACCAGTGACCAGCGACCAGTGACCAGTGACCAGTGACCAGTGACCAGTGACCAGCGAAAGTGACCAGGGACCAGTGACCAGTGACCAGTGACCAGTGACCAGTGACCAGTGACCAGCGACCAGTGACCAGTGACCATTGACCAGTGACCAGTGACCAGCAAAAATGACCAGTGACCAGTGACCAGCAAAAATGACCAGTGACCAGTGACCAGTGACCAGTGACCAGTGACCAGTGAACAGTGACCAGCGAAATTGACCAGTTTCCAGTCACCAGTGACAAGTGACCAGTGACCAGTGACCAGCGACCAGTGACCAGTGACAAGTGACAAGTGACCAGTGACCAGTGACCAGCGAAAGTGACAAGTGACCAGTGACCAGTGACCAGTGACCAGTGACCAGTGACCAGTGACCAGTGACCAGCGAAAGTGACCAGTGACCAGTGACCAGTGACCAGTGACCAGTGACCAGTAGCCAGTGACCAGTGACCAGCCAAAGTGACAAGTGACCAGTGACCAGTGACCAGTGACCAGTGACCAGTGACCAGTGACCAGTGACCAGTGACCAGTGACCAGCGAAGGTGACCAGTGACCAGTGAACAGTGACCAGCGAAATTGACCAGTTTCCAGTGACCAGTGACCAGCGAAAGTGACCAGTGAACAGTGACCAGCGAAATAGACCAGTGACCATTGACCAGTGACCAGCGAAAGTGACCAGTGACGAGTGACCAGTGACAAGTGACCAGTGACAAGTGACCAGTGACCACTGACCAGTGACCAGTGACCAGTGACCAGTGACCAGTGACCAGTGACCAGTGACCAGTGACCAGCGAAAGTGACCAGTGAACAGTGACCAGCGAAATTGACCAGTGACCATTGACCAGTGACCAGCGAAAGTGACCAGTGACCAGTGACCAGTGACCAGTGACCAGTGACCAGTAGCCAGTGACCAGTGACCAGCGAAAGTGACAAGTGACCAGTGACCAGTGACCAGTGACCAGCGAAGGTGACCAGTGACCAGTGAACAGTGACCAGCGAAATTGACCAGTTTCCAGTGACCAGTGACCGGCGAAAGTGACCAGTGAACAGTGACCAGCGAAATTGACCAGTGACCATTGACCAGTGACCAGCGAAAGTGACCAGTGACGAGTGACCAGTGACAAGTGACCAGTGACAAGTGACCAGTGACCACTGACCAGTGACCAGTGACCAGTGACCAGTGACCAGTGACCAGTGACCAGCGACCAGTGACCAGTGACAAGTGACAAGTGACCAGTGACCAGTGACCAGCGAAAGTGACAAGTGACCAGTGACCAGTGACCAGTGACCAGTGACCAGCGAAAGTGACCAGTGAACAGTGACCAGCGAAATTGACCAGTGACCATTGACCAGTGACCAGCGCAAGTGACCAGTGACGAGTGACCAGTGTCAAGTGACCAGTGACAAGTGACCAGTGACCACTGACCAGTGACCAGTGACCACTGACCAGTCACCACTGACCAGTGACCAGGGACCAGTGACCAGCGAAAGTGACCAGTGACCAGTGACCAGTGACCAGTGACTAGCCAAATTGAGCAGTGAGAAGTGACCAGTGACCAGTGACCAGTGACCAGTGACCATTGACCAGTGACCAGTGACCAGTGACCAGTGACCAGCGAAATTGACAAGTGACCATTGACCAGTGACCAGGGAAAGTGACCAGTGACGAGTGACCTGTGACAAGTGACCAGTGACCAGCGACCAGTGACCAGTGACCAGTGACCAGTGACCAGTGACCAGTGACCAGCGAAAGTGACCAGTGACCAGTGACCAGTGACCAGCGAAATCGACCAGTGACCAGTAACCAGAGACCAGTGACTAGCCAAATTGACCAGAGACCAGTGACCAGTGACCAGTGACCAGCGGTAGTGACCAGTGATCAGTGACCGTTGAACAGTGACCAGTGACCAGTGACCAGTGACCAGCGAAAGTGACCAGGGACCAGTGACCAGTGACCAGTGACCAGTGACCACTGACCATTGACCAGTGACCAGTGACCAGTGACCACTGACCAGTGACCATTGACCATTGACCAGTGACCAGTGACCAGCAAAAATGACCAGTGACCAGTGACCAGTGACCAGTGACCAGTGACCAGTTACAAGTGACCAGTGACCAGCGACCAGTGACCAGTGACGAGCGACCAGTGATCAGTGACCATTGACCAGTGACCAGTGACCAGTGACCAGTGACCAGTGACCAGTGACCAGCGAAAGTGACCAGTGACCAGTGACCAGTGACCAGTGACCAGTGACCAGTGACCAGTGACCAGTGACTAGTGACCATTGACCAGTGACCAGTGACCAGCAAAAATGACCAGTGACCAGTGACCAGTGACCAGTGACCAGTGACCAGCAAAAATGACCAGTGACCAGTGACCAGTGACCAGTGACCAGCGAAAGTGACAAGTGACCAGTGACCATTGACCAGTGACCAGTGACCAGTGACCAGTGACCAGCGACCAGTGACCAGTGACCATTGACCAGTGACCAGTGACCAGTGACCAGCGAAAGTGACCAGTGACCAGTGACCAGTGACCAGTGACCAGAGACCAGTGACCAGTGACCAGTGACCAGTGACCAGTGACCAGTGACCAGTGACCAGTTACAAGTGACCAGTGACCAGCGACCAGTGACCAGTGACGAGCGACCAGTGACCAGTGACCAGTGACCAGCGAAAGTGACCAGGGACCAGTGACCAGTGACCAGTGACCAGTGACCAGCGAAAGTGACCAGTGACCAGCGAAAGTGACCAGTGACCAGTGACCAGTGACCAGTGACCAGCGGTAGTGACCAGTGATCAGTGACCAGTGAACAGTGACCAGTGACCAGCGAAATTGACCAGTGACCAGCGAAAGTGACCAGTGACGAGTGACCTGTGACAAGTGACCAGTGACCAGCGACCAGTGACCAGTGACCAGTGACCAGTGACCAGTGACCAGCGAAAGTGACCAGGGACCAGTGACCAGTGACCAGCGAAATCGACCAGTGACCAGTGACCAGAGACCAGTGACTAGCCAAATTGACCAGAGACCAGTGACCAGTGACCAGTGACCAGCGGTAGTGACCAGTGATCAGTGACCGTTGAACAGTGGCCAGTGACCAGTGACCAGTGACCAGCGAAAGTGACCAGGGACCAGTGACCAGTGACCAGTGACCAGTGACCACTGACCATTGACCAGTGACCAGTGACCAGTGACCAGTGACCAGTGACCAGTGACCAGCGACCAGTGACCATTGACCATTGACCAGTGACCAGTGACCAGCAAAAATGACCAGTGACCAGTGACCAGTGACCAGTGACCAGTGACCAGTTACAAGTGACCAGTGACCAGCGACCAGTGACCAGTGACGAGCGACCAGTGACCAGTGACCATTGACCAGTGACCAGTGACCAGTGACCAGCGAAAGTGACCAGGGACCAGTGACCAGTGACCAGTGACCAGTGACCAGTGACCAGTGACCAGTGACCAGTGACCAGTGACCAGTGACAAGTGACCAGTGACCAGCGACCAGTGACCAGTGACCAGTGACCATTGACCAGTGACCAGTGACCAGTGACCAGCGAACGTGACCAGGGACCAGTGACCAGTGACCAGTGACCAGTGACCAGTGACCAGTGACCAGTGACCAGCGAAAGTGACCAGGGACCAGCGACCAGTGACCAGTGACCAGTGACCAGTGACCAGTGACCAGTGACCAGTGACCAGTGACCAGTGACCAGTGACCAGTGACCAGTGACCAGTGACCAGTGACCAGTGACCAGTGACCATTGACCAGTGACCAGTGACCATCAAAAATGACCAGTGACCAGCAAAAATGACCAGTGACCAGTGACCAGTGACCAGTGACCAGCGAAAGTGACAAGTGACCAGTGACCATTGACCAGTGACCAGTGACCAGTGACCAGTGACCAGCGACCAGTGACCAGTGACCTTTGACCAGTGACCAGTGACCAGTGACCAGCGAAAGTGACCAGTGACCAGTGACCAGTGACCAGTGACCAGTGACCAGTGACCAGTGACCAGTGACCAGTTACAAGTGACCAGTGACCAGCGACCAGTGACCAGTGACGAGCGACCAGTGACCAGTGACCATTGACCAGTGACCAGTGACCAGTGACCAGCGAAAGTGACCAGGGACCAGTGACCAGTGACCAGTGACCAGCGAAAGTGACCAGTGACCAGTGACCAGTGACCAGTGACCAGCGACCAGTGACCAGTGACAAGTGACAAGTGACCAGTGACCAGTGACCAGCGAAAGTGACAAGTGACCAGTGACCAGTGACCAGTGACCAGTGACCAGTGACAAGTGACCAGTGACCAGTGACCAGTGACCAGTGACCAGTGACCAGTGACCAGTGACCAGTGACCAGTGACCAGTGACCAGTGACCAGCGAAGGTGACCAGTGACCAGTGAACAGTGACCAGCGAAATTGACCAGTTTCCAGTCACCAGTGACAAGTGACCAGTGACCAGTGACCAGCGACCAGTGACCAGTGACAAGTGACAAGTGACCAGTGACCAGTGACCAGCGAAAGTGACAAGTGACCAGTGACCAGTGACCAGTGACCAGTGACCAGTGACCAGTGACCAGTGACCAGTGACCAGTGACAAGTGACCAGTGACCAGTGACCAGTGACCAGTGACCAGTGACCAGTGACCAGTGACCAGTGACCAGTGACCAGTGACCAGCGAAGGTGACCAGTGACCAGTGAACAGTGACCAGCGAAATTGACCAGTTTCCAGTGACCAGTGACCAGCGAAAGTGACCAGTGACGAGTGACCAGTGACAAGTGACCAGTGACAAGTGACCAGTGACCACTGACCAGTGACCAGTGACCAGTGACCAGTGACCAGTGACCAGTGACCAGTGACCAGCGAAGGTGACCAGTGACCAGTGAACAGTGACCAGCGAAATTGACCAGTTTCCAGTCACCAGTGACAAGTGACCAGTGACCAGTGACCAGCGACCAGTGACCAGTGACAAGTGACCAGTAGCCAGTGACCAGTGACCAGCGAAAGTGACAAGTGACCAGTGACCAGTGACCAGTGACCAGTGACCAGTGACCAGTGACCAGTGACCAGTGACCAGCGAAATTGACCAGTGACCATTGACCAGTGACCAGCGAAAGTGACCAGTGACGAGTGACCAGTGACAAGTGACCAGTGACAAGTGACCAGTGACCACTGACCAGTGACCAGTGACCAGTGACCAGTGACCAGTGACCAGTGACCAGTGACCAGTGACCAGCGAAGGTGACCAGTGACCAGTGAACAGTGACCAGCGAAATTGACCAGTTTCCTGTGACCAGTGACCAGCGAAAGTGACCAGTGAACAGTGACCAGCGAAATTGACCAGTGACCATTGACCAGTGACCAGCGAAAGTGACCAGTGACGAGTGACCAGTGACAAGTGACCAGTGACCAGTGACCAGTGACCAGTGACCAGTGACCAGCGAAAGTGACCAGGGACCAGCGACCAGTGACCAGTGACCAGTGACCAGTGACCAGTGACCAGTGACCAGTGACCAGTGACCAGTGACCAGTGACCAGTGACCAGTGACCAGTGACCAGTGACCAGTGACCAGTGACCAGCGACCAGTGACCATTGACCAGTGACCAGTGACCAGCAAAAATGACCAGTGACCAGTGACCAGTGACCAGTGACCAGTGACCAGCAAAAATGACCAGTGACCAGTGACCAGTGACCAGTGACCAGCGAAAGTGACAAGTGACCAGTGACCATTGACCAGTGACCAGTGACCAGTGACCAGTGACCAGCGACCAGTGACCAGTGACCAGTGACCAGTGACCAGTGACCAGTGACCAGCGACCAGTGACCAGTGACCATTGACCAGTGACCAGTGACCAGCAAAAATGACCAGTGACCAGTGACCAGCAAAAATGACCAGTGACCAGTGACCAGTGACCAGTGACCAGTGAACAGTGACCAGCGAAATTGACCAGTTTCCAGTCACCAGTGACAAGTGACCAGTGACCAGTGACCAGCGACCAGTGACCAGTGACAAGTGACAAGTGACCAGTGACCAGTGACCAGCGAAAGTGACAAGTGACCAGTGACCAGTGACCAGTGACCAGTGACCAGTGACCAGCGAAAGTGACCAGTGACCAGTGACCAGTGACCAGTGACCAGTGACCAGTAGCCAGTGACCAGTGACCAGCCAAAGTGACAAGTGACCAGTGACCAGTGACCAGTGACCAGTGACCAGTGACCAGTGACCAGTGACCAGTGACCAGTGACCAGCGAAGGTGACCAGTGACCAGTGAACAGTGACCAGCGAAAGTGACCAGTGACCAGTGACCAGTGACCAGTGACCAGCGGTAGTGACCAGTGATCAGTGACCAGTGAACAGTGACCAGTGACCAGCGAAATTGACCAGTGACCAGCGAAAGTGACCAGTGACGAGTGACCTGTGACAAGTGACCAGTGACCAGCGACCAGTGACCAGTGACCAGTGACCAGTGACCAGTGACCAGCGAAAGTGACCAGGGACCAGTGACCAGTGACCAGTGACCAGTGACCAGTGACCAGTGACCAGTGACCAGCGACCAGTGACCAGTGACCATTGACCAGTGACCAGTGACCAGCAAAAATGACCAGTGACCAGTGACCAGCAAAAATGACCAGTGACCAGTGACCAGTGACCAGTGACCAGTGACCAGTGACCAGTGAACAGTGACCAGCGAAATTGACCAGTTTCCAGTCACCAGTGACAAGTGACCAGTGACCAGTGACCAGCGACCAGTGACCAGTGACAAGTGACAAGTGACCAGTGACCAGTGACCAGCGAAAGTGACAAGTGACCAGTGACCAGTGACCAGTGACCAGTGACCAGTGACCAGTGACCAGTGACCAGCGAAAGTGACCAGTGACCAGTGACCAGTGACCAGTGACCAGTGACCAGTAGCCAGTGACCAGTGACCAGCCAAAGTGACAAGTGACCAGTGACCAGTGACCAGTGACCAGTGACCAGTGACCAGTGACCAGTGACCAGTGACCAGTGACCAGCGAAGGTGACCAGTGACCAGTGAACAGTGACCAGCGAAATTGACCAGTTTCCAGTGACCAGTGACCAGCGAAAGTGACCAGTGAACAGTGACCAGCGAAATAGACCAGTGACCATTGACCAGTGACCAGCGAAAGTGACCAGTGACGAGTGACCAGTGACAAGTGACCAGTGACAAGTGACCAGTGACCACTGACCAGTGACCAGTGACCAGTGACCAGTGACCAGTGACCAGTGACCAGTGACCAGTGACCAGCGAAAGTGACCAGTGAACAGTGACCAGCGAAATTGACCAGTGACCATTGACCAGTGACCAGCGAAAGTGACCAGTGACCAGTGACCAGTGACCAGTGACCAGTGACCAGTAGCCAGTGACCAGTGACCAGCGAAAGTGACAAGTGACCAGTGACCAGTGACCAGTGACCAGCGAAGGTGACCAGTGACCAGTGAACAGTGACCAGCGAAATTGACCAGTTTCCAGTGACCAGTGACCGGCGAAAGTGACCAGTGAACAGTGACCAGCGAAATTGACCAGTGACCATTGACCAGTGACCAGCGAAAGTGACCAGTGACGAGTGACCAGTGACAAGTGACCAGTGACAAGTGACCAGTGACCACTGACCAGTGACCAGTGACCAGTGACCAGTGACCAGTGACCAGTGACCAGTGACCAGCGAAGGTGACCAGTGACCAGTGAACAGTGACCAGCGAAATTGACCAGTGACCATTGACCAGTGACCAGCGAAAGTGACCAGTGACGAGTGACCTGTGACAAGTGACCAGTGACCAGCGACCAGTGACCAGTGACCAGTGACCAGTGACCAGTGACCAGTGACCAGCGAAAGTGATCAGTGACCCGTGACCAGTGACCAGCGAAATCGACCAGTGACCAGTGACCAGAGACCACTGACTAGCCAAATTGACCAGAGACCAGTGACCAGTGACCAGTGACCAGCGGTAGTGACCAGTGATCAGTGACCGTTGAACAGTGACCAGTGACCAGTGACCAGTGACCAGCGAAAGTGACCAGGGACCAGTGACCAGTGACCAGTGACCAGTGACCACTGACCATTGACCAGTGACCAGTGACCAGTGACCAGTGACCAGTGACCAGCGACCAGTGACCATTGACCATTGACCAGTGACCAGTGACCAGCAAAAATGACCAGTGACCAGTGACCAGTGACCAGTGACCAGTGACCAGTTACAAGTGACCAGTGACCAGCGACCAGTGACCAGTGACGAGCGACCAGTGACCAGTGACCATTGACCAGTGACCAGTGACCAGTGACCAGCGAAAGTGACCAGGGACCAGTGACCAGTGACCAGTGACCAGTGACCAGTGACCAGTGACCAGTGACCAGTGACCAGTGACAAGTGACCAGTGACCAGCGACCAGTGACCAGTGACCAGTGACCATTGACCAGTGACCAGTGACCAGTGACCAGCGAACGTGACCAGGGACCAGTGACCAGTGACCAGTGACCAGTGACCAGTGACCAGCGAAAGTGACCAGGGACCAGCGACCAGTGACCAGTGACCAGTGACCAGTGACCAGTGACCAGTGACCAGTGACCAGTGACCATTGACCAGTGACCAGTGACCAGCAAAAATGACCAGTGACCAGTGACCAGTGACCAGTGACCTGTGACCAGCAAAAATGACCAGTGACCAGTGACCAGTGACCAGTGACCAGCGAAAGTGACAAGTGACCAGTGACCATTGACCAGTGACCAGTGACCAGTGACCAGTGACCAGCGACCAGTGACCAGTGACCATTGACCAGTGACCAGTGACCAGTGACCAGCGAAAGTGACCAGTGACCAGTGACCAGTGACCAGTGACCAGTGACCAGTGACCAGTGACCAGTGACCAGTGACCAGTGACCAGTTACAAGTGACCAGTGACCAGCGACCAGTGACCAGTGACGAGCGACCAGTGACCAGTGACCATTGACCAGTGACCAGTGACCAGTGACCAGCGAAAGTGACCAGGGACCAGTGACCAGTGACCAGTGACCAGCGAAAGTGACCAGTGACCAGTGACCAGTGACCAGTGACCAGTGACCAGCGGTAGTGACCAGTGATCAGTGACCAGTGAACAGTGACCAGTGACCAGCGAAATTGACCAGTGACCAGCGAAAGTGACCAGTGACGAGTGACCTGTGACAAGTGACCAGTGACCAGCGACCAGTGACCAGTGACCAGTGACCAGTGACCAGTGTTCAGCGAAAGTGACCAGGGACCAGTCACCAGTGACAAGTGACTAGTGACCAGTGACCAGCGACCAGTGACCAGTGACAAGTGACAAGTGACCAGTGACCAGTGACCAGCGAAAGTGACAAGTGACCAGTGACCAGTGACCAGTGACCAGTGACCAGTGACCAGTGACCAGCGAAAGTGACCAGTGACCAGTGACCAGTGAACAGTGACCAGTGACCAGCGAAAGTGACCAGGGACCAGCGACCAGTGACCAGTGACCAGTGACCAGTGACCAGTGACCAGTGACCAGTGACCAGTGACCAGTGACCAGTGACCAGTGACCATTGACCAGCGAAAGTGACCAGGGACCAGTGACCAGTGACCAGTGACCAGCGAAAGTGACCAGTGACGAGTGACCTGTGACCAGTGACCAGAGACCAGTGACCTGTGACCAGCGACCAGTGACCAGTGACCATTGACCAGTGACCAGTGACCAGTGACCATTGACCAGTGACCAGTGACCAGTGACCAGTGACCAGCGAAATTGACCAGTGACCATTGACCAGTGACCAGGGAAAGTGACCAGTGACGAGTGACCTGTGACAAGTGACCAGTGACCAGCGACCAGTGACCAGTGACCAGTGACCAGTGACCAGTGACCAGTGACCAGCGAAAGTGACCAGTGACCAGTGACCAGTGACCAGCGAAATCGACCAGTGACCAGTGACCAGAGACCAGTGACTAGCCAAATTGACCAGAGACCAGTGACCAGTGACCAGTGACCAGCGGTAGTGACCAGTGATCAGTGACCGTTGAACAGTGACCAGTGACCAGTGACCAGTGACCAGCGAAAGTGACCAGGGACCAGTGACCAGTGACCAGTGACCAGTGACCACTGACCATTGACCAGTGACCAGTGACCAGTGACCAGTGACCAGTGACCAGCGACCAGTGACCATTGACCATTGACCAGTGACCAGTGACCAGCAAAAATGACCAGTGACCAGTGACCAGTGACCAGTGACCAGTGACCAGTTACAAGTGACCAGCGACCAGCGACCAGTGACCAGTGACGAGCGACCAGTGATCAGTGACCATTGACCAGTGACCAGTGACCAGTGACCAGTGACCAGTGACCAGTGACCAGTGACCAGCGAAAGTGACCAGTGACCAGTGACCAGTGACCAGTGACCAGTGACCAGTGACCAGTGACCAGTGACTAGTGACCATTGACCAGTGACCAGTGACCAGCAAAAATGACCAGTGACCAGTGACCAGTGACCAGTGACCAGTGACCAGCAAAAATGACCAGTGACCAGTGACCAGTGACCAGTGACCAGCGAAAGTGACCAGTGACCAGTGACCAGTGACCAGTGACCAGTGACCAGTGACCAGTGACCAGTGACCAGTGACCAGTGACCAGTGACCAGTGACCAGTGACCAGTTACAAGTGACCAGTGACCAGCGACCAGTGACCAGTGACGAGCGACCAGTGACCAGTGACCATTGACCAGTGACCAGTGACCAGTGACCAGCGAAAGTGACCAGGGACCAGTGACCAGTGACCAGTGACCAGTGACCAGCGAAAGTGACCAGTGACCAGCGAAAGTGACCAGTGACCAGTGACCAGTGACCAGTGACCAGCGGTAGTGACCAGTGATCAGTGACCAGTGAACAGTGACCAGTGACCAGCGAAATTGACCAGTGACCAGCGAAAGTGACCAGTGACGAGTGACCTGTGACAAGTGACCAGTGACCAGCGACCAGTGACCAGTGTCCAGTGACCAGTGACCAGTGACCAGCGAAAGTGACCAGGGACCAGTGACCAGTGACCAGCGAAATCGACCAGTGACCAGTGACCAGAGACCAGTGACTAGCCAAATTGACCAGAGACCAGTGACCAGTGACCAGTGACCAGCGGTAGTGACCAGTGATCAGTGACCGTTGAACAGTGACCAGTGACCAGTGACCAGTGACCAGCGAAAGTGACCAGGGACCAGTGACCAGTGACCAGTGACCAGTGACCACTGACCATTGACCAGTGACCAGTGACCAGTGACCAGTGACCAGTGACCAGTGACCAGCGACCAGTGACCATTGACCATTGACCAGTGACCAGTGACCAGCAAAAATGACCAGTGACCAGTGACCAGTGACCAGTGACCAGTGACCAGTTACAAGTGACCAGTGACCAGCGACCAGTGACCAGTGACGAGCGACCAGTGACCAGTGACCATTGACCAGTGACCAGTGACCAGTGACCAGCGAAAGTGACCAGGGACCAGTGACCAGTGACCAGTGACCAGTGACCAGTGACCAGTGACCAGTGACCAGTGACCAGTGACCAGTGACCAGCGAACGTGACCAGGGACCAGTGACCAGTGACCAGTGACCAGTGACCAGTGACCAGTGACCAGTGACCAGCGAAAGTGACCAGGGACCAGCGACCAGTGACCAGTGACCAGTGACCAGTGACCAGTGACCAGTGACCAGTGACCAGTGACCAGTGACCAGTGACCAGTGACCAGTGACCAGTGACCAGTGACCAGTGACCAGTGACCATTGACCAGTGACCAGTGACCAGCAAAAATGACCAGTGACCAGCAAAAATGACCAGTGACCAGTGACCAGTGACCAGTGACCAGTGACCAGTGACCAGCGAAAGTGACAAGTGACCAGTGACCATTGACCAGTGACCAGTGACCAGTGACCAGTGACCAGCGACCAGTGACCAGTGACCTTTGACCAGTGACCAGTGACCAGTGACCAGCGAAAGTGACCAGTGACCAGTGACCAGTGACCAGTGACCAGTGACCAGTGACCAGTGACCAGTGACCAGTGACCAGTGACCAGTTACAAGTGACCAGTGACCAGCGACCAGTGACCAGTGACGAGCGACCAGTGACCAGTGACCATTGACCAGTGACCAGTGACCAGTGACCAGCGAAAGTGACCAGGGACCAGTGACCAGTGACCAGTGACCAGCGAAAGTGACCAGTGACCAGTGACCAGTGACCAGCAAAAATGACCAGTGACCAGTGACCAGCGAAAGTGACAAGTGACCAGTGACCATTGACCAGTGACCAGTGACCAGTGACCAGTGACCAGCGACCAGTGACCAGTGACCTTTGACCAGTGACCAGTGACCAGTGACCAGCGAAAGTGACCAGTGACCAGTGACCAGTGACCAGTGACCAGTGACCAGTGACCAGTGACCAGCGACCAGTGACCATTGACCATTGACCAGTGACCAGTGACCAGTGACCAGTGACCAGTGACCAGCGACCAGTGACCATTGACCATTGACCAGTGACCAGTGACCAGCAAAAATGACCAGTGACCAGTGACCAGTGACCAGTGACCAGTGACCAGTTACAAGTGACCAGTGACCAGCGACCAGTGACCAGTGACGAGCGACCAGTGACCAGTGACCATTGACCAGTGACCAGTGACCAGTGACCAGCGAAAGTGACCAGGGACCAGTGACCAGTGACCAGTGACCAGTGACCAGTGACCAGTGACCAGTGACCAGTGACCAGTGACCAGTGACAAGTGACCAGTGACCAGCGACCAGTGACCAGTGACCAGTGACCATTGACCAGTGACCAGTGACCAGTGACCAGCGAACGTGACCAGGGACCAGTGACCAGTGACCAGTGACCAGTGACCAGTGACCAGCGAAAGTGACCAGGGACCAGCGACCAGTGACCAGTGACCAGTGACCAGTGACCAGTGACCAGTGACCAGTGACCAGTGACCATTGACCAGTGACCAGTGACCAGCAAAAATGACCAGTGACCAGTGACCAGTGACCAGTGACCTGTGACCAGCAAAAATGACCAGTGACCAGTGACCAGTGACCAGTGACCAGCGAAAGTGACAAGTGACCAGTGACCATTGACCAGTGACCAGTGACCAGTGACCAGTGACCAGCGACCAGTGACCAGTGACCATTGACCAGTGACCAGTGACCAGTGACCAGCGAAAGTGACCAGTGACCAGTGACCAGTGACCAGTGACCAGTGACCAGTGACCAGTGACCAGTGACCAGTGACCAGTGACCAGTGACCAGTTACAAGTGACCAGTGACCAGCGACCAGTGACCAGTGACGAGCGACCAGTGACCAGTGACCATTGACCAGTGACCAGTGACCAGTGACCAGCGAAAGTGACCAGGGACCAGTGACCAGTGACCAGTGACCAGCGAAAGTGACCAGTGACCAGTGACCAGTGACCAGTGACCAGTGACCAGCGGTAGTGACCAGTGATCAGTGACCAGTGAACAGTGACCAGTGACCAGCGAAATTGACCAGTGACCAGCGAAAGTGACCAGTGACGAGTGACCTGTGACAAGTGACCAGTGACCAGCGACCAGTGACCAGTGACCAGTGACCAGTGACCAGTGACCAGCGAAAGTGACCAGGGACCAGTCACCAGTGACAAGTGACTAGTGACCAGTGACCAGCGACCAGTGACCAGTGACAAGTGACAAGTGACCAGTGACCAGTGACCAGCGAAAGTGACAAGTGACCAGTGACCAGTGACCAGTGACCAGTGACCAGTGACCAGTGACCAGCGAAAGTGACCAGTGACCAGTGACCAGTGAACAGTGACCAGTGACCAGCGAAAGTGACCAGGGACCAGCGACCAGTGACCAGTGACCAGTGACCAGTGACCAGTGACCAGTGACCAGTGACCAGTGACCAGTGACCAGTGACCATTGACCAGCGAAAGTGACCAGGGACCAGTGACCAGTGACCAGTGACCAGCGAAAGTGACCAGTGACGAGTGACCTGTGACCAGTGACCAGAGACCAGTGACCTGTGACCAGCGACCAGTGACCAGTGACCATTGACCAGTGACCAGTGACCAGCAAAAATGACCAGTGACCAGTGACCAGCAAAAATGACCAGTGACCAGTGACCAGTGACCAGTGACCAGCGAAAGTGACAAGTGACCAGCGAAAGTGACCAGTGACCAGTGAACAGTGACCAGCGAAATTGACCAGTTTCCAGTCACCAGTGACAAGTGACCAGTGACCAGTGACCAGCGACCAGTGACCAGTGACAAGTGACAAGTGACCAGTGACCAGTGACCAGCGAAAGTGACAAGTGACCAGTGACCAGTGACCAGTGACCAGTGACCAGCGAAAGTGACCAGTGAACAGTGACCAGCGAAATTGACCAGTGACCATTGACCAGTGACCAGCGCAAGTGACCAGTGACGAGTGACCAGTGTCAAGTGACCAGTGACAAGTGACCAGTGACCACTGACCAGTGACCAGTGACCACTGACCAGTCACCACTGACCAGTGACCAGGGACCAGTGACCAGCGAAAGTGACCAGTGACCAGTGACCAGTGACCAGTGACTAGCCAAATTGAGCAGTGAGAAGTGACCAGTGACCAGTGACCAGTGACCAGTGACCAGTGACCAGTGACCATTGACCAGTGACCAGTGACCAGTGACCAGTGACCAGCGAAATTGACCAGTGACCATTGACCAGTGACCAGGGAAAGTGACCAGTGACGAGTGACCTGTGACAAGTGACCAGTGACCAGCGACCAGTGACCAGTGACCAGTGACCAGTGACCAGTGACCAGTGACCAGCGAAAGTGACCAGTGACCAGTGACCAGTGACCAGCGAAATCGACCAGTGACCAGTGACCAGAGACCAGTGACTAGCCAAATTGACCAGAGACCAGTGACCAGTGACCAGTGACCAGCGGTAGTGACCAGTGATCAGTGACCGTTGAACAGTGACCAGTGACCAGTGACCAGTGACCAGCGAAAGTGACCAGGGACCAGTGACCAGTGACCAGTGACCAGTGACCACTGACCATTGACCAGTGACCAGTGACCAGTGACCAGTGACCAGTGACCAGCGACCAGTGACCATTGACCATTGACCAGTGACCAGTGACCAGCAAAAATGACCAGTGACCAGTGACCAGTGACCAGTGACCAGTGACCAGTGACCAGTGACCAGTGACCAGCGAAAGTGACCAGTGACCAGTGACCAGTGACCAGTGACCAGTGACCAGTGACCAGTGACCAGTGACTAGTGACCATTGACCAGTGACCAGTGACCAGCAAAAATGACCAGTGACCAGTGACCAGTGACCAGTGACCAGTGACCAGCAAAAATGACCAGTGACCAGTGACCAGTGACCAGTGACCAGCGAAAGTGACCAGTGACCAGTGACCAGTGACCAGTGACCAGTGACCAGTGACCAGTGACCAGTGACCAGTGACCAGTGACCAGTGACCAGTGACCAGTTACAAGTGACCAGTGACCAGCGACCAGTGACCAGTGACGAGCGACCAGTGACCAGTGACCATTGACCAGTGACCAGTGACCAGTGACCAGCGAAAGTGACCAGGGACCAGTGACCAGTGACCAGTGACCAGTGACCAGCGAAAGTGACCAGTGACCAGCGAAAGTGACCAGTGACCAGTGACCAGTGACCAGTGACCAGCGGTAGTGACCAGTGATCAGTGACCAGTGAACAGTGACCAGTGACCAGCGAAATTGACCAGTGACCAGCGAAAGTGACCAGTGACGAGTGACCTGTGACAAGTGACCAGTGACCAGCGACCAGTGACCAGTGACCAGTGACCAGTGACCAGCGAAAGTGACCAGGGACCAGTGACCAGTGACCAGCGAAATCGACCAGTGACCAGTGACCAGAGACCAGTGACTAGCCAAATTGACCAGAGACCAGTGACCAGTGACCAGTGACCAGCGGTAGTGACCAGTGATCAGTGACCGTTGAACAGTGACCAGTGACCAGTGACCAGTGACCAGCGAAAGTGACCAGGGACCAGTGACCAGTGACCAGTGACCAGTGACCACTGACCATTGACCAGTGACCAGTGACCAGTGACCAGTGACCAGTGACCAGTGACCAGCGACCAGTGACCATTGACCATTGACCAGTGACCAGTGACCAGCAAAAATGACCAGTGACCAGTGACCAGTGACCAGTGACCAGTGACCAGTTACAAGTGACCAGTGACCAGCGACCAGTGACCAGTGACGAGCGACCAGTGACCAGTGACCATTGACCAGTGACCAGTGACCAGTGACCAGCGAAAGTGACCAGGGACCAGTGACCAGTGACCAGTGACCAGTGACCAGTGACCAGTGACCAGTGACCAGTGACCAGTGACCAGTGACCAGTGACCAGTGACCAGTGACAAGTGACCAGTGACCAGCGACCAGTGACCAGTGACCAGTGACCATTGACCAGTGACCAGTGACCAGTGACCAGCGAACGTGACCAGGGACCAGTGACCAGTGACCAGTGACCAGTGACCAGTGACCAGTGACCAGTGACCAGCGAAAGTGACCAGGGACCAGCGACCAGTGACCAGTGACCAGTGACCAGTGACCAGTGACCAGTGACCAGTGACCAGTGACCAGTGACCAGTGACCAGTGACCAGTGACCAGTGACCAGTGACCAGTGACCAGTGACCAGTGACCATTGACCAGTGACCAGTGACCAGCAAAAATGACCAGTGACCAGCAAAAATGACCAGTGACCAGTGACCAGTGACCAGTGACCAGTGACCAGTGACCAGCGAAAGTGACAAGTGACCAGTGACCATTGACCAGTGACCAGTGACCAGTGACCAGTGACCAGCGACCAGTGACCAGTGACCTTTGACCAGTGACCAGTGACCAGTGACCAGCGAAAGTGACCAGTGACCAGTGACCAGTGACCAGTGACCAGTGACCAGTGACCAGTGACCAGTGACCAGTTACAAGTGACCAGTGACCAGCGACCAGTGACCAGTGACGAGCGACCAGTGACCAGTGACCATTGACCAGTGACCAGTGACCAGTGACCAGCGAAAGTGACCAGGGACCAGTGACCAGTGACCAGTGACCAGCGAAAGTGACCAGTGACCAGTGACCAGTGACCAGTGACCAGCGGTAGTGACCAGTGATCAGTGACCAGTGAACAGTGACCAGTGACCAGCGAAATTGACCAGTGACCAGCGAAAGTGACCAGTGACGAGTGACCTGTGACAAGTGACCAGTGACCAGCGACCAGTGACCAGTGACCAGTGACCAGTGACCAGTGACCAGCGAAAGTGACCAGGGACCAGTGACCAGTGACCAGTGACCAGTGACCAGCGAAAGTGACCAGTGACCAGCGAAAGTGACCAGTGACCAGTGACCAGTGACCAGTGACCAGCGGTAGTGACCAGTGATCAGTGACCAGTGAACAGTGACCAGTGACCAGCGAAATTGACCAGTGACCAGCGAAAGTGACCAGTGACGAGTGACCTGTGACAAGTGACCAGTGACCAGCGACCAGTGACCAGTGACCAGTGACCAGTGACCAGCGAAAGTGACCAGGGACCAGTGACCAGTGACCAGCGAAATCGACCAGTGACCAGTGACCAGAGACCAGTGACTAGCCAAATTGACCAGAGACCAGTGACCAGTGACCAGTGACCAGCGGTAGTGACCAGTGATCAGTGACCGTTGAACAGTGACCAGTGACCAGTGACCAGTGACCAGCGAAAGTGACCAGGGACCAGTGACCAGTGACCAGTGACCAGTGACCACTGACCATTGACCAGTGACCAGTGACCAGTGACCAGTGACCAGTGACCAGTGACCAGCGACCAGTGACCATTGACCATTGACCAGTGACCAGTGACCAGCAAAAATGACCAGTGACCAGTGACCAGTGACCAGTGACCAGTGACCAGTTACAAGTGACCAGTGACCAGCGACCAGTGACCAGTGACGAGCGACCAGTGACCAGTGACCATTGACCAGTGACCAGTGACCAGTGACCAGCGAAAGTGACCAGGGACCAGTGACCAGTGACCAGTGACCAGTGACCAGTGACCAGTGACCAGTGACCAGTGACCAGTGACCAGTGACCAGTGACAAGTGACCAGTGACCAGCGACCAGTGACCAGTGACCAGTGACCATTGACCAGTGACCAGTGACCAGTGACCAGCGAACGTGACCAGGGACCAGTGACCAGTGACCAGTGACCAGTGACCAGTGACCAGTGACCAGTGACCAGCGAAAGTGACCAGGGACCAGCGACCAGTGACCAGTGACCAGTGACCAGTGACCAGTGACCAGTGACCAGTGACCAGTGACCAGTGACCAGTGACCAGTGACCAGTGACCAGTGACCAGTGACCAGTGACCAGTGACCATTGACCAGTGACCAGTGACCAGCAAAAATGACCAGTGACCAGCAAAAATGACCAGTGACCAGTGACCAGTGACCAGTTACCAGTGACCAGTGACCAGCGAAAGTGACAAGTGACCAGTGACCATTGACCAGTGACCAGTGACCAGTGACCAGTGACCAGCGACCAGTGACCAGTGACCTTTGACCAGTGACCAGTGACCAGTGACCAGCGAAAGTGACCAGTGACCAGTGACCAGTGACCAGTGACCAGTGACCAGTGACCAGTGACCAGTGACCAGTGACCAGTGACCAGTTACAAGTGACCAGTGACCAGCGACCAGTGACCAGTGACGAGCGACCAGTGACCAGTGACCATTGACCAGTGACCAGTGACCAGTGACCAGCGAAAGTGACCAGGGACCAGTGACCAGTGACCAGTGACCAGCGAAAGTGACCAGTGACCAGTGACCAGTGACCAGTGACCAGCGGTAGTGACCAGTGATCAGTGACCAGTGAACAGTGACCAGTGACCAGCGAAATTGACCAGTGACCAGCGAAAGTGACCAGTGACGAGTGACCTGTGACAAGTGACCAGTGACCAGCGACCAGTGACCAGTGACCAGTGACCAGTGACCAGTGACCAGCGAAAGTGACCAGGGACCAGTGACCAGTGACCAGCAAAAATGACCAGTGACCAGTGACCAGCGAAAGTGACAAGTGACCAGTGACCATTGACCAGTGACCAGTGACCAGTGACCAGTGACCAGCGACCAGTGACCAGTGACCTTTGACCAGTGACCAGTGACCAGTGACCAGCGAAAGTGACCAGTGACCAGTGACCAGTGACCAGTGACCAGTGACCAGTGACCAGTGACCAGCGACCAGTGACCATTGACCAGTGACCAGTGACCAGCAAAAATGACCAGTGACCAGTGACCAGTGACCAGTGACCAGTGACCAGCAAAAATGACCAGTGACCAGTGACCAGTGACCAGTGACCAGCGAAAGTGACAAGTGACCAGTGACCATTGACCAGTGACCAGTGACCAGTGACCAGTGACCAGCGACCAGTGACCAGTGACCAGTGACCAGTGACCAGTGACCAGTGACCAGCGACCAGTGACCAGTGACCATTGACCAGTGACCAGTGACCAGCAAAAATGACCAGTGACCAGTGACCAGCAAAAATGACCAGTGACCAGTGACCAGTGACCAGTGACCAGTGAACAGTGACCAGCGAAATTGACCAGTTTCCAGTCACCAGTGACAAGTGACCAGTGACCAGTGACCAGCGACCAGTGACCAGTGACAAGTGACAAGTGACCAGTGACCAGTGACCAGCGAAAGTGACAAGTGACCAGTGACCAGTGACCAGTGACCAGCGAAAGTGACCAGTGACCAGTGACCAGTGACCAGTGACCAGTGACCAGTAGCCAGTGACCAGTGACCAGCCAAAGTGACAAGTGACCAGTGACCAGTGACCAGTGACCAGTGACCAGTGACCAGTGACCAGTGACCAGTGACCAGTGACCAGCGAAGGTGACCAGTGACCAGTGAACAGTGACCAGCGAAAGTGACCAGTGACCAGTGACCAGTGACCAGTGACCAGCGGTAGTGACCAGTGATCAGTGACCAGTGAACAGTGACCAGTGACCAGCGAAATTGACCAGTGACCAGCGAAAGTGACCAGTGACGAGTGACCTGTGACAAGTGACCAGTGACCAGCGACCAGTGACCAGTGACCAGTGACCAGTGACCAGTGACCAGCGAAAGTGACCAGGGACCAGTGACCAGTGACCAGTGACCAGTGACCAGTGACCAGCGACCAGTGACCAGTGACCTTTGACCAGTGACCAGTGACCAGTGACCAGCGAAAGTGACCAGTGACCAGTGACCAGTGACCAGTGACCAGTGACCAGTGACCAGTGACCAGTGACCAGTGACCAGTGACCAGTGACCAGTTACAAGTGACCAGTGACCAGCGACCAGTGACCAGTGACGAGCGACCAGTGACCAGTGACCATTGACCAGTGACCAGTGACCAGTGACCAGCGAAAGTGACCAGGGACCAGTGACCAGTGACCAGTGACCAGCGAAAGTGACCAGTGACCAGTGACCAGTGACCAGTGACCAGCGGTAGTGACCAGTGATCAGTGACCAGTGAACAGTGACCAGTGACCAGCGAAATTGACCAGTGACCAGCGAAAGTGACCAGTGACGAGTGACCTGTGACAAGTGACCAGTGACCAGCGACCAGTGACCAGTGACCAGTGACCAGTGACCAGCGAAAGTGACCAGGGACCAGTGACCAGTGACCAGCAAAAATGACCAGTGACCAGTGACCAGTGACCAGTGACCAGCGAAAGTGACAAGTGACCAGTGACCATTGACCAGTGACCAGTGACCAGTGACCAGTGACCAGCGACCAGTGACCAGTGACCTTTGACCAGTGACCAGTGACCAGTGACCAGCGAAAGTGACCAGTGACCAGTGACCAGTGACCAGTGACCAGTGACCAGTGACCAGTGACCAGTGACCAGTGACCAGTGACCAGTTACAAGTGACCAGTGACCAGCGACCAGTGACCAGTGACGAGCGACCAGTGACCAGTGACCAGTGACCAGCAAAAATGACCAGTGACCAGTGACCAGTGACCAGTGACCAGCGAAAGTGACAAGTGACCAGCGAAAGTGACCAGTGACCAGTGAACAGTGACCAGCGAAATTGACCAGTTTCCAGTCACCAGTGACAAGTGACCAGTGACCAGTGACCAGCGACCAGTGACCAGTGACAAGTGACAAGTGACCAGTGACCAGTGACCAGCGAAAGTGACAAGTGACCAGTGACCAGTGACCAGTGACCAGTGACCAGTGACCAGTGACCAGTGACCAGTGACAAGTGACCAGTGACCAGTGACCAGTGACCAGTGACCAGTGACCAGTGACCAGCGAAGGTGACCAGTGACCAGTGACCAGCGAAAGTGACCAGTGACCAGTGACCAGTGACCAGTGACCAGTGACCAGTGACCAGTGACCAGTAGCCAGTGACCAGTGACCAGCGAAAGTGACAAGTGACCAGTGACCAGTGACCAGTGACCAGTGACCAGTGACCAGTGACCAGTGACCAGCGAAATTGACCAGTGACCATTGACCAGTGACCAGCGAAAGTGACCAGTGACGAGTGACCAGTGACAAGTGACCAGTGACAAGTGACCAGTGACCACTGACCAGTGACCAGTGACCAGTGACCAGTGACCAGTGACCAGTGACCAGTGACCAGTGACCAGCGAAGGTGACCAGTGACCAGTGAACAGTGACCAGCGAAATTGACCAGTTTCCAGTGACCAGTGACCAGCGAAAGTGACCAGTGAACAGTGACCAGCGAAATTGACCAGTGACCATTGACCAGTGACCAGCGAAAGTGACCAGTGACGAGTGACCAGTGACAAGTGACCAGTGACAAGTGACCAGTGACCACTGACCAGTGACCAGTGACCACTGACCAGTCACCAGTGACCAGTCACCAGGGACCAGTGACCAGTCACCAGGGACCAGTGACCAGTGACTAGCCAAATTGAGCAGTGAGCAGTGACCAGTGACCAGTGACCAGTGACCAGTGACCAGTGACCAGTGACCAGTGACCAGTGACCAGCGAAATTGACCAGTGACCATTGACCAGTGACCAGCGAAAGTGACCAGTGACGAGTGACCTGTGACAAGTGACCAGTGACCAGCGACCAGTGACCAGTGACCAGCGAAAGTGACCAGTGACCAGTGACCAGTGACCAGCGAAATCGAACAGTGACCAGTGACCAGAGATCAGTGACTAGCCAAATTGACCAGAGACCAGTGACCAGTGACCAGTGACCAGCGGTAGTGACCAGTGACCAGTGACCAGTGACCAGCGAAAGTGACCAGGGACCAGTGACCAGTGACCAGTGACCAGTGACCACTGACCATTGACCAGTGACCATTGACCAGTGACCAGTGACCAGTGACCAGCGAACGTGACCAGGGACCAGTGACCAGTGACCAGTGACCAGTGACCAGTGACCAGTGACCAGTGACCAGCGAAAGTGACCAGGGACCAGCGACCAGTGACCAGTGACCAGTGACCAGTGACCAGTGACCAGTGACCAGTGACCAGTGACCAGTGACCAGTGACCAGTGACCAGTGACCAGCGACCAGTGACCATTGACCAGTGACCAGTGACCAGCAAAAATGACCAGTGACCAGTGACCAGTGACCAGTGACCAGTGACCAGCAAAAATGACCAGTGACCAGTGACCAGTGACCAGTGACCAGCGAAAGTGACAAGTGACCAGTGACCATTGACCAGTGACCAGTGACCAGTGACCAGTGACCAGCGACCAGTGACCAGTGACCAGTGACCAGTGACCAGTGACCAGTGACCAGCGACCAGTGACCAGTGACCATTGACCAGTGACCAGTGACCAGCAAAAATGACCAGTGACCAGTGACCAGCAAAAATGACCAGTGACCAGTGACCAGTGACCAGTGACCAGTGAACAGTGACCAGCGAAATTGACCAGTTTCCAGTCACCAGTGACAAGTGACCAGTGACCAGTGACCAGCGACCAGTGACCAGTGACAAGTGACAAGTGACCAGTGACCAGTGACCAGCGAAAGTGACAAGTGACCAGTGACCAGTGACCAGTGACCAGTGACCAGTGACCAGTGACCAGTGACCAGCGAAAGTGACCAGTGACCAGTGACCAGTGACCAGTGACCAGTGACCAGTAGCCAGTGACCAGTGACCAGCCAAAGTGACAAGTGACCAGTGACCAGTGACCAGTGACCAGTGACCAGCGAAGGTGACCAGTGACCAGTGAACAGTGACCAGCGAAAGTGACCAGTGACCAGTGACCAGTGACCAGTGACCAGCGGTAGTGACCAGTGATCAGTGACCAGTGAACAGTGACCAGTGACCAGCGAAATTGACCAGTGACCAGCGAAAGTGACCAGTGACGAGTGACCTGTGACAAGTGACCAGTGACCAGCGACCAGTGACCAGTGACCAGTGACCAGTGACCAGTGACCAGCGAAAGTGACCAGGGACCAGTGACCAGTGACCAGTGACCAGTGACCAGTGACCAGTGACCAGCGACCAGTGACCAGTGACCATTGACCAGTGACCAGTGACCAGCAAAAATGACCAGTGACCAGTGACCAGCAAAATTGACCAGTGACCAGTGACCAGTGACCAGTGACCAGTGAACAGTGACCAGCGAAATTGACCAGTTTCCAGTCACCAGTGACAAGTGACCAGTGACCAGTGACCAGCGACCAGTGACCAGTGACAAGTGACAAGTGACCAGTGACCAGTGACCAGCGAAAGTGACAAGTGACCAGTGACCAGTGACCAGTGACCAGTGACCAGCGAAAGTGACCAGTGACCAGTGACCAGTGACCAGTGACCAGTGACCAGTAGCCAGTGACCAGTGACCAGCCAAAGTGACAAGTGACCAGTGACCAGTGACCAGTGACCAGTGACCAGTGACCAGTGACCAGTGACCAGTGACCAGTGACCAGCGAAGGTGACCAGTGACCAGTGAACAGTGACCAGCGAAATTGACCAGTTTCCAGTGACCAGTGACCAGCGAAAGTGACCAGTGACCAGTGACCAGCGAAATTGACCAGTGACCATTGACCAGTGACCAGCGAAAGTGACCAGTGACGAGTGAGCTGTGACAAGTGACCAGTGACCAGCGACCAGTGACCAGTGACCAGCGAAAGTGACCAGTGACCAGTGACCAGTGACCAGCGAAATCGACCAGTGACCAGTGACCAGAGATCAGTGACTAGCCAAATTGACCAGAGACCAGTGACCAGTGACCAGTGACCAGCGGTAGTGACCAGTGATCAGTGACCAGTGAACAGTGACCAGTGACCAGTGACCAGTGACCAGCGAAAGTGACCAGGGACCAGTGACCAGTGACCAGTGACCAGTGACCACTGACCATTGACCAGTGACCAGTGACCAGTGACCAGTGACCAGTGACCAGTGACCAGTGACCAGTGACCAGTGACCAGTGACCAGTGACCAGTGACCAGCGAAGGTGACCAGTGACCAGTGAACAGTGACCAGCGAAATTGACCAGTTTCCAGTGACCAGTGACCAGCGAAAGTGACCAGTGAACAGTGACCAGCGAAATTGACCAGTGACCATTGACCAGTGACCAGCGAAAGTGACCAGTGACGAGTGACCACTGACAAGTGACCAGTGACAAGTGACCAGTGACAAGTGACCAGTGACCACTGACCAGTGACCAGTGACCAGTGACCAGTGACCAGTGACCAGTGACCAGTGACCAGCGAAGGTGACCAGTGACCAGTGAACAGTGACCAGCGAAATTGACCAGTTTCCAGTGACCAGTGACCAGCGAAAGTGACCAGTGAACAGTGACCAGCGAAATTGAACAGTGACCATTGACCAGTGACAAGCGAAAGTGACCAGTGACGAGTGACCAGTGACAAGTGACCAGTGACAAGTGACCAGTGACCACTGACCAGTGACCAGTGACCACTGACCAGTCACCAGTGACCAGTCACCAGGGACCAGTGACCAGCGAAAGTGACCAGTGACCAGTGACTAGCCAAATTGAGCAGTGAGCAGTGACCAGTGACCAGTGACCAGTGACCAGTGACCAGTGACCAGCGAAATTGACCAGTGACCATTGATCAGTGACCAGCGAATGTGACCAGTGACGAGTGACCTGTGACAAGTGACCAGTGACCAGCGACCAGTGACCAGTGACCAGTGACCAGTGACCAGTGACCAGTGACCAGTGACCAGCGAAAGTGACCAGTGACCAGTGACCAGTGACCAGCGAAATCGACCAGTGACCAGTGACCAGAGACCAGTGACTAGCCAAATTGACCAGAGACCAGTGACCAGTGACCAGTGACCAGCGGTAGTGACCAGTGATCAGTGACCGTTGAACAGTGACCAGTGACCAGTGACCAGTGACCAGCGAAAGTGACCAGGGACCAGTGACCAGTGACCAGTGACCAGTGACCAGTGACCAGCGAAAGTGACCAGGGACCAGTGACCAGTGACCAGTGACCAGTGACCAGTGACCAGTGACCAGTGACCAGTGACCAGTGACCAGTGACCAGTGACAAGTGACCAGTGACCAGCGACCAGTGACCAGTGACCAGTGACCATTGACCAGAGACCAGTGACCAGTGACCAGCGAACGTGACCAGGGACCAGTGACCAGTGACCAGTGACCAGTGACCAGTGACCAGCGAAAGTGACCAGGGACCAGCGACCAGTGACCAGTGACCAGTGACCAGTGACCAGTGACCAGTGACCAGTGACCAGTGACCATTGACCAGTGACCAGTGACCAGCAAAAATGACCAGTGACCAGTGACCAGTGACCAGTGACCTGTGACCAGCAAAAATGACCAGTGACCAGTGACCAGTGACCAGTGACCAGCGAAAGTGACAAGTGACCAGTGACCATTGACCAGTGACCAGTGACCAGTGACCAGTGACCAGCGACCAGTGACCAGTGACCATTGACCAGTGACCAGTGACCAGTGACCAGCGAAAGTGACCAGTGACCAGTGACCAGTGACCAGTGACCAGTGACCAGTGACCAGTGACCAGTGACCAGTTACAAGTGACCAGTGACCAGCGACCAGTGACCAGTGACGAGCGACCAGTGACCAGTGACCATTGACCAGTGACCAGTGACCAGTGACCAGCGAAAGTGACCAGGGACCAGTGACCAGTGACCAGTGACCAGCGAAAGTGACCAGTGACCAGTGACCAGTGACCATTGACCAGTGACCAGTGACCAGTGACCAGCGAAAGTGACCAGTGACCAGTGAACAGTGACCAGTGACCAGCGAAATTGACCAGTGACCAGCGAAAGTGACCAGTGACGAGTGACCTGTGACAAGTGACCAGTGACCAGCGACCAGTGACCAGTGACCAGTGACCAGTGACCAGTGACCAGCGAAAGTGACCATGGACCAGTCACCAGTGACAAGTGACCAGTGACCAGTGACCAGCGACCAGTGACCAGTGACAAGTGACAAGTGACCAGTGACCAGTGACCAGCGAAAGTGACAAGTGACCAGTGACCAGTGACCAGTGACCAGTGACCAGTGACCAGTGACCAGCGAAAGTGACCAGTGACCAGTGACCAGTGACCAGTGACCAGTGACCAGCGAAAGTGACCAGGGACCAGCGACCAGTGACCAGTGACCAGTGACCAGTGACCAGTGACCAGTGACCAGTGACCAGTGACCAGTGACCAGTGACCAGTGACCATTGACCAGTGACCAGTGACCAGCAAAAATGACCAGTGACCAGTGACCAGTGACCAGTGACCAGTGACCAGCAAAAATGACCAGTGATCAGTGACCAGTGACCAGTGACCAGCGAGAGTGACAAGTGACCAGTGACCATTGACCAGTGACCAGTGACCAGTGACCTGTGACCAGCGACCAGTGACCAGTGACCATTGACCAGTGACCAGTGACCAGTGACCAGCGAAAGTGACCAGTGACCAGTGACCAGTGACCAGTGACCAGTGACCAGTGACCAGAGACCAGTGACCAGTGACCAGTGACCAGCGACCAGTGACCAGTGACGAGCGACCAGTGACCAGTGACCATTGACCAGCGAAAGTGACCAGGGACCAGTGACCAGTGACCAGTGACCAGCGAAAGTGACCAGTGACGAGTGACCTGTGACAAGTGACCAGTGACCAGCGACCAGTGACCAGTGACCAGTGACCAGTGACCAGTGACCAGCGAAAGTGACCAGGGACCAGTGACCAGTGACCAGTGACCAGAGACCAGTGACCAGTGACCAGCGACCAGTGACCAGTGACCATTGACCAGTGACCAGTGACCAGCAAAAATGACCAGTGACCAGTGACCAGCAAAAATGACCAGTGACCAGTGACCAGTGACCAGTGACCAGCGAAAGTGACAAGTGACCAGCGAAAGTGACCAGTGACCAGTGAACAGTGACCAGCGAAATTGACCAGTTTCCAGTCACCAGTGACAAGTGACCAGTGACCAGTGACCAGCGACCAGTGACCAGTGACAAGTGACAAGTGACCAGTGACCAGTGACCAGCGAAAGTGACAAGTGACCAGTGACCAGTGACCAGTGACCAGTGACCAGTGACCAGTGACCAGTGACCAGTGACCAGTGACCAGTGACCAGTGACCAGTGACCAGTGACCAGTGACCAGTGACCAGTGACCAGTTACAAGTGACCAGTGACCAGCGACCAGTGACCAGTAACGAGCGACCAGTGACCAGTGACCATTGACCAGTGACCAGTGACCAGTGACCAGCGAAAGTGACCAGGGACCAGTGACCAGTGACCAGTGACCAGCGAAAGTGACCAGTGACCAGTGACCAGTGACCAGTGACCAGCGGTAGTGACCAGTGATCAGTGACCAGTGAACAGTGACCAGTGACCAGCGAAATTGACCAGTGACCAGCGAAAGTGACCAGTGACGAGTGACCTGTGACAAGTGACCAGTGACCAGCGACCAGTGACCAGTGACCAGTGACCAGTGACCAGTGACCAGTGACCAGCGAAAGTGACCAGGGACCAGTGACCAGTGACCAGTGACCAGTGACCAGTGACCAGCGACCAGTGACCAGTGACCATTGACCAGTGACCAGTGACCAGCAAAAATGACCAGTGACCAGTGACCAGCAAAAATGACCAGTGACCAGTGACCAGTGACCAGTGACCAGCGAAAGTGACAAGTGGCCAGTGACCATTGACCAGTGACCAGTGACCAGCGAAAGTGACCAGTGACCAGTGAACAGTGACCAGCGAAATTGACCAGTTTCCAGTCACCAGTGACAAGTGACCAGTGACCAGTGACCAGCGACCAGTGACCAGTGACAAGTGACAAGTGACCAGTGACCAGTGACCAGCGAAAGTGACAAGTGACCAGTGACCAGTGACCAGTGACCAGTGACCAGTGACCAGTGACCAGCGAAAGTGACCAGTGAACAGTGACCAGCGAAATTGACCAGTGACCATTGACCAGTGACCAGCGCAAGTGACCAGTGACGAGTGACCAGTGTCAAGTGACCAGTGACAAGTGACCAGTGACCACTGACCAGTGACCAGTGACCACTGACCAGTCACCACTGACCAGTGACCAGGGACCAGTGACCAGCGAAAGTGACCAGTGACCAGTGACCAGTGACCAGTGACTAGCCAAATTGAGCAGTGAGCAGTGACCAGTGACCAGTGACCAGTGACCAGTGACCAGTGACCAGTGACCATTGACCAGTGACCAGTGACCAGTGACCAGTGACCAGCGAAATTGACCAGTGACCATTGACCAGTGACCAGTGACGAGTGACCTGTGACAAGTGACCAGTGACCAGCGACCAGTGACCAGTGACCAGTGACCAGTGACCAGTGACCAGTGACCAGCGAAAGTGACCAGTGACCAGTGACCAGTGACCAGCGAAATCGACCAGTGACCAGTGACCAGAGACCAGTGACTAGCCAAATTGACCAGAGACCAGTGACCAGTGACCAGTGACCAGCGGTAGTGACCAGTGATCAGTGACCGTTGAACAGTGACCAGTGACCAGTGACCAGTGACCAGCGAAAGTGACCAGGGACCATTGACCAGTGACCAGTGACCAGTGACCAGCGAAAGTGACCAGTGACGAGTGACCAGTGACAAGTGACCAGTGACAAGTGACCAGTGACCACTGACCAGTGACCAGTGACCACTGACCAGTCACCAGTGACCAGTCACCAGGGACCAGTGACCAGTCACCAGGGACCAGTGACCAGTGACTAGCCAAATTGAGCAGTGAGCAGTGACCAGTGACCAGTGACCAGTGACCAGTGACCAGTGACCAGTGACCAGTGACCAGTGACCAGCGAAATTGACCAGTGACCATTGACCAGTGACCAGCGAAAGTGACCAGTGACGAGTGACCTGTGACAAGTGACCAGTGACCAGCGACCAGTGACCAGTGACCAGCGAAAGTGACCAGTGACCAGTGACCAGTGACCAGCGAAATCGAACAGTGACCAGTGACCAGAGATCAGTGACTAGCCAAATTGACCAGAGACCAGTGACCAGTGACCAGTGACCAGCGGTAGTGACCAGTGACCAGTGACCAGTGACCAGCGAAAGTGACCAGGGACCAGTGACCAGTGACCAGTGACCAGTGACCACTGACCATTGACCAGTGACCATTGACCAGTGACCAGTGACCAGTGACCAGCGAACGTGACCAGGGACCAGTGACCAGTGACCAGTGACCAGTGACCAGTGACCAGTGACCAGTGACCAGCGAAAGTGACCAGGGACCAGCGACCAGTGACCAGTGACCAGTGACCAGTGACCAGTGACCAGTGACCAGTGACCAGTGACCAGTGACCAGTGACCAGTGACCAGTGACCAGCGACCAGTGACCATTGACCAGTGACCAGTGACCAGCAAAAATGACCAGTGACCAGTGACCAGTGACCAGTGACCAGTGACCAGCAAAAATGACCAGTGACCAGTGACCAGTGACCAGTGACCAGCGAAAGTGACAAGTGACCAGTGACCATTGACCAGTGACCAGTGACCAGTGACCAGTGACCAGCGACCAGTGACCAGTGACCAGTGACCAGTGACCAGTGACCAGTGACCAGCGACCAGTGACCAGTGACCATTGACCAGTGACCAGTGACCAGCAAAAATGACCAGTGACCAGTGACCAGCAAAAATGACCAGTGACCAGTGACCAGTGACCAGTGACCAGTGAACAGTGACCAGCGAAATTGACCAGTTTCCAGTCACCAGTGACAAGTGACCAGTGACCAGTGACCAGCGACCAGTGACCAGTGACAAGTGACAAGTGACCAGTGACCAGTGACCAGCGAAAGTGACAAGTGACCAGTGACCAGTGACCAGTGACCAGTGACCAGTGACCAGTGACCAGTGACCAGCGAAAGTGACCAGTGACCAGTGACCAGTGACCAGTGACCAGTGACCAGTAGCCAGTGACCAGTGACCAGCCAAAGTGACAAGTGACCAGTGACCAGTGACCAGTGACCAGTGACCAGCGAAGGTGACCAGTGACCAGTGAACAGTGACCAGCGAAAGTGACCAGTGACCAGTGACCAGTGACCAGTGACCAGCGGTAGTGACCAGTGATCAGTGACCAGTGAACAGTGACCAGTGACCAGCGAAATTGACCAGTGACCAGCGAAAGTGACCAGTGACGAGTGACCTGTGACAAGTGACAAGTGACCAGCGACCAGTGACCAGTGACCAGTGACCAGTGACCAGTGACCAGCGAAAGTGACCAGGGACCAGTGACCAGTGACCAGTGACCAGTGACCAGTGACCAGTGACCAGCGACCAGTGACCAGTGACCATTGACCAGTGACCAGTGACCAGCAAAAATGACCAGTGACCAGTGACCAGCAAAATTGACCAGTGACCAGTGACCAGTGACCAGTGACCAGTGAACAGTGACCAGCGAAATTGACCAGTTTCCAGTCACCAGTGACAAGTGACCAGTGACCAGTGACCAGTGACCAGCGACCAGTGACCAGTGACAAGTGACAAGTGACAAGTGACCAGTGACCAGTGACCAGCGAAAGTGACAAGTGACCAGTGACCAGTGACCAGTGACCAGTGACCAGTGACCAGTGACCAGTGACCAGCGAAAGTGACCAGTGACCAGTGACCAGTGACCAGTGACCAGTGACCAGTAGCCAGTGACCAGTGACCAGCCAAAGTGACAAGTGACCAGTGACCAGTGACCAGTGACCAGTGACCAGTGACCAGTGACCAGTGACCAGTGACCAGTGACCAGCGAAGGTGACCAGTGACCAGTGAACAGTGACCAGCGAAATTGACCAGTTTCCAGTGACCAGTGACCAGCGAAAGTGACCAGTGACCAGTGACCAGCGAAATTGACCAGTGACCATTGACCAGTGACCAGCGAAAGTGACCAGTGACGAGTGAGCTGTGACAAGTGACCAGTGACCAGCGACCAGTGACCAGTGACCAGCGAAAGTGACCAGTGACCAGTGACCAGTGACCAGCGAAATCGACCAGTGACCAGTGACCAGAGATCAGTGACTAGCCAAATTGACCAGAGACCAGTGACCAGTGACCAGTGACCAGCGGTAGTGACCAGTGATCAGTGACCAGTGAACAGTGACCAGTGACCAGTGACCAGTGACCAGCGAAAGTGACCAGGGACCAGTGACCAGTGACCAGTGACCAGTGACCACTGACCATTGACCAGTGACCAGTGACCAGTGACCAGTGACCAGTGACCAGTGACCAGTGACCAGTGACCAGTGACCAGTGACCAGTGACCAGCGAAAGTGACCAGTGAACAGTGACCAGCGAAATTGACCAGTGACCATTGACCAGTGACCAGCGCAAGTGACCAGTGACGAGTGACCAGTGTCAAGTGACCAGTGACAAGTGACCAGTGACCACTGACCAGTGACCAGTGACCACTGACCAGTCACCACTGACCAGTGACCAGGGACCAGTGACCAGCGAAAGTGACCAGTGACCAGTGACCAGTGACCAGTGACTAGCCAAATTGAGCAGTGAGCAGTGACCAGTGACCAGTGACCAGTGACCAGTGACCAGTGACCAGTGACCATTGACCAGTGACCAGTGACCAGTGACCAGTGACCAGCGAAATTGACCAGTGACCATTGACCAGTGACCAGTGACGAGTGACCTGTGACAAGTGACCAGTGACCAGCGACCAGTGACCAGTGACCAGTGACCAGTGACCAGTGACCAGTGACCAGCGAAAGTGACCAGTGACCAGTGACCAGTGACCAGCGAAATCGACCAGTGACCAGTGACCAGAGACCAGTGACTAGCCAAATTGACCAGAGACCAGTGACCAGTGACCAGTGACCAGCGGTAGTGACCAGTGATCAGTGACCGTTGAACAGTGACCAGTGACCAGTGACCAGTGACCAGCGAAAGTGACCAGGGACCATTGACCAGTGACCAGTGACCAGTGACCAGCGAAAGTGACCAGTGACGAGTGACCAGTGACAAGTGACCAGTGACAAGTGACCAGTGACCACTGACCAGTGACCAGTGACCACTGACCAGTCACCAGTGACCAGTCACCAGGGACCAGTGACCAGTCACCAGGGACCAGTGACCAGTGACTAGCCAAATTGAGCAGTGAGCAGTGACCAGTGACCAGTGACCAGTGACCAGTGACCAGTGACCAGTGACCAGTGACCAGTGACCAGCGAAATTGACCAGTGACCATTGACCAGTGACCAGCGAAAGTGACCAGTGACGAGTGACCTGTGACAAGTGACCAGTGACCAGCGACCAGTGACCAGTGACCAGCGAAAGTGACCAGTGACCAGTGAACAGTGACCAGCGAAATTGACCAGTTTCCAGTGACCAGTGACCAGCGAAAGTGACCAGTGACCAGTGACCAGCGAAATTGACCAGTGACCATTGACCAGTGACCAGCGAAAGTGACCAGTGACGAGTGAGCTGTGACAAGTGACCAGTGACCAGCGACCAGTGACCAGTGACCAGCGAAAGTGACCAGTGACCAGTGACCAGTGACCAGCGAAATCGACCAGTGACCAGTGACCAGAGATCAGTGACTAGCCAAATTGACCAGAGACCAGTGACCAGTGACCAGTGACCAGCGGTAGTGACCAGTGATCAGTGACCAGTGAACAGTGACCAGTGACCAGTGACCAGTGACCAGCGAAAGTGACCAGGGACCAGTGACCAGTGACCAGTGACCAGTGACCACTGACCATTGACCAGTGACCAGTGACCAGTGACCAGTGACCAGTGACCAGTGACCAGTGACCAGTGACCAGTGACCAGTGACCAGTGACCAGCGAAAGTGACCAGTGAACAGTGACCAGCGAAATTGACCAGTGACCATTGACCAGTGACCAGCGCAAGTGACCAGTGACGAGTGACCAGTGTCAAGTGACCAGTGACAAGTGACCAGTGACCACTGACCAGTGACCAGTGACCACTGACCAGTCACCACTGACCAGTGACCAGGGACCAGTGACCAGCGAAAGTGACCAGTGACCAGTGACCAGTGACCAGTGACTAGCCAAATTGAGCAGTGAGCAGTGACCAGTGACCAGTGACCAGTGACCAGTGACCAGTGACCAGTGACCATTGACCAGTGACCAGTGACCAGTGACCAGTGACCAGCGAAATTGACCAGTGACCATTGACCAGTGACCAGTGACGAGTGACCTGTGACAAGTGACCAGTGACCAGCGACCAGTGACCAGTGACCAGTGACCAGTGACCAGTGACCAGTGACCAGCGAAAGTGACCAGTGACCAGTGACCAGTGACCAGCGAAATCGACCAGTGACCAGTGACCAGAGACCAGTGACTAGCCAAATTGACCAGAGACCAGTGACCAGTGACCAGTGACCAGCGGTAGTGACCAGTGATCAGTGACCGTTGAACAGTGACCAGTGACCAGTGACCAGTGACCAGCGAAAGTGACCAGGGACCATTGACCAGTGACCAGTGACCAGTGACCAGCGAAAGTGACCAGTGACGAGTGACCAGTGACAAGTGACCAGTGACAAGTGACCAGTGACCACTGACCAGTGACCAGTGACCACTGACCAGTCACCAGTGACCAGTCACCAGGGACCAGTGACCAGTCACCAGGGACCAGTGACCAGTGACTAGCCAAATTGAGCAGTGAGCAGTGACCACTGACCAGTCACCAGTGACCAGTCACCAGTGACCAGTGACCAGTGACCAGTGACCAGCGAAATTGACCAGTGACCATTGACCAGTGACCAGCGAAAGTGACCAGTGACGAGTGACCTGTGACAAGTGACCAGTGACCAGCGACCAGTGACCAGTGACCAGCGAAAGTGACCAGTGACCAGTGACCAGTGACCAGCGAAATCGAACAGTGACCAGTGACCAGAGATCAGTGACTAGCCAAATTGACCAGAGACCAGTGACCAGTGACCAGTGACCAGCGGTAGTGACCAGTGACCAGTGACCAGTGACCAGCGAAAGTGACCAGGGACCAGTGACCAGTGACCAGTGACCAGTGACCACTGACCATTGACCAGTGACCATTGACCAGTGACCAGTGACCAGTGACCAGCGAACGTGACCAGGGACCAGTGACCAGTGACCAGTGACCAGTGACCAGTGACCAGTGACCAGTGACCAGCGAAAGTGACCAGGGACCAGCGACCAGTGACCAGTGACCAGTGACCAGTGACCAGTGACCAGTGACCAGTGACCAGTGACCAGTGACCAGTGACCAGTGACCAGTGACCAGCGACCAGTGACCATTGACCAGTGACCAGTGACCAGCAAAAATGACCAGTGACCAGTGACCAGTGACCAGTGACCAGTGACCAGCAAAAATGACCAGTGACCAGTGACCAGTGACCAGTGACCAGCGAAAGTGACAAGTGACCAGTGACCATTGACCAGTGACCAGTGACCAGTGACCAGTGACCAGCGACCAGTGACCAGTGACCAGTGACCAGTGACCAGTGACCAGTGACCAGCGACCAGTGACCAGTGACCATTGACCAGTGACCAGTGACCAGCAAAAATGACCAGTGACCAGTGACCAGCAAAAATGACCAGTGACCAGTGACCAGTGACCAGTGACCAGTGAACAGTGACCAGCGAAATTGACCAGTTTCCAGTCACCAGTGACAAGTGACCAGTGACCAGTGACCAGCGACCAGTGACCAGTGACAAGTGACAAGTGACCAGTGACCAGTGACCAGCGAAAGTGACAAGTGACCAGTGACCAGTGACCAGTGACCAGTGACCAGTGACCAGTGACCAGTGACCAGCGAAAGTGACCAGTGACCAGTGACCAGTGACCAGTGACCAGTGACCAGTAGCCAGTGACCAGTGACCAGCCAAAGTGACAAGTGACCAGTGACCAGTGACCAGTGACCAGTGACCAGCGAAGGTGACCAGTGACCAGTGAACAGTGACCAGCGAAAGTGACCAGTGACCAGTGACCAGTGACCAGTGACCAGCGGTAGTGACCAGTGATCAGTGACCAGTGAACAGTGACCAGTGACCAGCGAAATTGACCAGTGACCAGCGAAAGTGACAAGTGACGAGTGACCTGTGACAAGTGACCAGTGACCAGCGACCAGTGACCAGTGACCAGTGACCAGTGACCAGTGACCAGCGAAAGTGACCAGGGACCAGTGACCAGTGACCAGTGACCAGTGACCAGTGACCAGTGACCAGCGACCAGTGACCAGTGACCATTGACCAGTGACCAGTGACCAGCAAAAATGACCAGTGACCAGTGACCAGCAAAATTGACCAGTGACCAGTGACCAGTGACCAGTGACCAGTGAACAGTGACCAGCGAAATTGACCAGTTTCCAGTCACCAGTGACAAGTGACCAGTGACCAGTGACCAGCGACCAGTGACCAGTGACAAGTGACAAGTGACCAGTGACCAGTGACCAGCGAAAGTGACAAGTGACCAGTGACCAGTGACCAGTGACCAGTGACCAGTGACCAGTGACCAGTGACCAGCGAAAGTGACCAGTGACCAGTGACCAGTGACCAGTGACCAGTGACCAGTAGCCAGTGACCAGTGACCAGCCAAAGTGACAAGTGACCAGTGACCAGTGACCAGTGACCAGTGACCAGTGACCAGTGACCAGTGACCAGTGACCAGTGACCAGCGAAGGTGACCAGTGACCAGTGAACAGTGACCAGCGAAATTGACCAGTTTCCAGTGACCAGTGACCAGCGAAAGTGACCAGTGACCAGTGACCAGCGAAATTGACCAGTGACCATTGACCAGTGACCAGCGAAAGTGACCAGTGACGAGTGAGCTGTGACAAGTGACCAGTGACCAGCGACCAGTGACCAGTGACCAGCGAAAGTGACCAGTGACCAGTGACCAGTGACCAGCGAAATCGACCAGTGACCAGTGACCAGAGATCAGTGACTAGCCAAATTGACCAGAGACCAGTGACCAGTGACCAGTGACCAGCGGTAGTGACCAGTGATCAGTGACCAGTGAACAGTGACCAGTGACCAGTGACCAGTGACCAGCGAAAGTGACCAGGGACCAGTGACCAGTGACCAGTGACCAGTGACCACTGACCATTGACCAGTGACCAGTGACCAGTGACCAGTGACCAGTGACCAGTGACCAGTGACCAGTGACCAGTGACCAGTGACCAGTGACCAGCGAAGGTGACCAGTGACCAGTGAACAGTGACCAGCGAAATTGACCAGTTTCCAGTGACCAGTGACCAGCGAAAGTGACCAGTGAACAGTGACCAGCGAAATTGACCAGTGACCATTGACCAGTGACCAGCGAAAGTGACCAGTGACGAGTGACCAGTGACAAGTGACCAGTGACAAGTGACCAGTGACAAGTGACCAGTGACCACTGACCAGTGACCAGTGACCAGTGACCAGCGAAGGTGACCAGTGACCAGTGAACAGTGACCAGCGAAATTGACCAGTTTCCAGTGACCAGTGACCAGCGAAAGTGACCAGTGAACAGTGACCAGCGAAATTGAACAGTGACCATTGACCAGTGACAAGCGAAAGTGACCAGTGACGAGTGACCAGTGACAAGTGACCAGTGACAAGTGACCAGTGACCACTGACCAGTGACCAGTGACCACTGACCAGTCACCAGTGACCAGTCACCAGGGACCAGTGACCAGCGAAAGTGACCAGTGACCAGTGACTAGCCAAATTGAGCAGTGAGCAGTGACCAGTGACCAGTGACCAGTGACCAGTGACCAGTGACCAGTGACCAGCGAAATTGACCAGTGACCATTGACCAGTGACCAGCGAATGTGACCAGTGACGAGTGACCTGTGACAAGTGACCAGTGACCAGCGACCAGTGACCAGTGACCAGTGACCAGTGACCAGTGACCAGTGACCAGTGACCAGCGAAAGTGACCAGTGACCAGTGACCAGTGACCAGCGAAATCGACCAGTGACCAGTGACCAGAGACCAGTGACTAGCCAAATTGACCAGAGACCAGTGACCAGTGACCAGTGACCAGCGGTAGTGACCAGTGATCAGTGACCGTTGAACAGTGACCAGTGACCAGTGACCAGTGACCAGCGAAAGTGACCAGGGACCAGTGACCAGTGACCAGTGACCAGTGACCAGTGACCAGCGAAAGTGACCAGGGACCAGTGACCAGTGACCAGTGACCAGTGACCAGTGACCAGTGACCAGTGACCAGTGACCAGTGACCAGTGACCAGTGACAAGTGACCAGTGACCAGCGACCAGTGACCAGTGACCAGTGACCATTGACCAGAGACCAGTGACCAGTGACCAGCGAACGTGACCAGGGACCAGTGACCAGTGACCAGTGACCAGTGACCAGTGACCAGCGAAAGTGACCAGGGACCAGCGACCAGTGACCAGTGACCAGTGACCAGTGACCAGTGACCAGTGACCAGTGACCAGTGACCATTGACCAGTGACCAGTGACCAGCAAAAATGACCAGTGACCAGTGACCAGTGACCAGTGACCTGTGACCAGTGACCAGTGACCAGTGACCAGTGACCAGTGACCAGTGACCAGTGACCAGTGACCAGTGACCAGTGACCAGTGACCAGTTACAAGTGACCAGTGACCAGCGACCAGTGACCAGTGACGAGCGACCAGTGACCAGTGACCATTGACCAGTGACCAGTGACCAGTGACCAGCGAAAGTGACCAGGGACCAGTGACCAGTGACCAGTGACCAGTGACCAGCGAAGGTGACCAGTGACCAGTGAACAGTGACCAGCGAAATTGACCAGTTTCCAGTGACCAGTGACCAGCGAAAGTGACCAGTGAACAGTGACCAGCGAAATAGACCAGTGACCATTGACCAGTGACCAGCGAAAGTGACCAGTGACGAGTGACCAGTGACAAGTGACCAGTGACAAGTGACCAGTGACCACTGACCAGTGACCAGTGACCAGTGACCAGTGACCAGTGACCAGTGACCAGTGACCAGCGAAAGTGACCAGTGAACAGTGACCAGCGAAATTGACCAGTGACCATTGACCAGTGACCAGCGAAAGTGACCAGTGACCAGTGACCAGTGACCAGTGACCAGTGACCAGTAGCCAGTGACCAGTGACCAGCGAAAGTGACAAGTGACCAGTGACCAGTGACCAGTGACCAGCGAAGGTGACCAGTGACCAGTGAACAGTGACCAGCGAAATTGACCAGTTTCCAGTGACCAGTGACCAGCGAAAGTGACCAGTGAACAGTGACCAGCGAAATTGACCAGTGACCATTGACCAGTGACCAGCGAAAGTGACCAGTGACGAGTGACCAGTGACAAGTGACCAGTGACAAGTGACCAGTGACCACTGACCAGTGACCAGTGACCAGTGACCAGTGACCAGTGACCAGTGACCAGCGAAGGTGACCAGTGACCAGTGAACAGTGACCAGCGAAATTGACCAGTTTCCAGTGACCAGTGACCAGCGAAAGTGACCAGTGAACAGTGACCAGCGAAATTGACCAGTGACAAGTGACCAGTGACCACTGACCAGTGACCAGTGACCACTGACCAGTCACCAGTGACCAGTCACCAGGGACCAGTGACCAGCGAAAGTGACCAGTGACCAGTGACTAGCCAAATTGAGCAGTGAGCAGTGACCAGTGACCAGTGACCAGTGACCAGTGACCAGTGACCAGTGACCAGTGACCAGCGAAATTGACCAGTGACCATTGACCAGTGACCAGCGAAAGTGACCAGTGACGAGTGACCTGTGACAAGTGACCAGTGACCAGCGACCAGTGACCAGTGACCAGCGAAAGTGACCAGTGACCAGTGACCAGTGACCAGCGAAATCGACCAGTGACCAGTGACCAGAGATCAGTGACTAGCCAAATTGACCAGAGACCAGTGACCAGTGACCAGTGACCAGCGGTAGTGACCAGTGATCAGTGACCAGTGAACAGTGACCAGTGACCAGTGACCAGTGACCAGCGAAAGTGACCAGGGACCAGTGACCAGTGACCAGTGACCAGTGACCACTGACCATTGACCAGTGACCAGTGACCAGTGACCAGTGACCAGTGACCAGTGACCAGTGACCAGCGACCAGTGAACAGTGACCATTGACCAGTGACCAGTGACCAGCAAAAATGACCAGTGACCAGTGACCAGTGACCAGTGACCAGTGACCAGTGACCAGCGAAAGTGACAAGTGACCAGTGACCAGTGACCAGTGACCAGTGACCAGCAAAAATGACCAGTGACCAGTGACCAGTGACCAGTGACCAGCGAAAGTGACAAGTGACCAGTGACCATTGACCAGTGACCAGTGACCAGTGACCAGTGACCAGCGACCAGTGACCAGTGACCATTGACCAGTGACCAGTGACCAGTGACCAGCGAAAGTGACCAGTGACCAGTGACCAGTGACCAGTGACCAGTGACCAGTGACCAGTGACCAGTGACCAGTGACCAGTGACCAGTGACCAGTGACCAGTGACCAGTGACCAGCGACCAGTGACCAGTGACCATTGACCAGTGACCAGTGACCAGCAAAAATGACCAGTGACCAGTGACCAGCAAAAATGACCAGTGACCAGTGTCCAGTGACCAGTGACCAGCGAAAGTGACAAGTGACCAGCGAAAGTGACCAGTGACCAGTGAACAGTGACCAGCGAAATTGACCAGTTACCAGTCGCCAGTGACAAGTGACCAGTGACCAGTGACCAGCGACCAGTGACCAGTGACAAGTGACAAGTGACCAGTGACCAGTGACCAGCGAAAGTGACAAGTGACCAGTGACCAGTGACCAGTGACCAGTGACCAGTGACCAGTGACCAGTGACCAGCGAAAGTGACCAGTGACCAGTGACCAGTGACCAGTGACCAGTGACCAGTAGCCAGTGACCAGTGACCAGCGAAAGTGACAAGTGACCAGTGACCAGTGACCAGTGACCAGTGTCCAGTGACCAGTGACCAGCGAAGGTGACCAGTGACCAGTGAACAGTGACCAGCGAAATTGACCAGTTTCCAGTGACCAGTGACCAGCGAAAGTGACCAGTGAACAGTGACCAGCGAAATTGACCAGTGACCATTGACCAGTGACCAGCGAAAGTGACCAGTGACGAGTGACCAGTGACAAGTGACCAGTGACAAGTGACCAGTGACCACTGACCAGTGACCAGTGACCAGTGACCAGTGACCAGTGACCAGTGACCAGTGACCAGTGACCAGCGAAGGTGACCAGTGACCAGTGACCAGTGACCAGTGACCATTGACCAGCGAAGGTGACCAGTGACCAGTGAACAGTGACCAGCGAAATTGACCAGTTTCCAGTGACCAGTGACCAGCGAAAGTGACCAGTGAACAGTGACCAGCGAAATTGACCAGTGACCAGCGAAAGTGACCAGTGACGAGTGACCAGTGACCAGGGACCAGTGACCAGTGACCAGTGACCAGTGACCAGTGACCAGCGAAAGTGACCAGGGACCAGCGACCAGTGACCAGTGACCAGTGACCAGTGACCAGTGACCAGTGACCAGTGACCAGTGACCATTGACCAGTGACCAGTGACCAGCAAAAATGACCAGTGACCAGTGACCAGTGACCAGTGACCTGTGACCAGCAAAAATGACCAGTGACCAGTGACCAGTGACCAGTGACCAGCGAAAGTGACAAGTGACCAGTGACCATTGACCAGTGACCAGTGACCAGTGACCAGTGACCAGCGACCAGTGACCAGTGACCATTGACCAGTGACCAGTGACCAGTGACCAGTGACCAGTGACCAGCGAAATTGACCAGTGACCATTGACCAGTGACCAGCGAATGTGACCAGTGACCAGTGACCAGTGACCAGTGACCAGTGACCAGCGAAAGTGACCAGTGACCAGTGACCAGTGACCAGTGACCAGTGACCAGCGAAAGTGACCAGGGACCAGCGACCAGTGACCAGTGACCAGTGACCAGTGACCAGTGACCAGTGACCAGTGACCAGTGACCAGTGACCAGTGACCATTGACCAGTGACCAGTGACCAGCAAAAATGACCAGTGACCAGTGACCAGTGACCAGTGACCAGTGACCAGCAAAAATGACCAGTGATCAGTGACCAGTGACCAGTGACCAGCGAGAGTGACAAGTGACCAGTGACCATTGACCAGTGACCAGTGACCAGTGACCTGTGACCAGCGACCAGTGACCAGTGACCATTGACCAGTGACCAGTGACCAGTGACCAGCGAAAGTGACCAGTGACCAGTGACCAGTGACCAGTGACCAGTGACCAGTGACCAGAGACCAGTGACCAGTGACCAGTGACCAGCGACCAGTGACCAGTGACGAGCGACCAGTGACCAGTGACCATTGACCAGCGAAAGTGACCAGGGACCAGTGACCAGTGACCAGTGACCAGCGAAAGTGACCAGTGACGAGTGACCTGTGACAAGTGACCAGTGACCAGCGACCAGTGACCAGTGACCAGTGACCAGTGACCAGTGACCAGCGAAAGTGACCAGGGACCAGTGACCAGTGACCAGTGACCAGAGACCAGTGACCAGTGACCAGCGACCAGTGACCAGTGACCATTGACCAGTGACCAGTGACCAGCAAAAATGACCAGTGACCAGTGACCAGCAAAAATGACCAGTGACCAGTGACCAGTGACCAGTGACCAGCGAAAGTGACAAGTGACCAGCGAAAGTGACCAGTGACCAGTGAACAGTGACCAGCGAAATTGACCAGTTTCCAGTCACCAGTGACAAGTGACCAGTGACCAGTGACCAGCGACCAGTGACCAGTGACAAGTGACAAGTGACCAGTGACCAGTGACCAGCGAAAGTGACAAGTGACCAGTGACCAGTGACCAGTGACCAGTGACCAGTGACCAGTGACCAGTGACCAGTGACCAGTGACCAGTGACCAGTGACCAGTGACCAGTGACCAGTGACCAGTGACCAGTGACCAGTTACAAGTGACCAGTGACCAGCGACCAGTGACCAGTAACGAGCGACCAGTGACCAGTGACCATTGACCAGTGACCAGTGACCAGTGACCAGCGAAAGTGACCAGGGACCAGTGACCAGTGACCAGTGACCAGCGAAAGTGACCAGTGACCAGTGACCAGTGACCAGTGACCAGCGGTAGTGACCAGTGATCAGTGACCAGTGAACAGTGACCAGTGACCAGCGAAATTGACCAGTGACCAGCGAAAGTGACCAGTGACGAGTGACCTGTGACAAGTGACCAGTGACCAGCGACCAGTGACCAGTGACCAGTGACCAGTGACCAGTGACCAGTGACCAGCGAAAGTGACCAGGGACCAGTGACCAGTGACCAGTGACCAGTGACCAGTGACCAGCGACCAGTGACCAGTGACCATTGACCAGTGACCAGTGACCAGCAAAAATGACCAGTGACCAGTGACCAGCAAAAATGACCAGTGACCAGTGACCAGTGACCAGTGACCAGCGAAAGTGACAAGTGACCAGTGACCATTGACCAGTGACCAGTGACCAGCGAAAGTAACCAGTGACCAGTGAACAGTGACCAGCGAAATTGACCAGTTTCCAGTCACCAGTGACAAGTGACCAGTGACCAGTGACCAGCGACCAGTGACCAGTGACAAGTGACAAGTGACCAGTGACCAGTGACCAGCGAAAGTGACAAGTGACCAGTGACCAGTGACCAGTGACCAGTGACCAGTGACCAGTGACCAGCGAAAGTGACCAGTGAACAGTGACCAGCGAAATTGACCAGTGACCATTGACCAGTGACCAGCGCAAGTGACCAGTGACGAGTGACCAGTGTCAAGTGACCAGTGACAAGTGACCAGTGACCACTGACCAGTGACCAGTGACCACTGACCAGTCACCACTGACCAGTGACCAGGGACCAGTGACCAGCGAAAGTGACCAGTGACCAGTGACCAGTGACCAGTGACTAGCCAAATTGAGCAGTGAGCAGTGACCAGTGACCAGTGACCAGTGACCAGTGACCAGTGACCAGTGACCAGTGACCAGTGACCAGTGACCAGTGACCAGTTACAAGTGACCAGTGACCAGCGACCAGTGACCAGTAACGAGCGACCAGTGACCAGTGACCATTGACCAGTGACCAGTGACCAGTGACCAGCGAAAGTGACCAGGGACCAGTGACCAGTGACCAGTGACCAGCGAAAGTGACCAGTGACCAGTGACCAGTGACCAGTGACCAGCGGTAGTGACCAGTGATCAGTGACCAGTGAACAGTGACCAGTGACCAGCGAAATTGACCAGTGACCAGCGAAAGTGACCAGTGACGAGTGACCTGTGACAAGTGACCAGTGACCAGCGACCAGTGACCAGTGACCAGTGACCAGTGACCAGTGACCAGTGACCAGCGAAAGTGACCAGGGACCAGTGACCAGTGACCAGTGACCAGTGACCAGTGACCAGCGACCAGTGACCAGTGACCATTGACCAGTGACCAGTGACCAGCAAAAATGACCAGTGACCAGTGACCAGCAAAAATGACCAGTGACCAGTGACCAGTGACCAGTGACCAGCGAAAGTGACAAGTGGCCAGTGACCATTGACCAGTGACCAGTGACCAGCGAAAGTGACCAGTGACCAGTGAACAGTGACCAGCGAAATTGACCAGTTTCCAGTCACCAGTGACAAGTGACCAGTGACCAGTGACCAGCGACCAGTGACCAGTGACAAGTGACAAGTGACCAGTGACCAGTGACCAGCGAAAGTGACAAGTGACCAGTGACCAGTGACCAGTGACCAGTGACCAGTGACCAGTGACCAGCGAAAGTGACCAGTGAACAGTGACCAGCGAAATTGACCAGTGACCATTGACCAGTGACCAGCGCAAGTGACCAGTGACGAGTGACCAGTGTCAAGTGACCAGTGACAAGTGACCAGTGACCACTGACCAGTGACCAGTGACCACTGACCAGTCACCACTGACCAGTGACCAGGGACCAGTGACCAGCGAAAGTGACCAGTGACCAGTGACCAGTGACCAGTGACTAGCCAAATTGAGCAGTGAGCAGTGACCAGTGACCAGTGACCAGTGACCAGTGACCAGTGACCAGTGACCATTGACCAGTGACCAGTGACCAGTGACCAGTGACCAGCGAAATTGACCAGTGACCATTGACCAGTGACCAGTGACGAGTGACCTGTGACAAGTGACCAGTGACCAGCGACCAGTGACCAGTGACCAGTGACCAGTGACCAGTGACCAGTGACCAGCGAAAGTGACCAGTGACCAGTGACCAGTGACCAGCGAAATCGACCAGTGACCAGTGACCAGAGACCAGTGACTAGCCAAATTGACCAGAGACCAGTGACCAGTGACCAGTGACCAGCGGTAGTGACCAGTGATCAGTGACCGTTGAACAGTGACCAGTGACCAGTGACCAGTGACCAGCGAAAGTGACCAGGGACCATTGACCAGTGACCAGTGACCAGTGACCAGCGAAAGTGACCAGTGACGAGTGACCAGTGACAAGTGACCAGTGACAAGTGACCAGTGACCACTGACCAGTGACCAGTGACCACTGACCAGTCACCAGTGACCAGTCACCAGGGACCAGTGACCAGTCACCAGGGACCAGTGACCAGTGACTAGCCAAATTGAGCAGTGAGCAGTGACCAGTGACCAGTGACCAGTGACCAGTGACCAGTGACCAGTGACCAGTGACCAGTGACCAGCGAAATTGACCAGTGACCATTGACCAGTGACCAGCGAAAGTGACCAGTGACGAGTGACCTGTGACAAGTGACCAGTGACCAGCGACCAGTGACCAGTGACCAGCGAAAGTGACCAGTGACCAGTGACCAGTGACCAGCGAAATCGAACAGTGACCAGTGACCAGAGATCAGTGACTAGCCAAATTGACCAGAGACCAGTGACCAGTGACCAGTGACCAGCGGTAGTGACCAGTGACCAGTGACCAGTGACCAGCGAAAGTGACCAGGGACCAGTGACCAGTGACCAGTGACCAGTGACCACTGACCATTGACCAGTGACCATTGACCAGTGACCAGTGACCAGTGACCAGCGAACGTGACCAGGGACCAGTGACCAGTGACCAGTGACCAGTGACCAGTGACCAGTGACCAGTGACCAGCGAAAGTGACCAGGGACCAGCGACCAGTGACCAGTGACCAGTGACCAGTGACCAGTGACCAGTGACCAGTGACCAGTGACCAGTGACCAGTGACCAGTGACCAGTGACCAGCGACCAGTGACCATTGACCAGTGACCAGTGACCAGCAAAAATGACCAGTGACCAGTGACCAGTGACCAGTGACCAGTGACCAGCAAAAATGACCAGTGACCAGTGACCAGTGACCAGTGACCAGCGAAAGTGACAAGTGACCAGTGACCATTGACCAGTGACCAGTGACCAGTGACCAGTGACCAGCGACCAGTGACCAGTGACCAGTGACCAGTGACCAGTGACCAGTGACCAGCGACCAGTGACCAGTGACCATTGACCAGTGACCAGTGACCAGCAAAAATGACCAGTGACCAGTGACCAGCAAAAATGACCAGTGACCAGTGACCAGTGACCAGTGACCAGTGAACAGTGACCAGCGAAATTGACCAGTTTCCAGTCACCAGTGACAAGTGACCAGTGACCAGTGACCAGCGACCAGTGACCAGTGACAAGTGACAAGTGACCAGTGACCAGTGACCAGCGAAAGTGACAAGTGACCAGTGACCAGTGACCAGTGACCAGTGACCAGTGACCAGTGACCAGTGACCAGCGAAAGTGACCAGTGACCAGTGACCAGTGACCAGTGACCAGTGACCAGTAGCCAGTGACCAGTGACCAGCCAAAGTGACAAGTGACCAGTGACCAGTGACCAGTGACCAGTGACCAGCGAAGGTGACCAGTGACCAGTGAACAGTGACCAGCGAAAGTGACCAGTGACCAGTGACCAGTGACCAGTGACCAGCGGTAGTGACCAGTGATCAGTGACCAGTGAACAGTGACCAGTGACCAGCGAAATTGACCAGTGACCAGCGAAAGTGACCAGTGACGAGTGACCTGTGACAAGTGACCAGTGACCAGCGACCAGTGACCAGTGACCAGTGACCAGTGACCAGTGACCAGCGAAAGTGACCAGGGACCAGTGACCAGTGACCAGTGACCAGTGACCAGTGACCAGTGACCAGTGACCAGCGACCAGTGACCAGTGACCATTGACCAGTGACCAGTGACCAGCAAAAATGACCAGTGACCAGTGACCAGCAAAATTGACCAGTGACCAGTGACCAGTGACCAGTGACCAGTGAACAGTGACCAGCGAAATTGACCAGTTTCCAGTCACCAGTGACAAGTGACCAGTGACCAGTGACCAGCGACCAGTGACCAGTGACAAGTGACAAGTGACCAGTGACCAGTGACCAGCGAAAGTGACAAGTGACCAGTGACCAGTGACCAGTGACCAGTGACCAGTGACCAGTGACCAGTGACCAGCGAAAGTGACCAGTGACCAGTGACCAGTGACCAGTGACCAGTGACCAGTAGCCAGTGACCAGTGACCAGCCAAAGTGACAAGTGACCAGTGACCAGTGACCAGTGACCAGTGACCAGTGACCAGTGACCAGTGACCAGTGACCAGTGACCAGCGAAGGTGACCAGTGACCAGTGAACAGTGACCAGCGAAATTGACCAGTTTCCAGTGACCAGTGACCAGCGAAAGTGACCAGTGACCAGTGACCAGCGAAATTGACCAGTGACCATTGACCAGTGACCAGCGAAAGTGACCAGTGACGAGTGAGCTGTGACAAGTGACCAGTGACCAGCGACCAGTGACCAGTGACCAGCGAAAGTGACCAGTGACCAGTGACCAGTGACCAGCGAAATCGACCAGTGACCAGTGACCAGAGATCAGTGACTAGCCAAATTGACCAGAGACCAGTGACCAGTGACCAGTGACCAGCGGTAGTGACCAGTGATCAGTGACCAGTGAACAGTGACCAGTGACCAGTGACCAGTGACCAGCGAAAGTGACCAGGGACCAGTGACCAGTGACCAGTGACCAGTGACCACTGACCATTGACCAGTGACCAGTGACCAGTGACCAGTGACCAGTGACCAGTGACCAGTGACCAGTGACCAGTGACCAGTGACCAGTGACCAGCGAAAGTGACCAGTGAACAGTGACCAGCGAAATTGACCAGTGACCATTGACCAGTGACCAGCGCAAGTGACCAGTGACGAGTGACCAGTGTCAAGTGACCAGTGACAAGTGACCAGTGACCACTGACCAGTGACCAGTGACCACTGACCAGTCACCACTGACCAGTGACCAGGGACCAGTGACCAGCGAAAGTGACCAGTGACCAGTGACCAGTGACCAGTGACTAGCCAAATTGAGCAGTGAGCAGTGACCAGTGACCAGTGACCAGTGACCAGTGACCAGTGACCAGTGACCATTGACCAGTGACCAGTGACCAGTGACCAGTGACCAGCGAAATTGACCAGTGACCATTGACCAGTGACCAGTGACGAGTGACCTGTGACAAGTGACCAGTGACCAGCGACCAGTGACCAGTGACCAGTGACCAGTGACCAGTGACCAGTGACCAGCGAAAGTGACCAGTGACCAGTGACCAGTGACCAGCGAAATCGACCAGTGACCAGTGACCAGAGACCAGTGACTAGCCAAATTGACCAGAGACCAGTGACCAGTGACCAGTGACCAGCGGTAGTGACCAGTGATCAGTGACCGTTGAACAGTGACCAGTGACCAGTGACCAGTGACCAGCGAAAGTGACCAGGGACCATTGACCAGTGACCAGTGACCAGTGACCAGCGAAAGTGACCAGTGACGAGTGACCAGTGACAAGTGACCAGTGACAAGTGACCAGTGACCACTGACCAGTGACCAGTGACCACTGACCAGTCACCAGTGACCAGTCACCAGGGACCAGTGACCAGTCACCAGGGACCAGTGACCAGTGACTAGCCAAATTGAGCAGTGAGCAGTGACCAGTGACCAGTGACCAGTGACCAGTGACCAGTGACCAGTGACCAGTGACCAGTGACCAGCGAAATTGACCAGTGACCATTGACCAGTGACCAGCGAAAGTGACCAGTGACGAGTGACCTGTGACAAGTGACCAGTGACCAGCGACCAGTGACCAGTGACCAGCGAAAGTGACCAGTGACCAGTGACCAGTGACCAGCGAAATCGAACAGTGACCAGTGACCAGAGATCAGTGACTAGCCAAATTGACCAGAGACCAGTGACCAGTGACCAGTGACCAGCGGTAGTGACCAGTGACCAGTGACCAGTGACCAGCGAAAGTGACCAGGGACCAGTGACCAGTGACCAGTGACCAGTGACCACTGACCATTGACCAGTGACCATTGACCAGTGACCAGTGACCAGTGACCAGCGAACGTGACCAGGGACCAGTGACCAGTGACCAGTGACCAGTGACCAGTGACCAGTGACCAGTGACCAGCGAAAGTGACCAGGGACCAGCGACCAGTGACCAGTGACCAGTGACCAGTGACCAGTGACCAGTGACCAGTGACCAGTGACCAGTGACCAGTGACCAGTGACCAGTGACCAGCGACCAGTGACCATTGACCAGTGACCAGTGACCAGCAAAAATGACCAGTGACCAGTGACCAGTGACCAGTGACCAGTGACCAGCAAAAATGACCAGTGACCAGTGACCAGTGACCAGTGACCAGCGAAAGTGACAAGTGACCAGTGACCATTGACCAGTGACCAGTGACCAGTGACCAGTGACCAGCGACCAGTGACCAGTGACCAGTGACCAGTGACCAGTGACCAGTGACCAGCGACCAGTGACCAGTGACCATTGACCAGTGACCAGTGACCAGCAAAAATGACCAGTGACCAGTGACCAGCAAAAATGACCAGTGACCAGTGACCAGTGACCAGTGACCAGTGAACAGTGACCAGCGAAATTGACCAGTTTCCAGTCACCAGTGACAAGTGACCAGTGACCAGTGACCAGCGACCAGTGACCAGTGACAAGTGACAAGTGACCAGTGACCAGTGACCAGCGAAAGTGACAAGTGACCAGTGACCAGTGACCAGTGACCAGTGACCAGTGACCAGTGACCAGTGACCAGCGAAAGTGACCAGTGACCAGTGACCAGTGACCAGTGACCAGTGACCAGTAGCCAGTGACCAGTGACCAGCCAAAGTGACAAGTGACCAGTGACCAGTGACCAGTGACCAGTGACCAGCGAAGGTGACCAGTGACCAGTGAACAGTGACCAGCGAAAGTGACCAGTGACCAGTGACCAGTGACCAGTGACCAGCGGTAGTGACCAGTGATCAGTGACCAGTGAACAGTGACCAGTGACCAGCGAAATTGACCAGTGACCAGCGAAAGTGACCAGTGACGAGTGACCTGTGACAAGTGACCAGTGACCAGCGACCAGTGACCAGTGACCAGTGACCAGTGACCAGTGACCAGCGAAAGTGACCAGGGACCAGTGACCAGTGACCAGTGACCAGTGACCAGTGACCAGTGACCAGCGACCAGTGACCAGTGACCATTGACCAGTGACCAGTGACCAGCAAAAATGACCAGTGACCAGTGACCAGCAAAATTGACCAGTGACCAGTGACCAGTGACCAGTGACCAGTGAACAGTGACCAGCGAAATTGACCAGTTTCCAGTCACCAGTGACAAGTGACCAGTGACCAGTGACCAGCGACCAGTGACCAGTGACAAGTGACAAGTGACCAGTGACCAGTGACCAGCGAAAGTGACAAGTGACCAGTGACCAGTGACCAGTGACCAGTGACCAGTGACCAGTGACCAGTGACCAGCGAAAGTGACCAGTGACCAGTGACCAGTGACCAGTGACCAGTGACCAGTAGCCAGTGACCAGTGACCAGCCAAAGTGACAAGTGACCAGTGACCAGTGACCAGTGACCAGTGACCAGTGACCAGTGACCAGTGACCAGTGACCAGTGACCAGCGAAGGTGACCAGTGACCAGTGAACAGTGACCAGCGAAATTGACCAGTTTCCAGTGACCAGTGACCAGCGAAAGTGACCAGTGACCAGTGACCAGCGAAATTGACCAGTGACCATTGACCAGTGACCAGCGAAAGTGACCAGTGACGAGTGAGCTGTGACAAGTGACCAGTGACCAGCGACCAGTGACCAGTGACCAGCGAAAGTGACCAGTGACCAGTGACCAGTGACCAGCGAAATCGACCAGTGACCAGTGACCAGAGATCAGTGACTAGCCAAATTGACCAGAGACCAGTGACCAGTGACCAGTGACCAGCGGTAGTGACCAGTGATCAGTGACCAGTGAACAGTGACCAGTGACCAGTGACCAGTGACCAGCGAAAGTGACCAGGGACCAGTGACCAGTGACCAGTGACCAGTGACCACTGACCATTGACCAGTGACCAGTGACCAGTGACCAGTGACCAGTGACCAGTGACCAGTGACCAGTGACCAGCGAAGGTGACCAGTGACCAGTGAACAGTGACCAGCGAAATTGACCAGTTTCCAGTGACCAGTGACCAGCGAAAGTGACCAGTGAACAGTGACCAGCGAAATTGACCAGTGACCATTGACCAGTGACCAGCGAAAGTGACCAGTGACGAGTGACCAGTGACAAGTGACCAGTGACAAGTGACCAGTGACAAGTGACCAGTGACCACTGACCAGTGACCAGTGACCAGTGACCAGCGAAGGTGACCAGTGACCAGTGAACAGTGACCAGCGAAATTGACCAGTTTCCAGTGACCAGTGACCAGCGAAAGTGACCAGTGAACAGTGACCAGCGAAATTGAACAGTGACCATTGACCAGTGACAAGCGAAAGTGACCAGTGACGAGTGACCAGTGACAAGTGACCAGTGACAAGTGACCAGTGACCACTGACCAGTGACCAGTGACCACTGACCAGTCACCAGTGACCAGTCACCAGGGACCAGTGACCAGCGAAAGTGACCAGTGACCAGTGACTAGCCAAATTGAGCAGTGAGCAGTGACCAGTGACCAGTGACCAGTGACCAGTGACCAGTGACCAGTGACCAGTGACCAGTGACCAGCGAAATTGACCAGTGACCATTGACCAGTGACCAGCGAATGTGACCAGTGACGAGTGACCTGTGACAAGTGACCAGTGACCAGCGACCAGTGACCAGTGACCAGTGACCAGTGACCAGTGACCAGTGACCAGTGACCAGCGAAAGTGACCAGTGACCAGTGACCAGTGACCAGCGAAATCGACCAGTGACCAGTGACCAGAGACCAGTGACTAGCCAAATTGACCAGAGACCAGTGACCAGTGACCAGTGACCAGCGGTAGTGACCAGTGATCAGTGACCGTTGAACAGTGACCAGTGACCAGTGACCAGTGACCAGCGAAAGTGACCAGGGACCAGTGACCAGTGACCAGTGACCAGTGACCAGTGACCAGCGAAAGTGACCAGGGACCAGTGACCAGTGACCAGTGACCAGTGACCAGTGACCAGTGACCAGTGACCAGTGACCAGTGACCAGTGACAAGTGACCAGTGACCAGCGACCAGTGACCAGTGACCAGTGACCATTGACCAGAGACCAGTGACCAGTGACCAGCGAACGTGACCAGGGACCAGTGACCAGTGACCAGTGACCAGTGACCAGTGACCAGCGAAAGTGACCAGGGACCAGCGACCAGTGACCAGTGACCAGTGACCAGTGACCAGTGACCAGTGACCAGTGACCAGTGACCATTGACCAGTGACCAGTGACCAGCAAAAATGACCAGTGACCAGTGACCAGTGACCAGTGACCTGTGACCAGCAAAAATGACCAGTGACCAGTGACCAGTGACCAGTGACCAGCGAAAGTGACAAGTGACCAGTGACCATTGACCAGTGACCAGTGACCAGTGACCAGTGACCAGCGACCAGTGACCAGTGACCATTGACCAGTGACCAGTGACCAGTGACCAGCGAAAGTGACCAGTGACCAGTGACCAGTGACCAGTGACCAGTGACCAGTGACCAGTGACCAGTGACCAGTTACAAGTGACCAGTGACCAGCGACCAGTGACCAGTGACGAGCGACCAGTGACCAGTGACCATTGACCAGTGACCAGTGACCAGTGACCAGCGAAAGTGACCAGGGACCAGTGACCAGTGACCAGTGACCAGCGAAAGTGACCAGTGACCAGTGACCAGTGACCATTGACCAGTGACCAGTGACCAGTGACCAGCGAAAGTGACCAGTGACCAGTGAACAGTGACCAGTGACCAGCGAAATTGACCAGTGACCAGCGAAAGTGACCAGTGACGAGTGACCTGTGACAAGTGACCAGTGACCAGCGACCAGTGACCAGTGACCAGTGACCAGTGACCAGTGACCAGCGAAAGTGACCATGGACCAGTCACCAGTGACAAGTGACCAGTGACCAGTGACCAGCGACCAGTGACCAGTGACAAGTGACAAGTGACCAGTGACCAGTGACCAGCGAAAGTGACAAGTGACCAGTGACCAGTGACCAGTGACCAGTGACCAGTGACCAGTGACCAGCGAAAGTGACCAGTGACCAGTGACCAGTGACCAGTGACCAGTGACCAGCGAAAGTGACCAGGGACCAGCGACCAGTGACCAGTGACCAGTGACCAGTGACCAGTGACCAGTGACCAGTGACCAGTGACCAGTGACCATTGACCAGTGACCAGTGACCAGCAAAAATGACCAGTGACCAGTGACCAGTGACCAGCGAAAGTGACCAGGGACCAGTCACCAGTGACAAGTGACTAGTGACCAGTGACCAGCGACCAGTGACCAGTGACAAGTGACAAGTGACCAGTGACCAGTGACCAGCGAAAGTGACAAGTGACCAGTGACCAGTGACCAGTGACCAGTGACCAGTGACCAGTGACCAGCGAAAGTGACCAGTGACCAGTGACCAGTGAACAGTGACCAGTGACCAGCGAAAGTGACCAGGGACCAGCGACCAGTGACCAGTGACCAGTGACCAGTGACCAGTGACCAGTGACCAGTGACCAGTGACCAGTGACCAGTGACCAGTGACCATTGACCAGCGAAAGTGACCAGGGACCAGTGACCAGTGACCAGTGACCAGCGAAAGTGACCAGTGACGAGTGACCTGTGACCAGTGACCAGAGACCAGTGACCTGTGACCAGCGACCAGTGACCAGTGACCATTGACCAGTGACCAGTGACCAGCAAAAATGACCAGTGACCAGTGACCAGCAAAAATGACCAGTGACCAGTGACCAGTGACCAGTGACCAGCGAAAGTGACAAGTGACCAGCGAAAGTGACCAGTGACCAGTGAACAGTGACCAGCGAAATTGACCAGTTTCCAGTCACCAGTGACAAGTGACCAGTGACCAGTGACCAGCGACCAGTGACCAGTGACAAGTGACAAGTGACCAGTGACCAGTGACCAGCGAAAGTGACAAGTGACCAGTGACCAGTGACCAGTGACCAGTGACCAGCGAAAGTGACCAGTGAACAGTGACCAGCGAAATTGACCAGTGACCATTGACCAGTGACCAGCGCAAGTGACCAGTGACGAGTGACCAGTGTCAAGTGACCAGTGACAAGTGACCAGTGACCACTGACCAGTGACCAGTGACCACTGACCAGTCACCACTGACCAGTGACCAGGGACCAGTGACCAGCGAAAGTGACCAGTGACCAGTGACCAGTGACCAGTGACTAGCCAAATTGAGCAGTGAGAAGTGACCAGTAACCAGTGACCAGTGACCAGTGACCAGTGACCAGTGACCATTGACCAGTGACCAGTGACCAGTGACCAGTGACCAGCGAAATTGACCAGTGACCATTGACCAGTGACCAGGGAAAGTGACCAGTGACGAGTGACCTGTGACAAGTGACCAGTGACCAGCGACCAGTGACCAGTGACCAGTGACCAGTGACCAGTGACCAGTGACCAGCGAAAGTGACCAGTGACCAGTGACCAGTGACCAGCGAAATCGACCAGTGACCAGTGACCAGAGACCAGTGACTAGCCAAATTGACCAGAGACCAGTGACCAGTGACCAGTGACCAGCGGTAGTGACCAGTGATCAGTGACCGTTGAACAGTGACCAGTGACCAGTGACCAGTGACCAGCGAAAGTGACCAGGGACCAGTGACCAGTGACCAGTGACCAGTGACCACTGACCATTGACCAGTGACCAGTGACCAGTGACCAGTGACCAGTGACCAGCGACCAGTGACCATTGACCATTGACCAGTGACCAGTGACCAGCAAAAATGACCAGTGACCAGTGACCAGTGACCAGTGACCAGTGACCAGTTACAAGTGACCAGCGACCAGCGACCAGTGACCAGTGACGAGCGACCAGTGATCAGTGACCATTGACCAGTGACCAGTGACCAGTGACCAGTGACCAGTGACCAGTGACCAGTGACCAGCGAAAGTGACCAGTGACCAGTGACCAGTGACCAGTGACCAGTGACCAGTGACCAGTGACCAGTGACTAGTGACCATTGACCAGTGACCAGTGACCAGCAAAAATGACCAGTGACCAGTGACCAGTGACCAGTGACCAGTGACCAGCAAAAATGACCAGTGACCAGTGACCAGTGACCAGTGACCAGCGAAAGTGACCAGTGACCAGTGACCAGTGACCAGTGACCAGTGACCAGTGACCAGTGACCAGTGACCAGTGACCAGTGACCAGTTACAAGTGACCAGTGACCAGCGACCAGTGACCAGTGACGAGCGACCAGTGACCAGTGACCATTGACCAGTGACCAGTGACCAGTGACCAGCGAAAGTGACCAGGGACCAGTGACCAGTGACCAGTGACCAGTGACCAGCGAAAGTGACCAGTGACCAGCGAAAGTGACCAGTGACCAGTGACCAGTGACCAGTGACCAGCGGTAGTGACCAGTGATCAGTGACCAGTGAACAGTGACCAGTGACCAGCGAAATTGACCAGTGACCAGCGAAAGTGACCAGTGACGAGTGACCTGTGACAAGTGACCAGTGACCAGCGACCAGTGACCAGTGACCAGTGACCAGTGACCAGCGAAAGTGACCAGGGACCAGTGACCAGTGACCAGCGAAATCGACCAGTGACCAGTGACCAGAGACCAGTGACTAGCCAAATTGACCAGAGACCAGTGACCAGTGACCAGTGACCAGCGGTAGTGACCAGTGATCAGTGACCGTTGAACAGTGACCAGTGACCAGTGACCAGTGACCAGCGAAAGTGACCAGGGACCAGTGACCAGTGACCAGTGACCAGTGACCACTGACCATTGACCAGTGACCAGTGACCAGTGACCAGTGACCAGTGACCAGTGACCAGCGACCAGTGACCATTGACCATTGACCAGTGACCAGTGACCAGCAAAAATGACCAGTGACCAGTGACCAGTGACCAGTGACCAGTGACCAGTTACAAGTGACCAGTGACCAGCGACCAGTGACCAGTGACGAGCGACCAGTGACCAGTGACCATTGACCAGTGACCAGTGACCAGTGACCAGCGAAAGTGACCAGGGACCAGTGACCAGTGACCAGTGACCAGTGACCAGTGACCAGTGACCAGTGACCAGTGACCAGTGACCAGTGACCAGTGACCAGTGACAAGTGACCAGTGACCAGCGACCAGTGACCAGTGACCAGTGACCATTGACCAGTGACCAGTGACCAGTGACCAGCGAACGTGACCAGGGACCAGTGACCAGTGACCAGTGACCAGTGACCAGTGACCAGTGACCAGTGACCAGTGACCAGCGAAAGTGACCAGTGACCAGTGACCAGTGACCAGTGACCAGTGACCAGTGACCAGTGACCAGTGACCAGTGACCAGTGACCAGTGACCAGTGACCAGTGACCAGTGACCAGTGACCAGTGACCATTGACCAGTGACCAGTGACCAGCAAAAATGACCAGTGACCAGCAAAAATGACCAGTGACCAGTGACCAGTGACCAGTGACCAGTGACCAGTGACCAGCGAAAGTGACAAGTGACCAGTGACCATTGACCAGTGACCAGTGACCAGTGACCAGTGACCAGCGACCAGTGACCAGTGACCTTTGACCAGTGACCAGTGACCAGTGACCAGCGAAAGTGACCAGTGACCAGTGACCAGTGACCAGTGACCAGTGACCAGTGACCAGTGACCAGTGACCAGTTACAAGTGACCAGTGACCAGCGACCAGTGACCAGTGACGAGCGACCAGTGACCAGTGACCATTGACCAGTGACCAGTGACCAGTGACCAGCGAAAGTGACCAGGGACCAGTGACCAGTGACCAGTGACCAGCGAAAGTGACCAGTGACCAGTGACCAGTGACCAGTGACCAGCGGTAGTGACCAGTGATCAGTGACCAGTGAACAGTGACCAGTGACCAGCGAAATTGACCAGTGACCAGCGAAAGTGACCAGTGACGAGTGACCTGTGACAAGTGACCAGTGACCAGCGACCAGTGACCAGTGACCAGTGACCAGTGACCAGTGACCCGCGAAAGTGACCAGGGACCAGTGACCAGTGACCAGTGACCAGTGACCAGCGAAAGTGACCAGTGACCAGCGAAAGTGACCAGTGACCAGTGACCAGTGACCAGTGACCAGCGGTAGTGACCAGTGATCAGTGACCAGTGAACAGTGACCAGTGACCAGCGAAATTGACCAGTGACCAGCGAAAGTGACCAGTGACGAGTGACCTGTGACAAGTGACCAGTGACCAGCGACCAGTGACCAGTGACCAGTGACCAGTGACCAGCGAAAGTGACCAGGGACCAGTGACCAGTGACCAGCGAAATCGACCAGTGACCAGTGACCAGAGACCAGTGACTAGCCAAATTGACCAGAGACCAGTGACCAGTGACCAGTGACCAGCGGTAGTGACCAGTGATCAGTGACCGTTGAACAGTGACCAGTGACCAGTGACCAGTGACCAGCGAAAGTGACCAGGGACCAGTGACCAGTGACCAGTGACCAGTGACCACTGACCATTGACCAGTGACCAGTGACCAGTGACCAGTGACCAGTGACCAGTGACCAGCGACCAGTGACCATTGACCATTGACCAGTGACCAGTGACCAGCAAAAATGACCAGTGACCAGTGACCAGTGACCAGTGACCAGTGACCAGTTACAAGTGACCAGTGACCAGCGACCAGTGACCAGTGACGAGCGACCAGTGACCAGTGACCATTGACCAGTGACCAGTGACCAGTGACCAGCGAAAGTGACCATGGACCAGTGACCAGTGACCAGTGACCAGTGACCAGTGACCAGTGACCAGTGACCAGTGACCAGTGACCAGTGACCAGTGACAAGTGACCAGTGACCAGCGACCAGTGACCAGTGACCAGTGACCATTGACCAGTGACCAGTGACCAGTGACCAGCGAACGTGACCAGGGACCAGTGACCAGTGACCAGTGACCAGTGACCAGTGACCAGTGACCAGTGACCAGCGAAAGTGACCAGGGACCAGCGACCAGTGACCAGTGACCAGTGACCAGTGACCAGTGACCAGTGACCAGTGACCAGTGACCAGTGACCAGTGACCAGTGACCAGTGACCAGTGACCAGTGACCAGTGACCAGTGACCATTGACCAGTGACCAGTGACCAGCAAAAATGACCAGTGACCAGCAAAAATGACCAGTGACCAGTGACCAGTGACCAGTGACCAGTGACCAGTGACCAGCGAAAGTGACAAGTGACCAGTGACCATTGACCAGTGACCAGTGACCAGTGACCAGTGACCAGCGACCAGTGACCAGTGACCTTTGACCAGTGACCAGTGACCAGTGACCAGCGAAAGTGACCAGTGACCAGTGACCAGTGACCAGTGACCAGTGACCAGTGACCAGTGACCAGTTACAAGTGACCAGTGACCAGCGACCAGTGACCAGTGACGAGCGACCAGTGACCAGTGACCATTGACCAGTGACCAGTGACCAGTGACCAGCGAAAGTGACCAGGGACCAGTGACCAGTGACCAGTGACCAGCGAAAGTGACCAGTGACCAGTGACCAGTGACCAGTGACCAGCGGTAGTGACCAGTGATCAGTGACCAGTGAACAGTGACCAGTGACCAGCGAAATTGACCAGTGACCAGCGAAAGTGACCAGTGACGAGTGACCTGTGACAAGTGACCAGTGACCAGCGACCAGTGACCAGTGACCAGTGACCAGTGACCAGTGACCAGCGAAAGTGACCAGGGACCAGTGACCAGTGACCAGCAAAAATGACCAGTGACCAGTGACCAGCGAAAGTGACAAGTGACCAGTGACCATTGACCAGTGACCAGTGACCAGTGACCAGTGACCAGCGACCAGTGACCAGTGACCTTTGACCAGTGACCAGTGACCAGTGACCAGCGAAAGTGACCAGTGACCAGTGACCAGTGACCAGTGACCAGTGACCAGTGACCAGTGACCAGCGACCAGTGACCATTGACCAGTGACCAGTGACCAGCAAAAATGACCAGTGACCAGTGACCAGTGACCAGTGACCAGTGACCAGCAAAAATGACCAGTGACCAGTGACCAGTGACCAGTGACCAGCGAAAGTGACAAGTGACCAGTGACCATTGACCAGTGACCAGTGACCAGTGACCAGTGACCAGCGACCAGTGACCAGTGACCAGTGACCAGTGACCAGTGACCAGTGACCAGCGACCAGTGACCAGTGACCATTGACCAGTGACCAGTGACCAGCAAAAATGACCAGTGACCAGTGACCAGCAAAAATGACCAGTGACCAGTGACCAGTGACCAGTGACCAGTGAACAGTGACCAGCGAAATTGACCAGTTTCCAGTCACCAGTGACAAGTGACCAGTGACCAGTGACCAGCGACCAGTGACCAGTGACATGTGACAAGTGACCAGTGACCAGTGACCAGCGAAAGTGACAAGTGACCAGTGACCAGTGACCAGTGACCAGTGACCAGTGACCAGTGACCAGTGACCAGCGAAAGTGACCAGTGACCAGTGACCAGTGACCAGTGACCAGTGACCAGTAGCCAGTGACCAGTGACCAGCCAAAGTGACAAGTGACCAGTGACCAGTGACCAGTGACCAGTGACCAGTGACCAGTGACCAGTGACCAGTGACCAGTGACCAGCGAAGGTGACCAGTGACCAGTGAACAGTGACCAGCGAAAGTGACCAGTGACCAGTGACCAGTGACCAGTGACCAGCGGTAGTGACCAGTGATCAGTGACCAGTGAACAGTGACCAGTGACCAGCGAAATTGACCAGTGACCAGCGAAAGTGACCAGTGACGAGTGACCTGTGACAAGTGACCAGTGACCAGCGACCAGTGACCAGTGACCAGTGACCAGTGACCAGTGACCAGCGAAAGTGACCAGGGACCAGTGACCAGTGACCAGTGACCAGTGACCAGTGACCAGCGACCAGTGACCAGTGACCTTTGACCAGTGACCAGTGACCAGTGACCAGCGAAAGTGACCAGTGACCAGTGACCAGTGACCAGTGACCAGTGACCAGTGACCAGTGACCAGTGACCAGTGACCAGTGACCAGTGACCAGAGACCAGTGACCAGTGACCAGCGAACGTGACCAGGGACCAGTGACCAGTGACCAGTGACCAGTGACCAGTGACCAGCGAAAGTGACCAGGGACCAGCGACCAGTGACCAGTGACCAGTGACCAGTGACCAGTGACCAGTGACCAGTGACCAGTGACCATTGACCAGTGACCAGTGACCAGCAAAAATGACCAGTGACCAGTGACCAGTGACCAGTGACCTGTGACCAGCAAAAATGACCAGTGACCAGTGACCAGTGACCAGTGACCAGCGAAAGTGACAAGTGACCAGTGACCATTGACCAGTGACCAGTGACCAGTGACCAGTGACCAGCGACCAGTGACCAGTGACCATTGACCAGTGACCAGTGACCAGTGACCAGCGAAAGTGACCAGTGACCAGTGACCAGTGACCAGTGACCAGTGACCAGTGACCAGTGACCAGTGACCAGTTACAAGTGACCAGTGACCAGCGACCAGTGACCAGTGACGAGCGACCAGTGACCAGTGACCATTGACCAGTGACCAGTGACCAGTGACCAGCGAAAGTGACCAGGGACCAGTGACCAGTGACCAGTGACCAGCGAAAGTGACCAGTGACCAGTGACCAGTGACCATTGACCAGTGACCAGTGACCAGTGACCAGCGAAAGTGACCAGTGACCAGTGAACAGTGACCAGTGACCAGCGAAATTGACCAGTGACCAGCGAAAGTGACCAGTGACGAGTGACCTGTGACAAGTGACCAGTGACCAGCGACCAGTGACCAGTGACCAGTGACCAGTGACCAGTGACCAGCGAAAGTGACCATGGACCAGTCACCAGTGACAAGTGACCAGTGACCAGTGACCAGCGACCAGTGACCAGTGACAAGTGACAAGTGACCAGTGACCAGTGACCAGCGAAAGTGACAAGTGACCAGTGACCAGTGACCAGTGACCAGTGACCAGTGACCAGTGACCAGCGAAAGTGACCAGTGACCAGTGACCAGTGACCAGTGACCAGTGACCAGCGAAAGTGACCAGGGACCAGCGACCAGTGACCAGTGACCAGTGACCAGTGACCAGTGACCAGTGACCAGTGACCAGTGACCAGTGACCAGTGACCATTGACCAGTGACCAGTGACCAGCAAAAATGACCAGTGACCAGTGACCAGTGACCAGTGACCAGTGACCAGCAAAAATGACCAGTGATCAGTGACCAGTGACCAGTGACCAGCGAGAGTGACAAGTGACCAGTGACCATTGACCAGTGACCAGTGACCAGTGACCTGTGACCAGCGACCAGTGACCAGTGACCATTGACCAGTGACCAGTGACCAGTGACCAGCGAAAGTGACCAGTGACCAGTGACCAGTGACCAGTGACCAGTGACCAGTGACCAGAGACCAGTGACCAGTGACCAGTGACCAGCGACCAGTGACCAGTGACGAGCGACCAGTGACCAGTGACCATTGACCAGCGAAAGTGACCAGGGACCAGTGACCAGTGACCAGTGACCAGCGAAAGTGACCAGTGACGAGTGACCTGTGACAAGTGACCAGTGACCAGCGACCAGTGACCAGTGACCAGTGACCAGTGACCAGTGACCAGCGAAAGTGACCAGGGACCAGTGACCAGTGACCAGTGACCAGAGACCAGTGACCAGTGACCAGCGACCAGTGACCAGTGACCATTGACCAGTGACCAGTGACCAGCAAAAATGACCAGTGACCAGTGACCAGCAAAAATGACCAGTGACCAGTGACCAGTGACCAGTGACCAGCGAAAGTGACAAGTGACCAGCGAAAGTGACCAGTGACCAGTGAACAGTGACCAGCGAAATTGACCAGTTTCCAGTCACCAGTGACAAGTGACCAGTGACCAGTGACCAGCGACCAGTGACCAGTGACAAGTGACAAGTGACCAGTGACCAGTGACCAGTGACGAGTGACCTGTGACAAGTGACCAGTGACCAGCGACCAGTGACCAGTGACCAGTGACCAGTGACCAGTGACCAGTGACCAGCGAAAGTGACCAGGGACCAGTGACCAGTGACCAGTGACCAGTGACCAGTGACCAGCGACCAGTGACCAGTGACCAGTGACCAGTGACCAGTGACCAGTGACCAGTGACCAGTGACCAGTGACCAGTGACCAGTGACCAGTGACCAGTGACCAGTGACCAGTGACCAGTGACCAGTGACCAGTTACAAGTGACCAGTGACCAGCGACCAGTGACCAGTAACGAGCGACCAGTGACCAGTGACCATTGACCAGTGACCAGTGACCAGTGACCAGCGAAAGTGACCAGGGACCAGTGACCAGTGACCAGTGACCAGCGAAAGTGACCAGTGACCAGTGACCAGTGACCAGTGACCAGCGGTAGTGACCAGTGATCAGTGACCAGTGAACAGTGACCAGTGACCAGCGAAATTGACCAGTGACCAGCGAAAGTGACCAGTGACGAGTGACCTGTGACAAGTGACCAGTGACCAGCGACCAGTGACCAGTGACCAGTGACCAGTGACCAGTGACCAGTGACCAGCGAAAGTGACCAGGGACCAGTGACCAGTGACCAGTGACCAGTGACCAGTGACCAGCGACCAGTGACCAGTGACCATTGACCAGTGACCAGTGACCAGCAAAAATGACCAGTGACCAGTGACCAGCAAAAATGACCAGTGACCAGTGACCAGTGACCAGTGACCAGCGAAAGTGACAAGTGGCCAGTGACCATTGACCAGTGACCAGTGACCAGCGAAAGTGACCAGTGACCAGTGAACAGTGACCAGCGAAATTGACCAGTTTCCAGTCACCAGTGACAAGTGACCAGTGACCAGTGACCAGCGACCAGTGACCAGTGACAAGTGACAAGTGACCAGTGACCAGTGACCAGCGAAAGTGACAAGTGACCAGTGACCAGTGACCAGTGACCAGTGACCAGTGACCAGTGACCAGCGAAAGTGACCAGTGAACAGTGACCAGCGAAATTGACCAGTGACCATTGACCAGTGACCAGCGCAAGTGACCAGTGACGAGTGACCAGTGACCAGTGACCAGTGACCAGTGACCAGTGACCAGTGACCAGTGACCAGTGACCAGTGACAAGTGACCAGTGACCAGCGACCAGTGACCAGTGACCAGTGACCATTGACCAGTGACCAGTGACCAGTGACCAGCGAACGTGACCAGGGACCAGTGACCAGTGACCAGTGACCAGTGACCAGTGACCAGCGAAAGTGACCAGTGACCAGTGACCAGTGACCAGTGACCAGTGACCAGTGACCAGTGACCAGTGACTAGTGACCATTGACCAGTGACCAGTGACCAGCAAAAATGACCAGTGACCAGTGACCAGTGACCAGTGACCAGTGACCAGCAAAAATGACCAGTGACCAGTGACCAGTGACCAGTGACCAGCGAAAGTGACAAGTGACCAGTGACCATTGACCAGTGACCAGTGACCAGTGACCAGTGACCAGCGACCAGTGACCAGTGACCATTGACCAGTGACCAGTGACCAGTGACCAGCGAAAGTGACCAGTGACCAGTGACCAGTGACCAGTGACCAGTGACCAGTGACCAGTGACCAGTGACCAGTGACCAGTGACCAGTGACCAGTTACAAGTGACCAGTGACCAGCGACCAGTGACCAGTGACGAGCGACCAGTGACCAGTGACCATTGACCAGTGACCAGTGACCAGTGACCAGCGAAAGTGACCAGGGACCAGTGACCAGTGACCAGTGACCAGCGAAAGTGACCAGTGACCAGTGACCAGTGACCAGTGACCAGCGGTAGTGACCAGTGATCAGTGACCAGTGAACAGTGACCAGTGACCAGCGAAATTGACCAGTGACCAGCGAAAGTGACCAGTGACGAGTGACCTGTGACAAGTGACCAGTGACCAGCGACCAGTGACCAGTGACCAGTGACCAGTGACCAGTGACTAGCCAAATTGACCAGAGACCAGTGACCAGTGACCAGTGACCAGCGGTAGTGACCAGTGATCAGTGACCGTTGAACAGTGACCAGTGACCAGTGACCAGTGACCAGCGAAAGTGACCAGGGACCAGTGACCAGTGACCAGTGACCAGTGACCACTGACCATTGACCAGTGACCAGTGACCAGTGACCAGTGACCAGTGACCAGTGACCAGCGACCAGTGACCATTGACCATTGACCAGTGACCAGTGACCAGCAAAAATGACCAGTGACCAGTGACCAGTGACCAGTGACCAGTGACCAGTGACCAGTTACAAGTGACCAGTGACCAGCGACCAGTGACCAGTGACGAGCGACCAGTGACCAGTGACCATTGACCAGTGACCAGTGACCAGTGACCAGCGAAAGTGACCAGGGACCAGTGACCAGTGACCAGTGACCAGTGACCAGCGAAGGTGACCAGTGACCAGTGAACAGTGACCAGCGAAATTGACCAGTTTCCAGTGACCAGTGACCAGCGAAAGTGACCAGTGAACAGTGACCAGCGAAATAGACCAGTGACCATTGACCAGTGACCAGCGAAAGTGACCAGTGACGAGTGACCAGTGACAAGTGACCAGTGACAAGTGACCAGTGACCACTGACCAGTGACCAGTGACCAGTGACCAGTGACCAGTGACCAGTGACCAGTGACCAGCGAAAGTGACCAGTGAACAGTGACCAGCGAAATTGACCAGTGACCATTGACCAGTGACCAGCGAAAGTGACCAGTGACCAGTGACCAGTGACCAGTGACCAGTGACCAGTAGCCAGTGACCAGTGACCAGCGAAAGTGACAAGTGACCAGTGACCAGTGACCAGTGACCAGCGAAGGTGACCAGTGACCAGTGAACAGTGACCAGCGAAATTGACCAGTTTCCAGTGACCAGTGACCAGCGAAAGTGACCAGTGAACAGTGACCAGCGAAATTGACCAGTGACCATTGACCAGTGACCAGCGAAAGTGACCAGTGACGAGTGACCAGTGACAAGTGACCAGTGACAAGTGACCAGTGACCACTGACCAGTGACCAGTGACCAGTGACCAGTGACCAGTGACCAGTGACCAGCGAAGGTGACCAGTGACCAGTGAACAGTGACCAGCGAAATTGACCAGTTTCCAGTGACCAGTGACCAGCGAAAGTGACCAGTGAACAGTGACCAGCGAAATTGACCAGTGACAAGTGACCAGTGACCACTGACCAGTGACCAGTGACCACTGACCAGTCACCAGTGACCAGTCACCAGGGACCAGTGACCAGCGAAAGTGACCAGTGACCAGTGACTAGCCAAATTGAGCAGTGAGCAGTGACCAGTGACCAGTGACCAGTGACCAGTGACCAGTGACCAGTGACCAGTGACCAGCGAAATTGACCAGTGACCATTGACCAGTGACCAGCGAAAGTGACCAGTGACGAGTGACCTGTGACAAGTGACCAGTGACCAGCGACCAGTGACCAGTGACCAGCGAAAGTGACCAGTGACCAGTGACCAGTGACCAGCGAAATCGACCAGTGACCAGTGACCAGAGATCAGTGACTAGCCAAATTGACCAGAGACCAGTGACCAGTGACCAGTGACCAGCGGTAGTGACCAGTGATCAGTGACCAGTGAACAGTGACCAGTGACCAGTGACCAGTGACCAGCGAAAGTGACCAGGGACCAGTGACCAGTGACCAGTGACCAGTGACCACTGACCATTGACCAGTGACCAGTGACCAGTGACCAGTGACCAGTGACCAGTGACCAGTGACCAGCGACCAGTGAACAGTGACCATTGACCAGTAACCAGTGACCAGCAAAAATGACCAGTGACCAGTGACCAGTGACCAGTGACCAGTGACCAGTGACCAGCGAAAGTGACAAGTGACCAGTGACCAGTGACCAGTGACCAGTGACCAGCAAAAATGACCAGTGACCAGTGACCAGTGACCAGTGACCAGCGAAAGTGACAAGTGACCAGTGACCATTGACCAGTGACCAGTGACCAGTGACCAGTGACCAGCGACCAGTGACCAGTGACCATTGACCAGTGACCAGTGACCAGTGACCAGCGAAAGTGACCAGTGACCAGTGACCAGTGACCAGTGACCAGTGACCAGTGACCAGTGACCAGTGACCAGTGACCAGTGACCAGTGACCAGTGACCAGTGACCAGCGACCAGTGACCAGTGACCATTGACCAGTGACCAGTGACCAGCAAAAATGACCAGTGACCAGTGACCAGTGACCAGCGAAAGTGACAAGTGACCAGTGACCATTGACCAGTGACCAGTGACCAGTGACCAGTGACCAGCGACCAGTGACCAGTGACCATTGACCAGTGACCAGTGACCAGTGACCAGCGAAAGTGACCAGTGACCAGTGACCAGTGACCAGTGACCAGTGACCAGTGACCAGTGACCAGTGACCAGTGACCAGTGACCAGTGACCAGTGACCAGTGACCAGTGACCAGCGACCAGTGACCAGTGACCAGTGACCAGTGACCAGTGACCAGCAAAAATGACCAGTGACCAGTGACCAGTGACCAGTGACCAGCGAAAGTGACAAGTGACCAGTGACCATTGACCAGTGACCAGTGACCAGTGACCAGTGACCAGCGACCAGTGACCAGTGACCATTGACCAGTGACCAGTGACCAGTGACCAGCGAAAGTGACCAGTGACCAGTGACCAGTGACCAGTGACCAGTGACCAGTGACCAGTGACCAGTGACCAGTGACCAGTGACCAGTGACCAGTGACCAGTGACCAGTGACCAGCGACCAGTGACCAGTGACCAGTGACCAGTGACCAGCGAAAGTGACAAGTGACCAGCGAAAGTGACCAGTGACCAGTGAACAGTGACCAGCGAAATTGACCAGTTACCAGTCGCCAGTGACAAGTGACCAGTGACCAGTGACCAGCGACCAGTGACCAGTGACAAGTGACAAGTGACCAGTGACCAGTGACCAGCGAAAGTGACAAGTGACCAGTGACCAGTGACCAGTGACCAGTGACCAGTGACCAGTGACCAGTGACCAGTGACCAGCGAAAGTGACCAGTGACCAGTGACCAGTGACCAGTGACCAGTGACCAGTAGCCAGTGACCAGTGACCAGCGAAAGTGACAAGTGACCAGTGACCAGTGACCAGTGACCAATGTCCAGTGACCAGTGACCAGCGAAGGTGACCAGTGACCAGTGAACAGTGACCAGCGAAATTGACCAGTTTCCAGTGACCAGTGACCAGCGAAAGTGACCAGTGAACAGTGACCAGCGAAATTGACCAGTGACCATTGACCAGTGACCAGCGAAAGTGACCAGTGACGAGTGACCAGTGACAAGTGACCAGTGACAAGTGACCAGTGACCACTGACCAGTGACCAGTGACCAGTGACCAGTGACCAGTGACCAGTGACCAGTGACCAGTGACCAGCGAAGGTGACCAGTGACCAGTGACCAGTGACCAGTGACCATTGACCAGCGAAGGTGACCAGTGACCAGTGAACAGTGACCAGCGAAATTGACCAGTTTCCAGTGACCAGTGACCAGCGAAAGTGACCAGTGAACAGTGACCAGCGAAATTGACCAGTGACCAGCGAAAGTGACCAGTGACGAGTGACCAGTGACCAGGGACCAGTGACCAGTGACCAGTGACCAGTGACCAGTGACCAGCGAATGTGACCAGGGACCAGCGACCAGTGACCAGTGACCAGTGACCAGTGACCAGTGACCAGTGACCAGTGACCAGTGACCAGTGACCATTGACCAGTGACCAGTGACCAGCAAAAATGACCAGTGACCAGTGACCAGTGACCAGTGACCTGTGACCAGCAAAAATGACCAGTGACCAGTGACCAGTGACCAGTGACCAGCGAAAGTGACAAGTGACCAGTGACCATTGACCAGTGACCAGTGACCAGTGACCAGTGACCAGCGACCAGTGACCAGTGACCATTGACCAGTGACCAGTGACCAGTGACCAGTGACCAGTGACCAGCGAAATTGACCAGTGACCATTGACCAGTGACCAGCGAATGTGACCAGTGACGAGTGACCTGTGACAAGTGACCAGTGACCAGCGACCAGTGACCAGTGACCAGTGACCAGTGACCAGTGACCAGTGACCAGCGAAAGTGACCAGTGACCAGTGACCAGTGACCAGCGAAATCGACCAGTGACCAGTGACCAGAGACCAGTGACTAGCCAAATTGACCAGAGACCAGTGACCAGTGACCAGTGACCAGCGGTAGTGACCAGTGATCAGTGACCGTTGAACAGTGACCAGTGACCAGTGACCAGTGACCAGCGAAAGTGACCAGGGACCAGTGACCAGTGACCAGTGACCAGTGACCAGTGACCAGCGAAAGTGACCAGGGACCAGTGACCAGTGACCAGTGACCAGCGAAAGTGACCAGTGACCAGTGACCAGTGACCATTGACCAGTGACCAGTGACCAGTGACCAGCGAAAGTGACCAGTGACCAGTGAACAGTGACCAGTGACCAGCGAAATTGACCAGTGACCAGCGAAAGTGACCAGTGACGAGTGACCTGTGACAAGTGACCAGTGACCAGCGACCAGTGACCAGTGACCAGTGACCAGTGACCAGTGACCAGTGACCAGCGAAAGTGACCATGGACCAGTCACCAGTGACAAGTGACCAGTGACCAGTGACCAGCGACCAGTGACCAGTGACAAGTGACAAGTGACCAGTGACCAGTGACCAGCGAAAGTGACAAGTGACCAGTGACCAGTGACCAGTGACCAGTGACCAGTGACCAGTGACCAGCGAAAGTGACCAGTGACCAGTGACCAGTGACCAGTGACCATTGACCAGTGACCAGTGACCAGTGACCAGCGAAAGTGACCAGTGACCAGTGACCAGTGACCAGTGACCAGTGACCAGTGACCAGAGACCAGTGACCAGTGACCAGTGACCAGCGACCAGTGACCAGTGACGAGCGACCAGTGACCAGTGACCATTGACCAGCGAAAGTGACCAGGGACCAGTGACCAGTGACCAGTGACCAGCGAAAGTGACCAGTGACGAGTGACCTGTGACAAGTGACCAGTGACCAGCGACCAGTGACCAGTGACCAGTGACCAGTGAGCAGTGACCAGCGAAAGTGACCAGGGACCAGTGACCAGTGACCAGTGACCAGAGACCAGTGACCAGTGACCAGCGACCAGTGACCAGTGACCATTGACCAGTGACCAGTGACCAGCAAAAATGACCAGTGACCAGTGACCAGCAAAAATGACCAGTGACCAGTGACCAGTGACCAGTGACCAGCGAAAGTGACAAGTGACCAGCGAAAGTGACCAGTGACCAGTGAACAGTGACCAGCGAAATTGACCAGTTTCCAGTCACCAGTGACAAGTGACCAGTGACCAGTGACCAGCGACCAGTGACCAGTGACAAGTGACAAGTGACCAGTGACCAGTGACCAGCGAAAGTGACCAGTGACCAGTGACCAGTTACAAGTGACCAGTGACCAGCGACCAGTGACCAGTAACGAGCGACCAGTGACCAGTGACCATTGACCAGTGACCAGTGACCAGTGACCAGCGAAAGTGACCAGGGACCAGTGACCAGTGACCAGTGACCAGCGAAAGTGACCAGTGACCAGTGACCAGTGACCAGTGACCAGCGGTAGTGACCAGTGATCAGTGACCAGTGAACAGTGACCAGTGACCAGCGAAATTGACCAGTGACCAGCGAAAGTGACCAGTGACGAGTGACCTGTGACAAGTGACCAGTGACCAGCGACCAGTGACCAGTGACCAGTGACCAGTGACCAGTGACCAGTGACCAGCGAAAGTGACCAGGGACCAGTGACCAGTGACCAGTGACCAGTGACCAGTGACCAGCGACCAGTGACCAGTGACCATTGACCAGTGACCAGTGACCAGCAAAAATGACCAGTGACCAGTGACCAGCAAAAATGACCAGTGACCAGTGACCAGTGACCAGTGACCAGCGAAAGTGACAAGTGACCAGTGACCATTGACCAGTGACCAGTGACCAGCGAAAGTAACCAGTGACCAGTGAACAGTGACCAGCGAAATTGACCAGTTTCCAGTCACCAGTGACAAGTGACCAGTGACCAGTGACCAGCGACCAGTGACCAGTGACAAGTGACAAGTGACCAGTGACCAGTGACCAGCGAAAGTGACAAGTGACCAGTGACCAGTGACCAGTGACCAGTGACCAGTGACCAGTGACCAGCGAAAGTGACCAGTGAACAGTGACCAGCGAAATTGACCAGTGACCATTGACCAGTGACCAGCGCAAGTGACCAGTGACGAGTGACCAGTGTCAAGTGACCAGTGACAAGTGACCAGTGACCACTGACCAGTGACCAGTGACCACTGACCAGTCACCACTGACCAGTGACCAGGGACCAGTGACCAGCGAAAGTGACCAGTGACCAGTGACCAGTGACCAGTGACTAGCCAAATTGAGCAGTGAGCAGTGACCAGTGACCAGTGACCAGTGACCAGTGACCAGTGACCAGTGACCATTGACCAGTGACCAGTGACCAGTGACCAGTGACCAGCGAAATTGACCAGTGACCATTGACCAGTGACCAGGGAAAGTGACCAGTGACGAGTGACCTGTGACAAGTGACCAGTGACCAGCGACCAGTGACCAGTGACCAGTGACCAGTGACCAGTGACCAGTGACCAGTGACCAGCGAAAGTGACCAGTGACCAGTGACCAGTGACCAGCGAAATCGACCAGTGACCAGTGACCAGAGACCAGTGACTAGCCAAATTGACCAGAGACCAGTGACCAGTGACCAGTGACCAGCGGTAGTGACCAGTGATCAGTGACCGTTGAACAGTGACCAGTGACCAGTGACCAGTGACCAGCGAAAGTGACCAGGGACCATTGACCAGTGACCAGTGACCAGTGACCACTGACCATTGACCAGTGACCAGTGACCAGTGACCAGTGACCAGTGACCAGTGACCAGTGACCAATGACTAGCCAAATTGAGCAGTGAGCAGTGACCAGTGACCAGTGACCAGTGACCAGTGACCAGTGACCAGTGACCAGTGACCAGTGACCAGTGACCAGTGACCAGTGACCAGTGACCTGCGAAATTGACCAGTGACCATTGACCAGTGACCAGCGAAAGTGACCAGTGACGAGTGACCTGTGACAAGTGACCAGTGACCAGCGACCAGTGACCAGTGACCAGTGACCAGTGACCAGTGACCAGTGACCAGCGAAAGTGACCAGTGACCAGTGACCAGTGACCAGCGAAATCGACCAGTGACCAGTGACCAGAGACCAGTGACTAGCCAAATTGACCAGAGACCAGTGACCAGTGACCAGTGACCAGCGGTAGTGACCAGTGATCAGTGACCGTTGAACAGTGACCTGTGACCAGTGACCAGTGACCAGCGAAAGTGACCAGGGACCAGTGACCAGTGACCAGTGACCAGTGACCACTGACCATTGACCAGTGACCAGTGACCAGTGACCAGTGACCAGTGACCAGCGACCAGTGACCATTGACCATTGACCAGTGACCAGTGACCAGCAAAAATGACCAGTGACCAGTGACCAGTGACCAGTGACCAGTGACCAGTTACAAGTGACCAGTGACAAGCGACCAGTGACCAGTGACGAGCGACCAGTGATCAGTGACCATTGACCAGTGACCAGTGACCAGTGACCAGCGAAAGTGACCAGGGACCAGTGACCAGTGACCAGTGACCAGTGACCAGTGACCAGTGACCAGTGACCAGTGACCAGTGACCAGTGACCAGTGACCAGTGACAAGTGACCAGTGACCAGCGACCAGTGACCAGTGACCAGTGACCATTGACCAGTGACCAGTGACCAGTGACCAGCGAACGTGACCAGGGACCAGTGACCAGTGACCAGTGACCAGTGACCAGTGACCAGCGAAAGTGACCAGTGACCAGTGACCAGTGACCAGTGACCAGTGACCAGTGACCAGTGACCAGTGACTAGTGACCATTGACCAGTGACCAGTGACCAGCAAAAATGACCAGTGACCAGTGACCAGTGACCAGTGACCAGTGACCAGTGACCAGCAAAAATGACCAGTGACCAGTGACCAGTGACCAGTGACCAGCGAAAGTGACAAGTGACCAGTGAACATTGACCAGTGACCAGTGACCAGTGACCAGTGACCAGCGACCAGTGACCAGTGACCATTGACCAGTGACCAGTGACCAGTGACCAGCGAAAGTGACCAGTGACCAGTGACCAGTGACCAGTGACCAGTGACCAGTGACCAGTGACCAGTGACCAGTGACCAGTGACCAGTGACCAGTTACAAGTGACCAGTGACCAGCGACCAGTGACCAGTGACGAGCGACCAGTGACCAGTGACCATTGACCAGTGACCAGTGACCAGTGACCAGCGAAAGTGACCAGGGACCAGTGACCAGTGACCAGTGACCAGCGAAAGTGACCAGTGACCAGTGACCAGTGACCAGTGACCAGCGGTAGTGACCAGTGATCAGTGACCAGTGAACAGTGACCAGTGACCAGCGAAATTGACCAGTGACCAGCGAAAGTGACCAGTGACGAGTGACCTGTGACAAGTGACCAGTGACCAGCGACCAGTGACCAGTGACCAGTGACCAGTGACCAGTGACTAGCCAAATTGACCAGAGACCAGTGACCAGTGACCAGTGACCAGCGGTAGTGACCAGTGATCAGTGACCGTTGAACAGTGACCAGTGACCAGTGACCAGTGACCAGCGAAAGTGACCAGGGACCAGTGACCAGTGACCAGTGACCAGTGACCAGTTACAAGTGACCAGTGACCAGCGACCAGTGACCAGTGACGAGCGACCAGTGACCAGTGACCATTGACCAGTGACCAGTGACCAGTGACCAGCGAAAGTGACCAGGGACCAGTGACCAGTGACCAGTGACCAGCGAAAGTGACCAGTGACCAGTGACCAGTGACCAGTGACCAGCGGTAGTGACCAGTGATCAGTGACCAGTGAACAGTGACCAGTGACCAGCGAAATTGACCAGTGACCAGCGAAAGTGACCAGTGACGAGTGACCTGTGACAAGTGACCAGTGACCAGCGACCAGTGACCAGTGACCAGTGACCAGTGACCAGTGACTAGCCAAATTGACCAGAGACCAGTGACCAGTGACCAGTGACCAGCGGTAGTGACCAGTGATCAGTGACCGTTGAACAGTGACCAGTGACCAGTGACCAGTGACCAGCGAAAGTGACCAGGGACCAGTGACCAGTGACCAGTGACCAGTGACCACTGACCATTGACCAGTGACCAGTGACCAGTGACCAGTGACCAGTGACCAGTGACCAGCGACCAGTGACCATTGACCATTGACCAGTGACCAGTGACCAGCAAAAATGACCAGTGACCAGTGACCAGTGACCAGTGACCAGTGACCAGTTACAAGTGACCAGTGACCAGCGACCAGTGACCAGTGACGAGCGACCAGTGACCAGTGACCATTGACCAGTGACCAGTGACCAGTGACCAGCGAAAGTGACCAGGGACCAGTGACCAGTGACCAGTGACCAGTGACCAGCGAAGGTGACCAGTGACCAGTGAACAGTGACCAGCGAAATTGACCAGTTTCCAGTGACCAGTGACCAGCGAAAGTGACCAGTGAACAGTGACCAGCGAAATAGACCAGTGACCATTGACCAGTGACCAGCGAAAGTGACCAGTGACGAGTGACCAGTGACAAGTGACCAGTGACAAGTGACCAGTGACCACTGACCAGTGACCAGTGACCAGTGACCAGTGACCAGTGACCAGTGACCAGTGACCAGCGAAAGTGACCAGTGAACAGTGACCAGCGAAATTGACCAGTGACCATTGACCAGTGACCAGCGAAAGTGACCAGTGACCAGTGACCAGTGACCAGTGACCAGTGACCAGTAGCCAGTGACCAGTGACCAGCGAAAGTGACAAGTGACCAGTGACCAGTGACCAGTGACCAGCGAAGGTGACCAGTGACCAGTGAACAGTGACCAGCGAAATTGACCAGTTTCCAGTGACCAGTGACCAGCGAAAGTGACCAGTGAACAGTGACCAGCGAAATTGACCAGTGACCATTGACCAGTGACCAGCGAAAGTGACCAGTGACGAGTGACCAGTGACAAGTGACCAGTGACAAGTGACCAGTGACCACTGACCAGTGACCAGTGACCAGTGACCAGTGACCAGTGACCAGTGACCAGCGAAATTGACCAGTTTCCAGTGACCAGTGACCAGCGAAAGTGACCAGTGAACAGTGACCAGCGAAATTGACCAGTGACAAGTGACCAGTGACCACTGACCAGTGACCAGTGACCACTGACCAGTCACCAGTGACCAGTCACCAGGGACCAGTGACCAGCGAAAGTGACCAGTGACCAGTGACTAGCCAAATTGAGCAGTGAGCAGTGACCAGTGACCAGTGACCAGTGACCAGTGACCAGTGACCAGTGACCAGTGACCAGCGAAATTGACCAGTGACCATTGACCAGTGACCAGCGAAAGTGACCAGTGACGAGTGACCTGTGACAAGTGACCAGTGACCAGCGACCAGTGACCAGTGACCAGCGAAAGTGACCAGTGACCAGTGACCAGTGACCAGCGAAATCGACCAGTGACCAGTGACCAGAGATCAGTGACTAGCCAAATTGACCAGAGACCAGTGACCAGTGACCAGTGACCAGCGGTAGTGACCAGTGATCAGTGACCAGTGAACAGTGACCAGTCACCAGGGACCAGTGACCAGCGAAAGTGACCAGTGACCAGTGACTAGCCAAATTGAGCAGTGAGCAGTGACCAGTGACCAGTGACCAGTGACCAGTGACCAGTGACCAGCGAAATTGACCAGTGACCATTGACCAGTGACCAGCGAAAGTGACCAGTGACGAGTGACCTGTGACAAGTGACCAGTGACCAGCGACCAGTGACCAGTGACCAGTGACCAGTGACCAGTGACCAGTGACCAGTGACCAGCGAAAGTGACCAGTGACCAGTGACCAGTGACCAGCGAAATCGACCAGTGACCAGTGACCAGAGACCAGTGACTAGCCAAATTGACCAGAGACCAGTGACCAGTGACCAGTGACCAGCGGTAGTGACCAGTGATCAGTGACCGTTGAACAGTGACCAGTGACCAGTGACCAGTGACCAGCGAAAGTGACCAGGGACCAGTGACCAGTGACCAGTGACCAGTGACCAGTGACCAGCGAAAGTGACCAGGGACCAGTGACCAGTGACCAGTGACCAGTGACCAGTGACCAGTGACCAGTGACCAGTGACCAGTGACCAGTGACCAGTGACAAGTGACCAGTGACCAGCGACCAGTGACCAGTGACCAGTGACCATTGACCAGTGACCAGTGACCAGTGACCAGCGAACGTGACCAGGGACCAGTGACCAGTGACCAGTGACCAGTGACCAGTGACCAGCGAAAGTGACCAGGGACCAGCGACCAGTGACCAGTGACCAGTGACCAGTGACCAGTGACCAGTGACCAGTGACCAGTGACCAGTGACCATTGACCAGTGACCAGTGACCAGCAAAAATGACCAGTGACCAGTGACCAGTGACCAGTGACCTGTGACCAGCAAAAATGACCAGTGACCAGTGACCAGTGACCAGTGACCAGCGAAAGTGACAAGTGACCAGTGACCATTGACCAGTGACCAGTGACCAGTGACCAGTGACCAGCGACCAGTGACCAGTGACCATTGACCAGTGACCAGTGACCAGTGACCAGCGAAAGTGACCAGTGACCAGTGACCAGTGACCAGTGACCAGTGACCAGTGACCAGTGACCAGTGACCAGTTACAAGTGACCAGTGACCAGCGACCAGTGACCAGTGACGAGCGACCAGTGACCAGTGACCATTGACCAGTGACCAGTGACCAGTGACCAGCGAAAGTGACCAGGGACCAGTGACCAGTGACCAGTGACCAGCGAAAGTGACCAGTGACCAGTGACCAGTGACCAGTGACCAGCGAAAGTGACCAGTGACCAGTGAACAGTGACCAGTGACCAGCGAAATTGACCAGTGACCAGCGAAAGTGACCAGTGACGAGTGACCTGTGACAAGTGACCAGTGACCAGCGACCAGTGACCAGTGACCAGTGACCAGTGACCAGTGACCAGCGAAAGTGACCAGGGACCAGTCACCAGTGACAAGTGACCAGTGACCAGTGACCAGCGACCAGTGACCAGTGACAAGTGACAAGTGACCAGTGACCAGTGACCAGCGAAAGTGACAAGTGACCAGTGACCAGTGACCAGTGACCAGTGACCAGTGACCAGTGACCAGCGAAAGTGACCAGTGACCAGTGACCAGTGACAAGTGACCAGTGACCAGCGAAAGTGACCAGGGACCAGCGACCAGTGACCAGTGACCAGTGACCAGTGACCAGTGACCAGTGACCAGTGACCAGTGACCAGTGACCAGTGACCAGTGACCAGTGACCAGTGACCATTGACCAGTGACCAGTGACCAGCAAAAATGACCAGTGACCAGTGACCAGTGACCAGTGACCAGTGACCAGCAAAAATGACCAGTGATCAGTGACCAGTGACCAGTGACCAGCGAAAGTGACAAGTGACCAGTGACCATTGACCAGTGACCAGTGACCAGTGACCTGTGACCAGCGACCAGTGACCAGTGACCATTGACCAGTGACCAGTGACCAGTGACCAGCGAAAGTGACCAGTGACCAGTGACCAGTGACCAGTGACCAGTGACCAGTGACCAGAGACCAGTGACCAGTGACCAGTGACCAGCGACCAGTGACCAGTGACGAGCGACCAGTGACCAGTGACCATTGACCAGTGACCAGTGACCAGCAAAAATGACCAGTGACCAGTGACCAGTGACCAGTGACCAGTGACCAGCAAAAATGACCAGTGATCAGTGACCAGTGACCAGTGACCAGCGAGAGTGACAAGTGACCAGTGACCATTGACCAGTGACCAGTGACCAGTGACCTGTGACCAGCGACCAGTGACCAGTGACCATTGACCAGTGACCAGTGACCAGTGACCAGCGAATGTGACCAGTGACCAGTGACCAGTGACCAGTGACCAGTGACCAGTGACCAGAGACCAGTGACCAGTGACCAGTGACCAGCGACCAGTGACCAGTGACGAGCGACCAGTGACCAGTGACCATTGACCAGCGAAAGTGACCAGGGACCAGTGACCAGTGACCAGTGACCAGCGAAAGTGACCAGTGACGAGTGACCTGTGACAAGTGACCAGTGACCAGCGACCAGTGACCAGTGACCAGTGACCAGTGACCAGTGACCAGCGAAAGTGACCAGGGACCAGTGACCAGTGACCAGTGACCAGAGACCAGTGACCAGTGACCAGCGACCAGTGACCAGTGACCATTGACCAGTGACCAGTGACCAGCAAAAATGACCAGTGACCAGTGACCAGCAAAAATGACCAGTGACCAGTGACCAGTGACCAGTGACCAGCGAAAGTGACAAGTGACCAGCGAAAGTGACCAGTGACCAGTGAACAGTGACCAGCGAAATTGACCAGTTTCCAGTCACCAGTGACAAGTGACCAGTGACCAGTGACCAGCGACCAGTGACCAGTGACAAGTGACAAGTGACCAGTGACCAGTGACCAGCGAAAGTGACCAGTGACCAGTGACCAGTTACAAGTGACCAGTGACCAGCGACCAGTGACCAGTAACGAGCGACCAGTGACCAGTGACCATTGACCAGTGACCAGTGACCAGTGACCAGCGAAAGTGACCAGGGACCAGTGACCAGTGACCAGTGACCAGCGAAAGTGACCAGTGACCAGTGACCAGTGACCAGTGACCAGCGGTAGTGACCAGTGATCAGTGACCAGTGAACAGTGACCAGTGACCAGCGAAATTGACCAGTGACCAGCGAAAGTGACCAGTGACGAGTGACCTGTGACAAGTGACCAGTGACCAGCGACCAGTGACCAGTGACCAGTGACCAGTGACCAGTGACCAGTGACCAGCGAAAGTGACCAGGGACCAGTGACCAGTGACCAGTGACCAGTGACCAGTGACCAGCGACCAGTGACCAGTGACCATTGACCAGTGACCAGTGACCAGCAAAAATGACCAGTGACCAGTGACCAGCAAAAATGACCAGTGACCAGTGACCAGTGACCAGTGACCAGCGAAAGTGACAAGTGACCAGTGACCATTGACCAGTGACCAGTGACCAGCGAAAGTAACCAGTGACCAGTGAACAGTGACCAGCGAAATTGACCAGTTTCCAGTCACCAGTGACAAGTGACCAGTGACCAGTGACCAGCGACCAGTGACCAGTGACAAGTGACAAGTGACCAGTGACCAGTGACCAGCGAAAGTGACAAGTGACCAGTGACCAGTGACCAGTGACCAGTGACCAGTGACCAGTGACCAGCGAAAGTGACCAGTGAACAGTGACCAGCGAAATTGACCAGTGACCATTGACCAGTGACCAGCGCAAGTGACCAGTGACGAGTGACCAGTGTCAAGTGACCAGTGACAAGTGACCAGTGACCACTGACCAGTGACCAGTGACCACTGACCAGTCACCACTGACCAGTGACCAGGGACCAGTGACCAGCGAAAGTGACCAGTGACCAGTGACCAGTGACCAGTGACTAGCCAAATTGAGCAGTGAGCAGTGACCAGTGACCAGTGACCAGTGACCAGTGACCAGTGACCAGTGACCATTGACCAGTGACCAGTGACCAGTGACCAGTGACCAGCGAAATTGACCAGTGACCATTGACCAGTGACCAGGGAAAGTGACCAGTGACGAGTGACCTGTGACAAGTGACCAGTGACCAGCGACCAGTGACCAGTGACCAGTGACCAGTGACCAGTGACCAGTGACCAGCGAAAGTGACCAGTGACCAGTGACCAGTGACCAGCGAAATCGACCAGTGACCAGTGACCAGAGACCAGTGACTAGCCAAATTGACCAGAGACCAGTGACCAGTGACCAGTGACCAGCGGTAGTGACCAGTGATCAGTGACCGTTGAACAGTGACCAGTGACCAGTGACCAGTGACCAGCGAAAGTGACCAGGGACCATTGACCAGTGACCAGTGACCAGTGACCACTGACCATTGACCAGTGACCAGTGACCAGTGACCAGTGACCAGTGACCCGTGACCAATGACTAGCCAAATTGAGCAGTGAGCAGTGACCAGTGACCAGTGACCAGTGACCAGTGACCAGTGACCAGTGACCAGTGACCAGTGACCAGTGACCAGTGACCAGTGACCAGTGACCTGCGAAATTGACCAGTGACCATTGACCAGTGACCAGCGAAAGTGACCAGTGACGAGTGACCTGTGACAAGTGACCAGTGACCAGCGACCAGTGACCAGTGACCAGTGACCAGTGACCAGTGACCAGTGACCAGCGAAAGTGACCAGTGACCAGTGACCAGTGACCAGCGAAATCGACCAGTGACCAGTGACCAGAGACCAGTGACTAGCCAAATTGACCAGAGACCAGTGACCAGTGACCAGTGACCAGCGGTAGTGACCAGTGATCAGTGACCGTTGAACAGTGACCTGTGACCAGTGACCAGTGACCAGCGAAAGTGACCAGGGACCAGTGACCAGTGACCAGTGACCAGTGACCACTGACCATTGACCAGTGACCAGTGACCAGTGACCAGTGACCAGTGACCAGCGACCAGTGACCATTGACCATTGACCAGTGACCAGTGACCAGCAAAAATGACCAGTGACCAGTGACCAGTGACCAGTGACCAGTGACCAGTTACAAGTGACCAGTGACAAGCGACCAGTGACCAGTGACGAGCGACCAGTGATCAGTGACCATTGACCAGTGACCAGTGACCAGTGACCAGCGAAAGTGACCAGGGACCAGTGACCAGTGACCAGTGACCAGTGACCAGTGACCAGTGACCAGTGACCAGTGACCAGTGACCAGTGACCAGTGACCAGTGACAAGTGACCAGTGACCAGCGACCAGTGACCAGTGACCAGTGACCATTGACCAGTGACCAGTGACCAGTGACCAGCGAACGTGACCAGGGACCAGTGACCAGTGACCAGTGACCAGTGACCAGTGACCAGCGAAAGTGACCAGTGACCAGTGACCAGTGACCAGTGACCAGTGACCAGTGACCAGTGACCAGTGACTAGTGACCATTGACCAGTGACCAGTGACCAGCAAAAATGACCAGTGACCAGTGACCAGTGACCAGTGACCAGTGACCAGTGACCAGCAAAAATGACCAGTGACCAGTGACCAGTGACCAGTGACCAGCGAAAGTGACAAGTGACCAGTGAACATTGACCAGTGACCAGTGACCAGTGACCAGTGACCAGCGACCAGTGACCAGTGACCATTGACCAGTGACCAGTGACCAGTGACCAGCGAAAGTGACCAGTGACCAGTGACCAGTGACCAGTGACCAGTGACCAGTGACCAGTGACCAGTGACCAGTGACCAGTGACCAGTGACCAGTTACAAGTGACCAGTGACCAGCGACCAGTGACCAGTGACGAGCGACCAGTGACCAGTGACCATTGACCAGTGACCAGTGACCAGTGACCAGCGAAAGTGACCAGGGACCAGTGACCAGTGACCAGTGACCAGCGAAAGTGACCAGTGACCAGTGACCAGTGACCAGTGACCAGCGGTAGTGACCAGTGATCAGTGACCAGTGAACAGTGACCAGTGACCAGCGAAATTGACCAGTGACCAGCGAAAGTGACCAGTGACGAGTGACCTGTGACAAGTGACCAGTGACCAGCGACCAGTGACCAGTGACCAGTGACCAGTGACCAGTGACTAGCCAAATTGACCAGAGACCAGTGACCAGTGACCAGTGACCAGCGGTAGTGACCAGTGATCAGTGACCGTTGAACAGTGACCAGTGACCAGTGACCAGTGACCAGCGAAAGTGACCAGGGACCAGTGACCAGTGACCAGTGACCAGTGACCAGTTACAAGTGACCAGTGACCAGCGACCAGTGACCAGTGACGAGCGACCAGTGACCAGTGACCATTGACCAGTGACCAGTGACCAGTGACCAGCGAAAGTGACCAGGGACCAGTGACCAGTGACCAGTGACCAGCGAAAGTGACCAGTGACCAGTGACCAGTGACCAGTGACCAGCGGTAGTGACCAGTGATCAGTGACCAGTGAACAGTGACCAGTGACCAGCGAAATTGACCAGTGACCAGCGAAAGTGACCAGTGACGAGTGACCTGTGACAAGTGACCAGTGACCAGCGACCAGTGACCAGTGACCAGTGACCAGTGACCAGTGACTAGCCAAATTGACCAGAGACCAGTGACCAGTGACCAGTGACCAGCGGTAGTGACCAGTGATCAGTGACCGTTGAACAGTGACCAGTGACCAGTGACCAGTGACCAGCGAAAGTGACCAGGGACCAGTGACCAGTGACCAGTGACCAGTGACCACTGACCATTGACCAGTGACCAGTGACCAGTGACCAGTGACCAGTGACCAGTGACCAGCGACCAGTGACCATTGACCATTGACCAGTGACCAGTGACCAGCAAAAATGACCAGTGACCAGTGACCAGTGACCAGTGACCAGTGACCAGTTACAAGTGACCAGTGACCAGCGACCAGTGACCAGTGACGAGCGACCAGTGACCAGTGACCATTGACCAGTGACCAGTGACCAGTGACCAGCGAAAGTGACCAGGGACCAGTGACCAGTGACCAGTGACCAGTGACCAGCGAAGGTGACCAGTGACCAGTGAACAGTGACCAGCGAAATTGACCAGTTTCCAGTGACCAGTGACCAGCGAAAGTGACCAGTGAACAGTGACCAGCGAAATAGACCAGTGACCATTGACCAGTGACCAGCGAAAGTGACCAGTGACGAGTGACCAGTGACAAGTGACCAGTGACAAGTGACCAGTGACCACTGACCAGTGACCAGTGACCAGTGACCAGTGACCAGTGACCAGCGAAAGTGACCAGTGAACAGTGACCAGCGAAATTGACCAGTGACCATTGACCAGTGACCAGCGAAAGTGACCAGTGACCAGTGACCAGTGACCAGTGACCAGTGACCAGTAGCCAGTGACCAGTGACCAGCGAAAGTGACAAGTGACCAGTGACCAGTGACCAGTGACCAGCGAAGGTGACCAGTGACCAGTGAACAGTGACCAGCGAAATTGACCAGTTTCCAGTGACCAGTGACCAGCGAAAGTGACCAGTGAACAGTGACCAGCGAAATTGACCAGTGACCATTGACCAGTGACCAGCGAAAGTGACCAGTGACGAGTGACCAGTGACAAGTGACCAGTGACAAGTGACCAGTGACCACTGACCAGTGACCAGTGACCAGTGACCAGTGACCAGTGACCAGTGACCAGCGAAATTGACCAGTTTCCAGTGACCAGTGACCAGCGAAAGTGACCAGTGAACAGTGACCAGCGAAATTGACCAGTGACAAGTGACCAGTGACCACTGACCAGTGACCAGTGACCACTGACCAGTCACCAGTGACCAGTCACCAGGGACCAGTGACCAGCGAAAGTGACCAGTGACCAGTGACTAGCCAAATTGAGCAGTGAGCAGTGACCAGTGACCAGTGACCAGTGACCAGTGACCAGTGACCAGTGACCAGTGACCAGCGAAATTGACCAGTGACCATTGACCAGTGACCAGCGAAAGTGACCAGTGACGAGTGACCTGTGACAAGTGACCAGTGACCAGCGACCAGTGACCAGTGACCAGCGAAAGTGACCAGTGACCAGTGACCAGTGACCAGCGAAATCGACCAGTGACCAGTGACCAGAGATCAGTGACTAGCCAAATTGACCAGAGACCAGTGACCAGTGACCAGTGACCAGCGGTAGTGACCAGTGATCAGTGACCAGTGAACAGTGACCAGTCACCAGGGACCAGTGACCAGCGAAAGTGACCAGTGACCAGTGACTAGCCAAATTGAGCAGTGAGCAGTGACCAGTGACCAGTGACCAGTGACCAGTGACCAGTGACCAGCGAAATTGACCAGTGACCATTGACCAGTGACCAGCGAAAGTGACCAGTGACGAGTGACCTGTGACAAGTGACCAGTGACCAGCGACCAGTGACCAGTGACCAGTGACCAGTGACCAGTGACCAGTGACCAGCGAAAGTGACCAGTGACCAGTGACCAGTGACCAGCGAAATCGACCAGTGACCAGTGACCAGAGACCAGTGACTAGCCAAATTGACCAGAGACCAGTGACCAGTGACCAGTGACCAGCGGTAGTGACCAGTGATCAGTGACCGTTGAACAGTGACCAGTGACCAGTGACCAGTGACCAGCGAAAGTGACCAGGGACCAGTGACCAGTGACCAGTGACCAGTGACCAGTGACCAGCGAAAGTGACCAGGGACCAGTGACCAGTGACCAGTGACCAGTGACCAGTGACCAGTGACCAGTGACCAGTGACCAGTGACCAGTGACCAGTGACAAGTGACCAGTGACCAGCGACCAGTGACCAGTGACCAGTGACCATTGACCAGTGACCAGTGACCAGTGACCAGCGAACGTGACCAGGGACCAGTGACCAGTGACCAGTGACCAGTGACCAGTGACCAGCGAAAGTGACCAGGGACCAGCGACCAGTGACCAGTGACCAGTGACCAGTGACCAGTGACCAGTGACCAGTGACCAGTGACCAGTGACCATTGACCAGTGACCAGTGACCAGCAAAAATGACCAGTGACCAGTGACCAGTGACCAGTGACCTGTGACCAGCAAAAATGACCAGTGACCAGTGACCAGTGACCAGTGACCAGCGAAAGTGACAAGTGACCAGTGACCATTGACCAGTGACCAGTGACCAGTGACCAGTGACCAGCGACCAGTGACCAGTGACCATTGACCAGTGACCAGTGACCAGTGACCAGCGAAAGTGACCAGTGACCAGTGACCAGTGACCAGTGACCAGTGACCAGTGACCAGTTACAAGTGACCAGTGACCAGCGACCAGTGACCAGTGACGAGCGACCAGTGACCAGTGACCATTGACCAGTGACCAGTGACCAGTGACCAGCGAAAGTGACCAGGGACCAGTGACCAGTGACCAGTGACCAGCGAAAGTGACCAGTGACCAGTGACCAGTGACCAGTGACCAGCGAAAGTGACCAGTGACCAGTGAACAGTGACCAGTGACCAGCGAAATTGACCAGTGACCAGCGAAAGTGACCAGTGACGAGTGACCTGTGACAAGTGACCAGTGACCAGCGACCAGTGACCAGTGACCAGTGACCAGTGACCAGTGACCAGCGAAAGTGACCAGGGACCAGTCACCAGTGACAAGTGACCAGTGACCAGTGACCAGCGACCAGTGACCAGTGACAAGTGACAAGTGACCAGTGACCAGTGACCAGCGAAAGTGACAAGTGACCAGTGACCAGTGACCAGTGACCAGTGACCAGTGACCAGTGACCAGCGAAAGTGACCAGTGACCAGTGACCAGTGACAAGTGACCAGTGACCAGCGAAAGTGACCAGGGACCAGCGACCAGTGACCAGTGACCAGTGACCAGTGACCAGTGACCAGTGACCAGTGACCAGTGACCAGTGACCAGTGACCAGTGACCAGTGACCAGTGACCATTGACCAGTGACCAGTGACCAGCAAAAATGACCAGTGACCAGTGACCAGTGACCAGTGACCAGTGACCAGCAAAAATGACCAGTGATCAGTGACCAGTGACCAGTGACCAGCGAAAGTGACAAGTGACCAGTGACCATTGACCAGTGACCAGTGACCAGTGACCTGTGACCAGCGACCAGTGACCAGTGACCATTGACCAGTGACCAGTGACCAGTGACCAGCGAAAGTGACCAGTGACCAGTGACCAGTGACCAGTGACCAGTGACCAGTGACCAGAGACCAGTGACCAGTGACCAGTGACCAGCGACCAGTGACCAGTGACGAGCGACCAGTGACCAGTGACCATTGACAAGCGAAAGTGACCAGGGACCAGTGACCAGTGACCAGTGACCAGCGAAAGTGACCAGTGACGAGTGACCTGTGACAAGTGACCAGTGACCAGCGACCAGTGACCAGTGTCCAGTGACCAGTGACCAGTGACCAGCGAAAGTGACCAGGGACCAGTGACCAGTGACCAGTGACCAGAGACCAGTGACCAGTGACCAGCGACCAGTGACCAGTGACCATTGACCAGTGACCAGTCACCAGCAAAAATGACCAGTGACCAGTGACCAGCAAAAATGACCAGTGACCAGTGACCAGTGACCAGTGACCAGCGAAAGTGACAAGTGACCAGCGAAAGTGACCAGTGACCAGTGAACAGTGACCAGCGAAATTGACCAGTTTCCAGTCACCAGTGACAAGTGACCAGTGACCAGTGACCAGCGACCAGTGACCAGTGACAAGTGACAAGTGACCAGTGACCAGTGACCAGCGAAAGTGACAAGTGACCAGTGACCAGTGACCAGTGACCAGTGACCAGTGACCAGTGACCAGTGACCAGTGACCAGTGACCAGTGACCAGTGACCAGTGACCAGTGACCAGTGACCAGTGACCAGTTACAAGTGACCAGTGACCAGCGACCAGTGACCAGTAACGAGCGACCAGTGACCAGTGACCATTGACCAGTGACCAGTGACCAGTGACCAGCGAAAGTGACCAGGGACCAGTGACCAGTGACCAGTGACCAGCGAAAGTGACCAGTGACCAGTGACCAGTGACCAGTGACCAGCGGTAGTGACCAGTGATCAGTGACCAGTGAACAGTGACCAGTGACCAGCGAAATTGACCAGTGACCAGCGAAAGTGACCAGTGACGAGTGACCTGTGACAAGTGACCAGTGACCAGCGACCAGTGACCAGTGACCAGTGACCAGTGACCAGTGACCAGTGACCAGCGAAAGTGACCAGGGACCAGTGACCAGTGACCAGTGACCAGTGACCAGTGACCAGCGACCAGTGACCAGTGACCATTGACCAGTGACCAGTGACCAGCAAAAATGACCAGTGACCAGTGACCAGCAAAAATGACCAGTGACCAGTGACCAGTGACCAGTGACCAGCGAAAGTGACAAGTGACCAGTGACCATTGACCAGTGACCAGTGACCAGCGAAAGTGACCAGTGACCAGTGAACAGTGACCAGCGAAATTGACCAGTTTCCAGTCACCAGTGACAAGTGACCAGTGACCAGTGACCAGCGACCAGTGACCAGTGACAAGTGACAAGTGACCAGTGACCAGTGACCAGCGAAAGTGACAAGTGACCAGTGACCAGTGACCAGTGACCAGTGACCAGTGAACAGTGACCAGCGAAAGTGACCAGTGAACAGTGACCAGCGAAATTGACCAGTGACCATTGACCAGTGACCAGCGCAAGTGACCAGTGACGAGTGACCAGTGTCAAGTGACCAGTGACAAGTGACCAGTGACCACTGACCAGTGACCAGTGACCACTGACCAGTCACCACTGACCAGTGACCAGGGACCAGTGACCAGCGAAAGTGACCAGTGACCAGTGACCAGTGACCAGTGACTAGCCAAATTGAGCAGTGAGCAGTGACCAGTGACCAGTGACCAGTGACCAGTGACCAGTGACCAGTGACCATTGACCAGTGACCAGTGACCAGTGACCAGTGACCAGCGAAATTGACCAGTGACCATTGACCAGTGACCAGGGAAAGTGACCAGTGACGAGTGACCTGTGACAAGTGACCAGTGACCAGCGACCAGTGACCAGTGACCAGTGACCAGTGACCAGTGACCAGTGACCAGCGAAAGTGACCAGTGACCAGTGACCAGTGACCAGCGAAATCGACCAGTGACCAGTGACCAGAGACCAGTGACTAGCCAAATTGACCAGAGACCAGTGACCAGTGACCAGTGACCAGCGGTAGTGACCAGTAATCAGTGACCGTTGAACAGTGACCAGTGACCAGTGACCAGTGACCAGCGAAAGTGACCAGGGACCATTGACCAGTGACCAGTGACCAGTGACCACTGACCATTGACCAGTGACCAGTGACCAGTGACCAGTGACCAATGACTAGCCAAATTGAGCAGTGAGCAGTGACCAGTGACTAGTGACCAGTGACCAGTGACCAGTGACCAGTGACCAGTGACCAGTGACCAGTGACCAGTGACCAGTGACCTGCGAAATTGACCAGTGACCATTGACCAGTGACCAGCGAAAGTGACCAGTGACGAGTGACCTGTGACAAGTGACCAGTGACCAGCGACCAGTGACCAGTTACCAGTGACCAGTGACCAGTGACCAGTGACCAGCGAAAGTGACCAGTGACCAGTGACCAGTGACCAGCGAAATCGACCAGTGACCAGTGACCAGAGACCAGTGACTAGCCAAATTGACCAGAGACCAGTGACCAGTGACCAGTGACCAGCGGTAGTGACCAGTGATCAGTGACCGTTGAACAGTGACCTGTGACCAGTGACCAGTGACCAGCGAAAGTGACCAGGGACCAGTGACCAGTGACCAGTGACCAGTGACCACTGACCATTGACCAGTGACCATTGACCAGTGACCAGTGACCAGCAAAAATGACCAGTGACCAGTGACCAGCAAAAATGACCAGTGACCAGTGACCAGTGACCAGTGACCAGCGAAAGTGACAAGTGACCAGTGACCATTGACCAGTGACCAGTGACCAGCGAAAGTGACCAGTGACCAGTGAACAGTGACCAGCGAAATTGACCAGTTTCCAGTCACCAGTGACAAGTGACCAGTGACCAGTGACCAGCGACCAGTGACCAGTGACAAGTGACAAGTGACCAGTGACCAGTGACCAGCGAAAGTGACAAGTGACCAGTGACCAGTGACCAGTGACCAGTGACCAGTGACCAGTGACCAGCGAAAGTGACCAGTGAACAGTGACCAGCGAAATTGACCAGTGACCATTGACCAGTGACCAGCGCAAGTGACCAGTGACGAGTGACCAGTGTCAAGTGACCAGTGACAAGTGACCAGTGACCACTGACCAGTGACCAGTGACCACTGACCAGTCACCACTGACCAGTGACCAGGGACCAGTGACCAGCGAAAGTGACCAGTGACCAGTGACCAGTGACCAGTGACTAGCCAAATTGAGCAGTGAGCAGTGACCAGTGACCAGTGACCAGCGAAAGTGACCAGTGACCAGTGACCAGTGACCAGCGAAATCGACCAGTGACCAGTGACCAGAGATCAGTGACTAGCCAAATTGACCAGAGACCAGTGACCAGTGACCAGTGACCAGCGGTAGTGACCAGTGATCAGTGACCAGTGAACAGTGACCAGTCACCAGGGACCAGTGACCAGCGAAAGTGACCAGTGACCAGTGACTAGCCAAATTGAGCAGTGAGCAGTGACCAGTGACCAGTGACCAGTGACCAGTGACCAGTGACCAGCGAAATTGACCAGTGACCATTGACCAGTGACCAGCGAAAGTGACCAGTGACGAGTGACCTGTGACAAGTGACCAGTGACCAGCGACCAGTGACCAGTGACCAGTGACCAGTGACCAGTGACCAGTGACCAGCGAAAGTGACCAGTGACCAGTGACCAGTGACCAGCGAAATCGACCAGTGACCAGTGACCAGAGACCAGTGACTAGCCAAATTGACCAGAGACCAGTGACCAGTGACCAGTGACCAGCGGTAGTGACCAGTGATCAGTGACCGTTGAACAGTGACCAGTGACCAGTGACCAGTGACCAGCGAAAGTGACCAGGGACCAGTGACCAGTGACCAGTGACCAGTGACCAGTGACCAGCGAAAGTGACCAGGGACCAGTGACCAGTGACCAGTGACCAGTGACCAGTGACCAGTGACCAGTGACCAGTGACCAGTGACCAGTGACCAGTGACAAGTGACCAGTGACCAGCGACCAGTGACCAGTGACCAGTGACCATTGACCAGTGACCAGTGACCAGTGACCAGCGAACGTGACCAGGGACCAGTGACCAGTGACCAGTGACCAGTGACCAGTGACCAGCGAAAGTGACCAGGGACCAGCGACCAGTGACCAGTGACCAGTGACCAGTGACCAGTGACCAGTGACCAGTGACCAGTGACCAGTGACCATTGACCAGTGACCAGTGACCAGCAAAAATGACCAGTGACCAGTGACCAGTGACCAGTGACCTGTGACCAGCAAAAATGACCAGTGACCAGTGACCAGTGACCAGTGACCAGCGAAAGTGACAAGTGACCAGTGACCATTGACCAGTGACCAGTGACCAGTGACCAGTGACCAGCGACCAGTGACCAGTGACCATTGACCAGTGACCAGTGACCAGTGACCAGCGAAAGTGACCAGTGACCAGTGACCAGTGACCAGTGACCAGTGACCAGTGACCAGTGACCAGTGACCAGTTACAAGTGACCAGTGACCAGCGACCAGTGACCAGTGACGAGCGACCAGTGACCAGTGACCATTGACCAGTGACCAGTGACCAGTGACCAGCGAAAGTGACCAGGGACCAGTGACCAGTGACCAGTGACCAGCGAAAGTGACCAGTGACCAGTGACCAGTGACCAGTGACCAGCGAAAGTGACCAGTGACCAGTGAACAGTGACCAGTGACCAGCGAAATTGACCAGTGACCAGCGAAAGTGACCAGTGACGAGTGACCTGTGACAAGTGACCAGTGACCAGCGACCAGTGACCAGTGACCAGTGACCAGTGACCAGTGACCAGCGAAAGTGACCAGGGACCAGTCACCAGTGACAAGTGACCAGTGACCAGTGACCAGCGACCAGTGACCAGTGACAAGTGACAAGTGACCAGTGACCAGTGACCAGCGAAAGTGACAAGTGACCAGTGACCAGTGACCAGTGACCAGTGACCAGTGACCAGTGACCAGCGAAAGTGACCAGTGACCAGTGACCAGTGACAAGTGACCAGTGACCAGCGAAAGTGACCAGGGACCAGCGACCAGTGACCAGTGACCAGTGACCAGTGACCAGTGACCAGTGACCAGTGACCAGTGACCAGTGACCAGTGACCAGTGACCAGTGACCAGTGACCATTGACCAGTGACCAGTGACCAGCAAAAATGACCAGTGACCAGTGACCAGTGACCAGTGACCAGTGACCAGCAAAAATGACCAGTGATCAGTGACCAGTGACCAGTGACCAGCGAAAGTGACAAGTGACCAGTGACCATTGACCAGTGACCAGTGACCAGTGACCTGTGACCAGCGACCAGTGACCAGTGACCATTGACCAGTGACCAGTGACCAGTGACCAGCGAAAGTGACCAGTGACCAGTGACCAGTGACCAGTGACCAGTGACCAGTGACCAGAGACCAGTGACCAGTGACCAGTGACCAGCGACTAGTGACCAGTGACGAGCGACCAGTGACCAGTGACCATTGACCAGTGACCAGTGACCAGCAAAAATGACCAGTGACCAGTGACCAGTGACCAGTGACCAGTGACCAGCAAAAATGACCAGTGATCAGTGACCAGTGACCAGTGACCAGCGAGAGTGACAAGTGACCAGTGACCATTGACCAGTGACCAGTGACCAGTGACCTGTGACCAGCGACCAGTGACCAGTGACCATTGACCAGTGACCAGTGACCAGTGACCAGCGAAAGTGACCAGTGACCAGTGACCAGTGACCAGTGACCAGTGACCAGTGACCAGAGACCAGTGACCAGTGACCAGTGACCAGCGACCAGTGACCAGTGACGAGCGACCAGTGACCAGTGACCATTGACCAGCGAAAGTGACCAGGGACCAGTGACCAGTGACCAGTGACCAGCGAAAGTGACCAGTGACGAGTGACCTGTGACAAGTGACCAGTGACCAGCGACCAGTGACCAGTGACCAGTGACCAGTGACCAGTGACCAGCGAAAGTGACCAGGGACCAGTGACCAGTGACCAGTGACCAGAGACCAGTGACCAGTGACCAGCGACCAGTGACCAGTGACCATTGACCAGTGACCAGTGACCAGCAAAAATGACCAGTGACCAGTGACCAGCAAAAATGACCAGTGACCAGTGACCAGTGACCAGTGACCAGCGAAAGTGACAAGTGACCAGCGAAAGTGACCAGTGACCAGTGAACAGTGACCAGCGAAATTGACCAGTTTCCAGTCACCAGTGACAAGTGACCAGTGACCAGTGACCAGCGACCAGTGACCAGTGACAAGTGACAAGTGACCAGTGACCAGTGACCAGCGAAAGTGACCAGTGACCAGTGACCAGTTACAAGTGACCAGTGACCAGCGACCAGTGACCAGTAACGAGCGACCAGTGACCAGTGACCATTGACCAGTGACCAGTGACCAGTGACCAGCGAAAGTGACCAGGGACCAGTGACCAGTGACCAGTGACCAGCGAAAGTGACCAGTGACCAGTGACTAGCCAAATTGAGCAGTGAGCAGTGACCAGTGACCAGTGACCAGTGACCAGTGACCAGTGACCAGCGAAATTGACCAGTGACCATTGACCAGTGACCAGCGAAAGTGACCAGTGACGAGTGACCTGTGACAAGTGACCAGTGACCAGCGACCAGTGACCAGTGACCAGTGACCAGTGACCAGTGACCAGTGACCAGCGAAAGTGACCAGTGACCAGTGACCAGTGACCAGCGAAATCGACCAGTGACCAGTGACCAGAGACCAGTGACTAGCCAAATTGACCAGAGACCAGTGACCAGTGACCAGTGACCAGCGGTAGTGACCAGTGATCAGTGACCGTTGAACAGTGACCAGTGACCAGTGACCAGTGACCAGCGAAAGTGACCAGGGACCAGTGACCAGTGACCAGTGACCAGTGACCAGTGACCAGCGAAAGTGACCAGGGACCAGTGACCAGTGACCAGTGACCAGTGACCAGTGACCAGTGACCAGTGACCAGTGACCAGTGACCAGTGACCAGTGACAAGTGACCAGTGACCAGCGACCAGTGACCAGTGACCAGTGACCATTGACCAGTGACCAGTGACCAGTGACCAGCGAACGTGACCAGGGACCAGTGACCAGTGACCAGTGACCAGTGACCAGTGACCAGCGAAAGTGACCAGGGACCAGCGACCAGTGACCAGTGACCAGTGACCAGTGACCAGTGACCAGTGACCAGTGACCAGTGACCAGTGACCATTGACCAGTGACCAGTGACCAGCAAAAATGACCAGTGACCAGTGACCAGTGACCAGTGACCTGTGACCAGCAAAAATGACCAGTGACCAGTGACCAGTGACCAGTGACCAGCGAAAGTGACAAGTGACCAGTGACCATTGACCAGTGACCAGTGACCAGTGACCAGTGACCAGCGACCAGTGACCAGTGACCATTGACCAGTGACCAGTGACCAGTGACCAGCGAAAGTGACCAGTGACCAGTGACCAGTGACCAGTGACCAGTGACCAGTGACCAGTGACCAGTGACCAGTTACAAGTGACCAGTGACCAGCGACCAGTGACCAGTGACGAGCGACCAGTGACCAGTGACCATTGACCAGTGACCAGTGACCAGTGACCAGCGAAAGTGACCAGGGACCAGTGACCAGTGACCAGTGACCAGCGAAAGTGACCAGTGACCAGTGACCAGTGACCAGTGACCAGCGAAAGTGACCAGTGACCAGTGAACAGTGACCAGTGACCAGCGAAATTGACCAGTGACCAGCGAAAGTGACCAGTGACGAGTGACCTGTGACAAGTGACCAGTGACCAGCGACCAGTGACCAGTGACCAGTGACCAGTGACCAGTGACCAGCGAAAGTGACCAGGGACCAGTCACCAGTGACAAGTGACCAGTGACCAGTGACCAGCGACCAGTGACCAGTGACAAGTGACAAGTGACCAGTGACCAGTGACCAGCGAAAGTGACAAGTGACCAGTGACCAGTGACCAGTGACCAGTGACCAGTGACCAGTGACCAGCGAAAGTGACCAGTGACCAGTGACCAGTGACAAGTGACCAGTGACCAGCGAAAGTGACCAGGGACCAGCGACCAGTGACCAGTGACCAGTGACCAGTGACCAGTGACCAGTGACCAGTGACCAGTGACCAGTGACCAGTGACCAGTGACCAGTGACCAGTGACCATTGACCAGTGACCAGTGACCAGCAAAAATGACCAGTGACCAGTGACCAGTGACCAGTGACCAGTGACCAGCAAAAATGACCAGTGATCAGTGACCAGTGACCAGTGACCAGCGAAAGTGACAAGTGACCAGTGACCATTGACCAGTGACCAGTGACCAGTGACCTGTGACCAGCGACCAGTGACCAGTGACCATTGACCAGTGACCAGTGACCAGTGACCAGCGAAAGTGACCAGTGACCAGTGACCAGTGACCAGTGACCAGTGACCAGTGACCAGAGACCAGTGACCAGTGACCAGTGACCAGCGACTAGTGACCAGTGACGAGCGACCAGTGACCAGTGACCATTGACCAGTGACCAGTGACCAGCAAAAATGACCAGTGACCAGTGACCAGTGACCAGTGACCAGTGACCAGCAAAAATGACCAGTGATCAGTGACCAGTGACCAGTGACCAGCGAGAGTGACAAGTGACCAGTGACCATTGACCAGTGACCAGTGACCAGTGACCTGTGACCAGCGACCAGTGACCAGTGACCATTGACCAGTGACCAGTGACCAGTGACCAGCGAAAGTGACCAGTGACCAGTGACCAGTGACCAGTGACCAGTGACCAGTGACCAGAGACCAGTGACCAGTGACCAGTGACCAGCGACCAGTGACCAGTGACGAGCGACCAGTGACCAGTGACCATTGACCAGCGAAAGTGACCAGGGACCAGTGACCAGTGACCAGTGACCAGCGAAAGTGACCAGTGACGAGTGACCTGTGACAAGTGACCAGTGACCAGCGACCAGTGACCAGTGACCAGTGACCAGTGACCAGTGACCAGCGAAAGTGACCAGGGACCAGTGACCAGTGACCAGTGACCAGAGACCAGTGACCAGTGACCAGCGACCAGTGACCAGTGACCATTGACCAGTGACCAGTGACCAGCAAAAATGACCAGTGACCAGTGACCAGCAAAAATGACCAGTGACCAGTGACCAGTGACCAGTGACCAGCGAAAGTGACAAGTGACCAGCGAAAGTGACCAGTGACCAGTGAACAGTGACCAGCGAAATTGACCAGTTTCCAGTCACCAGTGACAAGTGACCAGTGACCAGTGACCAGCGACCAGTGACCAGTGACAAGTGACAAGTGACCAGTGACCAGTGACCAGCGAAAGTGACCAGTGACCAGTGACCAGTTACAAGTGACCAGTGACCAGCGACCAGTGACCAGTAACGAGCGACCAGTGACCAGTGACCATTGACCAGTGACCAGTGACCAGTGACCAGCGAAAGTGACCAGGGACCAGTGACCAGTGACCAGTGACCAGCGAAAGTGACCAGTGACCAGTGACCAGTGACCAGTGACCAGCGGTAGTGACCAGTGATCAGTGACCAGTGAACAGTGACCAGTGACCAGCGAAATTGACCAGTGACCAGCGAAAGTGACCAGTGACGAGTGACCTGTGACAAGTGACCAGTGACCAGCGACCAGTGACCAGTGACCAGTGACCAGTGACCAGTGACCAGTGACCAGCGAAAGTGACCAGGGACCAGTGACCAGTGACCAGTGACCAGTGACCAGTGACCAGCGACCAGTGACCAGTGACCATTGACCAGTGACCAGTGACCAGCAAAAATGACCAGTGACCAGTGACCAGCAAAAATGACCAGTGACCAGTGACCAGTGACCAGTGACCAGCGAAAGTGACAAGTGACCAGTGACCATTGACCAGTGACCAGTGACCAGCGAAAGTAACCAGTGACCAGTGAACAGTGACCAGCGAAATTGACCAGTTTCCAGTCACCAGTGACAAGTGACCAGTGACCAGTGACCAGCGACCAGTGACCAGTGACAAGTGACAAGTGACCAGTGACCAGTGACCAGCGAAAGTGACAAGTGACCAGTGACCAGTGACCAGTGACCAGTGACCAGTGACCAGTGACCAGCGAAAGTGACCAGTGAACAGTGACCAGCGAAATTGACCAGTGACCATTGACCAGTGACCAGCGCAAGTGACCAGTGACGAGTGACCAGTGTCAAGTGACCAGTGACAAGTGACCAGTGACCACTGACCAGTGACCAGTGACCACTGACCAGTCACCACTGACCAGTGACCAGGGACCAGTGACCAGCGAAAGTGACCAGTGACCAGTGACCAGTGACCAGTGACTAGCCAAATTGAGCAGTGAGCAGTGACCAGTGACCAGTGACCAGTGACCAGTGACCAGTGACCAGTGACCATTGACCAGTGACCAGTGACCAGTGACCAGTGACCAGCGAAATTGACCAGTGACCATTGACCAGTGACCAGGGAAAGTGACCAGTGACGAGTGACCTGTGACAAGTGACCAGTGACCAGCGACCAGTGACCAGTGACCAGTGACCAGTGACCAGCGAAAGTGACCAGTGACCAGTGACCAGTGACCAGCGAAATCGACCAGTGACCAGTGACCAGAGACCAGTGACTAGCCAAATTGACCAGAGACCAGTGACCAGTGACCAGTGACCAGCGGTAGTGACCAGTGATCAGTGACCGTTGAACAGTGACCAGTGACCAGTGACCAGTGACCAGCGAAAGTGACCAGGGACCATTGACCAGTGACCAGTGACCAGTGACCACTGACCATTGACCAGTGACCAGTGACCAGTGACCAGTGACCAGTGACCAGTGACCAATGACTAGCCAAATTGAGCAGTGAGCAGTGACCAGTGACCAGTGACCAGTGACCAGTGACCAGTGACCAGTGACCAGTGACCAGTGACCAGTGACCAGTGACCAGTGACCAGTGACCTGCGAAATTGACCAGTGACCATTGACCAGTGACCAGCGAAAGTGACCAGTGACGAGTGACCTGTGACAAGTGACCAGTGACCAGCGACCAGTGACCAGTGACCAGTGACCAGTGACCAGTGACCAGTGACCAGCGAAAGTGACCAGTGACCAGTGACCAGTGACCAGCGAAATCGACCAGTGACCAGTGACCAGAGACCAGTGACTAGCCAAATTGACCAGAGACCAGTGACCAGTGACCAGTGACCAGCGGTAGTGACCAGTGATCAGTGACCGTTGAACAGTGACCTGTGACCAGTGACCAGTGACCAGCGAAAGTGACCAGGGACCAGTGACCAGTGACCAGTGACCAGTGACCACTGACCATTGACCAGTGACCAGTGACCAGTGACCAGTGACCAGTGACCAGCGACCAGTGACCATTGACCATTGACCAGTGACCAGTGACCAGCAAAAATGACCAGTGACCAGTGACCAGTGACCAGTGACCAGTGACCAGTTACAAGTGACCAGTGACAAGCGACCAGTGACCAGTGACGAGCGACCAGTGATCAGTGACCATTGACCAGTGACCAGTGACCAGTGACCAGCGAAAGTGACCAGGGACCAGTGACCAGTGACCAGTGACCAGTGACCAGTGACCAGTGACCAGTGACCAGTGACCAGTGACCAGTGACCAGTGACCAGTGACAAGTGACCAGTGACCAGCGACCAGTGACCAGTGACCAGTGACCATTGACCAGTGACCAGTGACCAGTGACCAGCGAACGTGACCAGGGACCAGTGACCAGTGACCAGTGACCAGTGACCAGTGACCAGCGAAAGTGACCAGTGACCAGTGACCAGTGACCAGTGACCAGTGACCAGTGACCAGTGACCAGTGACTAGTGACCATTGACCAGTGACCAGTGACCAGCAAAAATGACCAGTGACCAGTGACCAGTGACCAGTGACCAGTGACCAGTGACCAGCAAAAATGACCAGTGACCAGTGACCAGTGACCAGTGACCAGCGAAAGTGACAAGTGACCAGTGAACATTGACCAGTGACCAGTGACCAGTGACCAGTGACCAGCGACCAGTGACCAGTGACCATTGACCAGTGACCAGTGACCAGTGACCAGCGAAAGTGACCAGTGACCAGTGACCAGTGACCAGTGACCAGTGACCAGTGACCAGTGACCAGTGACCAGTGACCAGTGACCAGTGACCAGTTACAAGTGACCAGTGACCAGCGACCAGTGACCAGTGACGAGCGACCAGTGACCAGTGACCATTGACCAGTGACCAGTGACCAGTGACCAGCGAAAGTGACCAGGGACCAGTGACCAGTGACCAGTGACCAGCGAAAGTGACCAGTGACCAGTGACCAGTGACCAGTGACCAGCGGTAGTGACCAGTGATCAGTGACCAGTGAACAGTGACCAGTGACCAGCGAAATTGACCAGTGACCAGCGAAAGTGACCAGTGACGAGTGACCTGTGACAAGTGACCAGTGACCAGCGACCAGTGACCAGTGACCAGTGACCAGTGACCAGTGACTAGCCAAATTGACCAGAGACCAGTGACCAGTGACCAGTGACCAGCGGTAGTGACCAGTGATCAGTGACCGTTGAACAGTGACCAGTGACCAGTGACCAGTGACCAGTGACCAGTTACAAGTGACCAGTGACCAGCGACCAGTGACCAGTGACGAGCGACCAGTGACCAGTGACCATTGACCAGTGACCAGTGACCAGTGACCAGCGAAAGTGACCAGGGACCAGTGACCAGTGACCAGTGACCAGCGAAAGTGACCAGTGACCAGTGACCAGTGACCAGTGACCAGCGGTAGTGACCAGTGATCAGTGACCAGTGAACAGTGACCAGTGACCAGCGAAATTGACCAGTGACCAGCGAAAGTGACCAGTGACGAGTGACCTGTGACAAGTGACCAGTGACCAGCGACCAGTGACCAGTGACCAGTGACCAGTGACCAGTGACTAGCCAAATTGACCAGAGACCAGTGACCAGTGACCAGTGACCAGCGGTAGTGACCAGTGATCAGTGACCGTTGAACAGTGACCAGTGACCAGTGACCAGTGACCAGCGAAAGTGACCAGGGACCAGTGACCAGTGACCAGTGACCAGTGACCACTGACCATTGACCAGTGACCAGTGACCAGTGACCAGTGACCAGTGACCAGTGACCAGCGACCAGTGACCATTGACCATTGACCAGTGACCAGTGACCAGCAAAAATGACCAGTGACCAGTGACCAGTGACCAGTGACCAGTGACCAGTTACAAGTGACCAGTGACCAGCGACCAGTGACCAGTGACGAGCGACCAGTGACCAGTGACCATTGACCAGTGACCAGTGACCAGTGACCAGCGAAAGTGACCAGGGACCAGTGACCAGTGACCAGTGACCAGTGACCAGCGAAGGTGACCAGTGACCAGTGAACAGTGACCAGCGAAATTGACCAGTTTCCAGTGACCAGTGACCAGCGAAAGTGACCAGTGAACAGTGACCAGCGAAATAGACCAGTGACCATTGACCAGTGACCAGCGAAAGTGACCAGTGACGAGTGACCAGTGACAAGTGACCAGTGACAAGTGACCAGTGACCACTGACCAGTGACCAGTGACCAGTGACCAGTGACCAGTGACCAGTGACCAGTGACCAGCGAAAGTGACCAGTGAACAGTGACCAGCGAAATTGACCAGTGACCATTGACCAGTGACCAGCGAAAGTGACCAGTGACCAGTGACCAGTGACCAGTGACCAGTGACCAGTAGCCAGTGACCAGTGACCAGCGAAAGTGACAAGTGACCAGTGACCAGTGACCAGTGACCAGCGAAGGTGACCAGTGACCAGTGAACAGTGACCAGCGAAATTGACCAGTTTCCAGTGACCAGTGACCAGCGAAAGTGACCAGTGAACAGTGACCAGCGAAATTGACCAGTGACCATTGACCAGTGACCAGCGAAAGTGACCAGTGACGAGTGACCAGTGACAAGTGACCAGTGACAAGTGACCAGTGACCACTGACCAGTGACCAGTGACCAGTGACCAGTGACCAGTGACCAGTGACCAGCGAAATTGACCAGTTTCCAGTGACCAGTGACCAGCGAAAGTGACCAGTGAACAGTGACCAGCGAAATTGACCAGTGACAAGTGACCAGTGACCACTGACCAGTGACCAGTGACCACTGACCAGTCACCAGTGACCAGTCACCAGGGACCAGTGACCAGCGAAAGTGACCAGTGACCAGTGACTAGCCAAATTGAGCAGTGAGCAGTGACCAGTGACCAGTGACCAGTGACCAGTGACCAGTGACCAGTGACCAGTGACCAGCGAAATTGACCAGTGACCATTGACCAGTGACCAGCGAAAGTGACCAGTGACGAGTGACCTGTGACAAGTGACCAGTGACCAGCGACCAGTGACCAGTGACCAGCGAAAGTGACCAGTGACCAGTGACCAGTGACCAGCGAAATCGACCAGTGACCAGTGACCAGAGATCAGTGACTAGCCAAATTGACCAGAGACCAGTGACCAGTGACCAGTGACCAGCGGTAGTGACCAGTGATCAGTGACCAGTGAACAGTGACCAGTCACCAGGGACCAGTGACCAGCGAAAGTGACCAGTGACCAGTGACTAGCCAAATTGAGCAGTGAGCAGTGACCAGTGACCAGTGACCAGTGACCAGTGACCAGTGACCAGCGAAATTGACCAGTGACCATTGACCAGTGACCAGCGAAAGTGACCAGTGACGAGTGACCTGTGACAAGTGACCAGTGACCAGCGACCAGTGACCAGTGACCAGTGACCAGTGACCAGTGACCAGTGACCAGCGAAAGTGACCAGTGACCAGTGACCAGTGACCAGCGAAATCGACCAGTGACCAGTGACCAGAGACCAGTGACTAGCCAAATTGACCAGAGACCAGTGACCAGTGACCAGTGACCAGCGGTAGTGACCAGTGATCAGTGACCGTTGAACAGTGACCAGTGACCAGTGACCAGTGACCAGCGAAAGTGACCAGGGACCAGTGACCAGTGACCAGTGACCAGTGACCAGTGACCAGCGAAAGTGACCAGGGACCAGTGACCAGTGACCAGTGACCAGTGACCAGTGACCAGTGACCAGTGACCAGTGACCAGTGACCAGTGACCAGTGACAAGTGACCAGTGACCAGCGACCAGTGACCAGTGACCAGTGACCATTGACCAGTGACCAGTGACCAGTGACCAGCGAACGTGACCAGGGACCAGTGACCAGTGACCAGTGACCAGTGACCAGTGACCAGCGAAAGTGACCAGGGACCAGCGACCAGTGACCAGTGACCAGTGACCAGTGACCAGTGACCAGTGACCAGTGACCAGTGACCAGTGACCATTGACCAGTGACCAGTGACCAGCAAAAATGACCAGTGACCAGTGACCAGTGACCAGTGACCTGTGACCAGCAAAAATGACCAGTGACCAGTGACCAGTGACCAGTGACCAGCGAAAGTGACAAGTGACCAGTGACCATTGACCAGTGACCAGTGACCAGTGACCAGTGACCAGCGACCAGTGACCAGTGACCATTGACCAGTGACCAGTGACCAGTGACCAGCGAAAGTGACCAGTGACCAGTGACCAGTGACCAGTGACCAGTGACCAGTGACCAGTGACCAGTGACCAGTTACAAGTGACCAGTGACCAGCGACCAGTGACCAGTGACGAGCGACCAGTGACCAGTGACCATTGACCAGTGACCAGTGACCAGTGACCAGCGAAAGTGACCAGGGACCAGTGACCAGTGACCAGTGACCAGCGAAAGTGACCAGTGACCAGTGACCAGTGACCAGTGACCAGCGAAAGTGACCAGTGACCAGTGAACAGTGACCAGTGACCAGCGAAATTGACCAGTGACCAGCGAAAGTGACCAGTGACGAGTGACCTGTGACAAGTGACCAGTGACCAGCGACCAGTGACCAGTGACCAGTGACCAGTGACCAGTGACCAGCGAAAGTGACCAGGGACCAGTCACCAGTGACAAGTGACCAGTGACCAGTGACCAGCGACCAGTGACCAGTGACAAGTGACAAGTGACCAGTGACCAGTGACCAGCGAAAGTGACAAGTGACCAGTGACCAGTGACCAGTGACCAGTGACCAGTGACCAGTGACCAGCGAAAGTGACCAGTGACCAGTGACCAGTGACAAGTGACCAGTGACCAGCGAAAGTGACCAGGGACCAGCGACCAGTGACCAGTGACCAGTGACCAGTGACCAGTGACCAGTGACCAGTGACCAGTGACCAGTGACCAGTGACCAGTGACCAGTGACCAGTGACCATTGACCAGTGACCAGTGACCAGCAAAAATGACCAGTGACCAGTGACCAGTGACCAGTGACCAGTGACCAGCAAAAATGACCAGTGATCAGTGACCAGTGACCAGCGAAAGTGACAAGTGACAAGTGACCAGTGACCATTGACCAGTGACCAGTGACCAGTGACCTGTGACCAGCGACCAGTGACCAGTGACCATTGACCAGTGACCAGTGACCAGTGACCAGCGAAAGTGACCAGTGACCAGTGACCAGTGACCAGTGACCAGTGACCAGTGACCAGAGACCAGTGACCAGTGACCAGTGACCAGCGACCAGTGACCAGTGACGAGCGACCAGTGACCAGTGACCATTGACCAGCGAAAGTGACCAGGGACCAGTGACCAGTGACCAGTGACCAGCGAAAGTGACCAGTGACGAGTGACCTGTGACAAGTGACCAGTGACCAGCGACCAGTGACCAGTGTCCAGTGACCAGTGACCAGTGACCAGCGAAAGTGACCAGGGACCAGTGACCAGTGACCAGTGACCAGAGACCAGTGACCAGTGACCAGCGACCAGTGACCAGTGACCATTGACCAGTGACCAGTCACCAGCAAAAATGACCAGTGACCAGTGACCAGCAAAAATGACCAGTGACCAGTGACCAGTGACCAGTGACCAGCGAAAGTGACAAGTGACCAGCGAAAGTGACCAGTGACCAGTGAACAGTGACCAGCGAAATTGACCAGTTTCCAGTCACCAGTGACAAGTGACCAGTGACCAGTGACCAGCGACCAGTGACCAGTGACAAGTGACAAGTGACCAGTGACCAGTGACCAGCGAAAGTGACAAGTGACCAGTGACCAGTGACCAGTGACCAGTGACCAGTGACCAGTGACCAGTGACCAGTGACCAGTGACCAGTGACCAGTGACCAGTGACCAGTGACCAGTGACCAGTGACCAGTTACAAGTGACCAGTGACCAGCGACCAGTGACCAGTAACGAGCGACCAGTGACCAGTGACCATTGACCAGTGACCAGTGACCAGTGACCAGCGAAAGTGACCAGGGACCAGTGACCAGTGACCAGTGACCAGCGAAAGTGACCAGTGACCAGTGACCAGTGACCAGTGACCAGCGGTAGTGACCAGTGATCAGTGACCAGTGAACAGTGACCAGTGACCAGCGAAATTGACCAGTGACCAGCGAAAGTGACCAGTGACGAGTGACCTGTGACAAGTGACCAGTGACCAGCGACCAGTGACCAGTGACCAGTGACCAGTGACCAGTGACCAGTGACCAGCGAAAGTGACCAGGGACCAGTGACCAGTGACCAGTGACCAGTGACCAGTGACCAGCGACCAGTGACCAGTGACCATTGACCAGTGACCAGTGACCAGCAAAAATGACCAGTGACCAGTGACCAGCAAAAATGACCAGTGACCAGTGACCAGTGACCAGTGACCAGCGAAAGTGACAAGTGACCAGTGACCATTGACCAGTGACCAGTGACCAGCGAAAGTGACCAGTGACCAGTGAACAGTGACCAGCGAAATTGACCAGTTTCCAGTCACCAGTGACAAGTGACCAGTGACCAGTGACCAGCGACCAGTGACCAGTGACAAGTGACAAGTGACCAGTGACCAGTGACCAGCGAAAGTGACAAGTGACCAGTGACCAGTGACCAGTGACCAGTGACCAGTGAACAGTGACCAGCGAAAGTGACCAGTGAACAGTGACCAGCGAAATTGACCAGTGACCATTGACCAGTGACCAGCGCAAGTGACCAGTGACGAGTGACCAGTGTCAAGTGACCAGTGACAAGTGACCAGTGACCACTGACCAGTGACCAGTGACCACTGACCAGTCACCACTGACCAGTGACCAGGGACCAGTGACCAGCGAAAGTGACCAGTGACCAGTGACCAGTGACCAGTGACTAGCCAAATTGAGCAGTGAGCAGTGACCAGTGACCAGTGACCAGTGACCAGTGACCAGTGACCAGTGACCATTGACCAGTGACCAGTGACCAGTGACCAGTGACCAGCGAAATTGACCAGTGACCATTGACCAGTGACCAGGGAAAGTGACCAGTGACGAGTGACCTGTGACAAGTGACCAGTGACCAGCGACCAGTGACCAGTGACCAGTGACCAGTGACCAGTGACCAGTGACCAGCGAAAGTGACCAGTGACCAGTGACCAGTGACCAGCGAAATCGACCAGTGACCAGTGACCAGAGACCAGTGACTAGCCAAATTGACCAGAGACCAGTGACCAGTGACCAGTGACCAGCGGTAGTGACCAGTAATCAGTGACCGTTGAACAGTGACCAGTGACCAGTGACCAGTGACCAGCGAAAGTGACCAGGGACCATTGACCAGTGACCAGTGACCAGTGACCACTGACCATTGACCAGTGACCAGTGACCAGTGACCAGTGACCAATGACTAGCCAAATTGAGCAGTGAGCAGTGACCAGTGACTAGTGACCAGTGACCAGTGACCAGTGACCAGTGACCAGTGACCAGTGACCAGTGACCAGTGACCAGTGACCTGCGAAATTGACCAGTGACCATTGACCAGTGACCAGCGAAAGTGACCAGTGACGAGTGACCTGTGACAAGTGACCAGTGACCAGCGACCAGTGACCAGTTACCAGTGACCAGTGACCAGTGACCAGTGACCAGCGAAAGTGACCAGTGACCAGTGACCAGTGACCAGCGAAATCGACCAGTGACCAGTGACCAGAGACCAGTGACTAGCCAAATTGACCAGAGACCAGTGACCAGTGACCAGTGACCAGCGGTAGTGACCAGTGATCAGTGACCGTTGAACAGTGACCTGTGACCAGTGACCAGTGACCAGCGAAAGTGACCAGGGACCAGTGACCAGTGACCAGTGACCAGTGACCACTGACCATTGACCAGTGACCATTGACCAGTGACCAGTGACCAGCAAAAATGACCAGTGACCAGTGACCAGCAAAAATGACCAGTGACCAGTGACCAGTGACCAGTGACCAGCGAAAGTGACAAGTGACCAGTGACCATTGACCAGTGACCAGTGACCAGCGAAAGTGACCAGTGACCAGTGAACAGTGACCAGCGAAATTGACCAGTTTCCAGTCACCAGTGACAAGTGACCAGTGACCAGTGACCAGCGACCAGTGACCAGTGACAAGTGACAAGTGACCAGTGACCAGTGACCAGCGAAAGTGACAAGTGACCAGTGACCAGTGACCAGTGACCAGTGACCAGTGACCAGTGACCAGCGAAAGTGACCAGTGAACAGTGACCAGCGAAATTGACCAGTGACCATTGACCAGTGACCAGCGCAAGTGACCAGTGACGAGTGACCAGTGTCAAGTGACCAGTGACAAGTGACCAGTGACCACTGACCAGTGACCAGTGACCACTGACCAGTCACCACTGACCAGTGACCAGGGACCAGTGACCAGCGAAAGTGACCAGTGACCAGTGACCAGTGACCAGTGACTAGCCAAATTGAGCAGTGAGCAGTGACCAGTGACCAGTGACCAGTGACCAGTGACCAGTGACCAGTGACCATTGACCAGTGACCAGTGACCAGTGACCAGTGACCAGCGAAATTGACCAGTGACCATTGACCAGTGACCAGGGAAAGTGACCAGTGACGAGTGACCTGTGACAAGTGACCAGTGACCAGCGACCAGTGACCAGTGACCAGTGACCAGTGACCAGTGACCAGTGACCAGCGAAAGTGACCAGTGACCAGTGACCAGTGACCAGCGAAATCGACCAGTGACCAGTGACCAGAGACCAGTGACTAGCCAAATTGACCAGAGACCAGTGACCAGTGACCAGTGACCAGCGGTAGTGACCAGTGATCAGTGACCGTTGAACAGTGACCAGTGACCAGTGACCAGTGACCAGCGAAAGTGACCAGGGACCATTGACCAGTGACCAGTGACCAGTGACCACTGACCATTGACCAGTGACCAGTGACCAGTGACCAGTGACCAGTGACCAATGACTAGCCAAATTGAGCAGTGAGCAGTGACCAGTGACCAGTGACCAGTGACCAGTGACCAGTGACCAGTGACCAGTGACCAGTGACCAGTGACCAGTGACCAGTGACCAGTGACCTGCGAAATTGACCAGTGACCATTGACCAGTGACCAGCGAAAGTGACCAGTGACGAGTGACCTGTGACAAGTGACCAGTGACCAGCGACCAGTGACCAGTGACCAGTGACCAGTGACCAGTGACCAGTGACCAGCGAAAGTGACCAGTGACCAGTGACCAGTGACCAGCGAAATCGACCAGTGACCAGTGACCAGAGACCAGTGACTAGCCAAATTGACCAGAGACCAGTGACCAGTGACCAGTGACCAGCGGTAGTGACCAGTGATCAGTGACCGTTGAACAGTGACCTGTGACCAGTGACCAGTGACCAGCGAAAGTGACCAGGGACCAGTGACCAGTGACCAGTGACCAGTGACCAGTGACCACTGACCATTGACCAGTGACCAGTGACCAGTGACCAGTGACCAGTGACCAGCGACCAGTGACCATTGACCATTGACCAGTGACCAGTGACCAGCAAAAATGACCAGTGACCAGTGACCAGTGACCAGTGACCAGTGACCAGTTACAAGTGACCAGTGACAAGCGACCAGTGACCAGTGACGAGCGACCAGTGATCAGTGACCATTGACCAGTGACCAGTGACCAGTGACCAGCGAAAGTGACCAGGGACCAGTGACCAGTGACCAGTGACCAGTGACCAGTGACCAGTGACCAGTGACCAGTGACCAGTGACCAGTGACAAGTGACCAGTGACCAGCGACCAGTGACCAGTGACCAGTGACCATTGACCAGTGACCAGTGACCAGTGACCAGCGAACGTGACCAGGGACCAGTGACCAGTGACCAGTGACCAGTGACCAGTGACCAGTGACCAGTGACCAGTGACTAGTGACCATTGACCAGTGACCAGTGACCAGCAAAAATGACCAGTGACCAGTGACCAGTGACCAGTGACCAGTGACCAGTGACCAGCAAAAATGACCAGTGACCAGTGACCAGTGACCAGTGACCAGCGAAAGTGACAAGTGACCAGTGACCATTGACCAGTGACCAGTGACCAGTGACCAGTGACCAGCGACCAGTGACCAGTGACCATTGACCAGTGACCAGTGACCAGTGACCAGCGAAAGTGACCAGTGACCAGTGACCAGTGACCAGTGACCAGTGACCAGTGACCAGTGACCAGTGACCAGTTACAAGTGACCAGTGACCAGCGACCAGTGACCAGTGACGAGCGACCAGTGACCAGTGACCATTGACCAGTGACCAGTGACCAGTGACCAGTGACCAGCGAAAGTGACCAGGGACCAGTGACCAGTGACCAGTGACCAGCGAAAGTGACCAGTGACCAGTGACCAGTGACCAGTGACCAGCGGTAGTGACCAGTGATCAGTGACCAGTGAACAGTGACCAGTGACCAGCGAAATTGACCAGTGACCAGCGAAAGTGACCAGTGACGAGTGACCTGTGACAAGTGACCAGTGACCAGCGACCAGTGACCAGTGACCAGTGACCAGTGACCAGTGACTAGCCAAATTGACCAGAGACCAGTGACCAGTGACCAGTGACCAGCGGTAGTGACCAGTGATCAGTGACCGTTGAACAGTGACCAGTGACCAGTGACCAGTGACCAGCGAAAGTGACCAGGGACCAGTGACCAGTGACCAGTGACCAGTGACCACTGACCATTGACCAGTAAGCAGGGACCAGTGACCAGTGACCAGTGACCAGTGACCAGTGACCAGCGACCAGTGACCATTGACCATTGACCAGTGACCAGTGACCAGCAAAAATGACCAGTGACCAGTGACCAGTGACCAGTGACCAGTGACCAGTTACAAGTGACCAGTGACCAGCGACCAGTGACCAGTGACGAGCGACCAGTGACCAGTGACCATTGACCAGTGACCAGTGACCAGTGACCAGCGAAAGTGACCAGGGACCAGTGACCAGTGACCAGTGACCAGTGACCAGCGAAGGTGACCAGTGACCAGTGAACAGTGACCAGCGAAATTGACCAGTTTCCAGTGACCAGTGACCAGCGAAAGTGACCAGTGAACAGTGACCAGCGAAATAGACCAGTGACCATTGACCAGTGACCAGCGAAAGTGACCAGTGACGAGTGACCAGTGACAAGTGACCAGTGACAAGTGACCAGTGACCACTGACCAGTGACCAGTGACCAGTGACCAGTGACCAGTGACCAGTGACCAGTGACCAGCGAAAGTGACCAGTGAACAGTGACCAGCGAAATTGACCAGTGACCATTGACCAGTGACCAGCGAAAGTGACCAGTGACCAGTGACCAGTGACCAGTGACCAGTGACCAGTAGCCAGTGACCAGTGACCAGCGAAAGTGACAAGTGACCAGTGACCAGTGACCAGTGACCAGCGAAGGTGACCAGTGACCAGTGAACAGTGACCAGCGAAATTGACCAGTTTCCAGTGACCAGTGACCAGCGAAAGTGACCAGTGAACAGTGACCAGCGAAATTGACCAGTGACCATTGACCAGTGACCAGCGAAAGTGACCAGTGACGAGTGACCAGTGACAAGTGACCAGTGACAAGTGACCAGTGACCACTGACCAGTGACCAGTGACCAGTGACCAGTGACCAGTGACCAGTGACCAGCGAAGGTGACCAGTGACCAGTGAACAGTGACCAGCGAAATTGACCAGTTTCCAGTGACCAGTGACCAGCGAAAGTGACCAGTGAACAGTGACCAGCGAAATTGACCAGTGGCAAGTGACCAGTGACCACTGACCAGTGACCAGTGACCACTGACCAGTCACCAGTGACCAGTCACCAGGGACCAGTGACCAGCGAAAGTGACCAGTGACCAGTGACTAGCCAAATTGAGCAGTGAGCAGTGACCAGTGACCAGTGACCAGTGACCAGTGACCAGTGACCAGTGACCAGTGACCAGCGAAATTGACCAGTGACCATTGACCAGTGACCAGCGAAAGTGACCAGTGACGAGTGACCTGTGACAAGTGACCAGTGACCAGCGACCAGTGACCAGTGACCAGCGAAAGTGACCAGTGACCAGTGACCAGTGACCAGCGAAATCGACCAGTGACCAGTGACCAGAGATCAGTGACTAGCCAAATTGACCAGAGACCAGTGACCAGTGACCAGTGACCAGCGGTAGTGACCAGTGATCAGTGACCAGTGAACAGTGACCAGTGACCAGTGACCAGTGACCAGCGAAAGTGACCAGGGACCAGTGACCAGTGACCAGTGACCAGTGACCACTGACCATTGACCAGTGACCAGTGACCAGTGACCAGTGACCAGTGACCAGTGACCAGTGACCAGCGACCAGTGAACAGTGACCATTGACCAGTGACCAGTGACCAGCAAAAATGACCAGTGACCAGTGACCAGTGACCAGTGACCAGTGACCAGTGACCAGCGAAAGTGACAAGTGACCAGTGACCAGTGACCAGTGACCAGTGACCAGCAAAAATGACCAGTGACCAGTGACCAGTGACCAGTGACCAGCGAAAGTGACAAGTGACCAGTGACCATTGACCAGTGACCAGTGACCAGTGACCAGTGACCAGCGACCAGTGACCAGTGACCATTGACCAGTGACCAGTGACCAGTGACCAGCGAAAGTGACCAGTGACCAGTGACCAGTGACCAGTGACCAGTGACCAGTGACCAGTGACCAGTGACCAGTGACCAGTGACCAGTGACTAGTGACCAGTGACCAGCGACCAGTGACCAGTGACCATTGACCAGTGACCAGTGACCAGCAAAAATGACCAGTGACCAGTGACCAGCAAAAATGACCAGTGACCAGTGACCAGTGACCAGTGACCAGCGAAAGTGACAAGTGACCAGCGAAAGTGACCAGTGACCAGTGAACAGTGACCAGCGAAATTGACCAGTTACCAGTCGCCAGTGACAAGTGACCAGTGACCAGTGACCAGCGACCAGTGACCAGTGACAAGTGACAAGTGACCAGTGACCAGTGACCAGCGAAAGTGACAAGTGACCAGTGACCAGTGACCAGTGACCAGTGACCAGTGACCAGTGACCAGTGACCAGCGAAAGTGACCAGTGACCAGTGACCAGTGACCAGTGACCAGTGACCAGTAGCCAGTGACCAGTGACCAGCGAAAGTGACAAGTGACCAGTGACCAGTGACCAGTGACCAGTGTCCAGTGACCAGTGACCAGCGAAGGTGACCAGTGACCAGTGAACAGTGACCAGCGAAATTGACCAGTTTCCAGTGACCAGTGACCAGCGAAAGTGACCAGTGAACAGTGACCAGCGAAATTGACCAGTGACCATTGACCAGTGACCAGCGAAAGTGACCAGTGACGAGTGACCAGTGACAAGTGACCAGTGACAAGTGACCAGTGACCACTGACCAGTGACCAGTGACCAGTGACCAGTGACCAGTGACCAGTGACCAGTGACCAGTGACCAGCGAAGGTGACCAGTGACCAGTGACCAGTGACCAGTGACCAGTGACCATTGACCAGCGAAGGTGACCAGTGACCAGTGAACAGTGACCAGCGAAATTGACCAGTTTCCAGTGACCAGTGACCAGCGAAAGTGACCAGTGAACAGTGACCAGCGAAATTGACCAGTGACCAGCGAAAGTGACCAGTGACGAGTGACCAGTGACAAGTGACCAGTGACAAGTGACCAGTGACCACTGACCAGTGACCAGTGACCAGTGACCAGTGACCAGTGACCAGTGACCAGTGACCAGCGAAAGTGACCAGTGAACAGTGACCAGCGAAATTGACCAGTGACCATTGACCAGTGACCAGCGAAAGTGACCAGTGACCAGTGACCAGTGACCAGTGACCAGTGACCAGTAGCCAGTGACCAGTGACCAGCGAAAGTGACAAGTGACCAGTGACCAGTGACCAGTGACCAGTGACCAGTGACCAGTGACCAGTGACCAGTGACCAGTGACCAGTGACCAGTGACCAGTGACCAGCGAAGGTGACCAGTGACCAGTGAACAGTGACCAGCGAAATTGACCAGTTTCCAGTGACCAGTGACCAGCGAAAGTGACCAGTGAACAGTGACCAGCGAAATTGACCAGTGACCATTGACCAGTGACCAGCGAAAGTGACCAGTGACGAGTGACCAGTGACAAGTGACCAGTGACAAGTGACCAGTGACAAGTGACCAGTGACCACTGACCAGTGACCAGTGACCAGTGACCAGTGACCAGTGACCAGTGACCAGTGACCAGCGAAGGTGACCAGTGACCAGTGAACAGTGACCAGCGAAATTGACCAGTTTCCAGTGACCAGTGACCAGCGAAAGTGACCAGTGAACAGTGACCAGCGAAATTGAACAGTGACCATTGACCAGTGACAAGCGAAAGTGACCAGTGACGAGTGACCAGTGACAAGTGACCAGTGACAAGTGACCAGTGACCACTGACCAGTGACCAGTGACCACTGACCAGTCACCAGTGACCAGTCACCAGGGACCAGTGACCAGTGACCACTGACCAGTCACCAGTGACCAGTCACCAGGGACCAGTGACCAGCGAAAGTGACCAGTGACCAGTGACTAGCCAAATTGAGCAGTGAGCAGTGACCAGTGACCAGTGACCAGCGAAATTGACCAGTGACCATTGACCAGTGACCAGCGAAAGTGACCAGTGACGAGTGACCTGTGACAAGTGACCAGTGACCAGCGACCAGTGACCAGTGACCAGTGACCAGTGACCAGTGACCAGTGACCAGCGAAAGTGACCAGTGACCAGTGACCAGTGACCAGCGAAATCGACCAGTGACCAGTGACCAGAGACCAGTGACTAGCCAAATTGACCAGAGACCAGTGACCAGTGACCAGTGACCAGCGGTAGTGACCAGTGATCAGTGACCGTTGAACAGTGACCAGTGACCAGTGACCAGTGACCAGCGAAAGTGACCAGGGACCAGTGACCAGTGACCAGTGACCAGTGACCAGTGACCAGCGAAAGTGACCAGGGACCAGTGACCAGTGACCAGTGACCAGTGACCAGTGACCAGTGACCAGTGACCAGTGACCAGTGACCAGTGACCAGTGACAAGTGACCAGTGACCAGCGACCAGTGACCAGTGACCAGTGACCATTGACCAGTGACCAGTGACCAGTGACCAGCGAACGTGACCAGGGACCAGTGACCAGTGACCAGTGACCAGTGACCAGTGACCAGCGAAAGTGACCAGGGACCAGCGACCAGTGACCAGTGACCAGTGACCAGTGACCAGTGACCAGTGACCAGTGACCAGTGACCATTGACCAGTGACCAGTGACCAGCAAAAATGACCAGTGACCAGTGACCAGTGACCAGTGACCTGTGACCAGCAAAAATGACCAGTGACCAGTGACCAGTGACCAGTGACCAGCGAAAGTGACAAGTGACCAGTGACCATTGACCAGTGACCAGTGACCAGTGACCAGTGACCAGCGACCAGTGACCAGTGACCATTGACCAGTGACCAGTGACCAGTGACCAGCGAAAGTGACCAGTGACCAGTGACCAGTGACCAGTGACCAGTGACCAGTGACCAGTGACCAGTGACCAGTGACCAGTTACAAGTGACCAGTGACCAGCGACCAGTGACCAGTGACGAGCGACCAGTGACCAGTGACCATTGACCAGTGACCAGTGACCAGTGACCAGCGAAAGTGACCAGGGACCAGTGACCAGTGACCAGTGACCAGCGAAAGTGACCAGTGACCAGTGACCAGTGACCATTCACCAGTGACCAGTGACCAGTGACCAGCGAAAGTGACCAGTGACCAGTGAACAGTGACCAGTGACCAGCGAAATTGACCAGTGACCAGCGAAAGTGACCAGTGACGAGTGACCTGTGACAAGTGACCAGTGACCAGCGACCAGTGACCAGTGACCAGTGACCAGTGACCAGTGACCAGCGAAAGTGACCAGGGACCAGTCACCAGTGACAAGTGACCAGTGACCAGTGACCAGCGACCAGTGACCAGTGACAAGTGACAAGTGACCAGTGACCAGTGACCAGCGAAAGTGACAAGTGACCAGTGACCAGTGACCAGTGACCAGTGACCAGTGACCAGTGACCAGTGACCAGCGAAAGTGACCAGTGACCAGTGACCAGTGACCAGTGACCAGTGACCAGCGAAAGTGACCAGGGACCAGCGACCAGTGACCAGTGACCAGTGACCAGTGACCAGTGACCAGTGACCAGTGACCAGTGACCAGTGACCAGTGACCAGTGACCAGTGACCATTGACCAGTGACCAGTGACCAGCAAAAATGACCAGTGACCAGTGACCAGTGACCAGTGACCAGTGACCAGCAAAAATGACCAGTGATCAGTGACCAGTGACCAGTGACCAGCGAAAGTGACAAGTGACCAGTGACCATTGACCATTGACCAGTGACCAGTGACCAGTGACCAGTGACCAGCAAAAATGACCAGTGATCAGTGACCAGTGACCAGTGACCAGCGAAAGTGACAAGTGACCAGTGACCATTGACCAGTGACCAGTGACCAGTGACCTGTGACCAGCGACCAGTGACCAGTGACCATTGACCAGTGACCAGTGACCAGTGACCAGCGAAAGTGACCAGTGACCAGTGACCAGTGACCAGTGACCAGTGACCAGTGACCAGAGACCAGTGACCAGTGACCAGTGACCAGCGACCAGTGACCCGTGACGAGCGACCAGTGACCAGTGACCATTGACCAGCGAAAGTGACCAGGGACCAGTGACCAGTGACCAGTGACCAGCGAAAGTGACCAGTGACGAGTGACCTGTGACAAGTGACCAGTGACCAGCGACCAGTGACCAGTGACCAGTGACCAGTGACCAGTGACCAGCGAAAGTGACCAGGGACCAGTGACCAGTGACCAGTGACCAGAGACCAGTGACCAGTGACCAGCGACCAGTGACCAGTGACCATTGACCAGTGACCAGTGACCAGCAAAAATGACCAGTGACCAGTGACCAGCAAAAATGACCAGTGACCAGTGACCAGTGACCAGTGACCAGTGACCACTGACCATTGACCAGTGACCAGTGACCAGTGACCAGTGACCAATGACTAGCCAAATTGAGCAGTGACCAGTGACCAGTGACCAGTGACCACTGACCAGTGACCAGTGACCAGTGACCAGTGACCAGCGAAAGTGACCAGTGAACAGTGACCAGCGAAATTGACCAGTGACCATTGACCAGTGACCAGCGAAAGTGACCAGTGACCAGTGACCAGTGACCAGTGACCAGTGACCAGTAGCCAGTGACCAGTGACCAGCGAAAGTGACAAGTGACCAGTGACCAGTGACCAGTGACCAGTGACCAGTGACCAGTGACCAGTGACCAGTGACCAGTGACCAGTGACCAGTGACCAGTGACCAGCGAAGGTGACCAGTGACCAGTGAACAGTGACCAGCGAAATTGACCAGTTTCCAGTGACCAGTGACCAGCGAAAGTGACCAGTGAACAGTGACCAGCGAAATTGACCAGTGACCATTGACCAGTGACCAGCGAAAGTGACCAGTGACGAGTGACCAGTGACAAGTGACCAGTGACAAGTGACCAGTGACAAGTGACCAGTGACCACTGACCAGTGACCAGTGACCAGTGACCAGTGACCAGTGACCAGTGACCAGTGACCAGCGAAGGTGACCAGTGACCAGTGAACAGTGACCAGCGAAATTGACCAGTTTCCAGTGACCAGTGACCAGCGAAAGTGACCAGTGAACAGTGACCAGCGAAATTGAACAGTGACCATTGACCAGTGACAAGCGAAAGTGACCAGTGACGAGTGACCAGTGACAAGTGACCAGTGACAAGTGACCAGTGACCACTGACCAGTGACCAGTGACCACTGACCAGTCACCAGTGACCAGTCACCAGGGACCAGTGACCAGCGAAAGTGACCAGTGACCAGTGACTAGCCAAATTGAGCAGTGAGCAGTGACCAGTGACCAGTGACCAGCGAAATTGACCAGTGACCATTGACCAGTGACCAGCGAAAGTGACCAGTGACGAGTGACCTGTGACAAGTGACCAGTGACCAGCGACCAGTGACCAGTGACCAGTGACCAGTGACCAGTGACCAGTGACCAGCGAAAGTGACCAGTGACCAGTGACCAGTGACCAGCGAAATCGACCAGTGACCAGTGACCAGAGACCAGTGACTAGCCAAATTGACCAGAGACCAGTGACCAGTGACCAGTGACCAGCGGTAGTGACCAGTGATCAGTGACCGTTGAACAGTGACCAGTGACCAGTGACCAGTGACCAGCGAAAGTGACCAGGGACCAGTGACCAGTGACCAGTGACCAGTGACCAGTGACCAGCGAAAGTGACCAGGGACCAGTGACCAGTGACCAGTGACCAGTGACCAGTGACCAGTGACCAGTGACCAGTGACCAGTGACCAGTGACCAGTGACAAGTGACCAGTGACCAGCGACCAGTGACCAGTGACCAGTGACCATTGACCAGTGACCAGTGACCAGTGACCAGCGAACGTGACCAGGGACCAGTGACCAGTGACCAGTGACCAGTGACCAGTGACCAGCGAAAGTGACCAGGGACCAGCGACCAGTGACCAGTGACCAGTGACCAGTGACCAGTGACCAGTGACCAGTGACCAGTGACCATTGACCAGTGACCAGTGACCAGCAAAAATGACCAGTGACCAGTGACCAGTGACCAGTGACCTGTGACCAGCAAAAATGACCAGTGACCAGTGACCAGTGACCAGTGACCAGCGAAAGTGACAAGTGACCAGTGACCATTGACCAGTGACCAGTGACCAGTGACCAGTGACCAGCGACCAGTGACCAGTGACCATTGACCAGTGACCAGTGACCAGTGACCAGCGAAAGTGACCAGTGACCAGTGACCAGTGACCAGTGACCAGTGACCAGTGACCAGTGACCAGTGACCAGTTACAAGTGACCAGTGACCAGCGACCAGTGACCAGTGACGAGCGACCAGTGACCAGTGACCATTGACCAGTGACCAGTGACCAGTGACCAGCGAAAGTGACCAGGGACCAGTGACCAGTGACCAGTGACCAGCGAAAGTGACCAGTGACCAGTGACCAGTGACCATTCACCAGTGACCAGTGACCAGTGACCAGCGAAAGTGACCAGTGACCAGTGAACAGTGACCAGTGACCAGCGAAATTGACCAGTGACCAGCGAAAGTGACCAGTGACGAGTGACCTGTGACAAGTGACCAGTGACCAGCGACCAGTGACCAGTGACCAGTGACCAGTGACCAGTGACCAGCGAAAGTGACCAGGGACCAGTCACCAGTGACAAGTGACCAGTGACCAGTGACCAGCGACCAGTGACCAGTGACAAGTGACAAGTGACCAGTGACCAGTGACCAGCGAAAGTGACAAGTGACCAGTGACCAGTGACCAGTGACCAGTGACCAGTGACCAGTGACCAGTGACCAGCGAAAGTGACCAGTGACCAGTGACCAGTGACCAGTGACCAGTGACCAGTGACCAGCGAAAGTGACCAGGGACCAGCGACCAGTGACCAGTGACCAGTGACCAGTGACCAGTGACCAGTGACCAGTGACCAGTGACCAGTGACCAGTGACCAGTGACCATTGACCAGTGACCAGTGACCAGCAAAAATGACCAGTGACCAGTGACCAGTGACCAGTGACCAGTGACCAGCAAAAATGACCAGTGATCAGTGACCAGTGACCAGTGACCAGCGAAAGTGACAAGTGACCAGTGACCATTGACCATTGACCAGTGACCAGTGACCAGTGACCAGTGACCAGCAAAAATGACCAGTGATCAGTGACCAGTGACCAGTGACCAGCGAAAGTGACAAGTGACCAGTGACCATTGACCAGTGACCAGTGACCAGTGACCTGTGACCAGCGACCAGTGACCAGTGACCATTGACCAGTGACCAGTGACCAGTGACCAGCGAAAGTGACCAGTGACCAGTGACCAGTGACCAGTGACCAGTGACCAGTGACCAGAGACCAGTGACCAGTGACCAGTGACCAGCGACCAGTGACCAGTGACGAGCGACCAGTGACCAGTGACCATTGACCAGCGAAAGTGACCAGGGACCAGTGACCAGTGACCAGTGACCAGCGAAAGTGACCAGTGACGAGTGACCTGTGACAAGTGACCAGTGACCAGCGACCAGTGACCAGTGACCAGTGACCAGTGACCAGTGACCAGCGAAAGTGACCAGGGACCAGTGACCAGTGACCAGTGACCAGAGACCAGTGACCAGTGACCAGCGACCAGTGACCAGTGACCATTGACCAGTGACCAGTGACCAGCAAAAATGACCAGTGACCAGTGACCAGCAAAAATGACCAGTGACCAGTGACCAGTGACCAGTGACCAGTGACCACTGACCATTGACCAGTGACCAGTGACCAGTGACCAGTGACCAATGACTAGCCAAATTGAGCAGTGAGCAGTGACCAGTGACTAGTGACCAGTGACCAGTGACCAGTGACCAGTGACCAGTGACCAGTGACCAGTGACCAGTGACCAGTGACCTGCGAAATTGACCAGTGACCATTGACCAGTGACCAGCGAAAGTGACCAGTGACGAGTGACCTGTGACAAGTGACCAGTGACCAGCGACCAGTGACCAGTTACCAGTGACCAGTGACCAGTGACCAGTGACCAGCGAAAGTGACCAGTGACCAGTGACCAGTGACCAGCGAAATCGACCAGTGACCAGTGACCAGAGACCAGTGACTAGCCAAATTGACCAGAGACCAGTGACCAGTGACCAGTGACCAGCGGTAGTGACCAGTGATCAGTGACCGTTGAACAGTGACCTGTGACCAGTGACCAGTGACCAGCGAAAGTGACCAGGGACCAGTGACCAGTGACCAGTGACCAGTGACCACTGACCATTGACCAGTGACCATTGACCAGTGACCAGTGACCAGCAAAAATGACCAGTGACCAGTGACCAGCAAAAATGACCAGTGACCAGTGACCAGTGACCAGTGACCAGCGAAAGTGACAAGTGACCAGTGACCATTGACCAGTGACCAGTGACCAGCGAAAGTGACCAGTGACCAGTGAACAGTGACCAGCGAAATTGACCAGTTTCCAGTCACCAGTGACAAGTGACCAGTGACCAGTGACCAGCGACCAGTGACCAGTGACAAGTGACAAGTGACCAGTGACCAGTGACCAGCGAAAGTGACAAGTGACCAGTGACCAGTGACCAGTGACCAGTGACCAGTGACCAGTGACCAGCGAAAGTGACCAGTGAACAGTGACCAGCGAAATTGACCAGTGACCATTGACCAGTGACCAGCGCAAGTGACCAGTGACGAGTGACCAGTGTCAAGTGACCAGTGACAAGTGACCAGTGACCACTGACCAGTGACCAGTGACCACTGACCAGTCACCACTGACCAGTGACCAGGGACCAGTGACCAGCGAAAGTGACCAGTGACCAGTGACCAGTGACCAGTGACTAGCCAAATTGAGCAGTGAGCAGTGACCAGTGACCAGTGACCAGTGACCAGTGACCAGTGACCAGTGACCATTGACCAGTGACCAGTGACCAGTGACCAGTGACCAGCGAAATTGACCAGTGACCATTGACCAGTGACCAGGGAAAGTGACCAGTGACGAGTGACCTGTGACAAGTGACCAGTGACCAGCGACCAGTGACCAGTGACCAGTGACCAGTGACCAGTGACCAGTGACCAGCGAAAGTGACCAGTGACCAGTGACCAGTGACCAGCGAAATCGACCAGTGACCAGTGACCAGAGACCAGTGACTAGCCAAATTGACCAGAGACCAGTGACCAGTGACCAGTGACCAGCGGTAGTGACCAGTGATCAGTGACCGTTGAACAGTGACCAGTGACCAGTGACCAGTGACCAGCGAAAGTGACCAGGGACCATTGACCAGTGACCAGTGACCAGTGACCACTGACCATTGACCAGTGACCAGTGACCAGTGACCAGTGACCAGTGACCAGTGACCAATGACTAGCCAAATTGAGCAGTGAGCAGTGACCAGTGACCAGTGACCAGTGACCAGTGACCAGTGACCAGTGACCAGTGACCAGTGACCAGTGACCAGTGACCAGTGACCAGTGACCTGCGAAATTGACCAGTGACCATTGACCAGTGACCAGCGAAAGTGACCAGTGACGAGTGACCTGTGACAAGTGACCAGTGACCAGCGACCAGTGACCAGTGACCAGTGACCAGTGACCAGTGACCAGTGACCAGCGAAAGTGACCAGTGACCAGTGACCAGTGACCAGCGAAATCGACCAGTGACCAGTGACCAGAGACCAGTGACTAGCCAAATTGACCAGAGACCAGTGACCAGTGACCAGTGACCAGCGGTAGTGACCAGTGATCAGTGACCGTTGAACAGTGACCTGTGACCAGTGACCAGTGACCAGCGAAAGTGACCAGGGACCAGTGACCAGTGACCAGTGACCAGTGACCACTGACCATTGACCAGTGACCAGTGACCAGTGACCAGTGACCAGTGACCAGCGACCAGTGACCATTGACCATTGACCAGTGACCAGTGACCAGCAAAAATGACCAGTGACCAGTGACCAGTGACCAGTGACCAGTGACCAGTTACAAGTGACCAGTGACAAGCGACCAGTGACCAGTGACGAGCGACCAGTGATCAGTGACCATTGACCAGTGACCAGTGACCAGTGACCAGCGAAAGTGACCAGGGACCAGTGACCAGTGACCAGTGACCAGTGACCAGTGACCAGTGACCAGTGACCAGTGACCAGTGACCAGTGACAAGTGACCAGTGACCAGCGACCAGTGACCAGTGACCAGTGACCATTGACCAGTGACCAGTGACCAGTGACCAGCGAACGTGACCAGGGACCAGTGACCAGTGACCAGTGACCAGTGACCAGCAAAAATGACCAGTGACCAGTGACCAGTGACCAGTGACCAGCGAAAGTGACAAGTGACCAGTGACCATTGACCAGTGACCAGTGACCAGTGACCAGTGACCAGCGACCAGTGACCAGTGACCATTGACCAGTGACCAGTGACCAGTGACCAGCGAAAGTGACCAGTGACCAGTGACCAGTGACCAGTGACCAGTGACCAGTGACCAGTGACCAGTGACCAGTTACAAGTGACCAGTGACCAGCGACCAGTGACCAGTGACGAGCGACCAGTGACCAGTGACCATTGACCAGTGACCAGTGACCAGTGACCAGTGACCAGCGAAAGTGACCAGGGACCAGTGACCAGTGACCAGTGACCAGCGAAAGTGACCAGTGACCAGTGACCAGTGACCAGTGACCAGCGGTAGTGACCAGTGATCAGTGACCAGTGAACAGTGACCAGTGACCAGCGAAATTGACCAGTGACCAGCGAAAGTGACCAGTGACGAGTGACCTGTGACAAGTGACCAGTGACCAGCGACCAGTGACCAGTGACCAGTGACCAGTGACCAGTGACTAGCCAAATTGACCAGAGACCAGTGACCAGTGACCAGTGACCAGCGGTAGTGACCAGTGATCAGTGACCGTTGAACAGTGACCAGTGACCAGTGACCAGTGACCAGCGAAAGTGACCAGGGACCAGTGACCAGTGACCAGTGACCAGTGACCACTGACCATTGACCAGTAAGCAGGGACCAGTGACCAGTGACCAGTGACCAGTGACCAGTGACCAGCGACCAGTGACCATTGACCATTGACCAGTGACCAGTGACCAGCAAAAATGACCAGTGACCAGTGACCAGTGACCAGTGACCAGTGACCAGTGACCAGTGACGAGCGACCAGTGACCAGTGACCATTGACCAGTGACCAGTGACCAGTGACCAGCGAAAGTGACCAGGGACCAGTGACCAGTGACCAGTGACCAGTGACCAGCGAAGGTGACCAGTGACCAGTGAACAGTGACCAGCGAAATTGACCAGTTTCCAGTGACCAGTGACCAGCGAAAGTGACCAGTGAACAGTGACCAGCGAAATAGACCAGTGACCATTGACCAGTGACCAGCGAAAGTGACCAGTGACGAGTGACCAGTGACAAGTGACCAGTGACAAGTGACCAGTGACCACTGACCAGTGACCAGTGACCAGTGACCAGTGACCAGTGACCAGTGACCAGTGACCAGCGAAAGTGACCAGTGAACAGTGACCAGCGAAATTGACCAGTGACCATTGACCAGTGACCAGCGAAAGTGACCATTGACCAGTGACCAGTGACCAGCAAAAATGACCAGTGACCAGTGACCAGTGACCAGTGACCAGTGACCAGCAAAAATGACCAGTGATCAGTGACCAGTGACCAGTGACCAGCGAAAGTGACAAGTGACCAGTGACCATTGACCATTGACCAGTGACCAGTGACCAGTGACCAGTGACCAGCAAAAATGACCAGTGATCAGTGACCAGTGACCAGTGACCAGCGAAAGTGACAAGTGACCAGTGACCATTGACCAGTGACCAGTGACCAGTGACCTGTGACCAGCGACCAGTGACCAGTGACCATTGACCAGTGACCAGTGACCAGTGACCAGCGAAAGTGACCAGTGACCAGTGACCAGTGACCAGTGACCAGTGACCAGTGACCAGAGACCAGTGACCAGTGACCAGTGACCAGCGACCAGTGACCAGTGACGAGCGACCAGTGACCAGTGACCATTGACCAGCGAAAGTGACCAGGGACCAGTGACCAGTGACCAGTGACCAGCGAAAGTGACCAGTGACCAGTGACCAGTGACCAGTGACTAGCCAAATTGAGCAGTGAGCAGTGACCAGTGACCAGTGACCAGTGACCAGTGACCAGTGACCAGTGACCATTGACCAGTGACCAGTGACCAGTGACCAGTGACCAGCGAAATTGACCAGTGACCATTGACCAGTGACCAGGGAAAGTGACCAGTGACGAGTGACCTGTGACAAGTGACCAGTGACCAGCGACCAGTGACCAGTGACCAGTGACCAGTGACCAGTGACCAGTGACCAGCGAAAGTGACCAGTGACCAGTGACCAGTGACCAGCGAAATCGACCAGTGACCAGTGACCAGAGACCAGTGACTAGCCAAATTGACCAGAGACCAGTGACCAGTGACCAGTGACCAGCGGTAGTGACCAGTGATCAGTGACCGTTGAACAGTGACCAGTGACCAGTGACCAGTGACCAGCGAAAGTGACCAGGGACCATTGACCAGTGACCAGTGACCAGTGACCACTGACCATTGACCAGTGACCAGTGACCAGTGACCAGTGACCAGTGACCAGTGACCAATGACTAGCCAAATTGAGCAGTGAGCAGTGACCAGTGACCAGTGACCAGTGACCAGTGACCAGTGACCAGTGACCAGTGACCAGTGACCAGTGACCAGTGACCAGTGACCAGTGACCAGTGACCTGCGAAATTGACCAGTGACCATTGACCAGTGACCAGCGAAAGTGACCAGTGACGAGTGACCTGTGACAAGTGACCAGTGACCAGCGACCAGTGACCAGTGACCAGTGACCAGTGACCAGTGACCAGTGACCAGCGAAAGTGACCAGTGACCAGTGACCAGTGACCAGCGAAATCGACCAGTGACCAGTGACCAGAGACCAGTGACTAGCCAAATTGACCAGAGACCAGTGACCAGTGACCAGTGACCAGCGGTAGTGACCAGTGATCAGTGACCGTTGAACAGTGACCTGTGACCAGTGACCAGTGACCAGCGAAAGTGACCAGGGACCAGTGACCAGTGACCAGTGACCAGTGACCACTGACCATTGACCAGTGACCAGTGACCAGTGACCAGTGACCAGTGACCAGCGACCAGTGACCATTGACCATTGACCAGTGACCAGTGACCAGCAAAAATGACCAGTGACCAGTGACCAGTGACCAGTGACCAGTGACCAGTTACAAGTGACCAGTGACAAGCGACCAGTGACCAGTGACGAGCGACCAGTGATCAGTGACCATTGACCAGTGACCAGTGACCAGTGACCAGCGAAAGTGACCAGGGACCAGTGACCAGTGACCAGTGACCAGTGACCAGTGACCAGTGACCAGTGACCAGTGACCAGTGACCAGTGACCAGTGACCAGTGACAAGTGACCAGTGACCAGCGACCAGTGACCAGTGACCAGTGACCATTGACCAGTGACCAGTGACCAGTGACCAGCGAACGTGACCAGGGACCAGTGACCAGTGACCAGTGACCAGTGACCAGCAAAAATGACCAGTGACCAGTGACCAGTGACCAGTGACCAGCGAAAGTGACAAGTGACCAGTGACCATTGACCAGTGACCAGTGACCAGTGACCAGTGACCAGCGACCAGTGACCAGTGACCATTGACCAGTGACCAGTGACCAGTGACCAGCGAAAGTGACCAGTGACCAGTGACCAGTGACCAGTGACCAGTGACCAGTGACCAGTGACCAGTGACCAGTTACAAGTGACCAGTGACCAGCGACCAGTGACCAGTGACGAGCGACCAGTGACCAGTGACCATTGACCAGTGACCAGTGACCAGTGACCAGTGACCAGCGAAAGTGACCAGGGACCAGTGACCAGTGACCAGTGACCAGCGAAAGTGACCAGTGACCAGTGACCAGTGACCAGTGACCAGCGGTAGTGACCAGTGATCAGTGACCAGTGAACAGTGACCAGTGACCAGCGAAATTGACCAGTGACCAGCGAAAGTGACCAGTGACGAGTGACCTGTGACAAGTGACCAGTGACCAGCGACCAGTGACCAGTGACCAGTGACCAGTGACCAGTGACTAGCCAAATTGACCAGAGACCAGTGACCAGTGACCAGTGACCAGCGGTAGTGACCAGTGATCAGTGACCGTTGAACAGTGACCAGTGACCAGTGACCAGTGACCAGCGAAAGTGACCAGGGACCAGTGACCAGTGACCAGTGACCAGTGACCACTGACCATTGACCAGTAAGCAGGGACCAGTGACCAGTGACCAGTGACCAGTGACCAGTGACCAGCGACCAGTGACCATTGACCATTGACCAGTGACCAGTGACCAGCAAAAATGACCAGTGACCAGTGACCAGTGACCAGTGACCAGTGACCAGTGACCAGTGACGAGCGACCAGTGACCAGTGACCATTGACCAGTGACCAGTGACCAGTGACCAGCGAAAGTGACCAGGGACCAGTGACCAGTGACCAGTGACCAGTGACCAGCGAAGGTGACCAGTGACCAGTGAACAGTGACCAGCGAAATTGACCAGTTTCCAGTGACCAGTGACCAGCGAAAGTGACCAGTGAACAGTGACCAGCGAAATAGACCAGTGACCATTGACCAGTGACCAGCGAAAGTGACCAGTGACGAGTGACCAGTGACAAGTGACCAGTGACAAGTGACCAGTGACCACTGACCAGTGACCAGTGACCAGTGACCAGTGACCAGTGACCAGTGACCAGTGACCAGCGAAAGTGACCAGTGAACAGTGACCAGCGAAATTGACCAGTGACCATTGACCAGTGACCAGCGAAAGTGACCATTGACCAGTGACCAGTGACCAGCAAAAATGACCAGTGACCAGTGACCAGTGACCAGTGACCAGTGACCAGCAAAAATGACCAGTGATCAGTGACCAGTGACCAGTGACCAGCGAAAGTGACAAGTGACCAGTGACCATTGACCATTGACCAGTGACCAGTGACCAGTGACCAGTGACCAGCAAAAATGACCAGTGATCAGTGACCAGTGACCAGTGACCAGCGAAAGTGACAAGTGACCAGTGACCATTGACCAGTGACCAGTGACCAGTGACCTGTGACCAGCGACCAGTGACCAGTGACCATTGACCAGTGACCAGTGACCAGTGACCAGCGAAAGTGACCAGTGACCAGTGACCAGTGACCAGTGACCAGTGACCAGTGACCAGAGACCAGTGACCAGTGACCAGTGACCAGCGACCAGTGACCAGTGACGAGCGACCAGTGACCAGTGACCATTGACCAGCGAAAGTGACCAGGGACCAGTGACCAGTGACCAGTGACCAGCGAAAGTGACCAGTGACGAGTGACCTGTGACAAGTGACCAGTGACCAGCGACCAGTGACCAGTGACCAGTGACCAGTGACCAGTGACCAGCGAAAGTGACCAGGGACCAGTGACCAGTGACCAGTGACCAGAGACCAGTGACCAGTGACCAGCGACCAGTGACCAGTGACCATTGACCAGTGACCAGTGACCAGCAAAAATGACCAGTGACCAGTGACCAGCAAAAATGACCAGTGACCAGTGACCAGTGACCAGTGACCAGTGACCACTGACCATTGACCAGTGACCAGTGACCAGTGACCAGTGACCAATGACTAGCCAAATTGAGCAGTGAGCAGTGACCAGTGACTAGTGACCAGTGACCAGTGACCAGTGACCAGTGACCAGTGACCAGTGACCAGTGACCAGTGACCAGTGACCTGCGAAATTGACCAGTGACCATTGACCAGTGACCAGCGAAAGTGACCAGTGACGAGTGACCTGTGACAAGTGACCAGTGACCAGCGACCAGTGACCAGTTACCAGTGACCAGTGACCAGTGACCAGTGACCAGCGAAAGTGACCAGTGACCAGTGACCAGTGACCAGCGAAATCGACCAGTGACCAGTGACCAGAGACCAGTGACTAGCCAAATTGACCAGAGACCAGTGACCAGTGACCAGTGACCAGCGGTAGTGACCAGTGATCAGTGACCGTTGAACAGTGACCTGTGACCAGTGACCAGTGACCAGCGAAAGTGACCAGGGACCAGTGACCAGTGACCAGTGACCAGTGACCACTGACCATTGACCAGTGACCATTGACCAGTGACCAGTGACCAGCAAAAATGACCAGTGACCAGTGACCAGCAAAAATGACCAGTGACCAGTGACCAGTGACCAGTGACCAGCGAAAGTGACAAGTGACCAGTGACCATTGACCAGTGACCAGTGACCAGCGAAAGTGACCAGTGACCAGTGAACAGTGACCAGCGAAATTGACCAGTTTCCAGTCACCAGTGACAAGTGACCAGTGACCAGTGACCAGCGACCAGTGACCAGTGACAAGTGACAAGTGACCAGTGACCAGTGACCAGCGAAAGTGACAAGTGACCAGTGACCAGTGACCAGTGACCAGTGACCAGTGACCAGTGACCAGCGAAAGTGACCAGTGAACAGTGACCAGCGAAATTGACCAGTGACCATTGACCAGTGACCAGCGCAAGTGACCAGTGACGAGTGACCAGTGTCAAGTGACCAGTGACAAGTGACCAGTGACCACTGACCAGTGACCAGTGACCACTGACCAGTCACCACTGACCAGTGACCAGGGACCAGTGACCAGCGAAAGTGACCAGTGACCAGTGACCAGTGACCAGTGACTAGCCAAATTGAGCAGTGAGCAGTGACCAGTGACCAGTGACCAGTGACCAGTGACCAGTGACCAGTGACCATTGACCAGTGACCAGTGACCAGCGACCAGTGACCATTGACCATTGACCAGTGACCAGTGACCAGCAAAAATGACCAGTGACCAGTGACCAGTGACCAGTGACCAGTGACCAGTGACCAGTGACGAGCGACCAGTGACCAGTGACCATTGACCAGTGACCAGTGACCAGTGACCAGCGAAAGTGACCAGGGACCAGTGACCAGTGACCAGTGACCAGTGACCAGCGAAGGTGACCAGTGACCAGTGAACAGTGACCAGCGAAATTGACCAGTTTCCAGTGACCAGTGACCAGCGAAAGTGACCAGTGAACAGTGACCAGCGAAATAGACCAGTGACCATTGACCAGTGACCAGCGAAAGTGACCAGTGACGAGTGACCAGTGACAAGTGACCAGTGACAAGTGACCAGTGACCACTGACCAGTGACCAGTGACCAGTGACCAGTGACCAGTGACCAGTGACCAGTGACCAGCGAAAGTGACCAGTGAACAGTGACCAGCGAAATTGACCAGTGACCATTGACCAGTGACCAGCGAAAGTGACCATTGACCAGTGACCAGTGACCAGCAAAAATGACCAGTGACCAGTGACCAGTGACCAGTGACCAGTGACCAGCAAAAATGACCAGTGATCAGTGACCAGTGACCAGTGACCAGCGAAAGTGACAAGTGACCAGTGACCATTGACCATTGACCAGTGACCAGTGACCAGTGACCAGTGACCAGCAAAAATGACCAGTGATCAGTGACCAGTGACCAGTGACCAGCGAAAGTGACAAGTGACCAGTGACCATTGACCAGTGACCAGTGACCAGTGACCTGTGACCAGCGACCAGTGACCAGTGACCATTGACCAGTGACCAGTGACCAGTGACCAGCGAAAGTGACCAGTGACCAGTGACCAGTGACCAGTGACCAGTGACCAGTGACCAGAGACCAGTGACCAGTGACCAGTGACCAGCGACCAGTGACCAGTGACGAGCGACCAGTGACCAGTGACCATTGACCAGCGAAAGTGACCAGGGACCAGTGACCAGTGACCAGTGACCAGCGAAAGTGACCAGTGACGAGTGACCTGTGACAAGTGACCAGTGACCAGCGACCAGTGACCAGTGACCAGTGACCAGTGACCAGTGACCAGCGAAAGTGACCAGGGACCAGTGACCAGTGACCAGTGACCAGAGACCAGTGACCAGTGACCAGCGACCAGTGACCAGTGACCATTGACCAGTGACCAGTGACCAGCAAAAATGACCAGTGACCAGTGACCAGCAAAAATGACCAGTGACCAGTGACCAGTGACCAGTGACCAGTGACCACTGACCATTGACCAGTGACCAGTGACCAGTGACCAGTGACCAATGACTAGCCAAATTGAGCAGTGAGCAGTGACCAGTGACTAGTGACCAGTGACCAGTGACCAGTGACCAGTGACCAGTGACCAGTGACCAGTGACCAGTGACCAGTGACCTGCGAAATTGACCAGTGACCATTGACCAGTGACCAGCGAAAGTGACCAGTGACGAGTGACCTGTGACAAGTGACCAGTGACCAGCGACCAGTGACCAGTTACCAGTGACCAGTGACCAGTGACCAGTGACCAGCGAAAGTGACCAGTGACCAGTGACCAGTGACCAGCGAAATCGACCAGTGACCAGTGACCAGAGACCAGTGACTAGCCAAATTGACCAGAGACCAGTGACCAGTGACCAGTGACCAGCGGTAGTGACCAGTGATCAGTGACCGTTGAACAGTGACCTGTGACCAGTGACCAGTGACCAGCGAAAGTGACCAGGGACCAGTGACCAGTGACCAGTGACCAGTGACCACTGACCATTGACCAGTGACCATTGACCAGTGACCAGTGACCAGCAAAAATGACCAGTGACCAGTGACCAGCAAAAATGACCAGTGACCAGTGACCAGTGACCAGTGACCAGCGAAAGTGACAAGTGACCAGTGACCATTGACCAGTGACCAGTGACCAGCGAAAGTGACCAGTGACCAGTGAACAGTGACCAGCGAAATTGACCAGTTTCCAGTCACCAGTGACAAGTGACCAGTGACCAGTGACCAGCGACCAGTGACCAGTGACAAGTGACAAGTGACCAGTGACCAGTGACCAGCGAAAGTGACAAGTGACCAGTGACCAGTGACCAGTGACCAGTGACCAGTGACCAGTGACCAGCGAAAGTGACCAGTGAACAGTGACCAGCGAAATTGACCAGTGACCATTGACCAGTGACCAGCGCAAGTGACCAGTGACGAGTGACCAGTGTCAAGTGACCAGTGACAAGTGACCAGTGACCACTGACCAGTGACCAGTGACCACTGACCAGTCACCACTGACCAGTGACCAGGGACCAGTGACCAGCGAAAGTGACCAGTGACCAGTGACCAGTGACCAGTGACTAGCCAAATTGAGCAGTGAGCAGTGACCAGTGACCAGTGACCAGTGACCAGTGACCAGCGAAAGTGACCAGTGACCAGTGACCAGTGACCATTCACCAGTGACCAGTGACCAGTGACCAGCGAAAGTGACCAGTGACCAGTGAACAGTGACCAGTGACCAGCGAAATTGACCAGTGACCAGCGAAAGTGACCAGTGACGAGTGACCTGTGACAAGTGACCAGTGACCAGCGACCAGTGACCAGTGACCAGTGACCAGTGACCAGTGACCAGCGAAAGTGACCAGGGACCAGTCACCAGTGACAAGTGACCAGTGACCAGTGACCAGCGACCAGTGACCAGTGACAAGTGACAAGTGACCAGTGACCAGTGACCAGCGAAAGTGACAAGTGACCAGTGACCAGTGACCAGTGACCAGTGACCAGTGACCAGTGACCAGTGACCAGCGAAAGTGACCAGTGACCAGTGACCAGTGACCAGTGACCAGTGACCAGTGACCAGCGAAAGTGACCAGGGACCAGCGACCAGTGACCAGTGACCAGTGACCAGTGACCAGTGACCAGTGACCAGTGACCAGTGACCAGTGACCAGTGACCAGTGACCATTGACCAGTGACCAGTGACCAGCAAAAATGACCAGTGACCAGTGACCAGTGACCAGTGACCAGTGACCAGCAAAAATGACCAGTGATCAGTGACCAGTGACCAGTGACCAGCGAAAGTGACAAGTGACCAGTGACCATTGACCATTGACCAGTGACCAGTGACCAGTGACCAGTGACCAGCAAAAATGACCAGTGATCAGTGACCAGTGACCAGTGACCAGCGAAAGTGACAAGTGACCAGTGACCATTGACCAGTGACCAGTGACCAGTGACCTGTGACCAGCGACCAGTGACCAGTGACCATTGACCAGTGACCAGTGACCAGTGACCAGCGAAAGTGACCAGTGACCAGTGACCAGTGACCAGTGACCAGTGACCAGTGACCAGAGACCAGTGACCAGTGACCAGTGACCAGCGACCAGTGACCAGTGACGAGCGACCAGTGACCAGTGACCATTGACCAGCGAAAGTGACCAGGGACCAGTGACCAGTGACCAGTGACCAGCGAAAGTGACCAGTGACGAGTGACCTGTGACAAGTGACCAGTGACCAGCGACCAGTGACCAGTGACCAGTGACCAGTGACCAGTGACCAGCGAAAGTGACCAGGGACCAGTGACCAGTGACCAGTGACCAGAGACCAGTGACCAGTGACCAGCGACCAGTGACCAGTGACCATTGACCAGTGACCAGTGACCAGCAAAAATGACCAGTGACCAGTGACCAGCAAAAATGACCAGTGACCAGTGACCAGTGACCAGTGACCAGTGACCACTGACCATTGACCAGTGACCAGTGACCAGTGACCAGTGACCAATGACTAGCCAAATTGAGCAGTGAGCAGTGACCAGTGACTAGTGACCAGTGACCAGTGACCAGTGACCAGTGACCAGTGACCAGTGACCAGTGACCAGTGACCAGTGACCTGCGAAATTGACCAGTGACCATTGACCAGTGACCAGCGAAAGTGACCAGTGACGAGTGACCTGTGACAAGTGACCAGTGACCAGCGACCAGTGACCAGTTACCAGTGACCAGTGACCAGTGACCAGTGACCAGCGAAAGTGACCAGTGACCAGTGACCAGTGACCAGCGAAATCGACCAGTGACCAGTGACCAGAGACCAGTGACTAGCCAAATTGACCAGAGACCAGTGACCAGTGACCAGTGACCAGCGGTAGTGACCAGTGATCAGTGACAGTTGAACAGTGACCTGTGACCAGTGACCAGTGACCAGCGAAAGTGACCAGGGACCAGTGACCAGTGACCAGTGACCAGTGACCACTGACCATTGACCAGTGACCATTGACCAGTGACCAGTGACCAGCAAAAATGACCAGTGACCAGTGACCAGCAAAAATGACCAGTGACCAGTGACCAGTGACCAGTGACCAGCGAAAGTGACAAGTGACCAGTGACCATTGACCAGTGACCAGTGACCAGCGAAAGTGACCAGTGACCAGTGAACAGTGACCAGCGAAATTGACCAGTTTCCAGTCACCAGTGACAAGTGACCAGTGACCAGTGACCAGCGACCAGTGACCAGTGACAAGTGACAAGTGACCAGTGACCAGTGACCAGCGAAAGTGACAAGTGACCAGTGACCAGTGACCAGTGACCAGTGACCAGTGACCAGTGACCAGCGAAAGTGACCAGTGAACAGTGACCAGCGAAATTGACCAGTGACCATTGACCAGTGACCAGCGCAAGTGACCAGTGACGAGTGACCAGTGTCAAGTGACCAGTGACAAGTGACCAGTGACCACTGACCAGTGACCAGTGACCACTGACCAGTCACCACTGACCAGTGACCAGGGACCAGTGACCAGCGAAAGTGACCAGTGACCAGTGACCAGTGACCAGTGACTAGCCAAATTGAGCAGTGAGCAGTGACCAGTGACCAGTGACCAGTGACCAGTGACCAGTGACCAGTGACCATTGACCAGTGACCAGTGACCAGTGACCAGTGACCAGCGAAATTGACCAGTGACCATTGACCAGTGACCAGGGAAAGTGACCAGTGACGAGTGACCTGTGACAAGTGACCAGTGACCAGCGACCAGTGACCAGTGACCAGTGACCAGTGACCAGTGACCAGTGACCAGCGAAAGTGACCAGTGACCAGTGACCAGTGACCAGCGAAATCGACCAGTGACCAGTGACCAGAGACCAGTGACTAGCCAAATTGACCAGAGACCAGTGACCAGTGACCAGTGACCAGCGGTAGTGACCAGTGATCAGTGACCGTTGAACAGTGACCAGTGACCAGTGACCAGTGACCAGCGAAAGTGACCAGGGACCATTGACCAGTGACCAGTGACCAGTGACCACTGACCATTGACCAGTGACCAGTGACCAGTGACCAGTGACCAGTGACCAGTGACCAATGACTAGCCAAATTGAGCAGTGAGCAGTGACCAGTGACCAGTGACCAGTGACCAGTGACCAGTGACCAGTGACCAGTGACCAGTGACCAGTGACCAGTGACCAGTGACCAGTGACCTGCGAAATTGACCAGTGACCATTGACCAGTGACCAGCGAAAGTGACCAGTGACGAGTGACCTGTGACAAGTGACCAGTGACCAGCGACCAGTGACCAGTGACCAGTGACCAGTGACCAGTGACCAGTGACCAGCGAAAGTGACCAGTGACCAGTGACCAGTGACCAGCGAAATCGACCAGTGACCAGTGACCAGAGACCAGTGACTAGCCAAATTGACCAGAGACCAGTGACCAGTGACCAGTGACCAGCGGTAGTGACCAGTGATCAGTGACCGTTGAACAGTGACCTGTGACCAGTGACCAGTGACCAGCGAAAGTGACCAGGGACCAGTGACCAGTGACCAGTGACCAGTGACCACTGACCATTGACCAGTGACCAGTGACCAGTGACCAGTGACCAGTGACCAGCGACCAGTGACCATTGACCATTGACCAGTGACCAGTGACCAGCAAAAATGACCAGTGACCAGTGACCAGTGACCAGTGACCAGTGACCAGTTACAAGTGACCAGTGACAAGCGACCAGTGACCAGTGACGAGCGACCAGTGATCAGTGACCATTGACCAGTGACCAGTGACCAGTGACCAGCGAAAGTGACCAGGGACCAGTGACCAGTGACCAGTGACCAGTGACCAGTGACCAGTGACCAGTGACCAGTGACCAGTGACCAGTGACAAGTGACCAGTGACCAGCGACCAGTGACCAGTGACCAGTGACCATTGACCAGTGACCAGTGACCAGTGACCAGCGAACGTGACCAGGGACCAGTGACCAGTGACCAGTGACCAGTGACCAGCAAAAATGACCAGTGACCAGTGACCAGTGACCAGTGACCAGCGAAAGTGACAAGTGACCAGTGACCATTGACCAGTGACCAGTGACCAGTGACCAGTGACCAGCGACCAGTGACCAGTGACCATTGACCAGTGACCAGTGACCAGTGACCAGCGAAAGTGACCAGTGACCAGTGACCAGTGACCAGTGACCAGTGACCAGTGACCAGTGACCAGTGACCAGTTACAAGTGACCAGTGACCAGCGACCAGTGACCAGTGACGAGCGACCAGTGACCAGTGACCATTGACCAGTGACCAGTGACCAGTGACCAGTGACCAGCGAAAGTGACCAGGGACCAGTGACCAGTGACCAGTGACCAGCGAAAGTGACCAGTGACCAGTGACCAGTGACCAGTGACCAGCGGTAGTGACCAGTGATCAGTGACCAGTGAACAGTGACCAGTGACCAGCGAAATTGACCAGTGACCAGCGAAAGTGACCAGTGACGAGTGACCTGTGACAAGTGACCAGTGACCAGCGACCAGTGACCAGTGACCAGTGACCAGTGACCAGTGACTAGCCAAATTGACCAGAGACCAGTGACCAGTGACCAGTGACCAGCGGTAGTGACCAGTGATCAGTGACCGTTGAACAGTGACCAGTGACCAGTGACCAGTGACCAGCGAAAGTGACCAGGGACCAGTGACCAGTGACCAGTGACCAGTGACCACTGACCATTGACCAGTAAGCAGGGACCAGTGACCAGTGACCAGTGACCAGTGACCAGTGACCAGCGACCAGTGACCATTGACCATTGACCAGTGACCAGTGACCAGCAAAAATGACCAGTGACCAGTGACCAGTGACCAGTGACCAGTGACCAGTGACCAGTGACGAGCGACCAGTGACCAGTGACCATTGACCAGTGACCAGTGACCAGTGACCAGCGAAAGTGACCAGGGACCAGTGACCAGCGAAGGTGACCAGTGACCAGTGAACAGTGACCAGCGAAATTGACCAGTTTCCAGTGACCAGTGACCAGCGAAAGTGACCAGTGAACAGTGACCAGCGAAATAGACCAGTGACCATTGACCAGTGACCAGCGAAAGTGACCAGTGACGAGTGACCAGTGACAAGTGACCAGTGACAAGTGACCAGTGACCACTGACCAGTGACCAGTGACCAGTGACCAGTGACCAGTGACCAGTGACCAGTGACCAGCGAAAGTGACCAGTGAACAGTGACCAGCGAAATTGACCAGTGACCATTGACCAGTGACCAGCGAAAGTGACCATTGACCAGTGACCAGTGACCAGCAAAAATGACCAGTGACCAGTGACCAGTGACCAGTGACCAGTGACCAGCAAAAATGACCAGTGATCAGTGACCAGTGACCAGTGACCAGCGAAAGTGACAAGTGACCAGTGACCATTGACCATTGACCAGTGACCAGTGACCAGTGACCAGTGACCAGCAAAAATGACCAGTGATCAGTGACCAGTGACCAGTGACCAGCGAAAGTGACAAGTGACCAGTGACCATTGACCAGTGACCAGTGACCAGTGACCTGTGACCAGCGACCAGTGACCAGTGACCATTGACCAGTGACCAGTGACCAGTGACCAGCGAAAGTGACCAGTGACCAGTGACCAGTGACCAGTGACCAGTGACCAGTGACCAGAGACCAGTGACCAGTGACCAGTGACCAGCGACCAGTGACCAGTGACGAGCGACCAGTGACCAGTGACCATTGACCAGCGAAAGTGACCAGGGACCAGTGACCAGTGACCAGTGACCAGCGAAAGTGACCAGTGACGAGTGACCTGTGACAAGTGACCAGTGACCAGCGACCAGTGACCAGTGACCAGTGACCAGTGACCAGTGACCAGCGAAAGTGACCAGGGACCAGTGACCAGTGACCAGTGACCAGAGACCAGTGACCAGTGACCAGCGACCAGTGACCAGTGACCATTGACCAGTGACCAGTGACCAGCAAAAATGACCAGTGACCAGTGACCAGCAAAAATGACCAGTGACCAGTGACCAGTGACCAGTGACCAGTGACCACTGACCATTGACCAGTGACCAGTGACCAATGACTAGCCAAATTGAGCAGTGAGCAGTGACCAGTGACTAGTGACCAGTGACCAGTGACCAGTGACCAGTGACCAGTGACCAGTGACCAGTGACCAGTGACCAGTGACCTGCGAAATTGACCAGTGACCATTGACCAGTGACCAGCGAAAGTGACCAGTGACGAGTGACCTGTGACAAGTGACCAGTGACCAGCGACCAGTGACCAGTTACCAGTGACCAGTGACCAGTGACCAGTGACCAGCGAAAGTGACCAGTGACCAGTGACCAGTGACCAGCGAAATCGACCAGTGACCAGTGACCAGAGACCAGTGACTAGCCAAATTGACCAGAGACCAGTGACCAGTGACCAGTGACCAGCGGTAGTGACCAGTGATCAGTGACCGTTGAACAGTGACCTGTGACCAGTGACCAGTGACCAGCGAAAGTGACCAGGGACCAGTGACCAGTGACCAGTGACCAGTGACCACTGACCATTGACCAGTGACCATTGACCAGTGACCAGTGACCAGCAAAAATGACCAGTGACCAGTGACCAGCAAAAATGACCAGTGACCAGTGACCAGTGACCAGTGACCAGCGAAAGTGACAAGTGACCAGTGACCATTGACCAGTGACCAGTGACCAGCGAAAGTGACCAGTGACCAGTGAACAGTGACCAGCGAAATTGACCAGTTTCCAGTCACCAGTGACAAGTGACCAGTGACCAGTGACCAGCGACCAGTGACCAGTGACAAGTGACAAGTGACCAGTGACCAGTGACCAGCGAAAGTGACAAGTGACCAGTGACCAGTGACCAGTGACCAGTGACCAGTGACCAGTGACCAGCGAAAGTGACCAGTGAACAGTGACCAGCGAAATTGACCAGTGACCATTGACCAGTGACCAGCGCAAGTGACCAGTGACGAGTGACCAGTGTCAAGTGACCAGTGACAAGTGACCAGTGACCACTGACCAGTGACCAGTGACCACTGACCAGTCACCACTGACCAGTGACCAGGGACCAGTGACCAGCGAAAGTGACCAGTGACCAGTGACCAGTGACCAGTGACTAGCCAAATTGAGCAGTGAGCAGTGACCAGTGACCAGTGACCAGTGACCAGTGACCAGTGACCAGTGACCATTGACCAGTGACCAGTGACCAGCGACCAGTGACCATTGACCATTGACCAGTGACCAGTGACCAGCAAAAATGACCAGTGACCAGTGACCAGTGACCAGTGACCAGTGACCAGTGACCAGTGACGAGCGACCAGTGACCAGTGACCATTGACCAGTGACCAGTGACCAGTGACCAGCGAAAGTGACCAGGGACCAGTGACCAGTGACCAGTGACCAGTGACCAGCGAAGGTGACCAGTGACCAGTGAACAGTGACCAGCGAAATTGACCAGTTTCCAGTGACCAGTGACCAGCGAAAGTGACCAGTGAACAGTGACCAGCGAAATAGACCAGTGACCATTGACCAGTGACCAGCGAAAGTGACCAGTGACGAGTGACCAGTGACAAGTGACCAGTGACAAGTGACCAGTGACCACTGACCAGTGACCAGTGACCAGTGACCAGTGACCAGTGACCAGTGACCAGTGACCAGCGAAAGTGACCAGTGAACAGTGACCAGCGAAATTGACCAGTGACCATTGACCAGTGACCAGCGAAAGTGACCATTGACCAGTGACCAGTGACCAGCAAAAATGACCAGTGACCAGTGACCAGTGACCAGTGACCAGTGACCAGCAAAAATGACCAGTGATCAGTGACCAGTGACCAGTGACCAGCGAAAGTGACAAGTGACCAGTGACCATTGACCATTGACCAGTGACCAGTGACCAGTGACCAGTGACCAGCAAAAATGACCAGTGATCAGTGACCAGTGACCAGTGACCAGCGAAAGTGACAAGTGACCAGTGACCATTGACCAGTGACCAGTGACCAGTGACCTGTGACCAGCGACCAGTGACCAGTGACCATTGACCAGTGACCAGTGACCAGTGACCAGCGAAAGTGACCAGTGACCAGTGACCAGTGACCAGTGACCAGTGACCAGTGACCAGAGACCAGTGACCAGTGACCAGTGACCAGCGACCAGTGACCAGTGACGAGCGACCAGTGACCAGTGACCATTGACCAGCGAAAGTGACCAGGGACCAGTGACCAGTGACCAGTGACCAGCGAAAGTGACCAGTGACGAGTGACCTGTGACAAGTGACCAGTGACCAGCGACCAGTGACCAGTGACCAGTGACCAGTGACCAGTGACCAGCGAAAGTGACCAGGGACCAGTGACCAGTGACCAGTGACCAGAAACCAGTGACCAGTGACCAGCGACCAGTGACCAGTGACCATTGACCAGTGACCAGTGACCAGCAAAAATGACCAGTGACCAGTGACCAGCAAAAATGACCAGTGACCAGTGACCAGTGACCAGTGACCAGTGACCACTGACCATTGACCAGTGACCAGTGACCAGTGACCAGTGACCAATGACTAGCCAAATTGAGCAGTGAGCAGTGACCAGTGACTAGTGACCAGTGACCAGTGACCAGTGACCAGTGACCAGTGACCAGTGACCAGTGACCAGTGACCAGTGACCTGCGAAATTGACCAGTGACCATTGACCAGTGACCAGCGAAAGTGACCAGTGACGAGTGACCTGTGACAAGTGACCAGTGACCAGCGACCAGTGACCAGTTACCAGTGACCAGTGACCAGTGACCAGTGACCAGCGAAAGTGACCAGTGACCAGTGACCAGTGACCAGCGAAATCGACCAGTGACCAGTGACCAGAGACCAGTGACTAGCCAAATTGACCAGAGACCAGTGACCAGTGACCAGTGACCAGCGGTAGTGACCAGTGATCAGTGACCGTTGAACAGTGACCTGTGACCAGTGACCAGTGACCAGCGAAAGTGACCAGGGACCAGTGACCAGTGACCAGTGACCAGTGACCACTGACCATTGACCAGTGACCATTGACCAGTGACCAGTGACCAGCAAAAATGACCAGTGACCAGTGACCAGCAAAAATGACCAGTGACCAGTGACCAGTGACCAGTGACCAGCGAAAGTGACAAGTGACCAGTGACCATTGACCAGTGACCAGTGACCAGCGAAAGTGACCAGTGACCAGTGAACAGTGACCAGCGAAATTGACCAGTTTCCAGTCACCAGTGACAAGTGACCAGTGACCAGTGACCAGCGACCAGTGACCAGTGACAAGTGACAAGTGACCAGTGACCAGTGACCAGCGAAAGTGACAAGTGACCAGTGACCAGTGACCAGTGACCAGTGACCAGTGACCAGTGACCAGCGAAAGTGACCAGTGAACAGTGACCAGCGAAATTGACCAGTGACCATTGACCAGTGACCAGCGCAAGTGACCAGTGACGAGTGACCAGTGTCAAGTGACCAGTGACAAGTGACCAGTGACCACTGACCAGTGACCAGTGACCACTGACCAGTCACCACTGACCAGTGACCAGGGACCAGTGACCAGCGAAAGTGACCAGTGACCAGTGACCAGTGACCAGTGACTAGCCAAATTGAGCAGTGAGCAGTGACCAGTGACCAGTGACCAGTGACCAGTGACCAGTGACCAGTGACCATTGACCAGTGACCAGTGACCAGTGACCAGTGACCAGCGAAATTGACCAGTGACCATTGACCAGTGACCAGGGAAAGTGACCAGTGACGAGTGACCTGTGACAAGTGACCAGTGACCAGCGACCAGTGACCAGTGACCAGTGACCAGTGACCAGTGACCAGTGACCAGCGAAAGTGACCAGTGACCAGTGACCAGTGACCAGCGAAATCGACCAGTGACCAGTGACCAGAGACCAGTGACTAGCCAAATTGACCAGAGACCAGTGACCAGTGACCAGTGACCAGCGGTAGTGACCAGTGATCAGTGACCGTTGAACAGTGACCAGTGACCAGTGACCAGTGACCAGCGAAAGTGACCAGGGACCATTGACCAGTGACCAGTGACCAGTGACCACTGACCATTGACCAGTGACCAGTGACCAGTGACCAGTGACCAGTGACCAGTGACCAATGACTAGCCAAATTGAGCAGTGAGCAGTGACCAGTGACCAGTGACCAGTGACCAGTGACCAGTGACCAGTGACCAGTGACCAGTGACCAGTGACCAGTGACCAGTGACCAGTGACCAGTGACCTGCGAAATTGACCAGTGACCATTGACCAGTGACCAGCGAAAGTGACCAGTGACGAGTGACCTGTGACAAGTGACCAGTGACCAGCGACCAGTGACCAGTGACCAGTGACCAGTGACCAGTGACCAGTGACCAGCGAAAGTGACCAGTGACCAGTGACCAGTGACCAGCGAAATCGACCAGTGACCAGTGACCAGAGACCAGTGACTAGCCAAATTGACCAGAGACCAGTGACCAGTGACCAGTGACCAGCGGTAGTGACCAGTGATCAGTGACCGTTGAACAGTGACCTGTGACCAGTGACCAGTGACCAGCGAAAGTGACCAGGGACCAGTGACCAGTGACCAGTGACCAGTGACCACTGACCATTGACCAGTGACCAGTGACCAGTGACCAGTGACCAGTGACCAGCGACCAGTGACCATTGACCATTGACCAGTGACCAGTGACCAGCAAAAATGACCAGTGACCAGTGACCAGTGACCAGTGACCAGTGACCAGTTACAAGTGACCAGTGACAAGCGACCAGTGACCAGTGACGAGCGACCAGTGATCAGTGACCATTGACCAGTGACCAGTGACCAGTGACCAGCGAAAGTGACCAGGGACCAGTGACCAGTGACCAGTGACCAGTGACCAGTGACCAGTGACCAGTGACCAGTGACCAGTGACCAGTGACCAGTGACCAGTGACAAGTGACCAGTGACCAGCGACCAGTGACCAGTGACCAGTGACCATTGACCAGTGACCAGTGACCAGTGACCAGCGAACGTGACCAGGGACCAGTGACCAGTGACCAGTGACCAGTGACCAGTGACCAGCAAAAATGACCAGTGACCAGTGACCAGCAAAAATGACCAGTGACCAGTGACCAGTGACCAGTGACCAGCGAAAGTGACAAGTGACCAGTGACCATTGACCAGTGACCAGTGACCAGTGACCAGTGACCAGCGACCAGTGACCAGTGACCATTGACCAGTGACCAGTGACCAGTGACCAGCGAAAGTGACCAGTGACCAGTGACCAGTGACCAGTGACCAGTGACCAGTGACCAGTGACCAGTGACCAGTTACAAGTGACCAGTGACCAGCGACCAGTGACCAGTGACGAGCGACCAGTGACCAGTGACCATTGACCAGTGACCAGTGACCAGTGACCAGTGACCAGCGAAAGTGACCAGGGACCAGTGACCAGTGACCAGTGACCAGCGAAAGTGACCAGTGACCAGTGACCAGTGACCAGTGACCAGCGGTAGTGACCAGTGATCAGTGACCAGTGAACAGTGACCAGTGACCAGCGAAATTGACCAGTGACCAGCGAAAGTGACCAGTGACGAGTGACCTGTGACAAGTGACCAGTGACCAGCGACCAGTGACCAGTGACCAGTGACCAGTGACCAGTGACTAGCCAAATTGACCAGAGACCAGTGACCAGTGACCAGTGACCAGCGGTAGTGACCAGTGATCAGTGACCGTTGAACAGTGACCAGTGACCAGTGACCAGTGACCAGCGAAAGTGACCAGGGACCAGTGACCAGTGACCAGTGACCAGTGACCACTGACCATTGACCAGTAAGCAGGGACCAGTGACCAGTGACCAGTGACCAGTGACCAGTGACCAGCGACCAGTGACCATTGACCATTGACCAGTGACCAGTGACCAGCAAAAATGACCAGTGACCAGTGACCAGTGACCAGTGACCAGTGACCAGTGACCAGTGACGAGCGACCAGTGACCAGTGACCATTGACCAGTGACCAGTGACCAGTGACCAGCGAAAGTGACCAGGGACCAGTGACCAGTGACCAGTGACCAGTGACCAGCGAAGGTGACCAGTGACCAGTGAACAGTGACCAGCGAAATTGACCAGTTTCCAGTGACCAGTGACCAGCGAAAGTGACCAGTGAACAGTGACCAGCGAAATAGACCAGTGACCATTGACCAGTGACCAGCGAAAGTGACCAGTGACGAGTGACCAGTGACAAGTGACCAGTGACAAGTGACCAGTGACCACTGACCAGTGACCAGTGACCAGTGACCAGTGACCAGTGACCAGTGACCAGTGACCAGCGAAAGTGACCAGTGAACAGTGACCAGCGAAATTGACCAGTGACCATTGACCAGTGACCAGCGAAAGTGACCAGTGACCAGTGACCAGTGACCAGTGACCAGTGACCAGTAGCCAGTGACCAGTGACCAGCGAAAGTGACAAGTGACCAGTGACCAGTGACCAGTGACCAGCGAAGGTGACCAGTGACCAGTGAACAGTGACCAGCGAAATTGACCAGTTTCCAGTGACCAGTGACCAGCGAAAGTGACCAGTGAACAGTGACCAGCGAAATTGACCAGTGACCATTGACCAGTGACCAGCGAAAGTGACCAGTGACGAGTGACCAGTGACAAGTGACCAGTGACAAGTGACCAGTGACCACTGACCAGTGACCAGTGACCAGTGACCAGTGACCAGTGACCAGTGACCAGCGAAGGTGACCAGTGACCAGTGAACAGTGACCAGCGAAATTGACCAGTTTCCAGTGACCAGTGACCAGCGAAAGTGACCAGTGAACAGTGACCAGCGAAATTGACCAGTGACAAGTGACCAGTGACCACTGACCAGTGACCAGTGACCACTGACCAGTCACCAGTGACCAGTCACCAGGGACCAGTGACCAGCGAAAGTGACCAGTGACCAGTGACTAGCCAAATTGAGCAGTGAGCAGTGACCAGTGACCAGTGACCAGTGACCAGTGACCAGTGACCAGTGACCAGTGACCAGCGAAATTGACCAGTGACCATTGACCAGTGACCAGCGAAAGTGACCAGTGACGAGTGACCTGTGACAAGTGACCAGTGACCAGCGACCAGTGACCAGTGACCAGCGAAAGTGACCAGTGACCAGTGACCAGTGACCAGCGAAATCGACCAGTGACCAGTGACCAGAGATCAGTGACTAGCCAAATTGACCAGAGACCAGTGACCAGTGACCAGTGACCAGCGGTAGTGACCAGTGATCAGTGACCAGTGAACAGTGACCAGTGACCAGTGACCAGTGACCAGCGAAAGTGACCAGGGACCAGTGACCAGTGACCAGTGACCAGTGACCACTGACCATTGACCAGTGACCAGTGACCAGTGACCAGTGACCAGTGACCAGTGACCAGTGACCAGCGACCAGTGAACAGTGACCATTGACCAGTGACCAGTGACCAGCAAAAATGACCAGTGACCAGTGACCAGTGACCAGTGACCAGTGACCAGTGACCAGCGAAAGTGACAAGTGACCAGTGACCAGTGACCAGTGACCAGTGACCAGCAAAAATGACCAGTGACCAGTGACCAGTGACCAGTGACCAGCGAAAGTGACAAGTGACCAGTGACCATTGACCAGTGACCAGTGACCAGTGACCAGTGACCAGCGACCAGTGACCAGTGACCATTGACCAGTGACCAGTGACCAGTGACCAGCGAAAGTGACCAGTGACCAGTGACCAGTGACCAGTGACCAGTGACCAGTGACCAGTGACCAGTGACCAGTGACCAGTGACCAGTGACTAGTGACCAGTGACCAGCGACCAGTGACCAGTGACCATTGACCAGTGACCAGTGACCAGCAAAAATGACCAGTGACCAGTGACCAGCAAAAATGACCAGTGACCAGTGACCAGTGACCAGTGACCAGCGAAAGTGACAAGTGACCAGCGAAAGTGACCAGTGACCAGTGAACAGTGACCAGCGAAATTGACCAGTTACCAGTCGCCAGTGACAAGTGACCAGTGACCAGTGACCAGCGACCAGTGACCAGTGACAAGTGACAAGTGACCAGTGACCAGTGACCAGCGAAAGTGACAAGTGACCAGTGACCAGTGACCAGTGACCAGTGACCAGTGACCAGTGACCAGTGACCAGCGAAAGTGACCAGTGACCAGTGACCAGTGACCAGTGACCAGTGACCAGTAGCCAGTGACCAGTGACCAGCGAAAGTGACAAGTGACCAGTGACCAGTGACCAGTGACCAGTGTCCAGTGACCAGTGACCAGCGAAGGTGACCAGTGACCAGTGAACAGTGACCAGCGAAATTGACCAGTTTCCAGTGACCAGTGACCAGCGAAAGTGACCAGTGAACAGTGACCAGCGAAATTGACCAGTGACCATTGACCAGTGACCAGCGAAAGTGACCAGTGACGAGTGACCAGTGACAAGTGACCAGTGACAAGTGACCAGTGACCACTGACCAGTGACCAGTGACCAGTGACCAGTGACCAGTGACCAGTGACCAGTGACCAGTGACCAGCGAAGGTGACCAGTGACCAGTGACCAGTGACCAGTGACCATTGACCAGCGAAGGTGACCAGTGACCAGTGAACAGTGACCAGCGAAATTGACCAGTTTCCAGTGACCAGTGACCAGCGAAAGTGACCAGTGAACAGTGACCAGCGAAATTGACCAGTGACCAGCGAAAGTGACCAGTGACGAGTGACCAGTGACAAGTGACCAGTGACAAGTGACCAGTGACCACTGACCAGTGACCAGTGACCAGTGACCAGTGACCAGTGACCAGTGACCAGTGACCAGCGAAAGTGACCAGTGAACAGTGACCAGCGAAATTGACCAGTGACCATTGACCAGTGACCAGCGAAAGTGACCAGTGACCAGTGACCAGTGACCAGTGACCAGTGACCAGTAGCCAGTGACCAGTGACCAGCGAAAGTGACAAGTGACCAGTGACCAGTGACCAGTGACCAGTGACCAGTGACCAGTGACCAGTGACCAGTGACCAGTGACCAGTGACCAGTGACCAGCGAAGGTGACCAGTGACCAGTGAACAGTGACCAGCGAAATTGACCAGTTTCCAGTGACCAGTGACCAGCGAAAGTGACCAGTGAACAGTGACCAGCGAAATTGACCAGTGACCATTGACCAGTGACCAGCGAAAGTGACCAGTGACGAGTGACCAGTGACAAGTGACCAGTGACAAGTGACCAGTGACAAGTGACCAGTGACCACTGACCAGTGACCAGTGACCAGTGACCAGTGACCAGTGACCAGTGACCAGTGACCAGCGAAGGTGACCAGTGACCAGTGAACAGTGACCAGCGAAATTGACCAGTTTCCAGTGACCAGTGACCAGCGAAAGTGACCAGTGAACAGTGACCAGCGAAATTGAACAGTGACCATTGACCAGTGACAAGCGAAAGTGACCAGTGACGAGTGACCAGTGACAAGTGACCAGTGACAAGTGACCAGTGACCACTGACCAGTGACCAGTGACCACTGACCAGTCACCAGTGACCAGTCACCAGGGACCAGTGACCAGCGAAAGTGACCAGTGACCAGTGACTAGCCAAATTGAGCAGTGAGCAGTGACCAGTGACCAGTGACCAGCGAAATTGACCAGTGACCATTGACCAGTGACCAGCGAAAGTGACCAGTGACGAGTGACCTGTGACAAGTGACCAGTGACCAGCGACCAGTGACCAGTGACCAGTGACCAGTGACCAGTGACCAGTGACCAGCGAAAGTGACCAGTGACCAGTGACCAGTGACCAGCGAAATCGACCAGTGACCAGTGACCAGAGACCAGTGACTAGCCAAATTGACCAGAGACCAGTGACCAGTGACCAGTGACCAGCGGTAGTGACCAGTGATCAGTGACCGTTGAACAGTGACCAGTGACCAGTGACCAGTGACCAGCGAAAGTGACCAGGGACCAGTGACCAGTGACCAGTGACCAGTGACCAGTGACCAGCGAAAGTGACCAGGGACCAGTGACCAGTGACCAGTGACCAGTGACCAGTGACCAGTGACCAGTGACCAGTGACCAGTGACCAGTGACCAGTGACAAGTGACCAGTGACCAGCGACCAGTGACCAGTGACCAGTGACCATTGACCAGTGACCAGTGACCAGTGACCAGCGAACGTGACCAGGGACCAGTGACCAGTGACCAGTGACCAGTGACCAGTGACCAGCGAAAGTGACCAGGGACCAGCGACCAGTGACCAGTGACCAGTGACCAGTGACCAGTGACCAGTGACCAGTGACCAGTGACCATTGACCAGTGACCAGTGACCAGCAAAAATGACCAGTGACCAGTGACCAGTGACCAGTGACCTGTGACCAGCAAAAATGACCAGTGACCAGTGACCAGTGACCAGTGACCAGCGAAAGTGACAAGTGACCAGTGACCATTGACCAGTGACCAGTGACCAGTGACCAGTGACCAGCGACCAGTGACCAGTGACCATTGACCAGTGACCAGTGACCAGTGACCAGCGAAAGTGACCAGTGACCAGTGACCAGTGACCAGTGACCAGTGACCAGTGACCAGTGACCAGTGACCAGTTACAAGTGACCAGTGACCAGCGACCAGTGACCAGTGACGAGCGACCAGTGACCAGTGACCATTGACCAGTGACCAGTGACCAGTGACCAGCGAAAGTGACCAGGGACCAGTGACCAGTGACCAGTGACCAGCGAAAGTGACCAGTGACCAGTGACCAGTGACCATTCACCAGTGACCAGTGACCAGTGACCAGCGAAAGTGACCAGTGACCAGTGAACAGTGACCAGTGACCAGCGAAATTGACCAGTGACCAGCGAAAGTGACCAGTGACGAGTGACCTGTGACAAGTGACCAGTGACCAGCGACCAGTGACCAGTGACCAGTGACCAGTGACCAGTGACCAGCGAAAGTGACCAGGGACCAGTCACCAGTGACAAGTGACCAGTGACCAGTGACCAGCGACCAGTGACCAGTGACAAGTGACAAGTGACCAGTGACCAGTGACCAGCGAAAGTGACAAGTGACCAGTGACCAGTGACCAGTGACCAGTGACCAGTGACCAGTGACCAGCGAAAGTGACCAGTGACCAGTGACCAGTGACCAGTGACCAGTGACCAGCGAAAGTGACCAGGGACCAGCGACCAGTGACCAGTGACCAGTGACCAGTGACCAGTGACCAGTGACCAGTGACCAGTGACCAGTGACCAGTGACCAGTGACCAGTGACCATTGACCAGTGACCAGTGACCAGCAAAAATGACCAGTGACCAGTGACCAGTGACCAGTGACCAGTGACCAGCAAAAATGACCAGTGATCAGTGACCAGTGACCAGTGACCAGCGAAAGTGACAAGTGACCAGTGACCATTGACCATTGACCAGTGACCAGTGACCAGTGCCCAGTGACCAGCAAAAATGACCAGTGATCAGTGACCAGTGACCAGTGACCAGCGAAAGTGACAAGTGACCAGTGACCATTGACCAGTGACCAGTGACCAGTGACCTGTGACCAGCGACCAGTGACCAGTGACCATTGACCAGTGACCAGTGACCAGTGACCAGCGAAAGTGACCAGTGACCAGTGACCAGTGACCAGTGACCAGTGACCAGTGACCAGAGACCAGTGACCAGTGACCAGTGACCAGCGACCAGTGACCAGTGACGAGCGACCAGTGACCAGTGACCATTGACCAGCGAAAGTGACCAGGGACCAGTGACCAGTGACCAGTGACCAGCGAAAGTGACCAGTGACGAGTGACCTGTGACAAGTGACCAGTGACCAGCGACCAGTGACCAGTGACCAGTGACCAGTGACCAGTGACCAGCGAAAGTGACCAGGGACCAGTGACCAGTGACCAGTGACCAGAGACCAGTGACCAGTGACCAGCGACCAGTGACCAGTGACCATTGACCAGTGACCAGTGACCAGCAAAAATGACCAGTGACCAGTGACCAGCAAAAATGACCAGTGACCAGTGACCAGTGACCAGTGACCAGCGGAAGTGACAAGTGACCAGCGAAAGTGACCAGTGACCAGTGAACAGTGACCAGCGAAATTGACCAGTTTCCAGTCACCAGTGACAAGTGACCAGTGACCAGTGACCAGCGACCAGTGACCAGTGACAAGTGACAAGTGACCAGTGACCAGTGACCAGCGAAAGTGACAAGTGACCAGTGACCAGTGACCAGTGACCAGTGACCAGTGACCAGTGACCAGTGACCAGTGACCAGTGACCAGTGACCAGTGACCAGTGACCAGTGACCAGTTACAAGTGACCAGTGACCAGCGACCAGTGACCAGTAACGAGCGACCAGTGACCAGTGACCATTGACCAGTGACCAGTGACCAGTGACCAGCGAAAGTGACCAGGGACCAGTGACCAGTGACCAGTGACCAGCGAAAGTGACCAGTGACCAGTGACCAGTGACCAGTGACCAGCGGTAGTGACCAGTGATCAGTGACCAGTGAACAGTGACCAGTGACCAGCGAAATTGACCAGTGACCAGCGAAAGTGACCAGTGACGAGTGACCTGTGACAAGTGACCAGTGACCAGCGACCAGTGACCAGTGACCAGTGACCAGTGACCAGTGACCAGTGACCAGCGAAAGTGACCAGGGACCAGTGACCAGTGACCAGTGACCAGTGACCAGTGACCAGCGACCAGTGACCAGTGACCATTGACCAGTGACCAGTGACCAGCAAAAATGACCAGTGACCAGTGACCAGTGACCAGTGACCAGCGAAAGTGACAAGTGACCAGTGACCATTGACCAGTGACCAGTGACCAGCGAAAGTGACCAGTGACCAGTGACCAGCGAAAGTGACCAGTGACCAGTGAACAGTGACCAGCGAAATTGACCAGTTTCCAGTCACCAGTGACAAGTGACCAGTGACCAGTGACCAGCGACCAGTGACCAGTGACAAGTGACAAGTGACCAGTGACCAGTGACCAGCGAAAGTGACAAGTGACCAGTGACCAGTGACCAGTGACCAGTGACCAGTGACCAGTGACCAGCGAAAGTGACCAGTGAACAGTGACCAGCGAAATTGACCAGTGACCATTGACCAGTGACCAGCGCAAGTGACCAGTGACGAGTGACCAGTGTCAAGTGACCAGTGACAAGTGACCAGTGACCACTGACCAGTGACCAGTGACCACTGACCAGTCACCACTGACCAGTGACCAGGGACCAGTGACCAGCGAAAGTGACCAGTGACCAGTGACCAGTGACCAGTGACTAGCCAAATTGAGCAGTGAGCAGTGACCAGTGACCAGTGACCAGTGACCAGTGACCAGTGACCAGTGACCATTGACCAGTGACCAGTGACCAGTGACCAGTGACCAGCGAAATTGACCAGTGACCATTGACCAGTGACCAGGGAAAGTGACCAGTGACGAGTGACCTGTGACAAGTGACCAGTGACCAGCGACCAGTGACCAGTGACCAGTGACCAGTGACCAGTGACCAGTGACCAGCGAAAGTGACCAGTGACCAGTGACCAGTGACCAGCGAAATCGACCAGTGACCAGTGACCAGAGACCAGTGACTAGCCAAATTGACCAGAGACCAGTGACCAGTGACCAGTGACCAGCGGTAGTGACCAGTAATCAGTGACCGTTGAACAGTGACCAGTGACCAGTGACCAGTGACCAGCGAAAGTGACCAGGGACCATTGACCAGTGACCAGTGACCAGTGACCACTGACCATTGACCAGTGACCAGTGACCAGTGACCAGTGACCAATGACTAGCCAAATTGAGCAGTGAGCAGTGACCAGTGACTAGTGACCAGTGACCAGTGACCAGTGACCAGTGACCAGTGACCAGTGACCAGTGACCAGTGACCAGTGACCTGCGAAATTGACCAGTGACCATTGACCAGTGACCAGCGAAAGTGACCAGTGACGAGTGACCTGTGACAAGTGACCAGTGACCAGCGACCAGTGACCAGTTACCAGTGACCAGTGACCAGAGACCAGTGACCAGCGAAAGTGACCAGTGACCAGTGACCAGTGACCAGCGAAATCGACCATTGACCAGTGACCAGAGACCAGTGACTAGCCAAATTGACCAGAGACCAGTGACCAGTGACCAGTGACCAGCGGTAGTGACCAGTGATCAGTGACCGTTGAACAGTGACCTGTGACCAGTGACCAGTGACCAGCGAAAGTGACCAGGGACCAGTGACCAGTGACCAGTGACCAGTGACCACTGGTCATTGACCAGTGACCAGTGACCAGTGACCAGTGACCAGTGACCAGCGACCAGTGACCATTGACCAGTGACCAGTGACCAGCAAAAATGACCAGTGACCAGTGACCAGTGACCAGTGACCAGTGACCAGTTACAAGTGACCAGTGACAAGCGACCAGTGACCAGTGACGAGCGACCAGTGATCAGTGACCATTGACCAGTGACCAGTGACCAGTGACCAGCGAAAGTGACCAGGGACCAGTGACCAGTGACCAGTGACCAGTGACCAGTGACCAGTGACCAGTGACCAGTGACCAGTGACCAGTGACCAGTGACCAGTGACCAGTGACAAGTGACCAGTGACCAGCGACCAGTGACCTGTGACCAGTGACCATTGACCAGTGACCAGTGACCAGTGACCAGCGAACGTGACCAGGGACCAGTGACCAGTGACCAGTGACCAGTGACCAGTGACCAGCGAAAGTGACCAGTGACCAGTGACCAGTGACCAGTGACCAGTGACCAGTGACCAGTGACCAGTGACTAGTGACCATTGACCAGTGACCAGTGACCAGCAAAAATGACCAGTGACCAGTGACCAGTGACCAGTGACCAGTGACCAGTGACCAGCAAAAATGACCAGTGACCAGTGACCAGTGACCAGTGACCAGCGAAAGTGACAAGTGACCAGTGACCATTGACCAGTGACCAGTGACCAGCGACCAGTGACCAGCGACCAGTGACCAGTGACCATTGACCAGTGACCAGTGACCAGTGACCAGCGAAAGTGACCAGTGACCAGTGACCAGTGACCAGTGACCAGTGACCAGTGACCAGTGACCAGTGACCAGTGACCAGTGACCAGTGACCAGTGACCAGTTACAAGTGACCAGTGACCAGCGACCAGTGACCAGTGACGAGCGACCAGTGACCAGTGACCATTGACCAGTGACCAGTGACCAGTGACCAGCGAAAGTGACCAGGGACCAGTGACCAGTGACCAGTGACCAGCGAAAGTGACCAGTGACCAGTGACCAGTGACCAGTGACCAGCGGTAGTGACCAGTGATCAGTGACCAGTGAACAGTGACCAGTGACCAGCGAAATTGACCAGTGACCAGCGAAAGTGACCAGTGACGAGTGACCTGTGACAAGTGACCAGTGACCAGCGACCAGTGACCAGTGACCAGTGACCAGTGACCAGTGACTAGCCAAATTGACCAGAGACCAGTGACCAGTGACCAGTGACCAGCGGTAGTGACCAGTGATCAGTGACCGTTGAACAGTGACCAGTGACCAGTGACCAGTGACCAGCGAAAGTGACCAGGGACCAGTGACCAGTGACCAGTGACCAGTGACCACTGACCATTGACCAGTGACCAGTGACCAGTGACCAGCGAAAGTGACCAGTGACCAGTGACCAGTGACCAGTGACCAGTGACCAGTAGCCAGTGACCAGTGACCAGCCAAAGTGACAAGTGACCAGTGACCAGTGACCAGTGACCAGTGACCAGTGACCAGTGACCAGTGACCAGTGACCAGTGACCAGCGAAAGTGACCAGTGACCAGTGACCAGTGACCAGTGACCAGTGACCAGTGACCAGTAGCCAGTGACCAGTGACCAGCCAAAGTGACAAGTGACCAGTGACCAGTGACCAGTGACCAGTGACCAGTGACCAGTGACCAGTGACCAGTGACCAGTGACCAGCGAAGGTGACCAGTGACCAGTGAACAGTGACCAGCGAAATTGACCAGTTTCCAGTGACCAGTGACCAGCGAAAGTGACCAGTGAACAGTGACCAGCGAAATTGACCAGTGACCATTGACCAGTGACCAGCGAAAGTGACCAGTGACGAGTGACCAGTGACAAGTGACCAGTGACAAGTGACCAGTGACCACTGACCAGTGACCAGTGACCAGTGACCAGTGACCAGTGACCAGTGACCAGTGACCAGCGAAAGTGACCAGCGAAGGTGACCAGTGACCAGTGAACAGTGACCAGCGAAATTGACCAGTTTCCAGTGACCAGTGACCAGCGAAAGTGACCAGTGAACAGTGACCAGCGAAATTGAACAGTGACCATTGACCAGTGACAAGCGAAAGTGACCAGTGACGAGTGACCAGTGACAAGTGACCAGTGACAAGTGACCAGTGACCACTGACCAGTGACCAGTGACCACTGACCAGTCACCAGTGACCAGTCACCAGGGACCAGTGACCAGCGAAAGTGACCAGTGACCAGTGACCAGTGACCAGCGAAAGTGACCAGTGAACAGTGACCAGCGAAATTGACCAGTGACCATTGACCAGTGACAAGCGAAAGTGACCAGTGACGAGTGACCAGTGACAAGTGACCAGTGACAAGTGACCAGTGACCACTGACCAGTGACCAGTGACCAGTGACCAGTTACCAGTGACCAGTGACCAGTGACCAGTGACCAGCGAAAGTGACCAGTGACCAGTGACCAGTGACCAGCGAAATCGACCAGTGACCAGTGACCAGAGACCAGTGACTAGCCAAATTGACCAGAGACCAGTGACCAGTGACCAGTGACCAGCGGTAGTGACCAGTGATCAGTGACCGTTGAACAGTGACCTGTGACCAGTGACCAGTGACCAGCGAAAGTGACCAGGGACCAGTGACCAGTGACCAGTGACCAGTGACCACTGACCATTGACCAGTGACCAGTGACCAGTGACCAGTGACCAGTGACCAGCGACCAGTGACCATTGACCATTGACCAGTGACCAGTGACCAGCAAAAATGACCAGTGACCAGTGACCAGTGACCAGTGACCAGTGACCAGTTACAAGTGACCAGTGACAAGCGACCAGTGACCAGTGACGAGCGACCAGTGATCAGTGACCATTGACCAGTGACCAGTGACCAGTGACCAGCGAAAGTGACCAGGGACCAGTGACCAGTGACCAGTGACCAGTGACCAGTGACCAGTGACCAGTGACCAGTGACCAGTGACCAGTGACCAGTGACCAGTGACAAGTGACCAGTGACCAGCGACCAGTGACCTGTGACCAGTGACCATTGACCAGTGACCAGTGACCAGTGACCAGCGAACGTGACCAGGGACCAGTGACCAGTGACCAGTGACCAGTGACCAGTGACCAGCGAAAGTGACCAGTGACCAGTGACCAGTGACCAGTGACCAGTGACCAGTGACCAGTGACCAGTGACTAGTGACCATTGACCAGTGACCAGTGACCAGCAAAAATGACCAGTGACCAGTGACCAGTGACCAGTGACCAGTGACCAGTGACCAGCAAAAATGACCAGTGACCAGTGACCAGTGACCAGTGACCAGCGAAAGTGACAAGTGACCAGTGACCATTGACCAGTGACCAGTGACCAGCGACCAGTGACCAGCGACCAGTGACCAGTGACCATTGACCAGTGACCAGTGACCAGTGACCAGCGAAAGTGACCAGTGACCAGTGACCAGTGACCAGTGACCAGTGACCAGTGACCAGTGACCAGTGACCAGTGACCAGTGACCAGTGACCAGTGACCAGTTACAAGTGACCAGTGACCAGCGACCAGTGACCAGTGACGAGCGACCAGTGACCAGTGACCATTGACCAGTGACCAGTGACCAGTGACCAGCGAAAGTGACCAGGGACCAGTGACCAGTGACCAGTGACCAGCGAAAGTGACCAGTGACCAGTGACCAGTGACCAGTGACCAGCGGTAGTGACCAGTGATCAGTGACCAGTGAACAGTGACCAGTGACCAGCGAAATTGACCAGTGACCAGCGAAAGTGACCAGTGACGAGTGACCTGTGACAAGTGACCAGTGACCAGCGACCAGTGACCAGTGACCAGTGACCAGTGACCAGTGACTAGCCAAATTGACCAGAGACCAGTGACCAGTGACCAGTGACCAGCGGTAGTGACCAGTGATCAGTGACCGTTGAACAGTGACCAGTGACCAGTGACCAGTGACCAGCGAAAGTGACCAGGGACCAGTGACCAGTGACCAGTGACCAGTGACCACTGACCATTGACCAGTGACCAGTGACCAGTGACCAGCGAAAGTGACCAGTGACCAGTGACCAGTGACCAGTGACCAGTGACCAGTAGCCAGTGACCAGTGACCAGCCAAAGTGACAAGTGACCAGTGACCAGTGACCAGTGACCAGTGACCAGTGACCAGTGACCAGTGACCAGTGACCAGTGACCAGCGAAGGTGACCAGTGACCAGTGAACAGTGACCAGCGAAAGTGACCAGTGACCAGTGACCAGTGACCAGTGACCAGCGGTAGTGACCAGTGATCAGTGACCAGTGAACAGTGACCAGTGACCAGCGAAATTGACCAGTGACCAGCGAAAGTGACCAGTGACGAGTGACCTGTGACAAGTGACCAGTGACCAGCGACCAGTGACCAGTGACCAGTGACCAGTGACCAGTGACCAGTGACCAGCGAAAGTGACCAGGGACCAGTGACCAGTGACCAGTGACCAGTGACCAGTGACCAGTGACCAGCGACCAGTGACCAGCGACCATTGACCAGTGACCAGTGACCAGCAAAAATGACCAGTGACCAGTGACCAGCAAAAATGACCAGTGACCAGTGACCAGTGACCAGTGACCAGTGACCAGTGAACAGTGACCAGCGAAATTGACCAGTTTCCAGTCACCAGTGACAAGTGACCAGTGACCAGTGACCAGCGACCAGTGACCAGTGACAAGTGACAAGTGACCAGTGACCAGTGACCAGCGAAAGTGACAAGTGACCAGTGACCAGTGACCAGTGACCAGTGACCAGTGACCAGTGACCAGTGACCAGTGACAAGCGAAAGTGACCAGTGACCAGTGACCAGTGACCAGTGACCAGTGACCAGTGACCAGTAGCCAGTGACCAGTGACCAGCCAAAGTGACAAGTGACCAGTGACGAGTGACCTGTGACAAGTGACCAGTGACCAGCGACCAGTGACCAGTGACCAGTGACCAGTGACCAGTGACCAGTGACCAGCGAAAGTGACCAGTGACCAGTGACCAGTGACCAGCGAAATCGACCAGTGACCAGTGACCAGAGACCAGTGACTAGCCAAATTGACCAGAGACCAGTGACCAGTGACCAGTGACCAGCGGTAGTGACCAGTGATCAGTGACCGTTGAACAGTGACCAGTGACCAGTGACCAGTGACCAGCGAAAGTGACCAGGGACCAGTGACCAGTGACCAGTGACCAGTGACCAGTGACCAGCGAAAGTGACCAGGGACCAGTGACCAGTGACCAGTGACCAGTGACCAGTGACCAGTGACCAGTGACCAGTGACCAGTGACCAGTGACCAGTGACAAGTGACCAGTGACCAGCGACCAGTGACCAGTGACCAGTGACCATTGACCAGTGACCAGTGACCAGTGACCAGCGAACGTGACCAGGGACCAGTGACCAGTGACCAGTGACCAGTGACCAGTGACCAGCGAAAGTGACCAGGGACCAGCGACCAGTGACCAGTGACCAGTGACCAGTGACCAGTGACCAGTGACCAGTGACCAGTGACCATTGACCAGTGACCAGTGACCAGCAAAAATGACCAGTGACCAGTGACCAGTGACCAGTGACCTGTGACCAGCAAAAATGACCAGTGACCAGTGACCAGTGACCAGTGACCAGCGAAAGTGACAAGTGACCAGTGACCATTGACCAGTGACCAGTGACCAGTGACCAGTGACCAGCGACCAGTGACCAGTGACCATTGACCAGTGACCAGTGACCAGTGACCAGCGAAAGTGACCAGTGACCAGTGACCAGTGACCAGTGACCAGTGACCAGTGACCAGTGACCAGTGACCAGTTACAAGTGACCAGTGACCAGCGACCAGTGACCAGTGACGAGCGACCAGTGACCAGTGACCATTGACCAGTGACCAGTGACCAGTGACCAGCGAAAGTGACCAGGGACCAGTGACCAGTGACCAGTGACCAGCGAAAGTGACCAGTGACCAGTGACCAGTGACCATTCACCAGTGACCAGTGACCAGTGACCAGCGAAAGTGACCAGTGACCAGTGAACAGTGACCAGTGACCAGCGAAATTGACCAGTGACCAGCGAAAGTGACCAGTGACGAGTGACATGTGACAAGTGACCAGTGACCAGCGACCAGTGACCAGTGACCAGTGACCAGTGACCAGTGACCAGTGACCAGCGAAAGTGACCAGGGACCAGTCACCAGTGACAAGTGACCAGTGACCAGTGACCAGCGACCAGTGACCAGTGACAAGTGACAAGTGACCAGTGACCAGTGACCAGCGAAAGTGACAAGTGACCAGTGACCAGTGACCAGTGACCAGTGACCAGTGACCAGTGACCAGCGAAAGTGACCAGTGACCAGTGACCAGTGACCAGTGACCAGTGACCAGCGAAAGTGACCAGGGACCAGCGACCAGTGACCAGTGACCAGTGACCAGTGACCAGTGACCAGTGACCAGTGACCAGTGACCATTGACCAGTGACCAGTGACCAGCAAAAATGACCAGTGACCAGTGACCAGTGACCAGTGACCAGTGACCAGCAAAAATTACCAGTGATCAGTGACCAGTGACCAGTGACCAGCGAAAGTGACAAGTGACCAGTGACCATTGACCATTGACCAGTGACCAGTGACCAGTGACCAGTGACCAGCAAAAATGACCAGTGATCAGTGACCAGTGACCAGTGACCAGCGAAAGTGACAAGTGACCAGTGACCATTGACCAGTGACCAGTGACCAGTGACCTGTGACCAGCGACCAGTGACCAGTGACCATTGACCAGTGACCAGTGACCAGTGACCAGCGAAAGTGACCAGTGACCAGTGACCAGTGACCAGTGACCAGTGACCAGTGACCAGAGACCAGTGACCAGTGACCAGTGACCAGCGACCAGTGACCAGTGACGAGCGACCAGTGACCAGTGACCATTGACCAGCGAAAGTGACCAGGGACCAGTGACCAGTGACCAGTGACCAGCGAAAGTGACCAGTGACGAGTGACCTGTGACAAGTGACCAGTGACCAGCGACCAGTGACCAGTGACCAGTGACCAGTGACCAGTGACCAGCGAAAGTGACCAGGGACCAGTGACCAGTGACCAGTGACCAGAGACCAGTGACCAGTGACCAGCGACCAGTGACCAGTGACCATTGACCAGTGACCAGTGACCAGCAAAAATGACCAGTGACCAGTGACCAGCAAAAATGACCAGTGACCAGTGACCAGTGACCAGTGACCAGCGAAAGTGACAAGTGACCAGCGAAAGTGACCAGTGACCAGTGAACAGTGACCAGCGAAATTGACCAGTTTCCAGTCACCAGTGACAAGTGACCAGTGACCAGTGACCAGCGACCAGTGACCAGTGACAAGTGACAAGTGACCAGTGACCAGTGACCAGCGAAAGTGACAAGTGACCAGTGACCAGTGACCAGTGACCAGTGACCAGTGACCAGTGACCAGTGACCAGTGACCAGTGACCAGTGACCAGTGACCAGTTACAAGTGACCAGTGACCAGCGACCAGTGACCAGTAACGAGCGACCAGTGACCAGTGACCATTGACCAGTGACCAGTGACCAGTGACCAGCGAAAGTGACCAGGGACCAGTGACCAGTGACCAGTGACCAGCGAAAGTGACCAGTGACCAGTGACCAGTGACCAGTGACCAGCGGTAGTGACCAGTGATCAGTGACCAGTGAACAGTGACCAGTGACCAGCGAAATTGACCAGTGACCAGCGAAAGTGACCAGTGACGAGTGACCTGTGACAAGTGACCAGTGACCAGCGACCAGTGACCAGTGACCAGTGACCAGTGACCAGTGACCAGTGACCAGCGAAAGTGACCAGGGACCAGTGACCAGTGACCAGTGACCAGTGACCAGTGACCAGCGACCAGTGACCAGTGACCATTGACCAGTGACCAGTGACCAGCAAAAATGACCAGTGACCAGTGACCAGCAAAAATGACCAGTGACCAGTGACCAGTGACCAGTGACCAGCGAAAGTGACAAGTGACCAGTGACCATTGACCAGTGACCAGTGACCAGCGAAAGTGACCAGTGACCAGTGAACAGTGACCAGCGAAATTGACCAGTTTCCAGTCACCAGTGACAAGTGACCAGTGACCAGTGACCAGCGACCAGTGACCAGTGACAAGTGACAAGTGACCAGTGACCAGTGACCAGCGAAAGTGACAAGTGACCAGTGACCAGTGACCAGTGACCAGTGACCAGTGACCAGTGACCAGCGAAAGTGACCAGTGAACAGTGACCAGCGAAATTGACCAGTGACCATTGACCAGTGACCAGCGCAAGTGACCAGTGACGAGTGACCAGTGTCAAGTGACCAGTGACAAGTGACCAGTGACCACTGACCAGTGACCAGTGACCACTGACCAGTCACCACTGACCAGTGACCAGGGACCAGTGACCAGCGAAAGTGACCAGTGACCAGTGACCAGTGACCAGTGACTAGCCAAATTGAGCAGTGAGCAGTGACCAGTGACCAGTGACCAGTGACCAGTGACCAGTGACCAGTGACCATTGACCAGTGACCAGTGACCAGTGACCAGTGACCAGCGAAATTGACCAGTGACCATTGACCAGTGACCAGGGAAAGTGACCAGTGACGAGTGACCTGTGACAAGTGACCAGTGACCAGCGACCAGTGACCAGTGACCAGTGACCAGTGACCAGTGACCAGTGACCAGCGAAAGTGACCAGTGACCAGTGACCAGTGACCAGCGAAATCGACCAGTGACCAGTGACCAGAGACCAGTGACTAGCCAAATTGACCAGAGACCAGTGACCAGTGACCAGTGACCAGCGGTAGTGACCAGTAATCAGTGACCGTTGAACAGTGACCAGTGACCAGTGACCAGTGACCAGCGAAAGTGACCAGGGACCATTGACCAGTGACCAGTGACCAGTGACCACTGACCATTGACCAGTGACCAGTGACCAGTGACCAGTGACCAATGACTAGCCAAATTGAGCAGTGAGCAGTGACCAGTGACTAGTGACCAGTGACCAGTGACCAGTGACCAGTGACCAGTGACCAGTGACCAGTGACCAGTGACCTGCGAAATTGACCAGTGACCATTGACCAGTGACCAGCGAAAGTGACCAGTGACGAGTGACCTGTGACAAGTGACCAGTGACCAGCGACCAGTGACCAGTTACCAGTGACCAGTGACCAGTGACCAGTGACCAGCGAAAGTGACCAGTGACCAGTGACCAGTGACCAGCGAAATCGACCAGTGACCAGTGACCAGAGACCAGTGACTAGCCAAATTGACCAGAGACCAGTGACCAGTGACCAGTGACCAGCGGTAGTGACCAGTGATCAGTGACCGTTGAACAGTGACCTGTGACCAGTGACCAGTGACCAGCGAAAGTGACCAGGGACCAGTGACCAGTGACCAGTGACCAGTGACCACTGACCATTGACCAGTGACCAGTGACCAGTGACCAGTGACCAGTGACCAGCGACCAGTGACCATTGACCAGTGACCAGTGACCAGCAAAAATGACCAGTGACCAGTGACCAGTGACCAGTGACCAGTGACCAGTTACAAGTGACCAGTGACAAGCGACCAGTGACCAGTGACGAGCGACCAGTGATCAGTGACCATTGACCAGTGACCAGTGACCAGTGACCAGCGAAAGTGACCAGGGACCAGTGACCAGTGACCAGTGACCAGTGACCAGTGACCAGTGACCAGTGACCAGTGACCAGTGACCAGTGACCAGTGACCAGTGACCAGTGACAAGTGACCAGTGACCAGCGACCAGTGACCTGTGACCAGTGACCATTGACCAGTGACCAGTGACCAGTGACCAGCGAACGTGACCAGGGACCAGTGACCAGTGACCAGTGACCAGTGACCAGTGACCAGCGAAAGTGACCAGTGACCAGTGACCAGTGACCAGTGACCAGTGACCAGTGACCAGTGACCAGTGACTAGTGACCATTGACCAGTGACCAGTGACCAGCAAAAATGACCAGTGACCAGTGACCAGTGACCAGTGACCAGTGACCAGTGACCAGCAAAAATGACCAGTGACCAGTGACCAGTGACCAGTGACCAGCGAAAGTGACAAGTGACCAGTGACCATTGACCAGTGACCAGTGACCAGCGACCAGTGACCAGCGACCAGTGACCAGTGACCATTGACCAGTGACCAGTGACCAGTGACCAGCGAAAGTGACCAGTGACCAGTGACCAGTGACCAGTGACCAGTGACCAGTGACCAGTGACCAGTTACAAGTGACCAGTGACCAGCGACCAGTGACCAGTGACGAGCGACCAGTGACCAGTGACCATTGACCAGTGACCAGTGACCAGTGACCAGCGAAAGTGACCAGGGACCAGTGACCAGTGACCAGTGACCAGCGAAAGTGACCAGTGACCAGTGACCAGTGACCAGTGACCAGCGGTAGTGACCAGTGATCAGTGACCAGTGAACAGTGACCAGTGACCAGCGAAATTGACCAGTGACCAGCGAAAGTGACCAGTGACGAGTGACCTGTGACAAGTGACCAGTGACCAGCGACCAGTGACCAGTGACCAGTGACCAGTGACCAGTGACTAGCCAAATTGACCAGAGACCAGTGACCAGTGACCAGTGACCAGCGGTAGTGACCAGTGATCAGTGACCGTTGAACAGTGACCAGTGACCAGTGACCAGTGACCAGCGAAAGTGACCAGGGACCAGTGACCAGTGACCAGTGACCAGTGACCACTGACCATTGACCAGTGACCAGTGACCAGTGACCAGCGAAAGTGACCAGTGACCAGTGACCAGTGACCAGTGACCAGTGACCAGTAGCCAGTGACCAGTGACCAGCCAAAGTGACAAGTGACCAGTGACCAGTGACCAGTGACCAGTGACCAGTGACCAGTGACCAGTGACCAGTGACCAGTGACCAGCGAAGGTGACCAGTGACCAGTGAACAGTGACCAGCGAAAGTGACCAGTGACCAGTGACCAGTGACCAGTGACCAGCGGTAGTGACCAGTGATCAGTGACCAGTGAACAGTGACCAGTGACCAGCGAAATTGACCAGTGACCAGCGAAAGTGACCAGTGACGAGTGACCTGTGACAAGTGACCAGTGACCAGCGACCAGTGACCAGTGACCAGTGACCAGTGACCAGTGACCAGCGAAAGTGACCAGGGACCAGTGACCAGTGACCAGTGACCAGTGACCAGTGACCAGTGACCAGCGACCAGTGACCAGCGACCATTGACCAGTGACCAGTGACCAGCAAAAATGACCAGTGACCAGTGACCAGCAAAAATGACCAGTGACCAGTGACCAGTGACCAGTGACCAGTGACCAGTGAACAGTGACCAGCGAAATTGACCAGTTTCCAGTCACCAGTGACAAGTGACCAGTGACCAGTGACCAGCGACCAGTGACCAGTGACAAGTGACAAGTGACCAGTGACCAGTGACCAGCGAAAGTGACAAGTGACCAGTGACCAGTGACCAGTGACCAGTGACCAGTGACCAGTGACCAGTGACCAGTGACAAGCGAAAGTGACCAGTGACCAGTGACCAGTGACCAGTGACCAGTGACCAGTGACCAGTAGCCAGTGACCAGTGACCAGCCAAAGTGACAAGTGACCAGTGACCAGTGACCAGTGACCAGTGACCAGTGACCAGTGACCAGTGACCAGTGACCAGTGACCAGCGAAGGTGACCAGTGACCAGTGAACAGTGACCAGCGAAATTGACCAGTTTCCAGTGACCAGTGACCAGCGAAAGTGACCAGTGAACAGTGACCAGCGAAATTGACCAGTGACCATTGACCAGTGACCAGCGAAAGTGACCAGTGACGAGTGACCAGTGACAAGTGACCAGTGACAAGTGACCAGTGACCACTGACCAGTGACCAGTGACCAGTGACCAGTGACCAGTGACCAGTGACCAGTGACCAGCGAAAGTGACCAGTGAACAGTGACCAGCGAAATTGACCAGTGACCATTGACCAGTGACCAGCGAAAGTGACCAGTGACCAGTGACCAGTGACCAGTGACCAGTGACCAGTAGCCAGTGACCAGTGACCATTGAAAGTGACAAGTGACCAGTGACCAGTGACCAGTGACCAGTGACCAGTGACCAGTGACCAGTGACCAGTGACCAGTGACCAGTGACCAGTGACCAGTGACCAGTGACCAGTGACCAGTGACCAGCGAAGGTGACCAGTGACCAGTGAACAGTGACCAGCGAAATTGACCAGTTTCCAGTGACCAGTGACCAGCGAAAGTGACCAGTGAACAGTGACCAGCGAAATTGTCCAGTGACCATTGACCAGTGACCAGCGAAAGTGACCAGTGACGAGTGACCAGTGACAAGTGACCAGTGACAAGTGACCAGTGACCACTGACCAGTGACCAGTGACCAGTGACCAGTGACCAGTGACCAGTGACCAGTGACCAGCGAAGGTGACCAGTGACCAGTGAACAGTGACCAGCGAAATTGACCAGTTTCCAGTGACCAGTGACCAGCGAAAGTGACCAGTGAACAGCGAAAGTGACCAGTGACGAGTGACCTGTGACAAGTGACCAGTGACCAGCGACCAGTGACCAGTGACCAGTGACCAGTGACCAGTGACTAGCCAAATTGACCAGAGACCAGTGACCAGTGACCAGTGACCAGCGGTAGTGACCAGTGATCAGTGACCGTTGAACAGTGACCAGTGACCAGTGACCAGTGACCAGCGAAAGTGACCAGGGACCAGTGACCAGTGACCAGTGACCAGTGACCACTGACCATTGACCAGTGACCAGTGACCAGTGACCAGCGAAAGTGACCAGTGACCAGTGACCAGTGACCAGTGACCAGTGACCAGTAGCCAGTGACCAGTGACCAGCCAAAGTGACAAGTGACCAGTGACCAGTGACCAGTGACCAGTGACCAGTGACCAGTGACCAGTGACCAGTGACCAGTGACCAGCGAAGGTGACCAGTGACCAGTGAACAGTGACCAGCGAAAGTGACCAGTGACCAGTGACCAGTGACCAGTGACCAGCGGTAGTGACCAGTGATCAGTGACCAGTGAACAGTGACCAGTGACCAGCGAAATTGACCAGTGACCAGCGAAAGTGACCAGTGACGAGTGACCTGTGACAAGTGACCAGTGACCAGCGACCAGTGACCAGTGACCAGTGACCAGTGACCAGTGACCAGCGAAAGTGACCAGGGACCAGTGACCAGTGACCAGTGACCAGTGACCAGTGACCAGTGACCAGCGACCAGTGACCAGCGACCATTGACCAGTGACCAGTGACCAGCAAAAATGACCAGTGACCAGTGACCAGCAAAAATGACCAGTGACCAGTGACCAGTGACCAGTGACCAGTGACCAGTGAACAGTGACCAGCGAAATTGACCAGTTTCCAGTCACCAGTGACAAGTGACCAGTGACCAGTGACCAGCGACCAGTGACCAGTGACAAGTGACAAGTGACCAGTGACCAGTGACCAGCGAAAGTGACAAGTGACCAGTGACCAGTGACCAGTGACCAGTGACCAGTGACCAGTGACCAGTGACCAGTGACAAGCGAAAGTGACCAGTGACCAGTGACCAGTGACCAGTGACCAGTGACCAGTGACCAGTAGCCAGTGACCAGTGACCAGCCAAAGTGACAAGTGACCAGTGACCAGTGACCAGTGACCAGTGACCAGTGACCAGTGACCAGTGACCAGTGACCAGTGACCAGCGAAGGTGACCAGTGACCAGTGAACAGTGACCAGCGAAATTGACCAGTTTCCAGTGACCAGTGACCAGCGAAAGTGACCAGTGAACAGTGACCAGCGAAATTGACCAGTGACCATTGACCAGTGACCAGCGAAAGTGACCAGTGACGAGTGACCAGTGACAAGTGACCAGTGACAAGTGACCAGTGACCACTGACCAGTGACCAGTGACCAGTGACCAGTGACCAGTGACCAGTGACCAGTGACCAGCGAAAGTGACCAGTGAACAGTGACCAGCGAAATTGACCAGTGACCATTGACCAGTGACCAGCGAAAGTGACCAGTGACCAGTGACCAGTGACCAGTGACCAGTGACCAGTAGCCAGTGACCAGTGACCATTGAAAGTGACAAGTGACCAGTGACCAGTGACCAGTGACCAGTGACCAGTGACCAGTGACCAGTGACCAGTGACCAGTGACCAGTGACCAGTGACCAGTGACCAGTGACCAGTGACCAGTGACCAGCGAAGGTGACCAGTGACCAGTGAACAGTGACCAGCGAAATTGACCAGTTTCCAGTGACCAGTGACCAGCGAAAGTGACCAGTGAACAGTGACCAGCGAAATTGTCCAGTGACCATTGACCAGTGACCAGCGAAAGTGACCAGTGACGAGTGACCAGTGACAAGTGACCAGTGACAAGTGACCAGTGACCACTGACCAGTGACCAGTGACCAGTGACCAGTGACCAGTGACCAGTGACCAGTGACCAGCGAAGGTGACCAGTGACCAGTGAACAGTGACCAGCGAAATTGACCAGTTTCCAGTGACCAGTGACCAGCGAAAGTGACCAGTGAACAGTGACCAGCGAAATTGACCAGTGACCATTGACCAGTGACAAGCGAAAGTGACCAGTGACGAGTGACCAGTGACAAGTGACCAGTGACAAGTGACCAGTGACCACTGACCAGTGACCAGTGACCACTGACCAGTCACCAGTGACCAGTCACCAGGGACCAGTGACCAGCGAAAGTGACCAGTGACCAGTGACTAGCCAAATTGAGCAGTGAGCAGTGACCAGTGACCAGTGACCAGTGACCAGTGACCAGTGACCAGTGACCAGTGACCAGCGAAATTGACCAGTGACCATTGACCAGTGACCAGCGAAAGTGACCAGTGACGAGTGACCTGTGACAAGTGACCAGTGACCAGCGACCAGTGACCAGTGACCAGCGAAAGTGACCAGTGACCAGTGACCAGTGACCAGCGAAATCGACCAGTGACCAGTGACCAGAGATCAGTGACTAGCCAAATTGACCAGAGACCAGTGACCAGTGACCAGTGACCAGCGGTAGTGACCAGTGATCAGTGACCAGTGAACAGTGACCAGTGACCAGTGACCAGTGACCAGTGACCAGCGAAAGTGACCAGGGACCAGTGACCAGTGACCAGTGACCAGTGACCACTGACCATTGACCAGTGACCAGTGACCAGTGACCAGTGACCAGTGACCAGCGACCAGTGACCAGTGACCATTGACCAGTGACCAGTGACCAGCAAAAATGACCAGTGACCAGTGACCAGTGACCAGTGACCAGTGACCAGTGACCAGCGAAAGTGACAAGTGACCAGTGACCAGTGACCAGTGACCAGTGACCAGTGACCAGTGACCAGTGACCAGTGACCAGTGACCATTGACCAGTGACCAGTGACCAGCAAAAATGACCAGTGACCAGTGACCAGTGACCAGTGACCAGTGACCAGCAAAAATGACCAGTGACCAGTGACCAGTGACCAGTGACCAGTGAAAAGTGACCAGCGAAATTGACCAGTTTCCAGTGACCAGTGACCAGCGAAAGTGACCAGTGAACAGTGACCAGCGAAATTGACCAGTGACCAGTGACCAGTGACCAGCGACCAGTGACCAGTGACCATTGACCAGTGACCAGCGAAAGTGACCAGTGACCAGTGACCAGTGACCAGTGACCAGTGACCAGTGACCAGTAGCCAGTGACCAGTGACCAGCCAAAGTGACAAGTGACCAGTGACCAGTGACCAGTGACCAGTGACCAGTGACCAGTGACCAGTGACCAGTGACCAGTGACCAGCGAAGGTGACCAGTGACCAGTGAACAGTGACCAGCGAAAGTGACCAGTGACCAGTGACCAGTGACCAGTGACCAGCGGTAGTGACCAGTGATCAGTGACCAGTGAACAGTGACCAGTGACCAGCGAAATTGACCAGTGACCAGCGAAAGTGACCAGTGACGAGTGACCTGTGACAAGTGACCAGTGACCAGCGACCAGTGACCAGTGACCAGTGACCAGTGACCAGTGACCAGCGAAAGTGACCAGGGACCAGTGACCAGTGACCAGTGACCAGTGACCAGTGACCAGTGACCAGCGACCAGTGACCAGCGACCATTGACCAGTGACCAGTGACCAGCAAAAATGACCAGTGACCAGTGACCAGCAAAAATGACCAGTGACCAGTGACCAGTGACCAGTGACCAGTGAACAGTGACCAGCGAAATTGACCAGTTTCCAGTCACCAGTGACAAGTGACCAGTGACCAGTGACCAGCGACCAGTGACCAGTGACAAGTGACAAGTGACCAGTGACCAGTGACCAGCGAAAGTGACAAGTGACCAGTGACCAGTGACCAGTGACCAGTGACCAGTGACCAGTGACCAGTGACCAGTGACCAGCGAAAGTGACCAGTGACCAGTGACCAGTGACCAGTGACCAGTGACCAGTGACCAGTAGCCAGTGACCAGTGACCAGCCAAAGTGACAAGTGACCAGTGACCAGTGACCAGTGACCAGTGACCAGTGACCAGTGACCAGTGACCAGTGACCAGTGACCAGCGAAGGTGACCAGTGACCAGTGAACAGTGACCAGCGAAATTGACCAGTTTCCAGTGACCAGTGACCAGCGAAAGTGACCAGTGAACAGTGACCAGCGAAATTGACCAGTGACCATTGACCAGTGACCAGCGAAAGTGACCAGTGACGAGTGACCAGTGACAAGTGACCAGTGACAAGTGACCAGTGACCACTGACCAGTGACCAGTGACCAGTGACCAGTGACCAGTGACCAGTGACCAGTGACCAGCGAAAGTGACCAGCGAAGGTGACCAGTGACCAGTGAACAGTGACCAGCGAAATTGACCAGTTTCCAGTGACCAGTGACCAGCGAAAGTGACCAGTGAACAGTGACCAGCGAAATTGAACAGTGACCATTGACCAGTGACAAGCGAAAGTGACCAGTGACGAGTGACCAGTCACAAGTGACCAGTGACAAGTGACCAGTGACCACTGACCAGTGACCAGTGACCACTGACCAGTCACCAGTGACCAGTCACCAGGGACCAGTGACCAGCGAAAGTGACCAGTGACCAGTGACCAGTGACCAGCGAAAGTGACCAGTGAACAGTGACCAGCGAAATTGACCAGTGACCATTGACCAGTGACAAGCGAAAGTGACCAGTGACGAGTGACCAGTGACAAGTGACCAGTGACAAGTGACCAGTGACCACTGACCAGTGACCAGTGACCAGTGACCAGTTACCAGTGACCAGTGACCAGTGACCAGTGACCAGCGAAAGTGACCAGTGACCAGTGACCAGTGACCAGCGAAATCGACCAGTGACCAGTGACCAGAGACCAGTGACTAGCCAAATTGACCAGAGACCAGTGACCAGTGACCAGTGACCAGCGGTAGTGACCAGTGATCAGTGACCGTTGAACAGTGACCTGTGACCAGTGACCAGTGACCAGCGAAAGTGACCAGGGACCAGTGACCAGTGACCAGTGACCAGTGACCACTGACCATTGACCAGTGACCAGTGACCAGTGACCAGTGACCAGTGACCAGCGACCAGTGACCATTGACCATTGACCAGTGACCAGTGACCAGCAAAAATGACCAGTGACCAGTGACCAGTGACCAGTGACCAGTGACCAGTTACAAGTGACCAGTGACAAGCGACCAGTGACCAGTGACGAGCGACCAGTGATCAGTGACCATTGACCAGTGACCAGTGACCAGTGACCAGCGAAAGTGACCAGGGACCAGTGACCAGTGACCAGTGACCAGTGACCAGTGACCAGTGACCAGTGACCAGTGACCAGTGACCAGTGACCAGTGACCAGTGACAAGTGACCAGTGACCAGCGACCAGTGACCTGTGACCAGTGACCATTGACCAGTGACCAGTGACCAGTGACCAGCGAACGTGACCAGGGACCAGTGACCAGTGACCAGTGACCAGTGACCAGTGACCAGCGAAAGTGACCAGTGACCAGTGACCAGTGACCAGTGACCAGTGACCAGTGACCAGTGACCAGTGACTAGTGACCATTGACCAGTGACCAGTGACCAGCAAAAATGACCAGTGACCAGTGACCAGTGACCAGTGACCAGTGACCAGTGACCAGCAAAAATGACCAGTGACCAGTGACCAGTGACCAGTGACCAGCGAAAGTGACAAGTGACCAGTGACCATTGACCAGTGACCAGTGACCAGCGACCAGTGACCAGCGACCAGTGACCAGTGACCATTGACCAGTGACCAGTGACCAGTGACCAGCGAAAGTGACCAGTGACCAGTGACCAGTGACCAGTGACCAGTGACCAGTGACCAGTGACCAGTGACCAGTGACCAGTGACCAGTGACCAGTGACCAGTGACCAGTTACAAGTGACCAGTGACCAGCGACCAGTGACCAGTGACGAGCGACCAGTGACCAGTGACCATTGACCAGTGACCAGTGACCAGTGACCAGCGAAAGTGACCAGGGACCAGTGACCAGTGACCAGTGACCAGCGAAAGTGACCAGTGACCAGTGACCAGTGACCAGTGACCAGCGGTAGTGACCAGTGATCAGTGACCAGTGAACAGTGACCAGTGACCAGCGAAATTGACCAGTGACCAGCGAAAGTGACCAGTGACGAGTGACCTGTGACAAGTGACCAGTGACCAGCGACCAGTGACCAGTGACCAGTGACCAGTGACCAGTGACTAGCCAAATTGACCAGAGACCAGTGACCAGTGACCAGTGACCAGCGGTAGTGACCAGTGATCAGTGACCGTTGAACAGTGACCAGTGACCAGTGACCAGTGACCAGCGAAAGTGACCAGGGACCAGTGACCAGTGACCAGTGACCAGTGACCACTGACCATTGACCAGTGACCAGTGACCAGTGACCAGCGAAAGTGACCAGTGACCAGTGACCAGTGACCAGTGACCAGTGACCAGTAGCCAGTGACCAGTGACCAGCCAAAGTGACAAGTGACCAGTGACCAGTGACCAGTGACCAGTGACCAGTGACCAGTGACCAGTGACCAGTGACCAGTGACCAGCGAAGGTGACCAGTGACCAGTGAACAGTGACCAGCGAAAGTGACCAGTGACCAGCGGTAGTGACCAGTGATCAGTGACCAGTGAACAGTGACCAGTGACCAGCGAAATTGACCAGTGACCAGCGAAAGTGACCAGTGACGAGTGACCTGTGACAAGTGACCAGTGACCAGCGACCAGTGACCAGTGACCAGTGACCAGTGACCAGTGACCAGTGACCAGTGACCAGTGACCAGTGACCAGTGACCAGTGACCAGTGACCAGTGACCAGCGTCCAGTGACCAGCGACCATTGACCAGTGACCAGTGACCAGCAAAAATGACCAGTGACCAGTGACCAGCAAAAATGACCAGTGACCAGTGACCAGTGACCAGTGACCAGTGACCAGTGAACAGTGACCAGCGAAATTGACCAGTTTCCAGTCACCAGTGACAAGTGACCAGTGACCAGTGACCAGCGACCAGTGACCAGTGACAAGTGACAAGTGACCAGTGACCAGTGACCAGCGAAAGTGACAAGTGACCAGTGACCAGTGACCAGTGACCAGTGACCAGTGACCAGTGACCAGTGACCAGTGACAAGCGAAAGTGACCAGTGACCAGTGACCAGTGACCAGTGACCAGTGACCAGTAGCCAGTGACCAGTGACCAGCCAAAGTGACAAGTGACCAGTGACCAGTGACCAGTGACCAGTGACCAGTGACCAGTGACCAGTGACCAGTGACCAGTGACCAGCGAAGGTGACCAGTGACCAGTGAACAGTGACCAGCGAAATTGACCAGTTTCCAGTGACCAGTGACCAGCGAAAGTGACCAGTGAACAGTGACCAGCGAAATTGACCAGTGACCATTGACCAGTGACCAGCGAAAGTGACCAGTGACGAGTGACCAGTGACAAGTGACCAGTGACAAGTGACCAGTGACCACTGACCAGTGACCAGTGACCAGTGACCAGTGACCAGTGACCAGTAGCCAGTGACCAGTGACCATTGAAAGTGACAAGTGACCAGTGACCAGTGACCAGTGACCAGTGACCAGTGACCAGTGACCAGTGACCAGTGACCAGTGACCAGTGACCAGTGACCAGTGACCAGTGACCAGTGACCAGTGACCAGTGACCAGCGAAGGTGACCAGTGACCAGTGAACAGTGACCAGCGAAATTGACCAGTTTCCAGTGACCAGTGACCAGCGAAAGTGACCAGTGAACAGTGACCAGCGAAATTGTCCAGTGACCATTGACCAGTGACCAGCGAAAGTGACCAGTGACGAGTGACCAGTGACAAGTGACCAGTGACAAGTGACCAGTGACCACTGACCAGTGACCAGTGACCAGTGACCAGTGACCAGTGACCAGTGACCAGTGACCAGCGAAGGTGACCAGTGACCAGTGAACAGTGACCAGCGAAATTGACCAGTTTCCAGTGACCAGTGACCAGCGAAAGTGACCAGTGAACAGTGACCAGCGAAATTGACCAGTGACCATTGACCAGTGACAAGCGAAAGTGACCAGTGACGAGTGACCAGTGACAAGTGACCAGTGACAAGTGACCAGTGACCACTGACCAGTGACCAGTGACCACTGACCAGTCACCAGTGACCAGTCACCAGGGACCAGTGACCAGCGAAAGTGACCAGTGACCAGTGACTAGCCAAATTGAGCAGTGAGCAGTGACCAGTGACCAGTGACCAGTGACCAGTGACCAGTGACCAGCGAAATTGACCAGTGACCATTGACCAGTGACCAGCGAAAGTGACCAGTGACGAGTGACCTGTGACAAGTGACCAGTGACCAGCGACCAGTGACCAGTGACCAGCGAAAGTGACCAGTGACCAGTGACCAGTGACCAGCGAAATCGACCAGTGACCAGTGACCAGAGATCAGTGACTAGCCAAATTGACCAGAGACCAGTGACCAGTGACCAGTGACCAGCGGTAGTGACCAGTGATCAGTGACCAGTGAACAGTGACCAGTGACCAGTGACCAGTGACCAGTGACCAGCGAAAGTGACCAGGGACCAGTGACCAGTGACCAGTGACCAGTGACCAGTGACCAGTGACCAGTGACCAGTGACCAGTGACCAGCGACCAGTGACCAGTGACCATTGACCAGTGACCAGTGACCAGCAAAAATGACCAGTGACCAGTGACCAGTGACCAGTGACCAGTGACCAGTGACCAGCGAAAGTGACAAGTGACCAGTGACCAGTGACCAGTGACCAGTGACCAGTGACCAGTGACCAGTGACCAGTGACCAGTGACCATTGACCAGTGACCAGTGACCAGCAAAAATGACCAGTGACCAGTGACCAGTGACCAGTGACCAGTGACCAGCAAAAATGACCAGTGACCAGTGACCAGTGACCAGTGACCAGTGAAAAGTGACCAGCGAAATTGACCAGTTTCCAGTGACCAGTGACCAGCGAAAGTGACCAGTGAACAGTGACCAGCGAAATTGACCAGTGACCAGTGACCAGTGACCAGCGACCAGTGACCAGTGACCATTGACCAGTGACCAGCGAAAGTGACCAGTGACCAGTGACCAGTGACCAGTGACCAGTGACCAGTAGCCAGTGACCAGTGACCAGCCAAAGTGACAAGTGACCAGTGACCAGTGACCAGTGACCAGTGACCAGTGACCAGTGACCAGTGACCAGTGACCAGTGACCAGCGAAGGTGACCAGTGACCAGTGAACAGTGACCAGCGAAAGTGACCAGTGACCAGTGACCAGTGACCAGTGACCAGCGGTAGTGACCAGTGATCAGTGACCAGTGAACAGTGACCAGTGACCAGCGAAATTGACCAGTGACCAGCGAAAGTGACCAGTGACGAGTGACCTGTGACAAGTGACCAGTGACCAGCGACCAGTGACCAGTGACCAGTGACCAGTGACCAGTGACCAGCGAAAGTGACCAGGGACCAGTGACCAGTGACCAGTGACCAGTGACCAGTGACCAGTGACCAGCGACCAGTGACCAGCGACCATTGACCAGTGACCAGTGACCAGCAAAAATGACCAGTGACCAGTGACCAGCAAAAATGACCAGTGACCAGTGACCAGTGACCAGTGACCAGTGAACAGTGACCAGCGAAATTGACCAGTTTCCAGTCACCAGTGACAAGTGACCAGTGACCAGTGACCAGCGACCAGTGACCAGTGACAAGTGACAAGTGACCAGTGACCAGTGACCAGCGAAAGTGACAAGTGACCAGTGACCAGTGACCAGTGACCAGTGACCAGTGACCAGTGACCAGTGACCAGTGACCAGCGAAAGTGACCAGTGACCAGTGACCAGTGACCAGTGACCAGTGACCAGTGACCAGTAGCCAGTGACCAGTGACCAGCCAAAGTGACAAGTGACCAGTGACCAGTGACCAGTGACCAGTGACCAGTGACCAGTGACCAGTGACCAGTGACCAGTGACCAGCGAAGGTGACCAGTGACCAGTGAACAGTGACCAGCGAAATTGACCAGTTTCCAGTGACCAGTGACCAGCGAAAGTGACCAGTGAACAGTGACCTGCGAAATTGACCAGTGACCATTGACCAGTGACCAGCGAAAGTGACCAGTGACGAGTGACCAGTGACAAGTGACCAGTGACAAGTGACCAGTGACCACTGACCAGTGACCAGTGACCAGTGACCAGTGACCAGTGACCAGTGACCAGTGACCAGCGAAAGTGACCAGCGAAGGTGACCAGTGACCAGTGAACAGTGACCAGCGAAATTGACCAGTTTCCAGTGACCAGTGACCAGCGAAAGTGACCAGTGAACAGTGACCAGCGAAATTGAACAGTGACCATTGACCAGTGACAAGCGAAAGTGACCAGTGACGAGTGACCAGTGACAAGTGACCAGTGACAAGTGACCAGTGACCACTGACCAGTGACCAGTGACCACTGACCAGTCACCAGTGACCAGTCACCAGGGACCAGTGACCAGCGAAAGTGACCAGTGACCAGTGACTAGCCAAATTGAGCAGTGAGCAGTGACCAGTGACCAGTGACCAGTGACCAGTGACCAGTGACCAGCGAAATTGACCAGTGACCATTGACCAGTGACCAGCGAAAGTGACCAGTGACGAGTGACCTGTGACAAGTGACCAGTGACCAGCGACCAGTGACCAGTGACCAGTGACCAGTGACCAGTGACCAGTGACCAGCGAAAGTGACCAGTGACCAGTGACCAGTGACCAGCGAAATCGACCAGTGACCAGTGACCAGAGACCAGTGACTAGCCAAATTGACCAGAGACCAGTGACCAGTGACCAGTGACCAGCGGTAGTGACCAGTGATCAGTGACCGTTGAACAGTGACCAGTGACCAGTGACCAGTGACCAGCGAAAGTGACCAGGGACCAGTGACCAGTGACCAGTGACCAGTGACCAGTGACCAGCGAAAGTGACCAGGGACCAGTGACCAGTGACCAGTGACCAGTGACCAGTGACCAGTGACCAGTGACCAGTGACCAGTGACCAGTGACCAGTGACAAGTGACCAGTGACCAGCGACCAGTGACCAGTGACCAGTGACCATTGACCAGTGACCAGTGACCAGTGACCAGCGAACGTGACCAGGGACCAGTGACCAGTGACCAGTGACCAGTGACCAGTGACCAGCGAAAGTGACCAGGGACCAGCGACCAGTGACCAGTGACCAGTGACCAGTGACCAGTGACCAGTGACCAGTGACCAGTGACCATTGACCAGTGACCAGTGACCAGCAAAAATGACCAGTGACCAGTGACCAGTGACCAGTGACCTGTGACCAGCAAAAATGACCAGTGACCAGTGACCAGTGACCAGTGACCAGCGAAAGTGACAAGTGACCAGTGACCATTGACCAGTGACCAGTGACCAGTGACCAGTGACCAGCGACCAGTGACCAGTGACCATTGACCAGTGACCAGTGACCAGTGACCAGCGAAAGTGACCAGTGACCAGTGACCAGTGACCAGTGACCAGTGACCAGTGACCAGTGACCAGTGACCAGTTACAAGTGACCAGTGACCAGCGACCAGTAACCAGTGACGAGCGACCAGTGACCAGTGACCATTGACCAGTGACCAGTGACCAGTGACCAGCGAAAGTGACCAGGGACCAGTGACAAGTGACCAGTGACCAGCGAAAGTGACCAGTGACCAGTGACCAGTGACCATTGACCAGTGACCAGTGACCAGTGACCAGCGAAAGTGACCAGTGACCAGTGAACAGTGACCAGTGACCAGCGAAATTGACCAGTGACCAGCGAAAGTGACCAGTGACGAGTGACCTGTGACAAGTGACCAGTGACCAGCGACCAGTGACCAGTGACCAGTGACCAGTGACCAGTGACCAGCGAAAGTGACCAGGGACCAGTCACCAGTGACAAGTGACCAGTGACCAGTGACCAGCGACCAGTGACCAGTGACAAGTGACAAGTGACCAGTGACCAGTGACCAGCGAAAGTGACAAGTGACCAGTGACCAGTGACCAGTGACCAGTGACCAGCGAAAGTGACCAGTGACCAGTGACCAGTGACCAGTGACCAGTGACCAGCGAAAGTGACCAGGGACCAGCGACCAGTGACCAGTGACCAGTGACCAGTCACCAGGGACCAGTGACCAGCGAAAGTGACCAGTGACCAGTGACTAGCCAAATTGAGCAGTGAGCAGTGACCAGTGACCAGTGACCAGTGACCAGTGACCACTGACCTGTCACCAGTGACCAGTCACCAGGGACCAGTGACCAGCGAAAGTGACCAGTGACCAGTGACTAGCCAAATTGAGCAGTGAGCAGTGACCAGTGACCAGTTACAAGTGACCAGTGACCAGCGACCAGTAACCAGTGACGAGCGACCAGTGACCAGTGACCATTGACCAGTGACCAGTGACCAGTGACCAGCGAAAGTGACCAGGGACCAGTGACAAGTGACCAGTGACCAGCGAAAGTGACCAGTGACCAGTGACCAGTGACCATTGACCAGTGACCAGTGACCAGTGACCAGCGAAAGTGACCAGTGACCAGTGAACAGTGACCAGTGACCAGCGAAATTGACCAGTGACCAGCGAAAGTGACCAGTGACGAGTGACCTGTGACAAGTGACCAGTGACCAGCGACCAGTGACCAGTGACCAGTGACCAGTGACCAGTGACCAGCGAAAGTGACCAGGGACCAGTCACCAGTGACAAGTGACCAGTGACCAGTGACCAGCGACCAGTGACCAGTGACAAGTGACAAGTGACCAGTGACCAGTGACCAGCGAAAGTGACAAGTGACCAGTGACCAGTGACCAGTGACCAGTGACCAGCGAAAGTGACCAGTGACCAGTGACCAGTGACCAGTGACCAGTGACCAGCGAAAGTGACCAGGGACCAGCGACCAGTGACCAGTGACCAGTGACCAGTGACCAGTGACCAGTGACCAGTGACCAGTGACCAGTGACCAGTGACCAGTGACCAGTGACCATTGACCAGTGACCAGTGACCAGCAAAAATGACCAGTGACCAGTGACCAGTGACCAGTGACCAGTGACCAGCAAAAATGACCAGTGATCAGTGACCAGTGACCAGTGACCAGCGAAAGTGACAAGTGACCAGTGACCATTGACCAGTGACCAGTGACCAGTGACCTGTGACCAGCGACCAGTGACCAGTGACCATTGACCAGTGACCAGTGACCAGTGACCAGCGAAAGTGACCAGTGACCAGTGACCAGTGACCAGTGACCAGTGACCAGTGACCAGAGACCAGTGACCAGTGACCAGTGACCAGCGACCAGTGACCAGTGACGAGCGACCAGTGACCAGTGACCATTGACCAGCGAAAGTGACCAGGGACCAGTGACCAGTGACCAGTGACCAGCGAAAGTGACCAGTGACGAGTGACCTGTGACAAGTGACCAGTGACCAGCGACCAGTGACCAGTGACCAGTGACCAGTGACCAGTGACCAGCGAAAGTGACCAGGGACCAGTGACCAGTGACCAGTGACCAGAGACCAGTGACCAGTGACCAGCGACCAGTGACCAGTGACCATTGACCAGTGACCAGTGACCAGCAAAAATGACCAGTGACCAGTGACCAGCAAAAATGACCAGTGACCAGTGACCAGTGACCAGTGACCAGCGAAAGTGACAAGTGACCAGCGAAAGTGACCAGTGACCAGTGAACAGTGACCAGCGAAATTGACCAGTTTCCAGTCACCAGTGACAAGTGACCAGTGACCAGTGACCAGCGACCAGTGACCAGTGACAAGTGACAAGTGACCAGTGACCAGTGACCAGCGAAAGTGACAAGTGACCAGTGACCAGTGACCAGTGACCAGTGACCAGTGACCAGTGACCAGTGACCAGTGACCAGTGACCAGTGACCAGTGACCAGTGACCAGTGACCAGTGACCAGTGACCAGTGACCAGTTACAAGTGACCAGTGACCAGCGACCAGTGACCAGTAACGAGCGACCAGTGACCAGTGACCATTGACCAGTGACCAGTGACCAGTGACCAGCGAAAGTGACCAGGGACCAGTGACCAGTGACCAGTGACCAGCGAAAGTGACCAGTGATCAGTGACCAGTGACCAGTGACCAGCGGTAGTGACCAGTGATCAGTGACCAGTGAACAGTGACCAGTGACCAGCGAAATTGACCAGTGACCAGCGAAAGTGACCAGTGACGAGTGACCTGTGACCAGTGACCAGTGACCAGTGACCAGTGACCAGTGACCAGTGACCAGTTACAAGTGACCAGTGACCAGCGACCAGTGACCAGTAACGAGCGACCAGTGACCAGTGACCATTGACCAGTGACCAGTGACCAGTGACCAGTGACCAGTGACCAGTGACCAGTGACCAGTGACCAGTTACAAGTGACCAGTGACCAGCGACCAGTGACCAGTAACGAGCGACCAGTGACCAGTGACCATTGACCAGTGACCAGTGACCAGTGACCAGCGAAAGTGACCAGGGACCAGTGACCAGTGACCAGTGACCAGTGACCAGTGACCAGCGACCAGTGACCAGTGACCATTGACCAGTGACCAGTGACCAGCAAAAATGACCAGTGACCAGTGACCAGCAAAAATGACCAGTGACCAGTGACCAGTGACCAGTGACCAGCGAAAGTGACAAGTGACCAGTGACCATTGACCAGTGACCAGTGACCAGCGAAAGTGACCAGTGACCAGTGAACAGTGACCAGCGAAATTGACCAGTTTCCAGTCACCAGTGACAAGTGACCAGTGACCAGTGACCAGCGACCAGTGACCAGTGACAAGTGACAAGTGACCAGTGACCAGTGACCAGCGAAAGTGACAAGTGACCAGTGACCAGTGACCAGTGACCAGTGACCAGTGACCAGTGACCAGCGAAAGTGACCAGTGAACAGTGACCAGCGAAATTGACCAGTGACCATTGACCAGTGACCAGCGCAAGTGACCAGTGACGAGTGACCAGTGTCAAGTGACCAGTGACAAGTGACCAGTGACCACTGACCAGTGACCAGTGACCACTGACCAGTCACCACTGACCAGTGACCAGGGACCAGTGACCAGCGAAAGTGACCAGTGACCAGTGACCAGTGACCAGTGACTAGCCAAATTGAGCAGTGAGCAGTGACCAGTGACCAGTGACCAGTGACCAGTGACCAGTGACCAGTGACCAGTGACCATTGACCAGTGACCAGTGACCAGTGACCAGTGACCAGCGAAATTGACCAGTGACCATTGACCAGTGACCAGGGAAAGTGACCAGTGACGAGTGACCTGTGACAAGTGACCAGTGACCAGCGACCAGTGACCAGTGACCAGTGACCAGTGACCAGTGACCAGTGACCAGCGAAAGTGACCAGTGACCAGTGACCAGTGACCAGCGAAATCGACCAGTGACCAGTGACCAGAGACCAGTGACTAGCCAAATTGACCAGAGACCAGTGACCAGTGACCAGTGACCAGCGGTAGTGACCAGTAATCAGTGACCGTTGAACAGTGACCAGTGACCAGTGACCAGTGACCAGCGAAAGTGACCAGGGACCATTGACCAGTGACCAGTGACCAGTGACCACTGACCATTGACCAGTGACCAGTGACCAGTGACCAGTGACCAGTGACCAGTGACCAATGACTAGCCAAATTGAGCAGTGAGCAGTGACCAGTGACCAGTGACCAGTGACCAGTGACCAGTGACCAGTGACCAGTGACCAGTGACCAGTGACCAGTGACCAGTGACCAGTGACCTGCGAAATTGACCAGTGACCATTGACCAGTGACCAGCGAAAGTGACCAGTGACGAGTGACCTGTGACAAGTGACCAGTGACCAGCGACCAGTGACCAGTGACCAGTGACCAGTGACCAGTGACCAGTGACCAGCGAAAGTGACCAGTGACCAGTGACCAGTGACCAGCGAAATCGACCAGTGACCAGTGACCAGAGACCAGTGACTAGCCAAATTGACCAGAGACCAGTGACCAGTGACCAGTGACCAGCGGTAGTGACCAGTGATCAGTGACCGTTGAACAGTGACCTGTGACCAGTGACCAGTGACCAGCGAAAGTGACCAGGGACCAGTGACCAGTGACCAGTGACCAGTGACCACTGACCATTGACCAGCGACCAGTGACCAGTGACCAGTGACCAGTGACCAGTGACCAGTGACCAGTGACCAGTGACCATTGACCAGTGACCAGTGACCAGCAAAAATGACCAGTGACCAGTGACCAGTGACCAGTGACCTGTGACCAGCAAAAATGACCAGTGACCAGTGACCAGTGACCAGTGACCAGCGAAAGTGACAAGTGACCAGTGACCATTGACCAGTGACCAGTGACCAGTGACCAGTGACCAGCGACCAGTGACCAGTGACCATTGACCAGTGACCAGTGACCAGTGACCAGCGAAAGTGACCAGTGACCAGTGACCAGTGACCAGTGACCAGTGACCAGTGACCAGTGACCAGTGACCAGTTACAAGTGACCAGTGACCAGCGACCAGTGACCAGTGACGAGCGACCAGTGACCAGTGACCATTGACCAGTGACCAGTGACCAGTGACCAGCGAAAGTGACCAGGGACCAGTGACCAGTGACCAGTGACCAGCGAAAGTGACCAGTGACCAGTGACCAGTGACCAGTGACCAGTGACCAGTGACCAGTGACCATTGACCAGTGACCAGTGACCAGCAAAAATGACCAGTGACCAGTGACCAGTGACCAGTGACCAGTGACCAGCAAAAATGACCAGTGATCAGTGACCAGTGACCAGTGACCAGCGAAAGTGACAAGTGACCAGTGACCATTGACCAGTGACCAGTGACCAGTGACCTGTGACCAGCGACCAGTGACCAGTGACCATTGACCAGTGACCAGTGACCAGTGACCAGCGAAAGTGACCAGTGACCAGTGACCAGTGACCAGTGACCAGTGACCAGTGACCAGAGACCAGTGACCAGTGACCAGTGACCAGCGACCAGTGACCAGTGACGAGCGACCAGTGACCAGTGACCATTGACCAGCGAAAGTGACCAGGGACCAGTGACCAGTGACCAGTGACCAGCGAAAGTGACCAGTGACGAGTGACCTGTGACAAGTGACCAGTGACCAGCGACCAGTGACCAGTGACCAGTGACCAGTGACCAGTGACCAGCGAAAGTGACCAGGGACCAGTGACCAGTGACCAGTGACCAGAGACCAGTGACCAGTGACCAGCGACCAGTGACCAGTGACCATTGACCAGTGACCAGTGACCAGCAAAAATGACCAGTGACCAGTGACCAGCAAAAATGACCAGTGACCAGTGACCAGTGACCAGTGACCAGCGAAAGTGACAAGTGACCAGCGAAAGTGACCAGTGACCAGTGAACAGTGACCAGCGAAATTGACCAGTTTCCAGTCACCAGTGACAAGTGACCAGTGACCAGTGACCAGCGACCAGTGACCAGTGACAAGTGACAAGTGACCAGTGACCAGTGACCAGCGAAAGTGACAAGTGACCAGTGACCAGTGACCAGTGACCAGTGACCAGTGACCAGTGACCAGTGACCAGTGACCAGTGACCAGTGACCAGTGACCAGTGACCAGTGACCAGTGACCAGTTACAAGTGACCAGTGACCAGCGACCAGTGACCAGTAACGAGCGACCAGTGACCAGTGACCATTGACCAGTGACCAGTGACCAGTGACCAGCGAAAGTGACCAGGGACCAGTGACCAGTGACCAGTGACCAGCGAAAGTGACCAGTGATCAGTGACCAGTGACCAGTGACCAGCGGTAGTGACCAGTGATCAGTGACCAGTGAACAGTGACCAGTGACCAGCGAAATTGACCAGTGACCAGCGAAAGTGACCAGTGACGAGTGACCTGTGACCAGTGACCAGTGACCAGTGACCAGTGACCAGTGACCAGTGACCAGTTACAAGTGACCAGTGACCAGCGACCAGTGACCAGTAACGAGCGACCAGTGACCAGTGACCATTGACCAGTGACCAGTGACCAGTGACCAGTGACCAGTGACCAGTGACCAGTGACCAGTGACCAGTTACAAGTGACCAGTGACCAGCGACCAGTGACCAGTAACGAGCGACCAGTGACCAGTGACCATTGACCAGTGACCAGTGACCAGTGACCAGCGAAAGTGACCAGGGACCAGTGACCAGTGACCAGTGACCAGTGACCAGTGACCAGCGACCAGTGACCAGTGACCATTGACCAGTGACCAGTGACCAGCAAAAATGACCAGTGACCAGTGACCAGCAAAAATGACCAGTGACCAGTGACCAGTGACCAGTGACCAGCGAAAGTGACAAGTGACCAGTGACCATTGACCAGTGACCAGTGACCAGCGAAAGTGACCAGTGACCAGTGAACAGTGACCAGCGAAATTGACCAGTTTCCAGTCACCAGTGACAAGTGACCAGTGACCAGTGACCAGCGACCAGTGACCAGTGACAAGTGACAAGTGACCAGTGACCAGTGACCAGCGAAAGTGACAAGTGACCAGTGACCAGTGACCAGTGACCAGTGACCAGTGACCAGTGACCAGCGAAAGTGACCAGTGAACAGTGACCAGCGAAATTGACCAGTGACCATTGACCAGTGACCAGCGCAAGTGACCAGTGACGAGTGACCAGTGTCAAGTGACCAGTGACAAGTGACCAGTGACCACTGACCAGTGACCAGTGACCACTGACCAGTCACCACTGACCAGTGACCAGGGACCAGTGACCAGCGAAAGTGACCAGTGACCAGTGACCAGTGACCAGTGACTAGCCAAATTGAGCAGTGAGCAGTGACCAGTGACCAGTGACCAGTGACCAGTGACCAGTGACCAGTGACCAGTGACCATTGACCAGTGACCAGTGACCAGTGACCAGTGACCAGCGAAATTGACCAGTGACCATTGACCAGTGACCAGGGAAAGTGACCAGTGACGAGTGACCTGTGACAAGTGACCAGTGACCAGCGACCAGTGACCAGTGACCAGTGACCAGTGACCAGTGACCAGTGACCAGCGAAAGTGACCAGTGACCAGTGACCAGTGACCAGCGAAATCGACCAGTGACCAGTGACCAGAGACCAGTGACTAGCCAAATTGACCAGAGACCAGTGACCAGTGACCAGTGACCAGCGGTAGTGACCAGTAATCAGTGACCGTTGAACAGTGACCAGTGACCAGTGACCAGTGACCAGCGAAAGTGACCAGGGACCATTGACCAGTGACCAGTGACCAGTGACCACTGACCATTGACCAGTGACCAGTGACCAGTGACCAGTGACCAGTGACCAGTGACCAATGACTAGCCAAATGGAGCAGTGAGCAGTGACCAGTGACCAGTGACCAGTGACCAGTGACCAGTGACCAGTGACCAGTGACCAGTGACCAGTGACCAGTGACCAGTGACCTGCGAAATTGACCAGTGACCATTGACCAGTGACCAGCGAAAGTGACCAGTGACGAGTGACCTGTGACAAGTGACCAGTGACCAGCGACCAGTGACCAGTGACCAGTGACCAGTGACCAGTGACCAGTGACCAGCGAAAGTGACCAGTGACCAGTGACCAGTGACCAGCGAAATCGACCAGTGACCAGTGACCAGAGACCAGTGACTAGCCAAATTGACCAGAGACCAGTGACCAGTGACCAGTGACCAGCGGTAGTGACCAGTGATCAGTGACCGTTGAACAGTGACCTGTGACCAGTGACCAGTGACCAGCGAAAGTGACCAGGGACCAGTGACCAGTGACCAGTGACCAGTGACCACTGACCATTGACCAGCGACCAGTGACCAGTGACCAGTGACCAGTGACCAGTGACCAGTGACCAGTGACCAGTGACCATTGACCAGTGACCAGTGACCAGCAAAAATGACCAGTGACCAGTGACCAGTGACCAGTGACCTGTGACCAGCAAAAATGACCAGTGACCAGTGACCAGTGACCAGTGACCAGCGAAAGTGACAAGTGACCAGTGACCATTGACCAGTGACCAGTGACCAGTGACCAGTGACCAGCGACCAGTGACCAGTGACCATTGACCAGTGACCAGTGACCAGTGACCAGCGAAAGTGACCAGTGACCAGTGACCAGTGACCAGTGACCAGTGACCAGTGACCAGTGACCAGTGACCAGTTACAAGTGACCAGTGACCAGCGACCAGTGACCAGTGACGAGCGACCAGTGACCAGTGACCATTGACCAGTGACCAGTGACCAGTGACCAGCGAAAGTGACCAGGGACCAGTGACCAGTGACCAGTGACCAGCGAAAGTGACCAGTGACCAGTGACCAGTGACCATTCACCAGTGACCAGTGACCAGTGACCAGCGAAAGTGACCAGTGACCAGTGAACAGTGACCAGTGACCAGCGAAATTGACCAGTGACCAGCGAAAGTGACCAGTGACGAGTGACCTGTGACAAGTGACCAGTGACCAGCGACCAGTGACCAGTGACCAGTGACCAGTGACCAGTGACCAGTGACCAGTGACCAGCGAAAGTGACCAGGGACCAGTCACCAGTGACAAGTGACCAGTGACCAGTGACCAGCGACCAGTGACCAGTGACAAGTGACAAGTGACCAGTGACCAGTGACCAGCGAAAGTGACAAGTGACCAGTGAGCAGTGACCAGTGACCAGTGACCAGTGACCAGTGACCAGTGACCATTGACCAGTGACCAGTGACCAGTGACCAGTGACCAGCGAAATTGACCAGTGACCATTGACCAGTGACCAGGGAAAGTGACCAGTGACGAGTGACCTGTGACAAGTGACCAGTGACCAGCGACCAGTGACCAGTGACCAGTGACCAGTGACCAGTGACCAGTGACCAGCGAAAGTGACCAGTGACCAGTGACCAGTGACCAGCGAAATCGACCAGTGACCAGTGACCAGAGACCAGTGACTAGCCAAATTGACCAGAGACCAGTGACCAGTGACCAGTGACCAGCGGTAGTGACCAGTAATCAGTGACCGTTGAACAGTGACCAGTGACCAGTGACCAGTGACCAGCGAAAGTGACCAGGGACCATTGACCAGTGACCAGTGACCAGTGACCACTGACCATTGACCAGTGACCAGTGACCAGTGACCAGTGACCAGTGACCAGTGACCAATGACTAGCCAAATGGAGCAGTGAGCAGTGACCAGTGACCAGTGACCAGTGACCAGTGACCAGTGACCAGTGACCAGTGACCAGTGACCAGTGACCAGTGACCAGTGACCTGCGAAATTGACCAGTGACCATTGACCAGTGACCAGCGAAAGTGACCAGTGACGAGTGACCTGTGACAAGTGACCAGTGACCAGCGACCAGTGACCAGTGACCAGTGACCAGTGACCAGTGACCAGTGACCAGCGAAAGTGACCAGTGACCAGTGACCAGTGACCAGCGAAATCGACCAGTGACCAGTGACCAGAGACCAGTGACTAGCCAAATTGACCAGAGACCAGTGACCAGTGACCAGTGACCAGCGGTAGTGACCAGTGATCAGTGACCGTTGAACAGTGACCTGTGACCAGTGACCAGTGACCAGCGAAAGTGACCAGGGACCAGTGACCAGTGACCAGTGACCAGTGACCACTGACCATTGACCAGCGACCAGTGACCAGTGACCAGTGACCAGTGACCAGTGACCAGTGACCAGTGACCAGTGACCATTGACCAGTGACCAGTGACCAGCAAAAATGACCAGTGACCAGTGACCAGTGACCAGTGACCTGTGACCAGCAAAAATGACCAGTGACCAGTGACCAGTGACCAGTGACCAGCGAAAGTGACAAGTGACCAGTGACCATTGACCAGTGACCAGTGACCAGTGACCAGTGACCAGCGACCAGTGACCAGTGACCATTGACCAGTGACCAGTGACCAGTGACCAGCGAAAGTGACCAGTGACCAGTGACCAGTGACCAGTGACCAGTGACCAGTGACCAGTGACCAGTGACCAGTTACAAGTGACCAGTGACCAGCGACCAGTGACCAGTGACGAGCGACCAGTGACCAGTGACCATTGACCAGTGACCAGTGACCAGTGACCAGCGAAAGTGACCAGGGACCAGTGACCAGTGACCAGTGACCAGCGAAAGTGACCAGTGACCAGTGACCAGTGACCATTCACCAGTGACCAGTGACCAGTGACCAGCGAAAGTGACCAGTGACCAGTGAACAGTGACCAGTGACCAGCGAAATTGACCAGTGACCAGCGAAAGTGACCAGTGACGAGTGACCTGTGACAAGTGACCAGTGACCAGCGACCAGTGACCAGTGACCAGTGACCAGTGACCAGTGACCAGTGACCAGTGACCAGCGAAAGTGACCAGGGACCAGTCACCAGTGACAAGTGACCAGTGACCAGTGACCAGCGACCAGTGACCAGTGACAAGTGACAAGTGACCAGTGACCAGTGACCAGCGAAAGTGACAAGTGACCAGTGACCAGTGACCAGTGACCAGTGACCAGTGACCAGTGACCAGCGAAAGTGACCAGTGACCAGTGACCAGTGACCAGTGACCAGTGACCAGCGAAAGTGACCAGGGACCAGCGACCAGTGACCAGTGACCAGTGACCAGTGACCAGTGACCAGTGACCAGTGACCAGTGACCAGTGACCAGTGACCAGTGACCAGTGACCATTGACCAGTGACCAGTGACCAGCAAAAATGACCAGTGACCAGTGACCAGTGACCAGTGACCAGTGACCAGCAAAAATGACCAGTGATCAGTGACCAGTGACCAGTGACCAGCGAAAGTGACAAGTGACCAGTGACCATTGACCAGTGACCAGTGACCAGTGACCTGTGACCAGCGACCAGTGACCAGTGACCATTGACCAGTGACCAGTGACCAGTGACCAGCGAAAGTGACCAGTGACCAGTGACCAGTGACCAGTGACCAGTGACCAGTGACCAGAGACCAGTGACCAGTGACCAGTGACCAGCGACCAGTGACCAGTGACGAGCGACCAGTGACCAGTGACCATTGACCAGCGAAAGTGACCAGGGACCAGTGACCAGTGACCAGTGACCAGCGAAAGTGACCAGTGACGAGTGACCTGTGACAAGTGACCAGTGACCAGCGACCAGTGACCAGTGACCAGTGACCAGTGACCAGTGACCAGCGAAAGTGACCAGGGACCAGTGACCAGTGACCAGTGACCAGAGACCAGTGACCAGTGACCAGCGACCAGTGACCAGTGACCATTGACCAGTGACCAGTGACCAGCAAAAATGACCAGTGACCAGTGACCAGCAAAAATGACCAGTGACCAGTGACCAGTGACCAGTGACCAGCGAAAGTGACAAGTGACCAGCGAAAGTGACCAGTGACCAGTGAACAGTGACCAGCGAAATTGACCAGTTTCCAGTCACCAGTGACAAGTGACCAGTGACCAGTGACCAGCGACCAGTGACCAGTGACAAGTGACAAGTGACCAGTGACCAGTGACCAGCGAAAGTGACAAGTGACCAGTGACCAGTGACCAGTGACCAGTGACCAGTGACCAGTGACCAGTGACCAGTGACCAGTGACCAGTGACCAGTGACCAGTGACCAGTGACCAGTGACCAGTGACCAGTGACCAGTTACAAGTGACCAGTGACCAGCGACCAGTGACCAGTAACGAGCGACCAGTGACCAGTGACCATTGACCAGTGACCAGTGACCAGTGACCAGCGAAAGTGACCAGGGACCAGTGACCAGTGACCAGTGACCAGCGAAAGTGACCAGTGACCAGTGACCAGTGACCAGTGACCAGCGGTAGTGACCAGTGATCAGTGACCAGTGAACAGTGACCAGTGACCAGCGAAATTGACCAGTGACCAGCGAAAGTGACCAGTGACGAGTGACCTGTGACAAGTGACCAGTGACCAGCGACCAGTGACCAGTGACCAGTGACCAGTGACCAGTGACCAGTGACCAGCGAAAGTGACCAGGGACCAGTGACCAGTGACCAGTGACCAGTGACCAGTGACCAGCGACCAGTGACCAGTGACCATTGACCAGTGACCAGTGACCAGCAAAAATGACCAGTGACCAGTGACCAGCAAAAATGACCAGTGACCAGTGACCAGTGACCAGTGACCAGCGAAAGTGACAAGTGACCAGTGACCATTGACCAGTGACCAGTGACCAGCGAAAGTGACCAGTGACCAGTGAACAGTGACCAGCGAAATTGACCAGTTTCCAGTCACCAGTGACAAGTGACCAGTGACCAGTGACCAGCGACCAGTGACCAGTGACAAGTGACAAGTGACCAGTGACCAGTGACCAGCGAAAGTGACAAGTGACCAGTGACCAGTGACCAGTGACCAGTGACCAGTGACCAGTGACCAGCGAAAGTGACCAGTGAACAGTGACCAGCGAAATTGACCAGTGACCATTGACCAGTGACCAGCGCAAGTGACCAGTGACGAGTGACCAGTGTCAAGTGACCAGTGACAAGTGACCAGTGACCACTGACCAGTGACCAGTGACCACTGACCAGTCACCACTGACCAGTGACCAGGGACCAGTGACCAGCGAAAGTGACCAGTGACCAGTGACCAGTGACCAGTGACTAGCCAAATTGAGCAGTGAGCAGTGACCAGTGACCAGTGACCAGTGACCAGTGACCAGTGACCAGTGACCATTGACCAGTGACCAGTGACCAGTGACCAGTGACCAGCGAAATTGACCAGTGACCATTGACCAGTGACCAGGGAATGTGACCAGTGACGAGTGACCTGTGACAAGTGACCAGTGACCAGCGACCAGTGACCAGTGACCAGTGACCAGTGACCAGTGACCAGTGACCAGCGAAAGTGACCAGTGACCAGTGACCAGTGACCAGCGAAATCGACCAGTGACCAGTGACCAGAGACCAGTGACTAGCCAAATTGACCAGAGACCAGAGACCAGTGACCAGTGACCAGTGACCAGCGGTAGTGACCAGTAATCAGTGACCGTTGAACAGTGACCAGTGACCAGTGACCAGTGACCAGCGAAAGTGACCAGGGACCATTGACCAGTGACCAGTGACCAGTGACCACTGACCATTGACCAGTGACCAGTGACCAGTGACCAGTGACCAATGACTAGCCAAATTGAGCAGTGAGCAGTGACCAGTGACTAGTGACCAGTGACCAGTGACCAGTGACCAGTGACCAGTGACCAGTGACCAGTGACCAGTGACCAGTGACCTGCGAAATTGACCAGTGACCATTGACCAGTGACCAGCGAAAGTGACCAGTGACGAGTGACCTGTGACAAGTGACCAGTGACCAGCGACCAGTGACCAGTTACCAGTGACCAGTGACCAGTGACCAGTGACCAGCGAAAGTGACCAGTGACCAGTGACCAGTGACCAGCGAAATCGACCAGTGACCAGTGACCAGAGACCAGTGACTAGCCAAATTGACCAGAGACCAGTGACCAGTGACCAGTGACCAGCGGTAGTGACCAGTGATCAGTGACCGTTGAACAGTGACCTGTGACCAGTGACCAGTGACCAGCGAAAGTGACCAGGGACCAGTGACCAGTGACCAGTGACCAGTGACCACTGACCATTGACCAGTGACCAGTGACCAGTGACCAGTGACCAGTGACCAGCGACCAGTGACCATTGACCATTGACCAGTGACCAGTGACCAGCAAAAATGACCAGTGACCAGTGACCAGTGACCAGTGACCAGTGACCAGTTACAAGTGACCAGTGACAAGCGACCAGTGACCAGTGACGAGCGACCAGTGATCAGTGACCATTGACCAGTGACCAGTGACCAGTGACCAGCGAAAGTGACCAGGGACCAGTGACCAGTGACCAGTGACCAGTGACCAGTGACCAGTGACCAGTGACCAGTGACCAGTGACCAGTGACCAGTGACCAGTGACAAGTGACCAGTGACCAGCGACCAGTGACCTGTGACCAGTGACCATTGACCAGTGACCAGTGACCAGTGACCAGCGAACGTGACCAGGGACCAGTGACCAGTGACCAGTGACCAGTGACCAGTGACCAGCGAAAGTGACCAGTGACCAGTGACCAGTGACCAGTGACCAGTGACCAGTGACCAGTGACCAGTGACCAGTGACTAGTGACCATTGACCAGTGACCAGTGACCAGCAAAAATGACCAGTGACCAGTGACCAGTGACCAGTGACCAGTGACCAGTGACCAGCAAAAATGACCAGTGACCAGTGACCAGTGACCAGTGACCAGCGAAAGTGACAAGTGACCAGTGACCATTGACCAGTGACCAGTGACCAGCGACCAGTGACCAGCGACCAGTGACCAGTGACCATTGACCAGTGACCAGTGACCAGTGACCAGCGAAAGTGACCAGTGACCAGTGACCAGTGACCAGTGACCAGTGACCAGTGACCAGTGACCAGTGACCAGTGACCAGTGACCAGTTACAAGTGACCAGTGACCAGCGACCAGTGACCAGTGACGAGCGACCAGTGACCAGTGACCATTGACCAGTGACCAGTGACCAGTGACCAGCGAAAGTGACCAGGGACCAGTGACCAGTGACCAGTGACCAGCGAAAGTGACCAGTGACCAGTGACCAGTGACCAGTGACCAGCGGTAGTGACCAGTGATCAGTGACCAGTGAACAGTGACCAGTGACCAGCGAAATTGACCAGTGACCAGCGAAAGTGACCAGTGACGAGTGACCTGTGACAAGTGACCAGTGACCAGCGACCAGTGACCAGTGACCAGTGACCAGTGACCAGTGACTAGCCAAATTGACCAGAGACCAGTGACCAGTGACCAGTGACCAGCGGTAGTGACCAGTGATCAGTGACCGTTGAACAGTGACCAGTGACCAGTGACCAGTGACCAGCGAAAGTGACCAGGGACCAGTGACCAGTGACCAGTGACCAGTGACCACTGACCATTGACCAGTGACCAGTGACCAGTGACCAGCGAAAGTGACCAGTGACCAGTGACCAGTGACCAGTGACCAGTGACCAGTAGCCAGTGACCAGTGACCAGCCAAAGTGACAAGTGACCAGTGACCAGTGACCAGTGACCAGTGACCAGTGACCAGTGACCAGTGACCAGTGACCAGTGACCAGCGAAGGTGACCAGTGACCAGTGAACAGTGACCAGCGAAAGTGACCAGTGACCAGTGACCAGTGACCAGTGACCAGCGGTAGTGACCAGTGATCAGTGACCAGTGAACAGTGACCAGTGACCGGCGAAATTGACCAGTGACCAGCGAAAGTGACCAGTGACGAGTGACCTGTGACAAGTGACCAGTGACCAGCGACCAGTGACCAGTGACCAGTGACCAGTGACCAGTGACCAGCGAAAGTGACCAGGGACCAGTGACCAGTGACCAGTGACCAGTGACCAGTGACCAGTGACCAGCGACCAGTGACCAGCGACCATTGACCAGTGACCAGTGACCAGCAAAAATGACCAGTGACCAGTGACCAGCAAAAATGACCAGTGACCAGTGACCAGTGACCAGTGACCAGTGACCAGCGAACAGTGACCAGCGAAATTGACCAGTTTCCAGTCACCAGTGACAAGTGACCAGTGACCAGTGACCAGCGACCAGTGACCAGTGACAAGTGACAAGTGACCAGTGACCAGTGACCAGCGAAAGTGACAAGTGACCAGTGACCAGTGACCAGTGACCAGTGACCAGTGACCAGTGACCAGTGACCAGTGACAAGCGAAAGTGACCAGTGACCAGTGACCAGTGACCAGTGACCAGTGACCAGTGACCAGTAGCCAGTGACCAGTGACCAGCCAAAGTGACAAGTGACCAGTGACCAGTGACCAGTGACCAGTGACCAGTGACCAGTGACCAGTGACCAGTGACCAGTGACCAGCGAAGGTGACCAGTGACCAGTGAACAGTGACCAGCGAAATTGACCAGTTTCCAGTGACCAGTGACCAGCGAAAGTGACCAGTGAACAGTGACCAGCGAAATTGACCAGTGACCATTGACCAGTGACCAGCGAAAGTGACCAGTGACGAGTGACCAGTGACAAGTGACCAGTGACAAGTGACCAGTGACCACTGACCAGTGACCAGTGACCAGTGACCAGTGACCAGTGACCAGTGACCAGTGACCAGCGAAAGTGACCAGTGAACAGTGACCAGCGAAATTGACCAGTGACCATTGACCAGTGACCAGCGAAAGTGACCAGTGACCAGTGACCAGTGACCAGTGACCAGTGACCAGTAGCCAGTGACCAGTGACCATTGAAAGTGACAAGTGACCAGTGACCAGTGACCAGTGACCAGTGACCAGTGACCAGTGACCAGTGACCAGTGACCAGTGACCAGTGACCAGTGACCAGTGACCAGTGACCAGTGACCAGTGACCAGCGAAGGTGACCAGTGACCAGTGAACAGTGACCAGCGAAATTGACCAGTTTCCAGTGACCAGTGACCAGCGAAAGTGACCAGTGAACAGTGACCAGCGAAATTGTCCAGTGACCATTGACCAGTGACCAGCGAAAGTGACCAGTGACGAGTGACCAGTGACAAGTGACCAGTGACAAGTGACCAGTGACCACTGACCAGTGACCAGTGACCAGTGACCAGTGACCAGTGACCAGTGACCAGTGACCAGCGAAGGTGACCAGTGACCAGTGAACAGTGACCAGCGAAATTGACCAGTTTCCAGTGACCAGTGACCAGCGAAAGTGACCAGTGAACAGTGACCAGCGAAATTGACCAGTGACCATTGACCAGTGACAAGCGAAAGTGACCAGTGACGAGTGACCAGTGACAAGTGACCAGTGACAAGTGACCAGTGACCACTGACCAGTGACCAGTGACCACTGACCAGTCACCAGTGACCAGTCACCAGGGACCAGTGACCAGCGAAAGTGACCAGTGACCAGTGACTAGCCAAATTGAGCAGTGAGCAGTGACCAGTGACCAGTGACCAGTGACCAGTGACCAGTGACCAGTGACCAGTGACCAGCGAAATTGACCAGTGACCATTGACCAGTGACCAGCGAAAGTGACCAGTGACGAGTGACCTGTGACAAGTGACCAGTGACCAGCGACCAGTGACCAGTGACCAGCGAAAGTGACCAGTGACCAGTGACCAGTGACCAGCGAAATCGACCAGTGACCAGTGACCAGAGATCAGTGACTAGCCAAATTGACCAGAGACCAGTGACCAGTGACCAGTGACCAGCGGTAGTGACCAGTGATCAGTGACCAGTGAACAGTGACCAGTGACCAGTGACCAGTGACCAGTGACCAGCGAAAGTGACCAGGGACCAGTGACCAGTGACCAGTGACCAGTGACCACTGACCATTGACCAGTGACCAGTGACCAGTGACCAGTGACCAGTGACCAGTGACCAGTGACCAGCGACCAGTGACCAGTGACCATTGACCAGTGACCAGTGACCAGCAAAAATGACCAGTGACCAGTGACCAGTGACCAGTGACCAGTGACCAGTGACCAGCGAAAGTGACAAGTGACCAGTGACCAGTGACCAGTGACCAGTGACCAGTGACCAGTGACCAGTGACCAGTGACCAGTGACCATTGACCAGTGACCAGTGACCAGCAAAAATGACCAGTGACCAGTGACCAGTGACCAGTGACCAGTGACCAGCAAAAATGACCAGTGACCAGTGACCAGTGACCAGTGACCAGTGAAAAGTGACCAGCGAAATTGACCAGTTTCCAGTGACCAGTGACCAGCGAAAGTGACCAGTGAACAGTGACCAGCGAAATTGACCAGTGACCAGTGACCAGTGACCAGCGACCAGTGACCAGTGACCATTGACCAGTGACCAGCGAAAGTGACCAGTGACCAGTGACCAGTGACCAGTGACCAGTGACCAGTAGCCAGTGACCAGTGACCAGCCAAAGTGACAAGTGACCAGTGACCAGTGACCAGTGACCAGTGACCAGTGACCAGTGACCAGTGACCAGTGACCAGTGACCAGCGAAGGTGACCAGTGACCAGTGAACAGTGACCAGCGAAAGTGACCAGTGACCAGTGACCAGTGACCAGTGACCAGCGGTAGTGACCAGTGATCAGTGACCAGTGAACAGTGACCAGTGACCAGCGAAATTGACCAGTGACCAGCGAAAGTGACCAGTGACGAGTGACCTGTGACAAGTGACCAGTGACCAGCGACCAGTGACCAGTGACCAGTGACCAGTGACCAGTGACCAGCGAAAGTGACCAGGGACCAGTGACCAGTGACCAGTGACCAGTGACCAGTGACCAGTGACCAGCGACCAGTGACCAGCGACCATTGACCAGTGACCAGTGACCAGCAAAAATGACCAGTGACCAGTGACCAGCAAAAATGACCAGTGACCAGTGACCAGTGACCAGTGACCAGTGAACAGTGACCAGCGAAATTGACCAGTTTCCAGTCACCAGTGACAAGTGACCAGTGACCAGTGACCAGCGACCAGTGACCAGTGACAAGTGACAAGTGACCAGTGACCAGTGACCAGCGAAAGTGACAAGTGACCAGTGACCAGTGACCAGTGACCAGTGACCAGTGACCAGTGACCAGTGACCAGTGACCAGCGAAAGTGACCAGTGACCAGTGACCAGTGACCAGTGACCAGTGACCAGTGACCAGTAGCCAGTGACCAGTGACCAGCCAAAGTGACAAGTGACCAGTGACCAGTGACCAGTGACCAGTGACCAGTGACCAGTGACCAGTGACCAGTGACCAGTGACCAGCGAAGGTGACCAGTGACCAGTGAACAGTGACCAGCGAAATTGACCAGTTTCCAGTGACCAGTGACCAGCGAAAGTGACCAGTGAACAGTGACCAGCGAAATTGACCAGTGACCATTGACCAGTGACCAGCGAAAGTGACCAGTGACGAGTGACCAGTGACAAGTGACCAGTGACAAGTGACCAGTGACCACTGACCAGTGACCAGTGACCAGTGACCAGTGACCAGTGACCAGTGACCAGTGACCAGTGACCAGCGAAAGTGACCAGCGAAGGTGACCAGTGACCAGTGAACAGTGACCAGCGAAATTGACCAGTTTCCAGTGACCAGTGACCAGCGAAAGTGACCAGTGAACAGTGACCAGCGAAATTGAACAGTGACCATTGACCAGTGACAAGCGAAAGTGACCAGTGACGAGTGACCAGTGACAAGTGACCAGTGACAAGTGACCAGTGACCACTGACCAGTGACCAGTGACCACTGACCAGTCACCAGTGACCAGTCACCAGGGACCAGTGACCAGCGAAAGTGACCAGTGACCAGTGACTAGCCAAATTGAGCAGTGAGCAGTGACCAGTGACCAGTGACCAGTGACCAGTGACCAGTGACCAGCGAAATTGACCAGTGACCATTGACCAGTGACCAGCGAAAGTGACCAGTGACGAGTGACCTGTGACAAGTGACCAGTGACCAGCGACCAGTGACCAGTGACCAGTGACCAGTGACCAGTGACCAGTGACCAGCGAAAGTGACCAGTGACCAGTGACCAGTGACCAGCGAAATCGACCAGTGACCAGTGACCAGAGACCAGTGACTAGCCAAATTGACCAGAGACCAGTGACCAGTGACCAGTGACCAGCGGTAGTGACCAGTGATCAGTGACCGTTGAACAGTGACCAGTGACCAGTGACCAGTGACCAGCGAAAGTGACCAGGAACCAGTGACCAGTGACCAGTGACCAGTGACCAGTGACCAGCGAAAGTGACCAGGGACCAGTGACCAGTGACCAGTGACCAGTGACCAGTGACCAGTGACCAGTGACCAGTGACCAGTGACCAGTGACCAGTGACAAGTGACCAGTGACCAGCGACCAGTGACCAGTGACCAGTGACCATTGACCAGTGACCAGTGACCAGTGACCAGCGAACGTGACCAGGGACCAGTGACCAGTGACCAGTGACCAGTGACCAGTGACCAGCGAAAGTGACCAGGGACCAGCGACCAGTGACCAGTGACCAGTGACCAGTGACCAGTGACCAGTGACCAGTGACCAGTGACCATTGACCAGTGACCAGTGACCAGCAAAAATGACCAGTGACCAGTGACCAGTGACCAGTGACCTGTGACCAGCAAAAATGACCAGTGACCAGTGACCAGTGACCAGTGACCAGCGAAAGTGACAAGTGACCAGTGACCATTGACCAGTGACCAGTGACCAGTGACCAGTGACCAGCGACCAGTGACCAGTGACCATTGACCAGTGACCAGTGACCAGTGACCAGCGAAAGTGACCAGTGACCAGTGACCAGTGACCAGTGACCAGTGACCAGTGACCAGTGACCAGTGACCAGTTACAAGTGACCAGTGACCAGCGACCAGTAACCAGTGACGAGCGACCAGTGACCAGTGACCATTGACCAGTGACCAGTGACCAGTGACCAGTGACCAGCGAAAGTGACCAGGGACCAGTGACAAGTGACCAGTGACCAGCGAAAGTGACCAGTGACCAGTGACCAGTGACCATTGACCAGTGACCAGTGACCAGTGACCAGCGAAAGTGACCAGTGACCAGTGAACAGTGACCAGTGACCAGCGAAATTGACCAGTGACCAGCGAAAGTGACCAGTGACGAGTGACCTGTGACAAGTGACCAGTGACAAGCGACCAGTGACCAGTGACCAGTGACCAGTGACCAGTGACCAGCGAAAGTGACCAGGGACCAGTCACCAGTGACAAGTGACCAGTGACCAGTGACCAGCGACCAGTGACCAGTGACAAGTGACAAGTGACCAGTGACCAGTGACCAGCGGAAGTGACAAGTGACCAGTGACCAGTGACCAGTGACCAGTGACCAGCGAAAGTGACCAGTGACCAGTGACCAGTGACCAGTGACCAGTGACCAGCGAAAGTGACCAGGGACCAGCGACCAGTGACCAGTGACCAGTGACCAGTGACCAGTGACCAGTGACCAGTGACCAGTGACCAGTGACCAGTGACCAGTGACCAGTGACCATTGACCAGTGACCAGTGACCAGCAAAAATGACCAGTGACCAGTGACCAGTGACCAGTGACCAGTGACCAGCAAAAATGACCAGTGATCAGTGACCAGTGACCAGTGACCAGCGAAAGTGACAAGTGACCAGTGACCATTGACCAGTGACCAGTGACCAGTGACCTGTGACCAGCGACCAGTGACCAGTGACCATTGACCAGTGACCAGTGACCAGTGACCAGCGACCAGTGACCAGTGACGAGCGACCAGTGACCAGTGACCATTGACCAGCGAAAGTGACCAGGGACCAGTGACCAGTGACCAGTGACCAGCGAAAGTGACCAGTGACGAGTGACCTGTGACAAGTGACCAGTGACCAGCGACCAGTGACCAGTGACCAGTGACCAGTGACCAGTGACCAGCGAAAGTGACCAGGGACCAGTGACCAGTGACCAGTGACCAGAGACCAGTGACCAGTGACCAGCGACCAGTGACCAGTGACCATTGACCAGTGACCAGTGACCAGCAAAAATGACCAGTGACCAGTGACCAGCAAAAATGACCAGTGACCAGTGACCAGTGACCAGTGACCAGCGAAAGTGACAAGTGACCAGCGAAAGTGACCAGTGACCAGTGAACAGTGACCAGCGAAATTGACCAGTTTCCAGTCACCAGTGACAAGTGACCAGTGACCAGTGACCAGCGACCAGTGACCAGTGACAAGTGACAAGTGACCAGTGACCAGTGACCAGCGAAAGTGACAAGTGACCAGTGACCAGTGACCAGTGACCAGTGACCAGTGACCAGTGACCAGTGACCAGTGACCAGTGACCAGTGACCAGTGACCAGTGACCAGTGACCAGTGACCAGTGACCAGTGACCAGTTACAAGTGACCAGTGACCAGCGACCAGTGACCAGTAACGAGCGACCAGTGACCAGTGACCATTGACCAGTGACCAGTGACCAGTGACCAGCGAAAGTGACCAGGGACCAGTGACCAGTGACCAGTGACCAGCGAAAGTGACCAGTGATCAGTGACCAGTGACCAGTGACCAGCGGTAGTGACCAGTGATCAGTGACCAGTGAACAGTGACCAGTGACCAGCGAAATTGACCAGTGACCAGCGAAAGTGACCAGTGACGAGTGACCTGTGACCAGTGACCAGTGACCAGTGACCAGTGACCAGTGACCAGTGACCAGTGACCAGTTACAAGTGACCAGTGACCAGCGACCAGTGACCAGTAACGAGCGACCAGTGACCAGTGACCATTGACCAGTGACCAGTGACCAGTGACCAGTGACCAGTGACCAGTGACCAGTGACCAGTGACCAGTTACAAGTGACCAGTGACCAGCGACCAGTGACCAGTAACGAGCGACCAGTGACCAGTGACCATTGACCAGTGACCAGTGACCAGTGACCAGCGAAAGTGACCAGGGACCAGTGACCAGTGACCAGTGACCAGTGACCACTGACCATTGACCAGTGACCAGTGACCAGTGACCAGTGACCAGTGACCAGCGACCAGTGACCATTGACCATTGACCAGTGACCAGTGACCAGCAAAAATGACCAGTGACCAGTGACCAGTGACCAGTGACCAGTGACCAGTTACAAGTGACCAGTGACAAGCGACCAGTGACCAGTGACGAGCGACCAGTGATCAGTGACCATTGACCAGTGACCAGTGACCAGTGACCAGCGAAAGTGATCAGGGACCAGTGACCAGTGACCAGTGACCAGTGACCAGTGACCAGTGACCAGTGACCAGTGACCAGTGACCAGTGACCAGTGACCAGTGACAAGTGACCAGTGACCAGCGACCAGTGACCAGTGACCAGTGACCATTGACCAGTGACCAGTGACCAGTGACCAGCGAACGTGACCAGGGACCAGTGACCAGTGACCAGTGACCAGTGACCAGTGACCAGCGAAAGTGACCAGTGACCAGTGACCAGTGACCAGTGACCAGTGACCAGTGACCAGTGACCAGTGACTAGTGACCATTGACCAGTGACCAGTGACCAGCAAAAATGACCAGTGACCAGTGACCAGTGACCAGTGACCAGTGACCAGTGACCAGCAAAAATGACCAGTGACCAGTGACCAGTGACCAGTGACCAGCGAAAGTGACAAGTGACCAGTGACCATTGACCAGTGACCAGTGACCAGTGACCAGTGACCAGCGACCAGTGACCAGTGACCATTGACCAGTGACCAGTGACCAGTGACCAGCGAAAGTGACCAGTGACCAGTGACCAGTGACCAGTGACCAGTGACCAGTGACCAGTGACCAGTGACCAGTGACCAGTGACCAGTGACCAGTGACCAGTTACAAGTGACCAGTGACCAGCGACCAGTGACCAGTGACGAGCGACCAGTGACCAGTGACCATTGACCAGTGACCAGTGACCAGTGACCAGCGAAAGTGACCAGGGACCAGTGACCAGTGACCAGTGACCAGCGAAAGTGACCAGTGACCAGTGACCAGTGACCAGTGACCAGCGGTAGTGACCAGTGATCAGTGACCAGTGAACAGTGACCAGTGACCAGCGAAATTGACCAGTGACCAGCGAAAGTGACCAGTGACGAGTGACCTGTGACAAGTGACCAGTGACCAGCGACCAGTGACCAGTGACCAGTGACCAGTGACCAGTGACTAGCCAAATTGACCAGAGACCAGTGACCAGTGACCAGTGACCAGCGGTAGTGACCAGTGATCAGTGACCGTTGAACAGTGACCAGTGACCAGTGACCAGTGACCAGCGAAAGTGACCAGGGACCAGTGACCAGTGACCAGTGACCAGTGACCACTGACCATTGACCAGTGACCAGTGACCAGCGACCAGCGAAAGTGACCAGTGACCAGTGACCAGTGACCAGTGACCAGTGACCAGTAGCCAGTGACCAGTGACCAGCCAAAGTGACAAGTGACCAGTGACCAGTGACCAGTGACCAGTGACCAGTGACCAGTGACCAGTGACCAGTGACCAGTGACCAGCGAAGGTGACCAGTGACCAGTGAACAGTGACCAGCGAAAGTGACCAGTGACCAGTGACCAGTGACCAGTGACCAGCGGTAGTGACCAGTGATCAGTGACCAGTGAACAGTGACCAGTGACCAGCGAAATTGACCAGTGACCAGCGAAAGTGACCAGTGACGAGTGACCTGTGACAAGTGACCAGTGACCAGCGACCAGTGACCAGTGACCAGTGACCAGTGACCAGTGACCAGCGAAAGTGACCAGGGACCAGTGACCAGTGACCAGTGACCAGTGACCAGTGACCAGTGACCAGCGACCAGTGACCAGCGACCATTGACCAGTGACCAGTGACCAGCAAAAATGACCAGTGACCAGTGACCAGCAAAAATGACCAGTGACCAGTGACCAGTGACCAGTGACCAGTGAACAGTGACCAGCAAAATTGACCAGTTTCCAGTCACCAGTGACAAGTGACCAGTGACCAGTGACCAGCGACCAGTGACCAGTGACAAGTGACAAGTGACCAGTGACCAGTGACCAGCGAAAGTGACAAGTGACCAGTGACCAGTGACCAGTGACCAGTGACCAGTGACCAGTGACCAGTGACCAGTGACAAGCGAAAGTGACCAGTGACCAGTGACCAGTGACCAGTGACCAGTGACCAGTGACCAGTGACCAGTAGCCAGTGACCAGTGACCAGCCAAAGTGACAAGTGACCAGTGACCAGTGACCAGTGACCAGTGACCAGTGACCAGTGACCAGTGACCAGTGACCAGTGACCAGTGACCAGCGAAGGTGACCAGTGACCAGTGAACAGTGACCAGCGAAATTGACCAGTTTCCAGTGACCAGTGACCAGCGAAAGTGACCAGTGAACAGTGACCAGCGAAATTGACCAGTGACCATTGACCAGTGACCAGCGAAAGTGACCAGTGACGAGTGACCAGTGACAAGTGACCAGTGACAAGTGACCAGTGACCACTGACCAGTGACCAGTGACCAGTGACCAGTGACCAGTGACCAGTGACCAGTGACCAGTGACCAGCGAAAGTGACCAGTGAACAGTGACCAGCGAAATTGACCAGTGACCATTGACCAGTGACCAGTGACCAGTGACCAGTGACCAGTGACCAGTGACCAGTGACCAGCGAAAGTGACCAGTGAACAGTGACCAGCGAAATTGACCAGTGACCATTGACCAGTGACCAGCGAAAGTGAACAGTGACCAGTGACCAGTGACCAGTGACCAGTGACCAGTAGCCAGTGACCAGTGACCATTGAAAGTGACAAGTGACCAGTGACCAGTGACCAGTGACCAGTGACCAGTGACCAGTGACCAGTGACCAGTGACCAGTGACCAGTGACCAGTGACCAGTGACCAGTGACCAGTGACCAGTGACCAGCGAAAGTGACCAGTGACGAGTGACCAGTGACAAGTGACCAGTGACAAGTGACCAGTGACCACTGACCAGTGACCAGTGACCAGTGACCAGTGACCAGTGACCAGTGACCAGTGACCAGTGACCAGCGAAAGTGACCAGTGAACAGTGACCAGCGAAATTGACCAGTGACCATTGACCAGTGACCAGCGAAAGTGAACAGTGACCAGTGACCAGTGACCAGTGACCAGTGACCAGTAGCCAGTGACCAGTGACCATTGAAAGTGACAAGTGACCAGTGACCAGTGACCAGTGACCAGTGACCAGTGACCAGTGACCAGTGACCAGTGACCAGTGACCAGTGACCAGTGACCAGTGACCAGTGACCAGTGACCAGTGACCAGCGAAGGTGACCAGTGACCAGTGAACAGTGACCAGCGAAATTGACCAGTTTCCAGTGACCAGTGACCAGCGAAAGTGACCAGTGAACAGTGACCAGCGAAATTGACCAGTGACCATTGACCAGTGACCAGCGAAAGTGACCAGTGACGAGTGACCAGTGACAAGTGACCAGTGACAAGTGACCAGTGACCACTGACCAGTGACCAGTGACCAGTGACCAGTGACCAGTGACCAGTGACCAGTGACCAGCGAAGGTGACCAGTGACCAGTGAACAGTGACCAGCGAAATTGACCAGTTTCCAGTGACCAGTGACCAGCGAAAGTGACCAGTGAACAGTGACCAGCGAAATTGACCAGTGACCATTGACCAGTGACAAGCGAAAGTGACCAGTGACGAGTGACCAGTGACAAGTGACCAGTGACAAGTGACCAGTGACCACTGACCAGTGACCAGTGACCACTGACCAGTCACCAGTGACCAGTCACCAGGGACCAGTGACCAGCGAAAGTGACCAGTGACCAGTGACTAGCCAAATTGAGCAGTGAGCAGTGACCAGTGACCAGTGACCAGTGACCAGTGACCAGTGACCAGTGACCAGTGACCAGCGAAATTGACCAGTGACCATTGACCAGTGACCAGCGAAAGTGACCAGTGACGAGTGACCTGTGACAAGTGACCAGTGACCAGCGACCAGTGACCAGTGACCAGCGAAAGTGACCAGTGACCAGTGACCAGTGACCAGCGAAATCGACCAGTGACCAGTGACCAGAGATCAGTGACTAGCCAAATTGACCAGAGACCAGTGACCAGTGACCAGTGACCAGCGGTAGTGACCAGTGATCAGTGACCAGTGAACAGTGACCAGTGACCAGTGACCAGTGACCAGTGACCAGTGACCAGCGAAAGTGACCAGGGACCAGTGACCAGTGACCAGTGACCAGTGACCACTGACCATTGACCAGTGACCAGTGACCAGTGACCAGTGACCAGTGACCAGTGACCAGTGACCAGCGACCAGTGACCAGTGACCATTGACCAGTGACCAGTGACCAGCAAAAATGACCAGTGACCAGTGACCAGTGACCAGCAAAAATGACCAGTGACCAGTGACCAGCGAAAGTGACAAGTGACCAGTGACCAGTGACCAGTGACCAGTGACCAGTGACCAGTGACCAGTGACCAGTGACCAGTGACCAGTGACCATTGACCAGTGACCAGTGACCAGCAAAAATGACCAGTGACCAGTGACCAGTGACCAGTGACCAGTGACCAGCAAAAATGACCAGTGACCAGTGACCAGTGACCAGTGACCAGTGAAAAGTGACCAGCGAAATTGACCAGTTTCCAGTGACCAGTGACCAGCGAAAGTGACCAGTGAACAGTGACCAGCGAAATTGACCAGTGACCAGTGACCAGTGACCAGCGACCAGTGACCAGTGACCATTGACCAGTGACCAGTGACCAGCAAAAATGACCAGTGACCAGTGACCAGCAAAAATGACCAGTGACCAGTGACCAGTGAACAGTGACCAGCGAAATTGACCAGTTTCCAGTCACCAGTGACAAGTGACCAGTGACCAGTGACCAGCGACCAGTGACCAGTGACAAGTGACAAGTGACCAGTGACCAGTGACCAGCGAAAGTGACAAGTGACCAGTGACCAGTGACCAGTGACCAGTGACCAGTGACCAGTGACCAGTGACCAGCGAAAGTGACCAGTGACCAGTGACCAGTGACCAGTGACCAGTGACCAGTAGCCAGTGACCAGTGACCAGCCAAAGTGACAAGTGACCAGTGACCAGTGACCAGTGACCAGTGACCAGTGACCAGTGACCAGTGACCAGTGACCAGTGACCAGCGAAGGTGACCAGTGACCAGTGAACAGTGACCAGCGAAAGTGACCAGTGACCAGTGACCAGTGACCAGTGACCAGCGGTAGTGACCAGTGATCAGTGACCAGTGAACAGTGACCAGTGACCAGCGAAATTGACCAGTGACCAGCGAAAGTGACCAGTGACGAGTGACCTGTGACAAGTGACCAGTGACCAGCGACCAGTGACCAGTGACCAGTGACCAGTGACCAGTGACCAGCGAAAGTGACCAGGGACCAGTGACCAGTGACCAGTGACCAGTGACCAGTGACCAGTGACCAGCGACCAGTGACCAGCGACCATTGACCAGTGACCAGTGACCAGCAAAAATGACCAGTGACCAGTGACCAGCAAAAATGACCAGTGACCAGTGACCAGTGACCAGTGACCAGTAAACAGTGACCAGCGAAATTGACCAGTTTCCAGTCACCAGTGACAAGTGACCAGTGACCAGTGACCAGCGACCAGTGACCAGTGACAAGTGACAAGTGACCAGTGACCAGTGACCAGCGAAAGTGACAAGTGACCAGTGACCAGTGACCAGTGACCAGTGACCAGTGACCAGTGACCAGTGACCAGTGACCAGCGAAAGTGACCAGTGACCAGTGACCAGTGACCAGTGACCAGTGACCAGTGACCAGTAGCCAGTGACCAGTGACCAGCCAAAGTGACAAGTGACCAGTGACCAGTGACCAGTGACCAGTGACCAGTGACCAGTGACCAGTGACCAGTGACCAGTGACCAGCGAAGGTGACCAGTGACCAGTGAACAGTGACCAGCGAAATTGACCAGTTTCCAGTGACCAGTGACCAGCGAAAGTGACCAGTGAACAGTGACCAGCGAAATTGACCAGTGACCATTGACCAGTGACCAGCGAAAGTGACCAGTGACGAGTGACCAGTGACAAGTGACCAGTGACAAGTGACCAGTGACCACTGACCAGTGACCAGTGACCAGTGACCAGTGACCAGTGACCAGTGACCAGTGACCAGCGAAAGTGACCAGTGAACAGTGACCAGCGAAATTGACCAGTGACCATTGACCAGTGACCAGTGACAAGTGACCAGTGACCACTGACCAGTGACCAGTGACCACTGACCAGTCACCAGGGACCAGTGACCAGCGAAAGTGACCAGTGACCAGTGACTAGCCAAATTGAGCAGTGAGCAGTGACCAGTGACCAGTGACCAGTGACCAGTGACCAGTGACCAGCGAAATTGACCAGTGACCATTGACCAGTGACCAGCGAAAGTGACCAGTGACGAGTGACCTGTGACAAGTGACCAGTGACCAGCGACCAGTGACCAGTGACCAGTGACCAGTGACCAGTGACCAGTGACCAGCGAAAGTGACCAGTGACCAGTGACCAGTGACCAGCGAAATCGACCAGTGACCAGTGACCAGAGACCAGTGACTAGCCAAATTGACCAGAGACCAGTGACCAGTGACCAGTGACCAGCGGTAGTGACCAGTGATCAGTGACCGTTGAACAGTGACCAGTGACCAGTGACCAGTGACCAGCGAAAGTGACCAGGAACCAGTGACCAGTGACCAGTGACCAGTGACCAGTGACCAGCGAAAGTGACCAGGGACCAGTGACCAGTGACCAGTGACCAGTGACCAGTGACCAGTGACCAGTGACCAGTGACCAGTGACCAGTGACCAGTGACAAGTGACCAGTGACCAGCGACCAGTGACCAGTGACCAGTGACCATTGACCAGTGACCAGTGACCAGTGACCAGCGAACGTGACCAGGGACCAGTGACCAGTGACCAGTGACCAGTGACCAGTGACCAGCGAAAGTGACCAGGGACCAGCGACCAGTGACCAGTGACCAGTGACCAGTGACCAGTGACCAGTGACCAGTGACCAGTGACCATTGACCAGTGACCAGTGACCAGCAAAAATGACCAGTGACCAGTGACCAGTGACCAGTGACCTGTGACCAGCAAAAATGACCAGTGACCAGTGACCAGTGACCAGTGACCAGCGAAAGTGACAAGTGACCAGTGACCATTGACCAGTGACCAGTGACCAGTGACCAGTGACCAGCGACCAGTGACCAGTGACCATTGACCAGTGACCAGTGACCAGTGACCAGCGAAAGTGACCAGTGACCAGTGACCAGTGACCAGTGACCAGTGACCAGTGACCAGTGACCAGTGACCAGTTACAAGTGACCAGTGACCAGCGACCAGTAACCAGTGACGAGCGACCAGTGACCAGTGACCATTGACCAGTGACCAGTGACCAGTGACCAGTGACCAGCGAAAGTGACCAGGGACCAGTGACAAGTGACCAGTGACCAGCGAAAGTGACCAGTGACCAGTGACCAGTGACCATTGACCAGTGACCAGTGACCAGTGACCAGCGAAAGTGACCAGTGACCAGTGAACAGTGACCAGTGACCAGCGAAATTGACCAGTGACCAGCGAAAGTGACCAGTGACGAGTGACCTGTGACAAGTGACCAGTGACCAGCGACCAGTGACCAGTGACCAGTGACCAGTGACCAGTGACCAGCGAAAGTGACCAGGGACCAGTCACCAGTGACAAGTGACCAGTGACCAGTGACCAGCGACCAGTGACCAGTGACAAGTGACAAGTGACCAGTGACCAGTGACCAGCGGAAGTGACAAGTGACCAGTGACCAGTGACCAGTGACCAGTGACCAGCGAAAGTGACCAGTGACCAGTGACCAGTGACCAGTGACCAGTGACCAGCGAAAGTGACCAGGGACCAGCGACCAGTGACCAGTGACCAGTGACCAGTGACCAGTGACCAGTGACCAGTGACCAGTGACCAGTGACCAGTGACCAGTGACCAGTGACCATTGACCAGTGACCAGTGACCAGCAAAAATGACCAGTGACCAGTGACCAGTGACCAGTGACCAGTGACCAGCAAAAATGACCAGTGATCAGTGACCAGTGACCAGTGACCAGCGAAAGTGACAAGTGACCAGTGACCATTGACCAGTGACCAGTGACCAGTGACCTGTGACCAGCGACCAGTGACCAGTGACCATTGACCAGTGACCAGTGACCAGTGACCAGCGACCAGTGACCAGTGACGAGCGACCAGTGACCAGTGACCATTGACCAGCGAAAGTGACCAGGGACCAGTGACCAGTGACCAGTGACCAGCGAAAGTGACCAGTGACGAGTGACCTGTGACAAGTGACCAGTGACCAGCGACCAGTGACCAGTGACCAGTGACCAGTGACCAGTGACCAGCGAAAGTGACCAGGGACCAGTGACCAGTGACCAGTGACCAGAGACCAGTGACCAGTGACCAGCGACCAGTGACCAGTGACCATTGACCAGTGACCAGTGACCAGCAAAAATGACCAGTGACCAGTGACCAGCAAAAATGACCAGTGACCAGTGACCAGTGACCAGTGACCAGCGAAAGTGACAAGTGACCAGCGAAAGTGACCAGTGACCAGTGAACAGTGACCAGCGAAATTGACCAGTTTCCAGTCACCAGTGACAAGTGACCAGTGACCAGTGACCAGCGACCAGTGACCAGTGACAAGTGACAAGTGACCAGTGACCAGTGACCAGCGAAAGTGACAAGTGACCAGTGACCAGTGACCAGTGACCAGTGACCAGTGACCAGTGACCAGTGACCAGTGACCAGTGACCAGTGACCAGTGACCAGTGACCAGTGACCAGTGACCAGTTACAAGTGACCAGTGACCAGCGACCAGTGACCAGTAACGAGCGACCAGTGACCAGTGACCATTGACCAGTGACCAGTGACCAGTGACCAGCGAAAGTGACCAGGGACCAGTGACCAGTGACCAGTGACCAGCGAAAGTGACCAGTGATCAGTGACCAGTGACCAGTGACCAGCGGTAGTGACCAGTGATCAGTGACCAGTGAACAGTGACCAGTGACCAGCGAAATTGACCAGTGACCAGCGAAAGTGACCAGTGACGAGTGACCTGTGACCAGTGACCAGTGACCAGTGACCAGTGACCAGTGACCAGTGACCAGTGACCAGTTACAAGTGACCAGTGACCAGCGACCAGTGACCAGTAACGAGCGACCAGTGACCAGTGACCATTGACCAGTGACCAGTGACCAGTGACCAGTGACCAGTGACCAGTGACCAGTGACCAGTGACCAGTTACAAGTGACCAGTGACCAGCGACCAGTGACCAGTAACGAGCGACCAGTGACCAGTGACCATTGACCAGTGACCAGTGACCAGTGACCAGCGAAAGTGACCAGGGACCAGTGACCAGTGACCAGTGACCAGTGACCAGTGACCAGCGACCAGTGACCAGTGACCATTGACCAGTGACCAGTGACCAGCAAAAATGACCAGTGACCAGTGACCAGCAAAAATGACCAGTGACCAGTGACCAGTGACCAGTGACCAGCGAAAGTGACAAGTGACCAGTGACCATTGACCAGTGACCAGTGACCAGCGAAAGTGACCAGTGACCAGTGAACAGTGACCAGCGAAATTGACCAGTTTCCAGTCACCAGTGACAAGTGACCAGTGACCAGTGACCAGCGACCAGTGACCAGTGACAAGTGACAAGTGACCAGTGACCAGTGACCAGCGAAAGTGACAAGTGACCAGTGACCAGTGACCAGTGACCAGTGACCAGTGACCAGTGACCAGCGAAAGTGACCAGTGACCAGTGAACAGTGACCAGCGAAATTGACCAGTTTCCAGTCACCAGTGACAAGTGACCAGTGACCAGTGACCAGCGACCAGTGACCAGTGACAAGTGACAAGTGACCAGTGACCAGTGACCAGCGAAAGTGACCAGTGACCAGTGACCAGTGACCAGTGACTAGCCAAATTGAGCAGTGAGCAGTGACCAGTGACCAGTGACCAGTGACCAGTGACCAGTGACCAGTGACCAGTGACCATTGACCAGTGACCAGTGACCAGTGACCAGTGACCAGCGAAATTGACCAGTGACCATTGACCAGTGACCAGGGAAAGTGACCAGTGACGAGTGACCTGTGACAAGTGACCAGTGACCAGCGACCAGTGACCAGTGACCAGTGACCAGTGACCAGTGACCAGTGACCAGCGAAAGTGACCAGTGACCAGTGACCAGTGACCAGCGAAATCGACCAGTGACCAGTGACCAGAGACCAGTGACTAGCCAAATTGACCAGAGACCAGTGACCAGTGACCAGTGACCAGCGGTAGTGACCAGTAATCAGTGACCGTTGAACAGTGACCAGTGACCAGTGACCAGTGACCAGCGAAAGTGACCAGGGACCATTGACCAGTGACCAGTGACCAGTGACCACTGACCATTGACCAGTGACCAGTGACCAGTGACCAGTGACCAGTGACCAGTGACCAATGACTAGCCAAATTGAGCAGTGAGCAGTGACCAGTGACCAGTGACCAGTGACCAGTGACCAGTGACCAGTGACCAGTGACCAGTGACCAGTGACCAGTGACCAGTGACCTGCGAAATTGACCAGTGACCATTGACCAGTGACCAGCGAAAGTGACCAGTGACGAGTGACCTGTGACAAGTGACCAGTGACCAGCGACCAGTGACCAGTGACCAGTGACCAGTGACCAGTGACCAGTGACCAGCGAAAGTGACCAGTGACCAGTGACCAGTGACCAGCGAAATCGACCAGTGACCAGTGACCAGAGACCAGTGACTAGCCAAATTGACCAGAGACCAGTGACCAGTGACCAGTGACCAGCGGTAGTGACCAGTGATCAGTGACCGTTGAACAGTGACCTGTGACCAGTGACCAGTGACCAGCGAAAGTGACCAGGGACCAGTGACCAGTGACCAGTGACCAGTGACCACTGACCATTGACCAGTGACCAGTGACCAGTGACCAGTGACCAGTGACCAGCGACCAGTGACCATTGACCATTGACCAGTGACCAGTGACCAGCAAAAATGACCAGTGACCAGTGACCAGTGACCAGTGACCAGTGACCAGTTACAAGTGACCAGTGACAAGCGACCAGTGACCAGTGACGAGCGACCAGTGATCAGTGACCATTGACCAGTGACCAGTGACCAGTGACCAGCGAAAGTGACCAGGGACCAGTGACCAGTGACCAGTGACCAGTGACCAGTGACCAGTGACCAGTGACCAGTGACCAGTGACCAGTGACCAGTGACCAGTGACAAGTGACCAGTGACCAGCGACCAGTGACCAGTGACCAGTGACCATTGACCAGTGACCAGTGACCAGTGACCAGCGAACGTGACCAGGGACCAGTGACCAGTGACCAGTGACCAGTGACCAGTGACCAGCGAAAGTGACCAGTGACCAGTGACCAGTGACCAGTGACCAGTGACCAGTGACCAGTGACCAGTGACTAGTGACCATTGACCAGTGACCAGTGACCAGCAAAAATGACCAGTGACCAGTGACCAGTGATCAGTGACCAGTGACCAGTGACCAGCAAAAATGACCAGTGACCAGTGACCAGTGACCAGTGACCAGCGAAAGTGACAAGTGACCAGTGACCATTGACCAGTGACCAGTGACCAGTGACCAGTGACCAGCGACCAGTGACCAGTGACCATTGACCAGTGACCAGTGACCAGTGACCAGCGAAAGTGACCAGTGACCAGTGACCAGTGACCAGTGACCAGTGACCAGTGACCAGTGACCAGTGACCAGTGACCAGTGACCAGTGACCAGTGACCAGTTACAAGTGACCAGTGACCAGCGACCAGTGACCAGTGACGAGCGACCAGTGACCAGTGACCATTGACCAGTGACCAGTGACCAGTGACCAGCGAAAGTGACCAGGGACCAGTGACCAGTGACCAGTGACCAGCGAAAGTGACCAGTGACCAGTGACCAGTGACCAGTGACCAGCGGTAGTGACCAGTGATCAGTGACCAGTGAACAGTGACCAGTGACCAGCGAAATTGACCAGTGACCAGCGAAAGTGACCAGTGACGAGTGACCTGTGACAAGTGACCAGTGACCAGCGACCAGTGACCAGTGACCAGTGACCAGTGACCAGTGACTAGCCAAATTGACCAGAGACCAGTGACCAGTGACCAGTGACCAGCGGTAGTGACCAGTGATCAGTGACCGTTGAACAGTGACCAGTGACCAGTGACCAGTGACCAGCGAAAGTGACCAGGGACCAGTGACCAGTGACCAGTGACCAGTGACCACTGACCATTGACCAGTGACCAGTGACCAGTGACCAGCGAAAGTGACCAGTGACCAGTGACCAGTGACCAGTAGCCAGTGACCAGTGACCAGCCAAAGTGACAAGTGACCAGTGACCAGTGACCAGTGACCAGTGACCAGTGACCAGTGACCAGTGACCAGTGACCAGTGACCAGCGAAGGTGACCAGTGACCAGTGAACAGTGACCAGCGAAAGTGACCAGTGACCAGTGACCAGTGACCAGTGACCAGCGGTAGTGACCAGTGATCAGTGACCAGTGAACAGTGACCAGTGACCAGCGAAATTGACCAGTGACCAGCGAAAGTGACCAGTGACCAGTGACCAGTGACCAGTGACCAGCGACCAGTGACCAGCGACCATTGACCAGTGACCAGTGACCAGCAAAAATGACCAGTGACCAGTGACCAGCAAAAATGACCAGTGACCAGTGACCAGTGACCAGTGACCAGTGAACAGTGACCAGCGAAATTGACCAGTTTCCAGTCACCAGTGACAAGTGACCAGTGACCAGTGACCAGCGACCAGTGACCAGTGACAAGTGACAAGTGACCAGTGACCAGTGACCAGCGAAAGTGACAAGTGACCAGTGACCAGTGACCAGTGACCAGTGACCAGTGACCAGTGACCAGTGACCAGTGACCAGCGAAAGTGACCAGTGACCAGTGACCAGTGACCAGTGACCAGTGACCAGTGACCAGTAGCCAGTGACCAGTGACCAGCCAAAGTGACAAGTGACCAGTGACCAGTGACCAGTGACCAGTGACCAGTGACCAGTGACCAGTGACCAGTGACCAGTGACCAGCGAAGGTGACCAGTGACCAGTGAACAGTGACCAGCGAAATTGACCAGTTTCCAGTGACCAGTGACCAGCGAAAGTGACCAGTGAACAGTGACCAGCGAAATTGACCAGTGACCATTGACCAGTGACCAGCGAAAGTGACCAGTGACGAGTGACCAGTGACAAGTGACCAGTGACAAGTGACCAGTGACCACTGACCAGTGACCAGTGACCAGTGACCAGTGACCAGTGACCAGTGACCAGTGACCAGCGAAAGTGACCAGTGAACAGTGACCAGCGAAATTGACCAGTGACCATTGACCAGTGACCAGCGAAAGTGACCAGTGACCAGTGACCAGTGACCAGTGACCAGTGACCAGTAGCCAGTGACCAGTGACCATTGAAAGTGACAAGTGACCAGTGACCAGTGACCAGTGACCAGTGACCAGTGACCAGTGTCCAGTGACCAGTGACCAGTGACCAGTGACCAGTGACCAGTGACCAGTGACCAGTGACCAGCGAAGGTGACCAGTGACCAGTGAACAGTGACCAGCGAAATTGACCAGTTTCCAGTGACCACTGACCAGCGAAAGTGACCAGTGAACAGTGACCAGCGAAATTGACCAGTGACCATTGACCAGTGACCAGCGAATGTGACCAGTGACGAGTGACCAGTGACAAGTGACCAGTGACAAGTGACCAGTGACCACTGACCAGTGACCAGTGACCAGTGACCAGTGACCAGTGACCAGTGACCAGTGACCAGCGAAGGTGACCAGTGACCAGTGAACAGTGACCAGCGAAATTGACCAGTTTCCAGTGACCAGTGACCAGCGAAAGTGACCAGTGAACAGTGACCAGCGAAATTGACCAGTGACCATTGACCAGTGACAAGCGAAAGTGACCAGTGACGAGTGACCAGTGACAAGTGACCAGTGACAAGTGACCAGTGACCACTGACCAGTGACCAGTGACCACTGACCAGTCACCAGTGACCAGTCACCAGGGACCAGTGACCAGCGAAAGTGACCAGTGACCAGTGACTAGCCAAATTGAGCAGTGAGCAGTGACCAGTGACCAGTGACCAGTGACCAGTGACCAGTGACCAGTGACCAGTGACCAGCGAAATTGACCAGTGACCATTGACCAGTGACCAGCGAAAGTGACCAGTGACGAGTGACCTGTGACAAGTGACCAGTGACCAGCGACCAGTGACCAGTGACCAGCGAAAGTGACCAGTGACCAGTGACCAGTGACCAGCGAAATCGACCAGTGACCAGTGACCAGAGATCAGTGACTAGCCAAATTGACCAGAGACCAGTGACCAGTGACCAGTGACCAGCGGTAGTGACCAGTGATCAGTGACCAGTGAACAGTGACCAGTGACCAGTGACCAGTGACCAGTGACCAGCGAAAGTGACCAGGGACCAGTGACCAGTGACCAGTGACCAGTGACCACTGACCATTGACCAGTGACCAGTGACCAGTGACCAGTGACCAGTGACCAGTGACCAGTGACCAGCGACCAGTGACCAGTGACCATTGACCAGTGACCAGTGACCAGCAAAAATGACCAGTGACCAGTGACCAGTGACCAGTGACCAGTGACCAGTGACCAGCGAAAGTGACAAGTGACCAGTGACCAGTGACCAGTGACCAGTGACCAGCAAAAATGACCAGTGACCAGTGACCAGTGACCAGTGACCAGCGAAAGTGACAAGTGACCAGTGACCATTGACCAGTGACCAGTGACCAGTGACCAGCGACCAGTGACCAGTGACCATTGACCAGTGACCAGTGACCAGTGACCAGCGAAAGTGACCAGTGACCAGTGACCAGTGACCAGTGACCAGTGACCAGTGACCAGTGACCAGTGACCAGTGACCAGTGACCAGTGACCAGTGACCAGCGACCAGTGACCAGTGACCATTGTCCAGTGACCAGTGACCAGCAAAAATGACCAGTGACCAGTGACCAGCAAAAATGACCAGTGACCAGTGACCAGTGACCAGTGACCAGCGAAAGTGACAAGTGACCAGCGAAAGTGACCAGTGACCAGTGACCAGTGACCAGTGACCAGTGACCAGTAGCCAGTGACCAGTGACCAGCGAAAGTGACAAGTGACCAGTGACCAGTGACCAGTGACCAGTGACCAGTGACCATTGACCAGTGACCAGTGACCAGCAAAAATGACCAGTGACCAGTGACCAGTGACCAGTGACCAGTGACCAGTGACCAGCGAAAGTGACAAGTGACCAGTGACCAGTGACCAGTGACCAGTGACCAGCAAAAATGACCAGTGACCAGTGACCAGTGACCAGTGACCAGCGAAAGTGACAAGTGACCAGTGACCATTGACCAGTGACCAGTGACCAGTGACCAGCGACCAGTGACCAGTGACCATTGACCAGTGACCAGTGACCAGTGACCAGCGAAAGTGACCAGTGACCAGTGACCAGTGACCAGTGACCAGTGACCAGTGACCAGTGACCAGTGACCAGTGACCAGTGACCAGTGACCAGTGACCAGCGACCAGTGACCAGTGACCATTGTCCAGTGACCAGTGACCAGCAAAAATGACCAGTGACCAGTGACCAGCAAAAATGACCAGTGACCAGTGACCAGTGACCAGTGACCAGCGAAAGTGACAAGTGACCAGCGAAAGTGACCAGTGACCAGTGACCAGTGACCAGTGACCAGTGACCAGTAGCCAGTGACCAGTGACCAGCGAAAGTGACAAGTGACCAGTGACCAGTGACCAGTGACCAGTGACCAGTGACCAGTGACCAGTGACCAGTGACCAGCGAAGGTGACCAGTGACCAGTGAACAGTGACCAGCGAAATTGACCAGTTTCCAGTGACCAGTGACCAGTGACCAGCGAAAGTGACCAGTGAACAGTGACCAGCGAAATTGACCAGTGACCATTGACCAGTGACCAGCGAAAGTGACCAGTGACGAGTGACCAGTGACAAGTGACCAGTGACAAGTGACCAGTGACAAGTGACCAGTGACAAGTGACCAGTGACCACTGACCAGTGACCAGTGACCAGTGACCAGTGACCAGTGACCAGCGAAGGTGACCAGTGACCAGTGAACAGTGACCAGCGAAATTGACCAGTTTCCAGTGACCAGTGACCAGCGAAAGTGACCAGTGAACAGTGACCAGCGAAATTGAACAGTGACCATTGACCAGTGACAAGCGAAAGTGACCAGTGACGAGTGACCAGTGACAAGTGACCAGTGACAAGTGACCAGTGACCACTGACCAGTGACGAGTGACCACTGACCAGTCACCAGTGACCAGTCACCAGGGACCAGTGACCAGCGAAAGTGACCAGTGACCAGTGACTAGCCAAATTGAGCAGTGAGCAGTGACCAGTGACCAGTGACCAGTGACCAGTGACCAGTGACCAGTGACCAGTGACCAGCGAAATTGACCAGTGACCATTGACCAGTGACCAGCGAATGTGACCAGTGACGAGTGACCTGTGACAAGTGACCAGTGACCAGCGACCAGTGACCAGTGACCAGTGACCAGTGACCAGTGACCAGTGACCAGCGAAAGTGACCAGTGACCAGTGACCAGTGACCAGCGAAATCGACCAGTGACCAGTGACCAGAGACCAGTGACTAGCCAAATTGACCAGAGACCAGTGACCAGTGACCAGTGACCAGCGGTAGTGACCAGTGATCAGTGACCGTTGAACAGTGACCAGTGACCAGCGAAAGTGACCAGGGACCAGTGACCAGTGACCAGTGACCAGTGACCACTGACCATTGACCAGTGACCAGTGACCAGTGACCAGTGACCAGTGACCAGTGACCAGTGACCAGCGACCAGTGACCAGTGACCATTGACCAGTGACCAGTGACCAGCAAAAATGACCAGTGACCAGTGACCAGTGACCAGTGACCAGTTACAAGTGACCAGTGACCAGCGACCAGTGACCAGTGACGAGCGACCAGTGACCAGTGACCATTGACCAGTGACCAGTGACCAGTGACCAGCGAAAGTGACCAGGGACCAGTGACCAGTGACCAGTGACCAGTGACCAGTGACCAGTGACCAGTGACCAGTGACCAGTGACCAGTGACCAGTGACCAGTGACCAGTGACCAGTGACCAGTGACCAGTGACAAGTGACCAGTGACCAGCGAGCAGTGACCAGTGACCATTGACCAGTGACCAGTGACCAGTGACCAGCGAACGTGACCAGGGACCAGTGACCAGTGACCAGTGACCAGTGACCAGTGACCAGTGACAAGTGACCAGTGACCAGCGACCAGTGACCAGTGACCAGTGACCAGTGACCAGTGACCAGTGACCATTGACCAGCGAAGGTGACCAGTGACCAGTGAACAGTGACCAGCGAAATTGACCAGTTTCCAGTGACCAGTGACCAGCGAAAGTGACCAGTGAACAGTGACCAGCGAAATTGACCAGTGACCATTGACCAGTGACCAGCGAAAGTGACCAGTGACGAGTGACCAGTGACAAGTGACCAGTGACAAGTGACCAGTGACCACTGACCAGTGACCAGTGACCAGTGACCAGTGACCACTGACCAGTGACCAGTGACCAGTGACCAGTGACCAGTGACCAGTGACCAGTGACCAGCGAAGGTGACCAGTGACCAGTGAACAGTGACCACTGACCAGTGACCAGTGACCAGTGACCAGTGACCAGTGACCAGTGACCAGTGACCAGCGAAGGTGACCAGTGACCAGTGAACAGTGACCAGCGAAATTGACCAGTTTCCAGTGACCAGTGACCAGCGAAAGTGACCAGTGAACAGTGACCAGCGAAATTGAACAGTGACCATTGACCAGTGACAAGCGAAAGTGACCAGTGACGAGTGACCAGTGACAAGTGACCAGTGACAAGTGACCAGTGACCACTGACCAGTGACCAGTGACCACTGACCAGTCACCAGTGACCAGTCACCAGGGACCAGTGACCAGCGAAAGTGACCAGTGACCAGTGACTAGCCAAATTGAGCAGTGAGCAGTGACCAGTGACCAGTGACCAGTGACCAGTGACCAGTGACCAGCGAAATTGACCAGTGACCATTGACCAGTGACCAGCGAAAGTGACCAGTGACGAGTGACCTGTGACAAGTGACCAGTGACCAGCGACCAGTGACCAGTGACCAGTGACCAGTGACCAGTGACCAGTGACCAGCGAAAGTGACCAATGACCAGTGACCAGTGACCAGCGAAATCGACCAGTGACCAGTGACCAGAGACCAGTGACTAGCCAAATTGACCAGAGACCAGTGACCAGTGACCAGTGACCAGCGGTAGTGACCAGTGATCAGTGACCGTTGAACAGTGACCAGTGACCAGTGACCAGTGACCAGCGAAAGTGACCAGGGACCAGTGACCAGTGACCAGTGACCAGTGACCAGTGACCAGCGAAAGTGACCAGGGACCAGTGACCAGTGACCAGTGACCAGTGACCAGTGACCAGTGACCAGTGACCAGTGACCAGTGACCAGTGACCAGTGACAAGTGACCAGTGACCAGCGACCAGTGACCAGTGACCAGTGACCATTGACCAGTGACCAGTGACCAGTGACCAGCGAACGTGACCAGGGACCAGTGACCAGTGACCAGTGACCAGTGACCAGTGACCAGCGAAAGTGACCAGGGACCAGCGACCAGTGACCAGTGACCAGTGACCAGTGACCAGTGACCAGTGACCAGTGACCAGTGACCATTGACCAGTGACCAGTGACCAGCAAAAATGACCAGTGACCAGTGACCAGTGACCAGTGACCTGTGACCAGCAAAAATGACCAGTGACCAGTGACCAGTGACCAGTGACCAGCGAAAGTGACAAGTGACCAGTGACCATTGACCAGTGACCAGTGACCAGTGACCAGTGACCAGCGACCAGTGACCAGTGACCATTGACCAGTGACCAGTGACCAGTGACCAGCGAAAGTGACCAGTGACCAGTGACCAGTGACCAGTGACCAGTGACCAGTGACCAGTTACAAGTGACCAGTGACCAGCGACCAGTGACCAGTGACGAGCGACCAGTGACCAGTGACCATTGACCAGTGACCAGTGACCAGTGACCAGCGAAAGTGACCAGGGACCAGTGACCAGTGACCAGTGACCAGCGAAAGTGACCAGTGACCAGTGACCAGTGACCATTGACCAGTGACCAGTGACCAGTGACCAGCGAAAGTGACCAGTGACCAGTGAACAGTGACCAGTGACCAGCGAAATTGACCAGTGACCAGCGAAAGTGACCAGTGACGAGTGACCTGTGACAAGTGACCAGTGACCAGCGACCAGTGACCAGTGACCAGTGACCAGTGACCAGTGACCAGCGAAAGTGACCAGGGACCAGTCACCAGTGACAAGTGACCAGTGACCAGTGACCAGCGACCAGTGACCAGTGACAAGTGACAAGTGACCAGTGACCAGTGACCAGCGAAAGTGACAAGTGACCAGTGACCAGTGACCAGTGACCAGTGACCAGTGACCAGTGACCAGCGAAAGTGACCAGTGACCAGTGACCAGTGACCAGTGACCAGTGACCAGCGAAAGTGACCAGGGACCAGCGACCAGTGACCAGTGACCAGTGACCAGTGACCAGTGACCAGTGACCAGTGACCAGTGACCAGTGACCAGTGACCAGTGACCAGTGACCATTGACCAGTGACCAGTGACCAGCAAAAATGACCAGTGACCAGTGACCAGTGACCAGTGACCAGTGACCAGCAAAAATGACCAGTGATCAGTGACCAGTGACCAGTGACCAGCGAAAGTGACAAGTGACCAGTGACCATTGACCAGTGACCAGTGACCAGTGACCTGTGACCAGCGACCAGTGACCAGTGACCATTGACCAGTGACCAGTGACCAGTGACCAGCGAAAGTGACCAGTGACCAGTGACCAGTGACCAGAGACCAGTGACCAGTGACCAGTGACCAGCGACCAGTGACCAGTGACGAGCGACCAGTGACCAGTGACCATTGACCAGCGAAAGTGACCAGGGACCAGTGACCAGTGACCAGTGACCAGCGAAAGTGACCAGTGACGAGTGACCTGTGACAAGTGACCAGTGACCAGCGACCAGTGACCAGTGACCAGTGACCAGTGACCAGTGACCAGTGACCAGTGACCAGTGACCAGTGACCAGTGACCAGTGACCAGTGACCAGTGACCAGTGACCAGTGACCAGTGACCAGTGACCAGTGACCAGTGACCAGTGACCAGTGACCAGTGACCAGTTACAAGTGACCAGTGACCAGCGACCAGTGACCAGTAACGAGCGACCAGTGACCAGTGACCATTGACCAGTGACCAGTGACCAGTGACCAGCGAAAGTGACCAGGGACCAGTGACCAGTGACCAGTGACCAGCGAAAGTGACCAGTGACCAGTGACCAGTGACCAGTGACCAGCGGTAGTGACCAGTGATCAGTGACCAGTGAACAGTGACCAGTGACCAGCGAAATTGACCAGTGACCAGCGAAAGTGACCAGTGACGAGTGACCTGTGACAAGTGACCAGTGACCAGCGACCAGTGACCAGTGACCAGTGACCAGTGACCAGTGACCAGTGACCAGCGAAAGTGACCAGGGACCAGTGACCAGTGACCAGTGACCAGTGACCAGTGACCAGCGACCAGTGACCAGTGACCATTGACCAGTGACCAGTGACCAGCAAAAATGACCAGTGACCAGTGACCAGCAAAAATGACCAGTGACCAGTGACCAGTGACCAGTGACCAGCGAAAGTGACAAGTGACCAGTGACCATTGACCAGTGACCAGTGACCAGCGAAAGTGACCAGTGACCAGTGAACAGTGACCAGCGAAATTGACCAGTTTCCAGTCACCAGTGACAAGTGACCAGTGACCAGTGACCAGCGACCAGTGACCAGTGACAAGTGACAAGTGACCAGTGACCAGTGACCAGCGAAAGTGACAAGTGACCAGTGACCAGTGACCAGTGACCAGTGACCAGTGACCAGTGACCAGCGAAAGTGACCAGTGAACAGTGACCAGCGAAATTGACCAGTGACCATTGACCAGTGACCAGCGCAAGTGACCAGTGACGAGTGACCAGTGTCAAGTGACCAGTGACAAGTGACCAGTGACCACTGACCAGTGACCAGTGACCACTGACCAGTCACCACTGACCAGTGACCAGGGACCAGTGACCAGCGAAAGTGACCAGTGACCAGTGACCAGTGACCAGTGACTAGCCAAATTGAGCAGTGAGCAGTGACCAGTGACCAGTGACCAGTGACCAGTGACCAGTGACCAGTGACCATTGACCAGTGACCAGTGACCAGTGACCAGTGACCAGCGAAATTGACCAGTGACCATTGACCAGTGACCAGGGAAAGTGACCAGTGACGAGTGACCTGTGACAAGTGACCAGTGACCAGCGACCAGTGACCAGTGACCAGTGACCAGTGACCAGTGACCAGTGACCAGCGAAAGTGACCAGTGACCAGTGACCAGTGACCAGCGAAATCGACCAGTGACCTGTGACCAGAGACCAGTGACTAGCCAAATTGACCAGAGACCAGTGACCAGTGACCAGTGACCAGCGGTAGTGACCAGTAATCAGTGACCGTTGAACAGTGACCAGTGACCAGTGACCAGTGACCAGCGAAAGTGACCAGGGACCATTGACCAGTGACCAGTGACCAGTGACCACTGACCATTGACCAGTGACCAGTGACCAGTGACCAGTGACCAATGACTAGCCAAATTGAGCAGTGAGCAGTGACCAGTGACTAGTGACCAGTGACCAGTGACCAGTGACCAGTGACCAGTGACCAGTGACCAGTGACCAGTGACCAGTGACCTGCGAAATTGACCAGTGACCATTGACCAGTGACCAGCGAAAGTGACCAGTGACGAGTGACCTGTGACAAGTGACCAGTGACCAGCGACCAGTGACCAGTTACCAGTGACCAGTGACCAGTGACCAGTGACCAGCGAAAGTGACCAGTGACCAGTGACCAGTGACCAGCGAAATCGACCAGTGACCAGTGACCAGAGACCAGTGACTAGCCAAATTGACCAGAGACCAGTGACCAGTGACCAGTGACCAGCGGTAGTGACCAGTGATCAGTGACCGTTGAACAGTGACCTGTGACCAGTGACCAGTGACCAGCGAAAGTGACCAGGGACCAGTGACCAGTGACCAGTGACCAGTGACCACTGACCATTGACCAGTGACCATTGACCAGTGACCAGTGACCAGCAAAAATGACCAGTGACCAGTGACCAGTGACCAGTGACCAGCGAAAGTGACAAGTGACCAGTGACCATTGACCAGTGACCAGTGACCAGTGAAAGTGACCAGTGACCAGTGAACAGTGACCAGCGAAATTGACCAGTTTCCAGTCACCAGTGACAAGTGACCAGTGACCAGTGACCAGCGACCAGTGACCAGTGACAAGTGACAAGTGACCAGTGACCAGTGACCAGCGAAAGTGACAAGTGACCAGTGACCAGTGACCAGTGACCAGTGACCAGTGACCAGTGACCAGCGAAAGTGACCAGTGAACAGTGACCAGCGAAATTGACCAGTGACCATTGACCAGTGACCAGCGCAAGTGACCAGTGACGAGTGACCAGTGTCAAGTGACCAGTGACAAGTGACCAGTGACCACTGACCAGTGACCAGTGACCACTGACCAGTCACCACTGACCAGTGACCAGGGACCAGTGACCAGCGAAAGTGACCAGTGACCAGTGACCAGTGACCAGTGACTAGCCAAATTGAGCAGTGAGCAGTGACCAGTGACCAGTGACCAGTGACCAGTGACCAGTGACCAGTGACCATTGACCAGTGACCAGTGACCAGTGACCAGTGACCAGCGAAATTGACCAGTGACCATTGACCAGTGACCAGGGAAAGTGACCAGTGACGAGTGACCTGTGACAAGTGACCAGTGACCAGCGACCAGTGACCAGTGACCAGTGACCAGTGACCAGTGACCAGTGACCAGCGAAAGTGACCAGTGACCAGTGACCAGTGACCAGCGAAATCGACCAGTGACCAGTGACCAGAGACCAGTGACTAGCCAAATTGACCAGAGACCAGTGACCAGTGACCAGTGACCAGCGGTAGTGACCAGTGATCAGTGACCGTTGAACAGTGACCAGTGACCAGTGACCAGTGACCAGCGAAAGTGACCAGGGACCATTGACCAGTGACCAGTGACCAGTGACCACTGACCATTGACCAGTGACCAGTGACCAGTGACCAGTGACCAGTGACCAGTGACCAATGACTAGCCAAATTGAGCAGTGAGCAGTGACCAGTGACCAGTGACCAGTGACCAGTGACCAGTGACCAGTGACCAGTGACCAGTGACCAGTGACCAGTGACCAGTGACCAGTGACCTGCGAAATTGACCAGTGACCATTGACCAGTGACCAGCGAAAGTGACCAGTGACGAGTGACCTGTGACAAGTGACCAGTGACCAGCGACCAGTGACCAGTGACCAGTGACCAGTGACCAGTGACCAGTGACCAGCGAAAGTGACCAGTGACCAGTGACCAGTGACCAGCGAAATCGACCAGTGACCAGTGACCAGAGACCAGTGACTAGCCAAATTGACCAGAGACCAGTGACCAGTGACCAGTGACCAGCGGTAGTGACCAGTGATCAGTGACCGTTGAACAGTGACCTGTGACCAGTGACCAGTGACCAGCGAAAGTACACCAGGGACCAGTGACCAGTGACCAGTGACCAGTGACCACTGACCATTGACCAGTGACCAGTGACCAGTGACCAGTGACCAGTGACCAGCGACCAGTGACCATTGACCATTGACCAGTGACCAGTGACCAGCAAAAATGACCAGTGACCAGTGACCAGTGACCAGTGACCAGTGACCAGTTACAAGTGACCAGTGACAAGCGACCAGTGACCAGTGACGAGCGACCAGTGATCAGTGACCATTGACCAGTGACCAGTGACCAGTGACCAGCGAAAGTGACCAGGGACCAGTGACCAGTGACCAGTGACCAGTGACCAGTGACCAGTGACCAGTGACCAGTGACCAGTGACCAGTGACCAGTGACCAGTGACAAGTGACCAGTGACCAGCGACCAGTGACCAGTGACCAGTGACCATTGACCAGTGACCAGTGACCAGTGACCAGCGAACGTGACCAGGGACCAGTGACCAGTGACCAGTGACCAGTGACCAGTGACCAGCGAAAGTGACCAGTGACCAGTGACCAGTGACCAGTGACCAGTGACCAGTGACCAGTGACCAGTGACTAGTGACCATTGACCAGTGACCAGTGACCAGCAAAAATGACCAGTGACCAGTGACCAGTGACCAGTGACCAGTGACCAGTGACCAGCAAAAATGACCAGTGACCAGTGACCAGTGACCAGTGACCAGCGAAAGTGACAAGTGACCAGTGACCATTGACCAGTGACCAGTGACCAGTGACCAGTGACCAGCGACCAGTGACCAGTGACCATTGACCAGTGACCAGTGACCAGTGACCAGCGAAAGTGACCAGTGACCAGTGACCAGTGACCAGTGACCAGTGACCAGTGACCAGTGACCAGTGACCAGTGACCAGTGACCAGTGACCAGTTACAAGTGACCAGTGACCAGCGACCAGTGACCAGTGACGAGCGACCAGTGACCAGTGACCATTGACCAGTGACCAGTGACCAGTGACCAGTGACCAGCGAAAGTGACCAGGGACCAGTGACCAGTGACCAGTGACCAGCGAAAGTGACCAGTGACCAGTGACCAGTGACCAGTGACCAGCGGTAGTGACCAGTGATCAGTGACCAGTGAACAGTGACCAGTGACCAGCGAAATTGACCAGTGACCAGCGAAAGTGACCAGTGACGAGTGACCTGTGACAAGTGACCAGTGACCAGCGACCAGTGACCAGTGACCAGTGACCAGTGACCAGTGACTAGCCAAATTGACCAGAGACCAGTGACCAGTGACCAGTGACCAGCGGTAGTGACCAGTGATCAGTGACCGTTGAACAGTGACCAGTGACCAGTGACCAGTGACCAGCGAAAGTGACCAGGGACCAGTGACCAGTGACCAGTGACCAGTGACCACTGACCATTGACCAGTGACCAGTGACCAGTGACCAGTGACCAGTGACCAGCGACCAGTGACCAGTGACCAGTGACCAGTGACCAGTGACTAGCCAAATTGACCAGAGACCAGTGACCAGTGACCAGTGACCAGCGGTAGTGACCAGTGATCAGTGACCGTTGAACAGTGACCAGTGACCAGTGACCAGTGACCAGCGAAAGTGACCAGGGACCAGTGACCAGTGACCAGTGACCAGTGACCACTGACCATTGACCAGTGACCAGTGACCAGTGACCAGTGACCAGTGACCAGTGACCAGCGACCAGTGACCAGTGACCAGTGACCAGTGACCAGTGACTAGCCAAATTGACCAGAGACCAGTGACCAGTGACCAGTGACCAGCGGTAGTGACCAGTGATCAGTGACCGTTGAACAGTGACCAGTGACCAGTGACCAGTGACCAGCGAAAGTGACCAGGGACCAGTGACCAGTGACCAGTGACCAGTGACCACTGACCATTGACCAGTGACCAGTGACCAGTGACCAGTGACCAGTGACCAGTGACCAGCGACCAGTGACCATTGACCATTGACCAGTGACCAGTGACCAGCAAAAATGACCAGTGACCAGTGACCAGTGACCAGTGACCAGTGACCAGTTACAAGTGACCAGTGACCAGTGACCAGCGACCAGTGACCATTGACCATTGACCAGTGACCAGTGACCAGCAAAAATGACCAGTGACCAGTGACCAGTGACCAGTGACCAGTGACCAGTTACAAGTGACCAGTGACCAGCGACCAGTGACCAGTGACGAGCGACCAGTGACCAGTGACCAGTGACCAGTGACTAGCCAAATTGACCAGAGACCAGTGACCAGTGACCAGTGACCAGCGGTAGTGACCAGTGATCAGTGACCGTTGAACAGTGACCAGTGACCAGTGACCAGTGACCAGCGAAAGTGACCAGGGACCAGTGACCAGTGACCAGTGACCAGTGACCACTGACCATTGACCAGTGACCAGTGACCAGTGACCAGTGACCAGTGACCAGTGACCAGCGACCAGTGACCATTGACCATTGACCAGTGACCAGTGACCAGCAAAAATGACCAGTGACCAGTGACCAGTGACCAGTGACCAGTGACCAGTTACAAGTGACCAGTGACCAGCGACCAGTGACCAGTGACGAGCGACCAGTGACCAGTGACCATTGACCAGTGACCAGTGACCAGTGACCAGCGAAAGTGACCAGGGACCAGTGACCAGTGACCAGTGACCAGTGACCAGCGAAGGTGACCAGTGACCAGTGAACAGTGACCAGCGAAATTGACCAGTTTCCAGTGACCAGTGACCAGCGAAAGTGACCAGTGAACAGTGACCAGCGAAATAGACCAGTGACCATTGACCAGTGACCAGCGAAAGTGACCAGTGACGAGTGACCAGTGACAAGTGACCAGTGACCACTGACCAGTGACCAGTGACCAGTGACCAGTGACCAGTGACCAGTGACCAGTGACCAGCGAAAGTGACCAGTGAACAGTGACCAGCGAAATTGACCAGTGACCAGTGACCAGTGACCAGTGACCAGCGAAGGTGACCAGTGACCAGTGAACAGTGACCAGCGAAATTGACCAGTTTCCAGTGACCAGTGACCAGCGAAAGTGACCAGTGAACAGTGACCAGCGAAATTGACCAGTGACAAGTGACCAGTGACCACTGACCAGTGACCAGTGACCACTGACCAGTCACCAGTGACCAGTCACCAGGGACCAGTGACCAGCGAAAGTGACCAGTGACCAGTGACTAGCCAAATTGAGCAGTGAGCAGTGACCAGTGACCAGTGACCAGTGACCAGTGACCAGTGACCAGTGACCAGTGACCAGCGAAATTGACCAGTGACCATTGACCAGTGACCAGCGAAAGTGACCAGTGACGAGTGACCTGTGACAAGTGACCAGTGACCAGCGACCAGTGACCAGTGACCAGCGAAAGTGACCAGTGACCAGTGACCAGTGACCAGCGAAATCGACCAGTGACCAGTGACCAGAGATCAGTGACTAGCCAAATTGACCAGAGACCAGTGACCAGTGACCAGTGACCAGCGGTAATGACCAGTGATCAGTGACCAGTGAACAGTGACCAGTGACCAGTGACCAGTGACCAGCGAAAGTGACCAGGGACCAGTGACCAGTGACCAGTGACCAGTGACCACTGACCATTGACCAGTGACCAGTGACCAGTGACCAGTGACCAGTGACCAGTGACCAGTGACCAGCGACCAGTGAACAGTGACCATTGACCAGTGACCAGTGACCAGCAAAAATGACCAGTGACCAGTGACCAGTGACCAGTGACCAGTGACCAGTGACCAGCGAAAGTGACAAGTGACCAGTGACCAGTGACCAGTGACCAGTGACCAGCAAAAATGACCAGTGACCAGTGACCAGTGACCAGTGACCAGCGAAAGTGACAAGTGACCAGTGACCATTGACCAGTGACCAGTGACCAGTGACCAGTGACCAGCGACCAGTGACCAGTGACCATTGACCAGTGACCAGTGACCAGTGACCAGCGAAAGTGACCAGTGACCAGTGACCAGTGACCAGTGACCAGTGACCAGTGACTAGTGACCAGTGACCAGTGACCAGTGACCAGCGACCAGTGACCAGTGACCATTGACCAGTGACCAGTGACCAGCAAAAATGACCAGTGACCAGGGACCAGCAAAAATGACCAGTGACCAGTGACCAGTGACCAGTGACCAGCGAAAGTGACAAGTGACCAGCGAAAGTGACCAGTGACCAGTGAACAGTGACCAGCGAAATTGACCAGTTACCAGTCGCCAGTGACAAGTGACCAGTGACCAGTGACCAGCGACCAGTGACCAGTGACAAGTGACAAGTGACCAGTGACCAGTGACCAGCGAAAGTGACAAGTGACCAGTGACCAGTGACCAGTGACCAGTGACCAGTGACCAGCGAAAGTGACCAGTGACCAGTGACCAGTGACCAGTGACCAGTGACCAGTAGCCAGTGACCAGTGACCAGCGAAAGTGACAAGTGACCAGTGACCAGTGACCAGTGACCAGTGTCCAGTGACCAGTGACCAGCGAAGGTGACCAGTGACCAGTGAACAGTGACCAGCGAAATTGACCAGTTTCCAGTGACCAGTGACCAGCGAAAGTGACCAGTGAACAGTGACCAGCGAAATTGACCAGTGACCATTGACCAGTGACCAGCGAAAGTGACCAGTGACGAGTGACCAGTGACAAGTGACCAGTGACAAGTGACCAGTGACCACTGACCAGTGACCAGTGACCAGTGACCAGTGACCAGTGACCAGTGACCAGTGACCAGTGACCAGCGAAGGTGACCAGTGACCAGTGACCAGTGACCAGTGACCATTGACCAGCGAAGGTGACCAGTGACCAGTGAACAGTGACCAGCGAAATTGACCAGTTTCCAGTGACCAGTGACCAGCGAAAGTGACCAGTGAACAGTGACCAGCGAAATTGACCAGTGACCAGCGAAAGTGACCAGTGACGAGTGACCAGTGACAAGTGACCAGTGACAAGTGACCAGTGACCACTGACCAGTGACCAGTGACCAGTGACCAGTGACCAGTGACCAGTGACCAGTGACCAGCGAAAGTGACCAGTGAACAGTGACCAGCGAAATTGACCAGTGACCATTGACCAGTGACCAGCGAAAGTGACCAGTGACCAGTGACCAGTGACCAGTGACCAGTGACCAGTAGCCAGTGACCAGTGACCAGCGAAAGTGACAAGTGACCAGTGACCAGTGACCAGTGACCAGTGACCAGTGACCAGTGACCAGTGACCAGTGACCAGTGACCAGTGACCAGTGACCAGCGAAGGTGACCAGTGACCAGTGAACAGTGACCAGCGAAATTGACCAGTTTCCAGTGACCAGTGACCAGCGAAAGTGACCAGTGAACAGTGACCAGCGAAATTGACCAGTGACCATTGACCAGTGACCAGCGAAAGTGACCAGTGACGAGTGACCAGTGACAAGTGACCAGTGACAAGTGACCAGTGACAAGTGACCAGTGACCACTGACCAGTGACCAGTGACCAGTGACCAGTGACCAGTGACCAGTGACCAGTGGCCAGTGACCAGTGACCAGTTACAAGTGACCAGTGACCAGCGAAAGTGACCAGTGACGAGTGACCTGTGACAAGTGACCAGTGACCAGCGACCAGTGACCAGTGACCAGCGAAAGTGACCAGTGACCAGTGACCAGTGACCAGCGAAATCGACCAGTGACCAGTGACCAGAGATCAGTGACTAGCCAAATTGACCAGAGACCAGTGACCAGTGACCAGTGACCAGCGGTAATGACCAGTGATCAGTGACCAGTGAACAGTGACCAGTGACCAGTGACCAGTGACCAGCGAAAGTGACCAGGGACCAGTGACCAGTGACCAGTGACCAGTGACCACTGACCATTGACCAGTGACCAGTGACCAGTGACCAGTGACCAGTGACCAGTGACCAGTGACCAGCGACCAGTGAACAGTGACCATTGACCAGTGACCAGTGACCAGCAAAAATGACCAGTGACCAGTGACCAGTGACCAGTGACCAGTGACCAGTGACCAGCGAAAGTGACAAGTGACCAGTGACCAGTGACCAGTGACCAGTGACCAGCAAAAATGACCAGTGACCAGTGACCAGTGACCAGTGACCAGCGAAAGTGACAAGTGACCAGTGACCATTGACCAGTGACCAGTGACCAGTGACCAGTGACCAGCGACCAGTGACCAGTGACCATTGACCAGTGACCAGTGACCAGTGACCAGCGAAAGTGACCAGTGACCAGTGACCAGTGACCAGTGACCAGTGACCAGTGACCAGTGACCAGTGACTAGTGACCAGTGACCAGTGACCAGTGACCAGCGACCAGTGACCAGTGACCATTGACCAGTGACCAGTGACCAGCAAAAATGACCAGTGACCAGGGACCAGCAAAAATGACCAGTGACCAGTGACCAGTGACCAGTGACCAGCGAAAGTGACAAGTGACCAGCGAAAGTGACCAGTGACCAGTGAACAGTGACCAGCGAAATTGACCAGTTACCAGTCGCCAGTGACAAGTGACCAGTGACCAGTGACCAGCGACCAGTGACCAGTGACAAGTGACAAGTGACCAGTGACCAGTGACCAGCGAAAGTGACAAGTGACCAGTGACCAGTGACCAGTGACCAGTGACCAGTGACCAGCGAAAGTGACCAGTGACCAGTGACCAGTGACCAGTGACCAGTGACCAGTAGCCAGTGACCAGTGACCAGCGAAAGTGACAAGTGACCAGTGACCAGTGACCAGTGACCAGTGTCCAGTGACCAGTGACCAGCGAAGGTGACCAGTGACCAGTGAACAGTGACCAGCGAAATTGACCAGTTTCCAGTGACCAGTGACCAGCGAAAGTGACCAGTGAACAGTGACCAGCGAAATTGACCAGTGACCATTGACCAGTGACCAGCGAAAGTGACCAGTGACGAGTGACCAGTGACAAGTGACCAGTGACAAGTGACCAGTGACCACTGACCAGTGACCAGTGACCAGTGACCAGTGACCAGTGACCAGTGACCAGTGACCAGTGACCAGCGAAGGTGACCAGTGACCAGTGACCAGTGACCAGTGACCATTGACCAGCGAAGGTGACCAGTGACCAGTGAACAGTGACCAGCGAAATTGACCAGTTTCCAGTGACCAGTGACCAGCGAAAGTGACCAGTGAACAGTGACCAGCGAAATTGACCAGTGACCAGCGAAAGTGACCAGTGACGAGTGACCAGTGACAAGTGACCAGTGACAAGTGACCAGTGACCACTGACCAGTGACCAGTGACCAGTGACCAGTGACCAGTGACCAGTGACCAGTGACCAGCGAAAGTGACCAGTGAACAGTGACCAGCGAAATTGACCAGTGACCATTGACCAGTGACCAGCGAAAGTGACCAGTGACCAGTGACCAGTGACCAGTGACCAGTGACCAGTAGCCAGTGACCAGTGACCAGCGAAAGTGACAAGTGACCAGTGACCAGTGACCAGTGACCAGTGACCAGTGACCAGTGACCAGTGACCAGTGACCAGTGACCAGTGACCAGTGACCAGCGAAGGTGACCAGTGACCAGTGAACAGTGACCAGCGAAATTGACCAGTTTCCAGTGACCAGTGACCAGCGAAAGTGACCAGTGAACAGTGACCAGCGAAATTGACCAGTGACCATTGACCAGTGACCAGCGAAAGTGACCAGTGACGAGTGACCAGTGACAAGTGACCAGTGACAAGTGACCAGTGACAAGTGACCAGTGACCACTGACCAGTGACCAGTGACCAGTGACCAGTGACCAGTGACCAGTGACCAGTGGCCAGTGACCAGTGACCAGTTACAAGTGACCAGTGACCAGCGACCAGTGACCAGTGACGAGCGACCAGTGACCAGTGACCATTGACCAGTGACCAGTGACCAGTGACCAGCGAAAGTGACCAGGGACCAGTGACCAGTGACCAGTGACCAGCGAAAGTGACCAGTGACCAGTGACCAGTGACCATTGACCAGTGACCAGTGACCAGTGACCAGCGAAAGTGACCAGTGACCAGTGAACAGTGACCAGTGACCAGCGAAATTGACCAGTGACCAGCGAAAGTGACCAGTGACGAGTGACCTGTGACAAGTGACCAGTGACCAGCGACCAGTGACCAGTGACCAGTGACCAGTGACCAGTGACCAGCGAAAGTGACCAGGGACCAGTCACCAGTGACAAGTGACCAGTGACCAGTGACCAGCGACCAGTGACCAGTGACAAGTGACAAGTGACCAGTGACCAGTGACCAGCGAATGTGACAAGTGACCAGTGACCAGTGACCAGTGACCAGTGACCAGTGACCAGTGACCAGCGAAAGTGACCAGTGACCAGTGACCAGTGACCAGTGACCAGTGACCAGCGAAAGTGACCAGGGACCAGCGACCAGTGACCAGTGACCAGTGACCAGTGACCAGTGACCAGTGACCAGTGACCAGTGACCAGTGACCAGTGACCAGTGACCAGTGACCATTGACCAGTGACCAGTGACCAGCAAAAATGACCAGTGACCAGTGACCAGTGACCAGTGACCAGTGACCAGCAAAAATGACCAGTGATCAGTGACCAGTGACCAGTGACCAGCGAAAGTGACAAGTGACCAGTGACCATTGACCAGTGACCAGTGACCAGCGACCAGTGACCAGTGACCATTGACCAGTGACCAGTGACCAGTGACCAGCGAAAGTGACCAGTGACCAGTGACCAGTGACCAGTGACCAGTGACCAGTGACCAGTGACCAGAGACCAGTGACCAGTGACCAGTGACCAGCGACCAGTGACCAGTGACGAGCGACCAGTGACCAGTGACCATTGACCAGCGAAAGTGACCAGGGACCAGTGACCAGTGACCAGTGACCAGCGAAAGTGACCAGTGACGAGTGACCTGTGACAAGTGACCAGTGACCAGCGACCAGTGACCAGTGACCAGTGACCAGTGACCAGTGACCAGCGAAAGTGACCAGGGACCAGTGACCAGTGACCAGTGACCAGAGACCAGTGACCAGTGACCAGCGACCAGTGACCAGTGACCATTGACCAGTGACCAGTGACCAGCAAAAATGACCAGTGACCAGTGACCAGCAAAAATGACCAGTGACCAGTGACCAGTGACCAGTGACCAGCGAAAGTGACAAGTGACCAGCGAAAGTGACCAGTGACCAGTGAACAGTGACCAGCGAAATTGACCAGTTTCCAGTCACCAGTGACAAGTGACCAGTGACCAGTGACCAGCGACCAGTGACCAGTGACAAGTGACAAGTGACCAGTGACCAGTGACCAGCGAAAGTGACAAGTGACCAGTGACCAGTGACCAGTGACCAGTGACCAGTGACCAGTGACCAGTGACCAGTGACCAGTGACCAGTGACCAGTGACCAGTGACCAGTGACCAGTGACCAGTGACCAGTGACCAGTGACCAGTTACAAGTGACCAGTGACCAGCGACCAGTGACCAGTAACGAGCGACCAGTGACCAGTGACCATTGACCAGTGACCAGTGACCAGTGACCAGCGAAAGTGACCAGGGACCAGTGACCAGTGACCAGTGACCAGCGAAAGTGACCAGTGACCAGTGACCAGTGACCAGTGACCAGCGGTAGTGACCAGTGATCAGTGACCAGTGAACAGTGACCAGTGACCAGCGAAATTGACCAGTGACCAGCGAAAGTGACCAGTGACGAGTGACCTGTGACAAGTGACCAGTGACCAGCGACCAGTGACCAGTGACCAGTGACCAGTGACCAGTGACCAGTGACCAGCGAAAGTGACCAGGGACCAGTGACCAGTGACCAGTGACCAGTGACCAGTGACCAGCGACCAGTGACCAGTGACCATTGACCAGTGACCAGTGACCAGCAAAAATGACCAGTGACCAGTGACCAGCAAAAATGACCAGTGACCAGTGACCAGTGACCAGTGACCAGCGAAAGTGACAAGTGACCAGTGACCATTGACCAGTGACCAGTGACCAGCGAAAGTGACCAGTGACCAGTGAACAGTGACCAGCGAAATTGACCAGTTTCCAGTCACCAGTGACAAGTGACCAGTGACCAGTGACCAGCGACCAGTGACCAGTGACAAGTGACAAGTGACCAGTGACCAGTGACCAGCGAAAGTGACAAGTGACCAGTGACCAGTGACCAGTGACCAGTGACCAGTGACCAGTGACCAGCGAAAGTGACCAGTGAACAGTGACCAGCGAAATTGACCAGTGACCATTGACCAGTGACCAGCGCAAGTGACCAGTGACGAGTGACCAGTGTCAAGTGACCAGTGACAAGTGACCAGTGACCACTGACCAGTGACCAGTGACCACTGACCAGTCACCACTGACCAGTGACCAGGGACCAGTGACCAGCGAAAGTGACCAGTGACCAGTGTCCAGTGACCAGTGACTAGCCAAATTGAGCAGTGAGCAGTGACCAGTGACCAGTGACCAGTGACCAGTGACCAGTGACCAGTGACCATTGACCAGTGACCAGTGACCAGTGACCAGTGACCAGCGAAATTGACCAGTGACCATTGACCAGTGACCAGGGAAAGTGACCAGTGACGAGTGACCTGTGACAAGTGACCAGTGACCAGCGACCAGTGACCAGTGACCAGTGACCAGTGACCAGTGACCAGTGACCAGCGAAAGTGACCAGTGACCAGTGACCAGTGACCAGCGAAATCGACCAGTGACCAGTGACCAGAGACCAGTGACTAGCCAAATTGACCAGAGACCAGTGACCAGTGACCAGTGACCAGCGGTAGTGACCAGTAATCAGTGACCGTTGAACAGTGACCAGTGACCAGTGACCAGTGACCAGCGAAAGTGACCAGGGACCATTGACCAGTGACCAGTGACCAGTGACCACTGACCATTGACCAGTGACCAGTGACCAGTGACCAGTGACCAATGACTAGCCAAATTGAGCAGTGAGCAGTGACCAGTGACTAGTGACCAGTGACCAGTGACCAGTGACCAGTGACCAGTGACCAGTGACCAGTGACCAGTGACCAGTGACCTGCGAAATTGACCAGTGACCATTGACCAGTGACCAGCGAAAGTGACCAGTGACGAGTGACCTGTGACAAGTGACCAGTGACCAGCGACCAGTGACCAGTTACCAGTGACCAGTGACCAGTGACCAGTGACCAGCGAAAGTGACCAGTGACCAGTGACCAGTGACCTGCGAAATCGACCAGTGACCAGTGACCAGAGACCAGTGACTAGCCAAATTGACCAGAGACCAGTGACCAGTGACCAGTGACCAGCGGTAGTGACCAGTGATCAGTGACCGTTGAACAGTGACCTGTGACCAGTGACCAGTGACCAGCGAAAGTGACCAGGGACCAGTGACCAGTGACCAGTGACCAGTGACCACTGACCATTGACCAGTGACCATTGACCAGTGACCAGTGACCAGCAAAAATGACCAGTGACCAGTGACCAGCAAAAATGACCAGTGACCAGTGACCAGTGACCAGTGACCAGTGACCAGCGAAAGTGACAAGTGACCAATGACCATTGACCAGTGACCAGTGACCAGCGAAAGTGACCAGTGACCAGTGAACAGTGACCAGCGAAATTGACCAGTTTCCAGTCACCAGTGACAAGTGACCAGTGACCAGTGACCAGCGACCAGTGACCAGTGACAAGTGACAAGTGACCAGTGACCAGTGACCAGCGAAAGTGACAAGTGACCAGTGACCAGTGACCAGTGACCAGTGACCAGTGACCAGTGACCAGCGAAAGTGACCAGTGAACAGTGACCAGCGAAATTGACCAGTGACCATTGACCAGTGACCAGCGCAAGTGACCAGTGACGAGTGACCAGTGTCAAGTGACCAGTGACAAGTGACCAGTGACCACTGACCAGTGACCAGTGACCACTGACCAGTCACCACTGACCAGTGACCAGGGACCAGTGACCAGCGAAAGTGACCAGTGACCAGTGACCAGTGACCAGTGACTAGCCAAATTGAGCAGTGAGCAGTGACCAGTGACCAGTGACCAGTGACCAGTGACCAGTGACCAGTGACCATTGACCAGTGACCAGTGACCAGTGACCAGTGACCAGCGAAATTGACCAGTGACCATTGACCAGTGACCAGGGAAAGTGACCAGTGACGAGTGACCTGTGACAAGTGACCAGTGACCAGCGACCAGTGACCAGTGACCAGTGACCAGTGACCAGTGACCAGTGACCAGCGAAAGTGACCAGTGACCAGTGACCAGTGACCAGCGAAATCGACCAGTGACCAGTGACCAGAGACCAGTGACTAGCCAAATTGACCAGAGACCAGTGACCAGTGACCAGTGACCAGCGGTAGTGACCAGTGATCAGTGACCGTTGAACAGTGACCAGTGACCAGTGACCAGTGACCAGCGAAAGTGACCAGGGACCATTGACCAGTGACCAGTGACCAGTGACCACTGACCATTGACCAGTGACCAGTGACCAGTGACCAATGACTAGCCAAATTGAGCAGTGAGCAGTGACCAGTGACCAGTGACCAGTGACCAGTGACCAGTGACCAGTGACCAGTGACCAGTGACCAGTGACCAGTGACCAGTGACCAGTGACCTGCGAAATTGACCAGTGACCATTGACCAGTGACCAGCGAAAGTGACCAGTGACGAGTGACCTGTGACAAGTGACCAGTGACCAGCGACCAGTGACCAGTGACCAGTGACCAGTGACCAGTGACCAGTGACCAGCGAAAGTGACCAGTGACCAGTGACCAGTGACCAGCGAAATCGACCAGTGACCAGTGACCAGAGACCAGTGACTAGCCAAATTGACCAGAGACCAGTGACCAGTGACCAGTGACCAGCGGTAGTGACCAGTGATCAGTGACCGTTGAACAGTGACCTGTGACCAGTGACCAGTGACCAGCGAAAGTGACCAGGGACCAGTGACCAGTGACCAGTGACCAGTGACCAGTGACCAGTGACCAGTGACCAGCAAAAATGACCAGTGACCAGTGACCAGCGAAAGTGACAAGTGACCAGTGACCATTGACCAGTGACCAGTGACCAGTGACCAGTGACCAGCGACCAGTGACCAGTGACCATTGACCAGTGACCAGTGACCAGTGACCAGCGAAAGTGACCAGTGACCAGTGACCAGTGACCAGTGACCAGTGACCAGTGACCAGTGACCAGTGACCAGTGACCAGTGACCAGTGACCAGTTACAAGTGACCAGTGACCAGCGACCAGTGACCAGTGACGAGCGACCAGTGACCAGTGACCATTGACCAGTGACCAGTGACCAGTGACCAGTGACCAGCGAAAGTGACCAGGGACCAGTGACCAGTGACCAGTGACCAGCGAAAGTGACCAGTGACCAGTGACCAGTGACCAGTGACCAGCGGTAGTGACCAGTGATCAGTGACCAGTGAACAGTGACCAGTGACCAGCGAAATTGACCAGTGACCAGCGAAAGTGACCAGTGACGAGTGACCTGTGACAAGTGACCAGTGACCAGCGACCAGTGACCAGTGACCAGTGACCAGTGACCAGTGACTAGCCAAATTGACCAGAGACCAGTGACCAGTGACCAGTGACCAGCGGTAGTGACCAGTGATCAGTGACCGTTGAACAGTGACCAGTGACCAGTGACCAGTGACCAGCGAAAGTGACCAGGGACCAGTGACCAGTGACCAGTGACCAGTGACCACTGACCATTGACCAGTGACCAGTGACCAGTGACCAGTGACCAGTGACCAGTGACCAGCGACCAGTGACCATTGACCATTGACCAGTGACCAGTGACCAGCAAAAATGACCAGTGACCAGTGACCAGTGACCAGTGACCAGTGACCAGCGAAGGTGACCAGTGACCAGTGAACAGTGACCAGCGAAATTGACCAGTTTCCAGTGACCAGTGACCAGCGAAAGTGACCAGTGAACAGTGACCAGCGAAATAGACCAGTGACCATTGACCAGTGACCAGCGAAAGTGACCAGTGACGAGTGACCAGTGACAAGTGACCAGTGACAAGTGACCAGTGACCACTGACCAGTGACCAGTGACCAGTGACCAGTGACCAGTGACCAGTGACCAGTGACCAGCGAAAGTGACCAGTGAACAGTGACCAGCGAAATTGACCAGTGACCATTGACCAGTGACCAGCGAAAGTGACCAGTGACCAGTGACCAGTGACCAGTGACCAGTGACCAGTAGCCAGTGACCAGTGACCAGCGAAAGTGACAAGTGACCAGTGACCAGTGACCAGTGACCAGCGAAGGTGACCAGTGACCAGTGAACAGTGACCAGCGAAATTGACCAGTTTCCAGTGACCAGTGACCAGCGAAAGTGACCAGTGAACAGTGACCAGCGAAATTGACCAGTGACCATTGACCAGTGACCAGCGAAAGTGACCAGTGACGAGTGACCAGTGACAAGTGACCAGTGACAAGTGACCAGTGACCACTGACCAGTGACCAGTGACCAGTGACCAGTGACCAGTGACCAGTGACCAGCGAAGGTGACCAGTGACCAGTGAACAGTGACCAGCGAAATTGACCAGTTTCCAGTGACCAGTGACCAGCGAAAGTGACCAGTGAACAGTGACCAGCGAAATTGACCAGTGACAAGTGACCAGTGACCACTGACCAGTGACCAGTGACCACTGACCAGTCACCAGTGACCAGTCACCAGGGACCAGTGACCAGCGAAAGTGACCAGTGACCAGTGACTAGCCAAATTGAGCAGTGAGCAGTGACCAGTGACCAGTGACCAGTGACCAGTGACCAGTGACCAGTGACCAGTGACCAGCGAAATTGACCAGTGACCATTGACCAGTGACCAGCGAAAGTGACCAGTGACGAGTGACCTGTGACAAGTGACCAGTGACCAGCGACCAGTGACCAGTGACCAGCGAAAGTGACCAGTGACCAGTGACCAGTGACCAGCGAAATCGACCAGTGACCAGTGACCAGAGATCAGTGACTAGCCAAATTGACCAGAGACCAGTGACCAGTGACCAGTGACCAGTGACCAGCGAAAGTGACCAGTGACCAGTGACCAGTGACCAGTGACCAGTGACCAGCGAAAGTGACCAGGGACCAGCGACCAGTGACCAGTGACCAGTGACCAGTGACCAGTGACCAGTGACCAGTGACCAGTGACCAGTGACCAGTGACCATTGACCAGTGACCAGTGACCAGCAAAAATGACCAGTGACCAGTGACCAGTGACCAGTGACCAGTGACCAGCAAAAATGACCAGTGATCAGTGACCAGTGACCAGTGACCAGCGAAAGTGACAAGTGACCAGTGACCATTGACCAGTGACCAGTGACCAGTGACCTGTGACCAGCGACCAGTGACCAGTGACCATTGACCAGTGACCAGTGACCAGTGACCAGCGAAAGTGACCAGTGACCAGTGACCAGTGACCAGTGACCAGTGACCAGTGACCAGAGACCAGTGACCAGTGACCAGTGACCAGCGACCAGTGACCAGTGACGAGCGACCAGTGACCAGTGACCATTGACCAGCGAAAGTGACCAGGGACCAGTGACCAGTGACCAGTGACCAGCGAAAGTGACCAGTGACGAGTGACCTGTGACAAGTGACCAGTGACCAGCGACCAGTGACCAGTGACCAGTGACCAGTGACCAGTGACCAGCGAAAGTGACCAGGGACCAGTGACCAGTGACCAGTGACCAGAGACCAGTGACCAGTGACCAGCGACCAGTGACCAGTGACCATTGACCAGTGACCAGTGACCAGCAAAAATGACCAGTGACCAGTGACCAGCAAAAATGACCAGTGACCAGTGACCAGTGACCAGTGACCAGCGAAAGTGACAAGTGACCAGCGAAAGTGACCAGTGACCAGTGAACAGTGACCAGCGAAATTGACCAGTTTCCAGTCACCAGTGACAAGTGACCAGTGACCAGTGACCAGCGACCAGTGACCAGTGACAAGTGACAAGTGACCAGTGACCAGTGACCAGCGAAAGTGACAAGTGACCAGTGACCAGTGACCAGTGACCAGTGACCAGTGACCAGTGACCAGTGACCAGTGACCAGTGACCAGTGACCAGTGACCAGTGACCAGTGACCAGTGACCAGTGACCAGTGACCAGTTACAAGTGACCAGTGACCAGCGACCAGTGACCAGTAACGAGCGACCAGTGACCAGTGACCATTGACCAGTGACCAGTGACCAGTGACCAGCGAAAGTGACCAGGGACCAGTGACCAGTGACCAGTGACCAGCGAAAGTGACCAGTGACCAGTGACCAGTGACCAGTGACCAGCGGTAGTGACCAGTGATCAGTGACCAGTGAACAGTGACCAGTGACCAGCGAAATTGACCAGTGACCAGCGAAAGTGACCAGTGACGAGTGACCTGTGACAAGTGACCAGTGACCAGCGACCAGTGACCAGTGACCAGTGACCAGTGACCAGTGACCAGTGACCAGCGAAAGTGACCAGGGACCAGTGACCAGTGACCAGTGACCAGTGACCAGTGACCAGCGACCAGTGACCAGTGACCATTGACCAGTGACCAGTGACCAGCAAAAATGACCAGTGACCAGTGACCAGCAAAAATGACCAGTGACCAGTGACCAGTGACCAGCGAAAGTGACAAGTGACCAGTGACCATTGACCAGTGACCAGTGACCAGCGAAAGTGACCAGTGACCAGTGAACAGTGACCAGCGAAATTGACCAGTTTCCAGTCACCAGTGACAAGTGACCAGTGACCAGTGACCAGCGACCAGTGACCAGCGAAAGTGACCAGTGAACAGTGACCAGCGAAATTGACCAGTGACCATTGACCAGTGACCAGCGAAAGTGACCAGTGACCAGTGACCAGTGACCAGTGACCAGTGACCAGTGACCAGTAGCCAGTGACCAGTGACCAGCGAAAGTGACAAGTGACCAGTGACCAGTGACCAGTGACCAGTGACCAGTGACCAGTGACCAGTGACCAGTGACCAGTGACCAGTGACCAGTGACCAGCGAAGGTGACCAGTGACCAGTGACCAGTGACCAGTGACCATTGACCAGCGAAGGTGACCAGTGACCAGTGAACAGTGACCAGCGAAATTGACCAGTTTCCAGTGACCAGTGACCAGCGAAAGTGACCAGTGAACAGTGACCAGCGAAATTGACGAGTGACCAGTGACAAGTGACCAGTGACAAGTGACCAGTGACCACTGACCAGTGACCAGTGACCAGTGACCAGTGACCAGTGACCAGTGACCAGTGACCAGCGAAAGTGACCAGTGAACAGTGACCAGCGAAATTGACCAGTGACCATTGACCAGTGACCAGCGAAAGTGACCAGTGACCAGTGACCAGTGACCAGTGACCAGTGACCAGTGACCAGTAGCCAGTGACCAGTGACCAGCGAAAGTGACAAGTGACCAGTGACCAGTGACCAGTGACCAGTGACCAGTGACCAGTGACCAGTGACCAGTGACCAGTGACCAGTGACCAGTGACCAGCGAAGGTGACCAGTGACCAGTGAACAGTGACCAGCGAAATTGACCAGTTTCCAGTGACCAGTGACCAGCGAAAGTGACCAGTGAACAGTGACCAGCGAAATTGACCAGTGACCATTGACCAGTGACCAGCGAAAGTGACCAGTGACGAGTGACCAGTGACAAGTGACCAGTGACAAGTGACCAGTGACAAGTGACCAGTGACCACTGACCAGTGACCAGTGACCAGTGACCAGTGACCAGTGACCAGTGACCAGTGACCAGCGAAGGTGACCAGTGACCAGTGAACAGTGACCAGCGAAATTGACCAGTTTCCAGTGACCAGTGACCAGCGAAAGTGACCAGTGAACAGTGACCAGCGAAATTGAACAGTGACCATTGACCAGTGACAAGCGAAAGTGACCAGTGACGAGTGACCAGTGACAAGTGACCAGTGACAAGTGACCAGTGACCACTGACCAGTGACCAGTGACCACTGACCAGTCACCAGTGACCAGTCACCAGGGACCAGTGACCAGCGAAAGTGACCAGTGACCAGTGACTAGCCAAATTGAGCAGTGAGCAGTGACCAGTGACCAGTGACCAGTGACCAGTGACCAGTGACCAGCGAAATTGACCAGTGACCATTGACCAGTGACCAGCGAAAGTGACCAGTGACGAGTGACCTGTGACAAGTGACCAGTGACCAGCGACCAGTGACCAGTGACCAGTGACCAGTGACCAGTGACCAGTGACCAGCGAAAGTGACCAGTGACCAGTGACCAGTGACCAGCGAAATCGACCAGTGACCAGTGACCAGAGACCAGTGACTAGCCAAATTGACCAGAGACCAGTGACCAGTGACCAGTGACCAGCGGTAGTGACCAGTGATCAGTGACCGTTGAACAGTGACCAGTGACCAGTGACCAGTGACCAGCGAAAGTGACCAGGGACCAGTGACCAGTGACCAGTGACCAGTGACCAGTGACCAGCGAAAGTGACCAGGGACCAGTGACCAGTGACCAGTGACCAGTGACCAGTGACCAGTGACCAGTGACCAGTGACCAGTGACCAGTGACCAGTGACAAGTGACCAGTGACCAGCGACCAGTGACCAGTGACCAGTGACCATTGACCAGTGACCAGTGACCAGTGACCAGCGAACGTGACCAGGGACCAGTGACCAGTGACCAGTGACCAGTGACCAGTGACCAGCGAAAGTGACCAGGGACCAGCGACCAGTGACCAGTGACCAGTGACCAGTGACCAGTGACCAGTGACCAGTGACCAGTGACCAGTGACCATTGACCAGTGACCAGTGACCAGCAAAAATGACCAGTGACCAGTGACCAGTGACCAGTGACCTGTGACCAGCAAAAATGACCAGTGACCAGTGACCAGTGACCAGTGACCAGCGAAAGTGACAAGTGACCAGTGACCATTGACCAGTGACCAGTGACCAGTGACCAGTGACCAGCGACCAGTGACCAGTGACCATTGACCAGTGACCAGTGACCAGTGACCAGCGAAAGTGACCAGTGACCAGTGACCAGTGACCAGTGACCAGTGACCAGTGACCAGTGACCAGTGACCAGTTACAAGTGACCAGTGACCAGCGACCAGTGACCAGTGACGAGCGACCAGTGACCAGTGACCATTGACCAGTGACCAGTGACCAGTGACCAGCGAAAGTGACCAGGGACCAGTGACCAGTGACCAGTGACCAGCGAAAGTGACCAGTGACCAGTGACCAGTGACCATTCACCAGTGACCAGTGACCAGTGACCAGCGAAAGTGACCAGTGACCAGTGAACAGTGACCAGTGACCAGCGAAATTGACCAGTGACCAGCGAAAGTGACCAGTGACGAGTGACCTGTGACAAGTGACCAGTGACCAGCGACCAGTGACCAGTGACCAGTGACCAGTGACCAGTGACCAGCGAAAGTGACCAGGGACCAGTCACCAGTGACAAGTGACCAGTGACCAGTGACCAGCGACCAGTGACCAGTGACAAGTGACAAGTGACCAGTGACCAGTGACCAGCGAAAGTGACAAGTGACCAGTGACCAGTGACCAGTGACCAGTGACCAGTGACCAGTGACCAGCGAAAGTGACCAGTGACCAGTGACCAGTGACCAGTGACCAGTGACCAGCGAAAGTGACCAGGGACCAGCGACCAGTGACCAGTGACCAGTGACCAGTGACCAGTGACCAGTGACCAGTGACCAGTGACCAGTGACCAGTGACCAGTGACCAGTGACCAGTGACCATTGACCAGTGACCAGTGACCAGCAAAAATGACCAGTGACCAGTGACCAGTGACCAGTGACCAGTGACCAGCAAAAATGACCAGTGATCAGTGACCAGTGACCAGTGACCAGCGAAAGTGACAAGTGACCAGTGACCATTGACCAGTGACCAGTGACCAGTGACCTGTGACCAGCGACCAGTGACCAGTGACCATTGACCAGTGACCAGTGACCAGTGACCAGCGAAAGTGACCAGTGACCAGTGACCAGTGACCAGTGACCAGTGACCAGTGACCAGAGACCAGTGACCAGTGACCAGTGACCAGCGACCAGTGACCAGTGACGAGCGACCAGTGACCAGTGACCATTGACCAGCGAAAGTGACCAGGGACCAGTGACCAGTGACCAGTGACCAGCGAAAGTGACCAGTGACGAGTGACCTGTGACAAGTGACCAGTGACCAGCGACCAGTGACCAGTGACCAGTGACCAGTGACCAGTGACCAGCGAAAGTGACCAGGGACCAGTGACCAGTGACCAGTGACCAGAGACCAGTGACCAGTGACCAGCGACCAGTGACCAGTGACCATTGACCAGTGACCAGTGACCAGCAAAAATGACCAGTGACCAGTGACCAGCAAAAATGACCAGTGACCAGTGACCAGTGACCAGTGACCAGCGAAAGTGACAAGTGACCAGCGAAAGTGACCAGTGACCAGTGAACAGTGACCAGCGAAATTGACCAGTTTCCAGTCACCAGTGACAAGTGACCAGTGACCAGTGACCAGCGACCAGTGACCAGTGACAAGTGACAAGTGACCAGTGACCAGTGACCAGCGAAAGTGACAAGTGACCAGTGACCAGTGACCAGTGACCAGTGACCAGTGACCAGTGACCAGTGACCAGTGACCAGTGACCAGTGACCAGTGACCAGTGACCAGTGACCAGTGACCAGTGACCAGTGACCAGTTACAAGTGACCAGTGACCAGCGACCAGTGACCAGTAACGAGCGACCAGTGACCAGTGACCATTGACCAGTGACCAGTGACCAGTGACCAGCGAAAGTGACCAGGGACCAGTGACCAGTGACCAGTGACCAGCGAAAGTGACCAGTGACCAGTGACCAGTGACCAGTGACCAGCGGTAGTGACCAGTGATCAGTGACCAGTGAACAGTGACCAGTGACCAGCGAAATTGACCAGTGACCAGCGAAAGTGACCAGTGACGAGTGACCTGTGACAAGTGACCAGTGACCAGCGACCAGTGACCAGTGACCAGTGACCAGTGACCAGTGACCAGTGACCAGCGAAAGTGACCAGGGACCAGTGACCAGTGACCAGTGACCAGTGACCAGTGACCAGCGACCAGTGACCAGTGACCATTGACCAGTGACCAGTGACCAGCAAAAATGACCAGTGACCAGTGACCAGCAAAAATGACCAGTGACCAGTGACCAGTGACCAGTGACCAGCGAAAGTGACAAGTGACCAGTGACCATTGACCAGTGACCAGTGACCAGCGAAAGTGACCAGTGACCAGTGAACAGTGACCAGCGAAATTGACCAGTTTCCAGTCACCAGTGACAAGTGACCAGTGACCAGTGACCAGCGACCAGTGACCAGTGACAAGTGACAAGTGACCAGTGACCAGTGACCAGCGAAAGTGACAAGTGACCAGTGACCAGTGACCAGTGACCAGTGACCAGTGACCAGTGACCAGCGAAAGTGACCAGTGAACAGTGACCAGCGAAATTGACCAGTGACCATTGACCAGTGACCAGCGCAAGTGACCAGTGACGAGTGACCAGTGTCAAGTGACCAGTGACAAGTGACCAGTGACCACTGACCAGTGACCAGTGACCACTGACCAGTCACCACTGACCAGTGACCAGGGACCAGTGACCAGCGAAAGTGACCAGTGACCAGTGACCAGTGACCAGTGACTAGCCAAATTGAGCAGTGAGCAGTGACCAGTGACCAGTGACCAGTGACCAGTGACCAGTGACCAGTGACCATTGACCAGTGACCAGTGACCAGTGACCAGTGACCAGCGAAATTGACCAGTGACCATTGACCAGTGACCAGGGAAAGTGACCAGTGACGAGTGACCAGTGACCAGTGACCATTGACCAGTGACCAGTGACCAGTGACCAGCGAAAGTGACCAGGGACCAGTGACCAGTGACCAGTGACCAGCGAAAGTGACCAGTGACCAGTGACCAGTGACCATTCACCAGTGACCAGTGACCAGTGACCAGCGAAAGTGACCAGTGACCAGTGAACAGTGACCAGTGACCAGCGAAATTGACCAGTGACCAGCGAAAGTGACCAGTGACGAGTGACCTGTGACAAGTGACCAGTGACCAGCGACCAGTGACCAGTGACCAGTGACCAGTGACCAGTGACCAGCGAAAGTGACCAGGGACCAGTCACCAGTGACAAGTGACCAGTGACCAGTGACCAGCGACCAGTGACCAGTGACAAGTGACAAGTGACCAGTGACCAGTGACCAGCGAAAGTGACAAGTGACCAGTGACCAGTGACCAGTGACCAGTGACCAGTGACCAGTGACCAGCGAAAGTGACCAGTGACCAGTGACCAGTGACCAGTGACCAGTGACCAGCGAAAGTGACCAGGGACCAGCGACCAGTGACCAGTGACCAGTGACCAGTGACCAGTGACCAGTGACCAGTGACCAGTGACCAGTGACCATTGACCAGTGACCAGTGACCAGCAAAAATGACCAGTGACCAGTGACCAGTGACCAGTGACCAGTGACCAGCAAAAATGACCAGTGATCAGTGACCAGTGACCAGTGACCAGCGAAAGTGACAAGTGACCAGTGACCATTGACCAGTGACCAGTGACCAGTGACCTGTGACCAGCGACCAGTGACCAGTGACCATTGACCAGTGACCAGTGACCAGTGACCAGCGAAAGTGACCAGTGACCAGTGACCAGTGACCAGTGACCAGTGACCAGTGACCAGAGACCAGTGACCAGTGACCAGTGACCAGCGACCAGTGACCAGTGACGAGCGACCAGTGACCAGTGACCATTGACCAGCGAAAGTGACCAGGGACCAGTGACCAGTGACCAGTGACCAGCGAAAGTGACCAGTGACGAGTGACCTGTGACAAGTGACCAGTGACCAGCGACCAGTGACCAGTGACCAGTGACCAGTGACCAGTGACCAGCGAAAGTGACCAGGGACCAGTGACCAGTGACCAGTGACCAGAGACCAGTGACCAGTGACCAGCGACCAGTGACCAGTGACCATTGACCAGTGACCAGTGACCAGCAAAAATGACCAGTGACCAGTGACCAGCAAAAATGACCAGTGACCAGTGACCAGTGACCAGTGACCAGCGAAAGTGACAAGTGACCAGCGAAAGTGACCAGTGACCAGTGAACAGTGACCAGCGAAATTGACCAGTTTCCAGTCACCAGTGACAAGTGACCAGTGACCAGTGACCAGCGACCAGTGACCAGTGACAAGTGACAAGTGACCAGTGACCAGTGACCAGCGAAAGTGACAAGTGACCAGTGACCAGTGACCAGTGACCAGTGACCAGTGACCAGTGACCAGTGACCAGTGACCAGTGACCAGTGACCAGTGACCAGTGACCAGTGACCAGTTACAAGTGACCAGTGACCAGCGACCAGTGACCAGTAACGAGCGACCAGTGACCAGTGACCATTGACCAGTGACCAGTGACCAGTGACCAGCGAAAGTGACCAGGGACCAGTGACCAGTGACCAGTGACCAGCGAAAGTGACCAGTGACCAGTGACCAGTGACCAGTGACCAGCGGTAGTGACCAGTGATCAGTGACCAGTGAACAGTGACCAGTGACCAGCGAAATTGACCAGTGACCAGCGAAAGTGACCAGTGACGAGTGACCTGTGACAAGTGACCAGTGACCAGCGACCAGTGACCAGTGACCAGTGACCAGTGACCAGTGACCAGTGACCAGCGAAAGTGACCAGGGACCAGTGACCAGTGACCAGTGACCAGTGACCAGTGACCAGCGACCAGTGACCAGTGACCATTGACCAGTGACCAGTGACCAGCAAAAATGACCAGTGACCAGTGACCAGCAAAAATGACCAGTGACCAGTGACCAGTGACCAGTGACCAGCGAAAGTGACAAGTGACCAGTGACCATTGACCAGTGACCAGTGACCAGCGAAAGTGACCAGTGACCAGTGAACAGTGACCAGCGAAATTGACCAGTTTCCAGTCACCAGTGACAAGTGACCAGTGACCAGTGACCAGCGACCAGTGACCAGTGACAAGTGACAAGTGACCAGTGACCAGTGACCAGCGAAAGTGACAAGTGACCAGTGACCAGTGACCAGTGACCAGTGACCAGTGACCAGTGACCAGCGAAAGTGACCAGTGATCAGTGACCAGCGAAATTGACCAGTGACCATTGACCAGTGACCAGCGCAAGTGACCAGTGACGAGTGACCAGTGTCAAGTGACCAGTGACAAGTGACCAGTGACCACTGACCAGTGACCAGTGACCACTGACCAGTCACCACTGACCAGTGACCAGGGACCAGTGACCAGCGAAAGTGACCAGTGACCAGTGACCAGTGACCAGTGACTAGCCAAATTGAGCAGTGAGCAGTGACCAGTGACCAGTGACCAGTGACCAGTGACCAGTGACCAGTGACCATTGACCAGTGACCAGTGACCAGTGACCAGTGACCAGCGAAATTGACCAGTGACCATTGACCAGTGACCAGGGAAAGTGACCAGTGACGAGTGACCTGTGACAAGTGACCAGTGACCAGCGACCAGTGACCAGTGACCAGTGACCAGTGACCAGTGACCAGTGACCAGCGAAAGTGACCAGTGACCAGTGACCAGTGACCAGCGAAATCAACCAGTGACCAGTGACCAGAGACCAGTGACTAGCCAAATTGACCAGAGACCAGTGACCAGTGACCAGTGACCAGCGGTAGTGACCAGTAATCAGTGACCGTTGAACAGTGACCAGTGACCAGTGACCAGTGACCAGCGAAAGTGACCAGGGACCATTGACCAGTGACCAGTGACCAGTGACCACTGACCATTGACCAGTGACCAGTGACCAGTGACCAGTGACCAATGACTAGCCAAATTGAGCAGTGAGCAGTGACCAGTGACTAGTGACCAGTGACCAGTGACCAGTGACCAGTGACCAGTGACCAGTGACCAGTGACCAGTGACCAGTGACCTGCGAAATTGACCAGTGACCATTGACCAGTGACCAGCGAAAGTGACCAGTGACGAGTGACCTGTGACAAGTGACCAGTGACCAGCGACCAGTGACCAGTTACCAGTGACCAGTGACCAGTGACCAGTGACCAGCGAAAGTGACCAGTGACCAGTGACCAGTGACCAGCGAAATCGACCAGTGACCAGTGACCAGAGACCAGTGACTAGCCAAATTGACCAGAGACCAGTGACCAGTGACCAGTGACCAGCGGTAGTGACCAGTGATCAGTGACCGTTGAACAGTGACCTGTGACCAGTGACCAGTGACCAGCGAAAGTGACCAGGGACCAGTGACCAGTGACCAGTGACCAGTGACCACTGACCATTGACCAGTGACCAGTGACCAGTGACCAGTGACCAGTGACCAGCGACCAGTGACCATTGACCATTGACCAGTGACCAGTGACCAGCAAAAATGACCAGTGACCAGTGACCAGTGACCAGTGACCAGTGACCAGTTACAAGTGACCAGTGACAAGCGACCAGTGACCAGTGACGAGCGACCAGTGATCAGTGACCATTGACCAGTGACCAGTGACCAGTGACCAGCGAAAGTGACCAGGGACCAGTGACCAGTGACCAGTGACCAGTGACCAGTGACCAGTGACCAGTGACCAGTGACCAGTGACCAGTGACCAGTGACCAGTGACAAGTGACCAGTGACCAGCGACCAGTGACCTGTGACCAGTGACCATTGACCAGTGACCAGTGACCAGTGACCAGCGAACGTGACCAGGGACCAGTGACCAGTGACCAGTGACCAGTGACCAGTGACCAGCGAAAGTGACCAGTGACCAGTGACCAGTGACCAGTGACCAGTGACCAGTGACCAGTGACCAGTGACTAGTGACCATTGACCAGTGACCAGTGACCAGCAAAAATGACCAGTGACCAGTGACCAGTGACCAGTGACCAGTGACCAGTGACCAGCAAAAATGACCAGTGACCAGTGACCAGTGACCAGTGACCAGCGAAAGTGACAAGTGACCAGTGACCATTGACCAGTGACCAGTGACCAGCGACCAGTGACCAGCGACCAGTGACCAGTGACCATTGACCAGTGACCAGTGACCAGTGACCAGCGAAAGTGACCAGTGACCAGTGACCAGTGACCAGTGACCAGTGACCAGTGACCAGTGACCAGTGACCAGTGACCAGTGACCAGTGACCAGTTACAAGTGACCAGTGACCAGCGACCAGTGACCAGTGACGAGCGACCAGTGACCAGTGACCATTGACCAGTGACCAGTGACCAGTGACCAGCGAAAGTGACCAGGGACCAGTGACCAGTGACCAGTGACCAGCGAAAGTGACCAGTGACCAGTGACCAGTGACCAGTGACCAGCGGTAGTGACCAGTGATCAGTGACCAGTGAACAGTGACCAGTGACCAGCGAAATTGACCAGTGACCAGCGAAAGTGACCAGTGACGAGTGACCTGTGACAAGTGACCAGTGACCAGCGACCAGTGACCAGTGACCAGTGACCAGTGACCAGTGACTAGCCAAATTGACCAGAGACCAGTGACCAGTGACCAGTGACCAGCGGTAGTGACCAGTGATCAGTGACCAGTGACCAGTGACCAGTGACCAGCGAAGGTGACCAGTGACCAGTGAACAGTGACCAGCGAAAGTGACCAGTGACCAGTGACCAGTGACCAGTGACCAGCGGTAGTGACCAGTGATCAGTGACCAGTGAACAGTGACCAGTGACCAGCGAAATTGACCAGTGACCAGCGAAAGTGACCAGTGACGAGTGACCTGTGACAAGTGACCAGTGACCAGCGACCAGTGACCAGTGACCAGTGACCAGTGACCAGTGACCAGCGAAAGTGACCAGGGACCAGTGACCAGTGACCAGTGACCAGTGACCAGTGACCAGTGACCAGCGACCAGTGACCAGCGACCATTGACCAGTGACCAGTGACCAGCAAAAATGACCAGTGACCAGTGACCAGCAAAAATGACCAGTGACCAGTGACCAGTGACCAGTGACCAGTGACCAGTGACCAGTGACCAGTGAACAGTGACCAGCGAAATTGACCAGTTTCCAGTCACCAGTGACAAGTGACCAGTGACCAGTGACCAGCGACCAGTGACCAGTGACAAGTGACAAGTGACCAGTGACCAGTGACCAGCGAAAGTGACAAGTGACCAGTGACCAGTGACCAGTGACCAGTGACCAGTGACCAGTGACCAGTGACCAGTGACAAGCGAAAGTGACCAGTGACCAGTGACCAGTGACCAGTGACCAGTGACCAGTGACCAGTAGCCAGTGACCAGTGACCAGCCAAAGTGACAAGTGACCAGTGACCAGTGACCAGTGACCAGTGACCAGTGACCAGTGACCAGTGACCAGTGACCAGTGACCAGTGACCAGCGAAGGTGACCAGTGACCAGTGAACAGTGACCAGCGAAATTGACCAGTTTCCAGTGACCAGTGACCAGCGAAAGTGACCAGTGAACAGTGACCAGCGAAATTGACCAGTGACCATTGACCAGTGACCAGCGAAAGTGACCAGTGACGAGTGACCAGTGACAAGTGACCAGTGACAAGTGACCAGTGACCACTGACCAGTGACCAGTGACCAGTGACCAGTGACCAGTGACCAGTGACCAGTGACCAGCGAAAGTGACCAGTGAACAGTGACCAGCGAAATTGACCAGTGACCATTGACCAGTGACCAGCGAAAGTGTCCAGTGACCAGTGACCAGTGACCAGTGACCAGTGACCAGTAGCCAGTGACCAGTGACCATTGAAAGTGACAAGTGACCAGTGACCAGTGACCAGTGACCAGTGACCAGTGACCAGTGACCAGTGACCAGTGACCAGTGACCAGTGACCAGTGACCAGTGACCAGTGACCAGTGACCAGCGAAGGTGACCAGTGACCAGTGAACAGTGACCAGCGAAATTGACCAGTTTCCAGTGACCAGTGACCAGCGAAAGTGACCAGTGAACAGTGACCAGCGAAATTGACCAGTGACCATTGACCAGTGACCAGCGAAAGTGACCAGTGACGAGTGACCAGTGACAAGTGACCAGTGACAAGTGACCAGTGACCACTGACCAGTGACCAGTGACCAGTGACCAGTGACCAGTGACCAGTGACCAGTGACCAATGACTAGCCAAATTGAGCAGTGAGCAGTGACCAGTGACTAGTGACCAGTGACCAGTGACCAGTGACCAGTGACCAGTGACCAGTGACCAGTGACCAGTGACCAGTGACCTGCGAAATTGACCAGTGACCATTGACCAGTGACCAGCGATAGTGACCAGTGACGAGTGACCTGTGACAAGTGACCAGTGACCAGCGACCAGTGACCAGTTACCAGTGACCAGTGACCAGTGACCAGTGACCAGCGAAAGTGACCAGTGACCAGTGACCAGTGACCAGCGAAATCGACCAGTGACCAGTGACCAGAGACCAGTGACTAGCCAAATTGACCAGAGACCAGTGACCAGTGACCAGTGACCAGCGGTAGTGACCAGTGATCAGTGACCGTTGAACAGTGACCTGTGACCAGTGACCAGTGACCAGCGAAAGTGACCAGGGACCAGTGACCAGTGACCAGTGACCAGTGACCACTGACCATTGACCAGTGACCAGTGACCAGTGACCAGTGACCAGTGACCAGCGACCAGTGACCATTGACCATTGACCAGTGACCAGTGACCAGCAAAAATGACCAGTGACCAGTGACCAGTGACCAGTGACCAGTGACCAGTTACAAGTGACCAGTGACAAGCGACCAGTGACCAGTGACGAGCGACCAGTGATCAGTGACCATTGACCAGTGACCAGTGACCAGTGACCAGCGAAAGTGACCAGGGACCAGTGACCAGTGACCAGTGACCAGTGACCAGTGACCAGTGACCAGTGACCAGTGACCAGTGACCAGTGACCAGTGACCAGTGACAAGTGACCAGTGACCAGCGACCAGTGACCTGTGACCAGTGACCATTGACCAGTGACCAGTGACCAGTGACCAGCGAACGTGACCAGGGACCAGTGACCAGTGACCAGTGACCAGTGACCAGTGACCAGCGAAAGTGACCAGTGACCAGTGACCAGTGACCAGTGACCAGTGACCAGTGACCAGTGACCAGTGACTAGTGACCATTGACCAGTGACCAGTGACCAGCAAAAATGACCAGTGACCAGTGACCAGTGACCAGTGACCAGTGACCAGTGACCAGCAAAAATGACCAGTGACCAGTGACCAGTGACCAGTGACCAGCGAAAGTGACAAGTGACCAGTGACCATTGACCAGTGACCAGTGACCAGCGACCAGTGACCAGCGACCAGTGACCAGTGACCATTGACCAGTGACCAGTGACCAGTGACCAGCGAAAGTGACCAGTGACCAGTGACCAGTGACCAGTGACCAGTGACCAGTGACCAGTGACCAGTGACCAGTGACCAGTGACCAGTGACCAGTTACAAGTGACCAGTGACCAGCGACCAGTGACCAGTGACGAGCGACCAGTGACCAGTGACCATTGACCAGTGACCAGTGACCAGTGACCAGCGAAAGTGACCAGGGACCAGTGACCAGTGACCAGTGACCAGCGAAAGTGACCAGTGACCAGTGACCAGTGACCAGTGACCAGCGGTAGTGACCAGTGATCAGTGACCAGTGAACAGTGACCAGTGACCAGCGAAATTGACCAGTGACCAGCGAAAGTGACCAGTGACGAGTGACCTGTGACAAGTGACCAGTGACCAGCGACCAGTGACCAGTGACCAGTGACCAGTGACCAGTGACTAGCCAAATTGACCAGAGACCAGTGACCAGTGACCAGTGACCAGCGGTAGTGACCAGTGATCAGTGACCGTTGAACAGTGACCAGTGACCAGTGACCAGTGACCAGCGAAAGTGACCAGGGACCAGTGACCAGTGACCAGTGACCAGTGACCACTGACCATTGACCAGTGACCAGTGACCAGTGACCAGCGAAAGTGACCAGTGACCAGTGACCAGTGACCAGTGACCAGTGACCAGTAGCCAGTGACCAGTGACCAGCCAAAGTGACAAGTGACCAGTGACCAGTGACCAGTGACCAGTGACCAGTGACCAGTGACCAGTGACCAGTGACCAGTGACCAGCGAAGGTGACCAGTGACCAGTGAACAGTGACCAGCGAAAGTGACCAGTGACCAGTGACCAGTGACCAGTGACCAGCGGTAGTGACCAGTGATCAGTGACCAGTGAACAGTGACCAGTGACCAGCGAAATTGACCAGTGACCAGCGAAAGTGACCAGTGACGAGTGACCTGTGACAAGTGACCAGTGACCAGCGACCAGTGACCAGTGACCAGTGACCAGTGACCAGTGACCAGCGAAAGTGACCAGGGACCAGTGACCAGTGACCAGTGACCAGTGACCAGTGACCAGTGACCAGCGACCAGTGACCAGCGACCATTGACCAGTGACCAGTGACCAGCAAAAATGACCAGTGACCAGTGACCAGCAAAAATGACCAGTGACCAGTGACCAGTGACCAGTGACCAGTGACCAGTGACCAGTGAACAGTGACCAGCGAAATTGACCAGTTTCCAGTCACCAGTGACAAGTGACCAGTGACCAGTGACCAGCGACCAGTGACCAGTGACAAGTGACAAGTGACCAGTGACCAGTGACCAGCGAAAGTGACAAGTGACCAGTGACCAGTGACCAGTGACCAGTGACCAGTGACCAGTGACCAGTGACCAGTGACAAGCGAAAGTGACCAGTGACCAGTGACCAGTGACCAGTGACCAGTGACCAGTGACCAGTAGCCAGTGACCAGTGACCAGCCAAAGTGACAAGTGACCAGTGACCAGTGACCAGTGACCAGTGACCATTGACCAGTGACCAGCGAAAGTGACCAGTGACGAGTGACCAGTGACAAGTGACCAGTGACAAGTGACCAGTGACCACTGACCAGTGACCAGTGACCAGTGACCAGTGACCAGTGACCAGTGACCAGTGACCAGCGAAAGTGACCAGTGAACAGTGACCAGCGAAATTGACCAGTGACCATTGACCAGTGACCAGCGAAAGTGACCAGTGACCAGTGACCAGTGACCAGTGACCAGTGACCAGTAGCCAGTGACCAGTGACCATTGAAAGTGACAAGTGACCAGTGACCAGTGACCAGTGACCAGTGACCAGTGACCAGTGACCAGTGACCAGTGACCAGTGACCAGTGACCAGTGACCAGTGACCAGTGACCAGCGAAGGTGACCAGTGACCAGTGAACAGTGACCAGCGAAATTGACCAGTTTCCAGTGACCAGTGACCAGCGAAAGTGACCAGTGAACAGTGACCAGCGAAATTGACCAGTGACCATTGACCAGTGACCAGCGAAAGTGACCAGTGACGAGTGACCAGTGACAAGTGACCAGTGACAAGTGACCAGTGACCACTGACCAGTGACCAGTGACCAGTGACCAGTGACCAGTGACCAGTGACCAGTGACCAGCGAAGGTGACCAGTGACCAGTGAACAGTGACCAGCGAAATTGACCAGTTTCCAGTGACCAGTGACCAGCGAAAGTGACCAGTGAACAGTGACCAGCGAAATTGACCAGTGACCATTGACCAGTGACAAGCGAAAGTGACCAGTGACGAGTGACCAGTGACAAGTGACCAGTGACAAGTGACCAGTGACCACTGACCAGTGACCAGTGACCACTGACCAGTCACCAGTGACCAGTCACCAGGGACCAGTGACCAGCGAAAGTGACCAGTGACCAGTGACTAGCCAAATTGAGCAGTGAGCAGTGACCAGTGACCAGTGACCAGTGACCAGTGACCAGTGACCAGTGACCAGTGACCAGCGAAATTGACCAGTGACCATTGACCAGTGACCAGCGAAAGTGACCAGTGACGAGTGACCTGTGACAAGTGACCAGTGACCAGCGACCAGTGACCAGTGACCAGCGAAAGTGACCAGTGACCAGTGACCAGTGACCAGCGAAATCGACCAGTGACCAGTGACCAGAGATCAGTGACTAGCCAAATTGACCAGAGACCAGTGACCAGTGACCAGTGACCAGCGGTAGTGACCAGTGATCAGTGACCAGTGAACAGTGACCAGTGACCAGTGACCAGTGACCAGTGACCAGCGAAAGTGACCAGGGACCAGTGACCAGTGACCAGTGACCAGTGACCACTGACCATTGACCAGTGACCAGTGACCAGTGACCAGTGACCAGTGACCAGTGACCAGTGACCAGCGACCAGTGACCAGTGACCATTGACCAGTGACCAGTGACCAGCAAAAATGACCAGTGACCAGTGACCAGTGACCAGTGACCAGTGACCAGTGACCAGCGAAAGTGACAAGTGACCAGTGACCAGTGACCAGTGACCAGTGACCAGTGACCAGTGACCAGTGACCAGTGACCATTGACCAGTGACCAGTGACCAGCAAAAATGACCAGTGACCAGTGACCAGTGACCAGTGACCAGTGACCAGCAAAAATGACCAGTGACCAGTGACCAGTGACCAGTGACCAGTGAAAAGTGACCAGCGAAATTGACCAGTTTCCAGTGACCAGTGACCAGCGAAAGTGACCAGTGAACAGTGACCAGCGAAATTGACCAGTGACCAGTGACCAGTGACCAGCGACCAGTGACCAGTGACCATTGACCAGTGACCAGCGAAAGTGACCAGTGACCAGTGACCAGTGACCAGTGACCAGTGACCAGTAGCCAGTGACCAGTGACCAGCCAAAGTGACAAGTGACCAGTGACCAGTGACCAGTGACCAGTGACCAGTGACCAGTGACCAGTGACCAGTGACCAGTGACCAGCGAAGGTGACCAGTGACCAGTGAACAGTGACCAGCGAAAGTGACCAGTGACCAGTGACCAGTGACCAGTGACCAGCGGTAGTGACCAGTGATCAGTGACCAGTGAACAGTGACCAGTGACCAGCGAAATTGACCAGTGACCAGCGAAAGTGACCAGTGACGAGTGACCTGTGACAAGTGACCAGTGACCAGCGACCAGTGACCAGTGACCAGTGACCAGTGACCAGTGACCAGCGAAAGTGACCAGGGACCAGTGACCAGTGACCAGTGACCAGTGACCAGTGACCAGTGACCAGTGACCAGCGACCAGTGACCAGCGACCATTGACCAGTGACCAGTGACCAGCAAAAATGACCAGTGACCAGTGACCAGCAAAAATGACCAGTGACCAGTGACCAGTGACCAGTGACCAGTGAACAGTGACCAGCGAAATTGACCAGTTTCCAGTCACCAGTGACAAGTGACCAGTGACCAGTGACCAGCGACCAGTGACCAGTGACAAGTGACAAGTGACCAGTGACCAGTGACCAGCGAAAGTGACAAGTGACCAGTGACCAGTGACCAGTGACCAGTGACCAGTGACCAGTGACCAGTGACCAGTGACCAGCGAAAGTGACCAGTGACCAGTGACCAGTGACCAGTGACCAGTGACCAGTGACCAGTAGCCAGTGACCAGTGACCAGCCAAAGTGACAAGTGACCAGTGACCAGTGACCAGTGACCAGTGACCAGTGACCAGTGACCAGTGACCAGTGACCAGTGACCAGCGAAGGTGACCAGTGACCAGTGAACAGTGACCAGCGAAATTGACCAGTTTCCAGTGACCAGTGACCAGCGAAAGTGACCAGTGAACAGTGACCAGCGAAATTGACCAGTGACCATTGACCAGTGACCAGCGAAAGTGACCAGTGACGAGTGACCAGTGACAAGTGACCAGTGACCACTGACCAGTGACCAGTGACCAGTGACCAGTGACCAGTGACCAGTGACCAGTGACCAGCGAAAGTGACCAGCGAAGGTGACCAGTGACCAGTGAACAGTGACCAGCGAAATTGACCAGTTTCCAGTGACCAGTGACCAGCGAAAGTGACCAGTGAACAGTGACCAGCGAAATTGAACAGTGACCATTGACCAGTGACAAGCGAAAGTGACCAGTGACGAGTGACCAGTGACAAGTGACCAGTGACAAGTGACCAGTGACCACTGACCAGTGACCAGTGACCACTGACCAGTCACCAGTGACCAGTCACCAGGGACCAGTGACCAGCGAAAGTGACCAGTGACCAGTGACTAGCCAAATTGAGCAGTGAGCAGTGACCAGTGACCAGTGACCAGTGACCAGTGACCAGTGACCAGCGAAATTGACCAGTGACCATTGACCAGTGACCAGCGAAAGTGACCAGTGACGAGTGACCTGTGACAAGTGACCAGTGACCAGCGACCAGTGACCAGTGACCAGTGACCAGTGACCAGTGACCAGTGACCAGCGAAAGTGACCAGTGACCAGTGACCAGTGACCAGCGAAATCGACCAGTGACCAGTGACCAGAGACCAGTGACTAGCCAAATTGACCAGAGACCAGTGACCAGTGACCAGTGACCAGCGGTAGTGACCAGTGATCAGTGACCGTTGAACAGTGACCAGTGACCAGTGACCAGTGACCAGCGAAAGTGACCAGGGACCAGTGACCAGTGACCAGTGACCAGTGACCAGTGACCAGCGAAAGTGACCAGGGACCAGTGACCAGTGACCAGTGACCAGTGACCAGTGACCAGTGACCAGTGACCAGTGACCAGTGACCAGTGACCAGTGACAAGTGACCAGTGACCAGCGACCAGTGACCAGTGACCAGTGACCATTGACCAGTGACCAGTGACCAGTGACCAGCGAACGTGACCAGGGACCAGTGACCAGTGACCAGTGACCAGTGACCAGTGACCAGCGAAAGTGACCAGGGACCAGCGACCAGTGACCAGTGACCAGTGACCAGTGACCAGTGACCAGTGACCAGTGACCAGTGACCAGTGACCATTGACCAGTGACCAGTGACCAGCAAAAATGACCAGTGACCAGTGACCAGTGACCAGTGACCTGTGACCAGCAAAAATGACCAGTGACCAGTGACCAGTGACCAGTGACCAGCGAAAGTGACAAGTGACCAGTGACCATTGACCAGTGACCAGTGACCAGTGACCAGTGACCAGCGACCAGTGACCAGTGACCAGTGACCAGTGACCAGCGAAAGTGACCAGTGACCAGTGACCAGTGACCAGTGACCAGTGACCAGTGACCAGTGACCAGTGACCAGTGACCAGTGACCAGTTACAAGTGACCAGTGACCAGCGACCAGTAACCAGTGACGAGCGACCAGTGACCAGTGACCATTGACCAGTGACCAGTGACCAGTGACCAGCGAAAGTGACCAGGGACCAGTGACCAGTGACCAGTGACCAGCGAAAGTGACCAGTGACCAGTGACCAGTGACCATTGACCAGTGACCAGTGACCAGTGACCAGCGAAAGTGACCAGTGACCAGTGAACAGTGACCAGTGACCAGCGAAATTGACCAGTGACCAGCGAAAGTGACCAGTGACGAGTGACCTGTGACAAGTGACCAGTGACCAGCGACCAGTGACCAGTGACCAGTGACCAGTGACCAGTGACCAGCGAAAGTGACCAGGGACCAGTCACCAGTGACAAGTGACCAGTGACCAGTGACCAGTGACCAGCGAAAGTGACAAGTGACCAGTGACCAGTGACCAGTGACCAGTGACCAGCGAAAGTGACCAGTGACCAGTGACCAGTGACCAGTGACCAGTGACCAGCGAAAGTGACCAGGGACCAGCGACCAGTGACCAGTGACCAGTGACCAGTGACCAGTGACCAGTGACCAGTGACCAGTGACCAGTGACCAGTGACCAGTGACCAGTGACCATTGACCAGTGACCAGTGACCAGCAAAAATGACCAGTGACCAGTGACCAGTGACCAGTGACCAGTGACCAGCAAAAATGACCAGTGATCAGTGACCAGTGACCAGTGACCAGCGAAAGTGACAAGTGACCAGTGACCATTGACCAGTGACCAGTGACCAGTGACCTGTGACCAGCGACCAGTGACCAGTGACCATTGACCAGTGACCAGTGACCAGTGACCAGCGAAAGTGACCAGTGACCAGTGACCAGTGACCAGTGACCAGTGACCAGTGACCAGAGACCAGTGACCAGTGACCAGTGACCAGCGACCAGTGACCAGTGACGAGCGACCAGTGACCAGTGACCATTGACCAGCGAAAGTGACCAGGGACCAGTGACCAGTGACCAGTGACCAGCGAAAGTGACCAGTGACGAGTGACCTGTGACAAGTGACCAGTGACCAGCGACCAGTGACCAGTGACCAGTGACCAGTGACCAGTGACCAGTGACCAGCGACCAGTGACCATTGACCAGTGACCAGTGACCAGTGACCAGCGAAAGTGACCAGGGACCAGTGACCAGTGACCAGTGACCAGCGAAAGTGACAAGTGACCAGTGACCAGTGACCAGTGACCAGTGACCAGTGACCAGTGACCAGTGACCAGTGAACAGTGACCAGCGAAATTGACCAGTTTCCAGTGACCAGTGACCAGCGAAAGTGACCAGTGAACAGTGACCAGCGAAATTGACCAGTGACCATTGACCAGTGACCAGCGAAAGTGACCAGTGACGAGTGACCAGTGACAAGTGACCAGTGACAAGTGACCAGTGACCACTGACCAGTGACCAGTGACCAGTGACCAGTGACCAGTGACCAGTGACCAGTGACCAGCGAAAGTGACCAGTGAACAGTGACCAGCGAAATTGACCAGTGACCATTGACCAGTGACCAGCCAAAGTGACCAGTGACCAGTGACCAGTGACCAGTGACCAGTGACCAGTAGCCAGTGACCAGTGACCATTGAAAGTGACAAGCGAAATTGACCAGTTTCCAGTGACCAGTGACCAGCGAAAGTGACCAGTGAACAGTGACCAGCGAAATTGACCAGTGACCATTGACCAGTGACCAGCGAAAGTGACCAGTGACGAGTGACCAGTGACAAGTGACCAGTGACAAGTGACCAGTGACCACTGACCAGTGACCAGTGACCAGTGACCAGTGACCAGTGACCAGTGACCAGTGACCAGTGACCAGCGAAGGTGACCAGTGACCAGTGAACAGTGACCAGCGAAATTGACCAGTTTCCAGTGACCAGTGACCAGCGAAAGTGACCAGTGAACAGTGACCAGCGAAATTGACCAGTGACCATTGACCAGTGACAAGCGAAAGTGACCAGTGACGAGTGACCAGTGACAAGTGACCAGTGACAAGTGACCAGTGACCACTGACCAGTGACCAGTGACCACTGACCAGTCACCAGTGACCAGTCACCAGGGACCAGTGACCAGCGAAAGTGACCAGTGACCAGTGACTAGCCAAATTGAGCAGTGAGCAGTGACCAGTGACCAGTGACCAGTGACCAGTGACCAGTGACCAGTGACCAGTGACCAGCGAAATTGACCAGTGACCATTGACCAGTGACCAGCGAAAGTGACCAGTGACGAGTGACCTGTGACAAGTGACCAGTGACCAGCGACCAGTGACCAGTGACCAGCGAAAGTGACCAGTGACCAGTGACCAGTGACCAGCGAAATCGACCAGTGACCAGTGACCAGAGATCAGTGACTAGCCAAATTGACCAGAGACCAGTGACCAGTGACCAGTGACCAGCGGTAGTGACCAGTGATCAGTGACCAGTGAACAGTGACCAGTGACCAGTGACCAGTGACCAGTGACCAGCGAAAGTGACCAGGGACCAGTGACCAGTGACCAGTGACCAGTGACCACTGACCATTGACCAGTGACCAGTGACCAGTGACCAGTGACCAGTGACCAGTGACCAGTGACCAGCGACCAGTGACCAGTGACCATTGACCAGTGACCAGTGACCAGCAAAAATGACCAGTGACCAGTGACCAGTGACCAGTGACCAGTGACCAGTGACCAGCGAAAGTGACAAGTGACCAGTGACCAGTGACCAGTGACCAGTGACCAGTGACCAGTGACCAGTGACCAGTGACCAGTGACCAGTGACCATTGACCAGTGACCAGTGACCAGCAAAAATGACCAGTGACCAGTGACCAGTGACCAGTGACCAGTGACCAGCAAAAATGACCAGTGACCAGTGACCAGTGACCAGTGACCAGTGAAAAGTGACCAGCGAAATTGACCAGTTTCCAGTGACCAGTGACCAGCGAAAGTGACCAGTGAACAGTGACCAGCGAAATTGACCAGTGACCAGTGACCAGTGACCAGCGACCAGTGACCAGTGACCATTGACCAGTGACCAGCGAAAGTGACCAGTGACCAGTGACCAGTGACCAGTGACCAGTGACCAGTAGCCAGTGACCAGTGACCAGTGACCAGTGACCAGTGACCAGTGACCAGTGACCAGTGACCAGTGACCAGTGACCAGCGAAGGTGACCAGTGACCAGTGAACAGTGACCAGCGAAAGTGACCAGTGACCAGTGACCAGTGACCAGTGACCAGCGGTAGTGACCAGTGATCAGTGACCAGTGAACAGTGACCAGTGACCAGCGAAATTGACCAGTGACCAGCGAAAGTGACCAGTGACGAGTGACCTGTGACAAGTGACCAGTGACCAGCGACCAGTGACCAGTGACCAGTGACCAGTGACCAGTGACCAGCGAAAGTGACCAGGGACCAGTGACCAGTGACCAGTGACCAGTGACCAGTGACCAGTGACCAGTGACCAGCGACCAGTGACCAGCGACCATTGACCAGTGACCAGTGACCAGCAAAAATGACCAGTGACCAGTGACCAGCAAAAATGACCAGTGACCAGTGACCAGTGACCAGTGACCAGTGAACAGTGACCAGCGAAATTGACCAGTTTCCAGTCACCAGTGACAAGTGACCAGTGACCAGTGACCAGCGACCAGTGACCAGTGACAAGTGACAAGTGACCAGTGACCAGTGACCAGCGAAAGTGACAAGTGACCAGTGACCAGTGACCAGTGACCAGTGACCAGTGACCAGTGACCAGTGACCAGTGACCAGCGAAAGTGACCAGTGACCAGTGACCAGTGACCAGTGACCAGTGACCAGTGACCAGTGACCAGCGAAGGTGACCAGTGACCAGTGAACAGTGACCAGCGAAATTGACCAGTTTCCAGTGACCAGTGACCAGCGAAAGTGACCAGTGAACAGTGACCAGCGAAATTGACCAGTGACCATTGACCAGTGACCAGCGAAAGTGACCAGTGACGAGTGACCAGTGACAAGTGACCAGTGACAAGTGACCAGTGACCACTGACCAGTGACCAGTGACCAGTGACCAGTGACCAGTGACCAGTGACCAGTGACCAGCGAAAGTGACCAGCGAAGGTGACCAGTGACCAGTGAACAGTGACCAGCGAAATTGACCAGTTTCCAGTGACCAGTGACCAGCGAAAGTGACCAGTGAACAGTGACCAGCGAAATTGAACAGTGACCATTGACCAGTGACAAGCGAAAGTGACCAGTGACGAGTGACCAGTGACAAGTGACCAGTGACAAGTGACCAGTGACCACTGACCAGTGACCAGTGACCACTGACCAGTCACCAGTGACCAGTCACCAGGGACCAGTGACCAGCGAAAGTGACCAGTGACCAGTGACTAGCCAAATTGAGCAGTGAGCAGTGACCAGTGACCAGTGACCAGTGACCAGTGACCAGTGACCAGCGAAATTGACCAGTGACCATTGACCAGTGACCAGCGAAAGTGACCAGTGACGAGTGACCTGTGACAAGTGACCAGTGACCAGCGACCAGTGACCAGTGACCAGTGACCAGTGACCAGTGACCAGTGACCAGCGAAAGTGACCAGTGACCAGTGACCAGTGACCAGCGAAATCGACCAGTGACCAGTGACCAGAGACCAGTGACTAGCCAAATTGACCAGAGACCAGTGACCAGTGACCAGTGACCAGCGGTAGTGACCAGTGATCAGTGACCGTTGAACAGTGACCAGTGACCAGTGACCAGTGACCAGCGAAAGTGACCAGGGACCAGTGACCAGTGACCAGTGACCAGTGACCAGTGACCAGCGAAAGTGACCAGGGACCAGTGACCAGTGACCAGTGACCAGTGACCAGTGACCAGTGACCAGTGACCAGTGACCAGTGACCAGTGACCAGTGACAAGTGACCAGTGACCAGCGACCAGTGACCAGTGACCAGTGACCATTGACCAGTGACCAGTGACCAGTGACCAGCGAACGTGACCAGGGACCAGTGACCAGTGACCAGTGACCAGTGACCAGTGACCAGCGAAAGTGACCAGGGACCAGCGACCAGTGACCAGTGACCAGTGACCAGTGACCAGTGACCAGTGACCAGTGACCAGTGACCAGTGACCATTGACCAGTGACCAGTGACCAGCAAAAATGACCAGTGACCAGTGACCAGTGACCAGTGACCTGTGACCAGCAAAAATGACCAGTGACCAGTGACCAGTGACCAGTGACCAGCGAAAGTGACAAGTGACCAGTGACCATTGACCAGTGACCAGTGACCAGTGACCAGTGACCAGCGACCAGTGACCAGTGACCATTGACCAGTGACCAGTGACCAGTGACCAGCGAAAGTGACCAGTGACCAGTGACCAGTGACCAGTGACCAGTGACCAGTGACCAGTGACCAGTGACCAGTGACCAGTGACCAGTTACAAGTGACCAGTGACCAGCGACCAGTAACCAGTGACGAGCGACCAGTGACCAGTGACCATTGACCAGTGACCAGTGACCAGTGACCAGCGAAAGTGACCAGGGACCAGTGACCAGTGACCAGTGACCAGCGAAAGTGACCAGTGACCAGTGACCAGTGACCATTGACCAGTGACCAGTGACCAGTGACCAGCGAAAGTGACCAGTGACCAGTGAACAGTGACCAGTGACCAGCGAAATTGACCAGTGACCAGCGAAAGTGACCAGTGACGAGTGACCTGTGACAAGTGACCAGTGACCAGCGACCAGTGACCAGTGACCAGTGACCAGTGACCAGTGACCAGCGAAAGTGACCAGGGACCAGTCACCAGTGACAATTGACCAGTGACCAGTGACCAGTGACCAGCGAAAGTGACAAGTGACCAGTGACCAGTGACCAGTGACCAGTGACCAGCGAAAGTGACCAGTGACCAGTGACCAGTGACCAGTGACCAGTGACCAGCGAAAGTGACCAGGGACCAGCGACCAGTGACCAGTGACCAGTGACCAGTGACCAGTGACCAGTGACCAGTGACCAGTGACCAGTGACCAGTGACCAGTGACCAGTGACCATTGACCAGTGACCAGTGACCAGCAAAAATGACCAGTGACCAGTGACCAGTGACCAGTGACCAGTGACCAGCAAAAATGACCAGTGATCAGTGACCAGTGACCAGTGACCAGCGAAAGTGACAAGTGACCAGTGACCATTGACCAGTGACCAGTGACCAGTGACCTGTGACCAGCGACCAGTGACCAGTGACCATTGACCAGTGACCAGTGACCAGTGACCAGCGAAAGTGACCAGTGACCAGTGACCAGTGACCAGTGACCAGTGACCAGTGACCAGAGACCAGTGACCAGTGACCAGTGACCAGCGACCAGTGACCAGTGACGAGCGACCAGTGACCAGTGACCATTGACCAGCGAAAGTGACCAGGGACCAGTGACCAGTGACCAGTGACCAGCGAAAGTGACCAGTGACGAGTGACCTGTGACAAGTGACCAGTGACCAGCGACCAGTGACCAGTGACCAGTGACCAGTGACCAGTGACCAGCGAAAGTGACCAGGGACCAGTGACCAGTGACCAGTGACCAGAGACCAGTGACCAGTGACCAGCGACCAGTGACCAGTGACCATTGACCAGTGACCAGTGACCAGCAAAAATGACCAGTGACCAGTGACCAGCAAAAATGACCAGTGACCAGTGACCAGTGACCAGTGACCAGCGAAAGTGACAAGTGACCAGCGAAAGTGACCAGTGACCAGTGAACAGTGACCAGCGAAATTGACCAGTTTCCAGTCACCAGTGACAAGTGACCAGTGACCAGTGACCAGCGACCAGTGACCAGTGACAAGTGACAAGTGACCAGTGACCAGTGACCAGCGAAAGTGACAAGTGACCAGTGACCAGTGACCAGTGACCAGTGACCAGTGACCAGTGACCAGTGACCAGTGACCAGTGACCAGTGACCAGTGACCAGTGACCAGTGACCAGTGACCAGTTACAAGTGACCAGTGACCAGCGACCAGTGACCAGTAACGAGCGACCAGTGACCAGTGACCATTGACCAGTGACCAGTGACCAGTGACCAGCGAAAGTGACCAGGGACCAGTGACCAGTGACCAGTGACCAGCGAAAGTGACCAGTGATCAGTGACCAGTGACCAGTGACCAGCGGTAGTGACCAGTGATCAGTGACCAGTGAACAGTGACCAGTGACCAGCGAAATTGACCAGTGACCAGCGAAAGTGACCAGTCACGAGTGACCTGTGACAAGTGACCAGTGACCAGCGACCAGTGACCAGTGACCAGTGACCAGTGACCAGTGACCAGTGACCAGCGAAAGTGACCAGGGACCAGTGACCAGTGACCAGTGACCAGTGACCAGTGACCAGCGACCAGTGACCAGTGACCATTGACCAGTGACCAGTGACCAGCAAAAATGACCAGTGACCAGTGACCAGCAAAAATGACCAGTGACCAGTGACCAGTGACCAGTGACCAGCGAAAGTGACAAGTGACCAGTGACCATTGACCAGTGACCAGTGACCAGCGAAAGTGACCAGTGACCAGTGAACAGTGACCAGCGAAATTGACCAGTTTCCAGTCACCAGTGACAAGTGACCAGTGACCAGTGACCAGCGACCAGTGACCAGTGACAAGTGACAAGTGACCAGTGACCAGTGACCAGCGAAAGTGACAAGTGACCAGTGACCAGTGACCAGTGACCAGTGACCAGTGACCAGTGACCAGTGACCAGCGAAAGTGACCAGTGAACAGTGACCAGCGAAATTGACCAGTGACCATTGACCAGTGACCAGCGCAAGTGACCAGTGACGAGTGACCAGTGTCAAGTGACCAGTGACAAGTGACCAGTGACCACTGACCAGTGACCAGTGACCACTGACCAGTCACCACTGACCAGTGACCAGCGAAAGTGACCAGTGACCAGTGACCAGTGACCAGTGACTAGCCAAATTGAGCAGTGAGCAGTGACCAGTGACCAGTGACCAGTGACCAGTGACCAGTGACCAGTGACCAGTGACCATTGACCAGTGACCAGTGACCAGTGACCAGTGACCAGCGAAATTGACCAGTGACCATTGACCAGTGACCAGGGAAAGTGACCAGTGACGAGTGACCTGTGACAAGTGACCAGTGACCAGCGACCAGTGACCAGTGACCAGTGACCAGTGACCAGTGACCAGTGACCAGCGAAAGTGACCAGTGACCAGTGACCAGTGACCAGCGAAATCGACCAGTGACCAGTGACCAGAGACCAGTGACTAGCCAAATTGACCAGAGACCAGTGACCAGTGACCAGTGACCAGCGGTAGTGACCAGTAATCAGTGACCGTTGAACAGTGACCAGTGACCAGTGACCAGTGACCAGCGAAAGTGACCAGGGACCATTGACCAGTGACCAGTGACCAGTGACCACTGACCATTGACCAGTGACCAGTGACCAGTGACCAGTGACCAGTGCCCAGTGACCAATGACTAGCCAAATTGAGCAGTGAGCAGTGACCAGTGACCAGTGACCAGTGACCAGTGACCAGTGACCAGTGACCAGTGACCAGTGACCAGTGACCAGTGACCAGTGACCTGCGAAATTGACCAGTGACCATTGACCAGTGACCAGCGAAAGTGACCAGTGACGAGTGACCTGTGACAAGTGACCAGTGACCAGCGACCAGTGACCAGTGACCAGTGACCAGTGACCAGTGACCAGTGACCAGCGAAAGTGACCAGTGACCAGTGACCAGTGACCAGCGAAATCGACCAGTGACCAGTGACCAGAGACCAGTGACTAGCCAAATTGACCAGAGACCAGTGACCAGTGACCAGTGACCAGCGGTAGTGACCAGTGATCAGTGACCGTTGAACAGTGACCTGTGACCAGTGACCAGTGACCAGCGAAAGTGACCAGGGACCAGTGACCAGTGACCAGTGACCAGTGACCACTGACCATTGACCAGTGACCAGTGACCAGTGACCAGTGACCAGTGACCAGCGACCAGTGACCATTGACCATTGACCAGTGACCAGTGACCAGCAAAAATGACCAGTGACCAGTGACCAGTGACCAGTGACCAGTGACCAGTTACAAGTGACCAGTGACAAGCGACCAGTGACCAGTGACGAGCGACCAGTGATCAGTGACCATTGACCAGTGACCAGTGACCAGTGACCAGCGAAAGTGACCAGGGACCAGTGACCAGTGACCAGTGACCAGTGACCAGTGACCAGTGACCAGTGACCAGTGACCAGTGACCAGTGACCAGTGACCAGTGACAAGTGACCAGTGACCAGCGACCAGTGACCAGTGACCAGTGACCATTGACCAGTGACCAGTGACCAGTGACCAGCGAACGTGACCAGGGACCAGTGACCAGTGACCAGTGACCAGTGACCAGTGACCAGCGAAAGTGACCAGTGACCAGTGACCAGTGACCAGTGACCAGTGACCAGTGACCAGTGACCAGTGACTAGTGACCATTGACCAGTGACCAGTGACCAGCAAAAATGACCAGTGACCAGTGACCAGTGACCAGTGACCAGTGACCAGTGACCAGCAAAAATGACCAGTGACCAGTGACCAGTGACCAGTGACCAGCGAAAGTGACAAGTGACCAGTGACCATTGACCAGTGACCAGTGACCAGTGACCAGTGACCAGCGACCAGTGACCAGTGACCATTGACCAGTGACCAGTGCCCAGCGACCAGCGAAAGTGACCAGTGACCAGTGACCAGTGACCAGTGACCAGTGACCAGTGACCAGTGACCAGTGACCAGTGACCAGTGACCAGTGACCAGTGACCAGTGACCAGTGACCAGTTACAAGTGACCAGTGACCAGCGACCAGTGACCAGTGACGAGCGACCAGTGACCAGTGACCATTGACCAGTGACCAGTGACCAGTGACCAGCGAAAGTGACCAGGGACCAGTGACCAGTGACCAGTGACCAGCGAAAGTGACCAGTGACCAGTGACCAGTGACCAGTGACCAGCGGTAGTGACCAGTGATCAGTGACCAGTGAACAGTGACCAGTGACCAGCGAAATTGACCAGTGACCAGCGAAAGTGACCAGTGACGAGTGACCTGTGACAAGTGACCAGTGACCAGCGACCAGTGACCAGTGACCAGTGACCAGTGACCAGTGACTAGCCAAATTGACCAGAGACCAGTGACCAGTGACCAGTGACCAGCGGTAGTGACCAGTGATCAGTGACCGTTGAACAGTGACCAGTGACCAGTGACCAGTGACCAGCGAAAGTGACCAGGGACCAGTGACCAGTGACCAGTGACCAGTGACCACTGACCATTGACCAGTGACCAGTGACCAGTGACCAGCGAAAGTGACCAGTGACCAGTGACCAGTGACCAGTGACCAGTGACCAGTAGCCAGTGACCAGTGACCAGCCAAAGTGACAAGTGACCAGTGACCAGTGACCAGTGACCAGTGACCAGTGACCAGTGACCAGTGACCAGTGACCAGTGACCAGCGAAGGTGACCAGTGACCAGTGAACAGTGACCAGCGAAAGTGACCAGTGACCAGTGACCAGTGACCAGTGACCAGCGGTAGTGACCAGTGATCAGTGACCAGTGAACAGTGACCAGTGACCAGCGAAATTGACCAGTGACCAGCGAAAGTGACCAGTGACGAGTGACCTGTGACAAGTGACCAGTGACCAGCGACCAGTGACCAGTGACCAGTGACCAGTGACCAGTGACCAGCGAAAGTGACCAGGGACCAGTGACCAGTGACCAGTGACCAGTGACCAGTGACCAGTGACCAGCGACCAGTGACCAGCGACCATTGACCAGTGACCAGTGACCAGCAAAAATGACCAGTGACCAGTGACCAGCAAAAATGACCAGTGACCAGTGACCAGTGACCAGTGACCAGTGAACAGTGACCAGCGAAATTGACCAGTTTCCAGTCACCAGTGACAAGTGACCAGTGACCAGTGACCAGCGACCAGTGACCAGTGACAAGTGACAAGTGACCAGTGACCAGTGACCAGCGAAAGTGACAAGTGACCAGTGACCAGTGACCAGTGACCAGTGACCAGTGACCAGTGACCAGTGACCAGTGACAAGCGAAAGTGACCAGTGACCAGTGACCAGTGACCAGTGACCAGTGACCAGTGACCAGTAGCCAGTGACCAGTGACCAGCCAAAGTGACAAGTGACCAGTGACCAGTGACCAGTGACCAGTGACCAGTGACCAGTGACCAGTGACCAGTGACCAGTGACCAGCGAAGGTGACCAGTGACCAGTGAACAGTGACCAGCGAAATTGACCAGTTTCCAGTGACCAGTGACCAGCGAAAGTGACCAGTGAACAGTGACCAGCGAAATTGACCAGTGACCATTGACCAGTGACCAGCGAAAGTGACCAGTGACGAGTGACCAGTGACAAGTGACCAGTGACAAGTGACCAGTGACCACTGACCAGTGACCAGTGACCAGTGACCAGTGACCAGTGACCAGTGACCAGTGACCAGCGAAAGTGACCAGTGAACAGTGACCAGCGAAATTGACCAGTGACCATTGACCAGTGACCAGCGAAAGTGAACAGTGACCAGTGACCAGTGACCAGTGACCAGTGACCAGTAGCCAGTGACCAGTGACCATTGAAAGTGACAAGTGACCAGTGACCAGTGACCAGTGACCAGTGACCAGTGACCAGTGACCAGTGACCAGTGACCAGTGACCAGTGACCAGTGACCAGTGACCAGTGACCAGTGACCAGCGAAGGTGACCAGTGACCAGTGAACAGTGACCAGCGAAATTGACCAGTTTCCAGTGACCAGTGACCAGCGAAAGTGACCAGTGAACAGTGACCAGCGAAATTGACCAGTGACCATTGACCAGTGACCAGCGAAAGTGACCAGTGACGAGTGACCAGTGACAAGTGACCAGTGACAAGTGACCAGTGACCACTGACCAGTGACCAGTGACCAGTGACCAGTGACCAGTGACCAGTGACCAGTGACCAGCGAAGGTGACCAGTGACCAGTGAACAGTGACCAGCGAAATTGACCAGTTTCCAGTGACCAGTGACCAGCGAAAGTGACCAGTGAACAGTGACCAGCGAAATTGACCAGTGACCATTGACCAGTGACAAGCGAAAGTGACCAGTGACGAGTGACCAGTGACAAGTGACCAGTGACAAGTGACCAGTGACCACTGACCAGTGACCAGTGACCACTGACCAGTCACCAGTGACCAGTCACCAGGGACCAGTGACCAGCGAAAGTGACCAGTGACCAGTGACTAGCCAAATTGAGCAGTGAGCAGTGACCAGTGACCAGTGACCAGTGACCAGTGACCAGTGACCAGTGACCAGTGACCAGCGAAATTGACCAGTGACCATTGACCAGTGACCAGCGAAAGTGACCAGTGACGAGTGACCTGTGACAAGTGACCAGTGACCAGCGACCAGTGACCAGTGACCAGCGAAAGTGACCATTGACCAGTGACCAGTGACCAGCGAAATCGACCAGTGACCAGTGACCAGAGATCAGTGACTAGCCAAATTGACCAGAGACCAGTGACCAGTGACCAGTGACCAGCGGTAGTGACCAGTGACGAGTGACCAGTGACAAGTGACCAGTGACCACTGACCAGTGACCAGTGACCAGTGACCAGTGACCAGTGACCAGTGACCAGTGACCAGCGAAAGTGACCAGTGAACAGTGACCAGCGAAATTGACCAGTGACCATTGACCAGTGACCAGCGAAAGTGACCAGGGACCAGTGACCAGTGACCAGTGACCAGTGACCAGTGACCAGTGACCAGCGACCAGTGACCAGCGACCATTGACCAGTGACCAGTGACCAGCAAAAATGACCAGTGACCAGTGACCAGCAAAAATGACCAGTGACCAGTGACCAGTGACCAGTGACCAGTGAACAGTGACCAGCGAAATTGACCAGTTTCCAGTCACCAGTGACAAGTGACCAGTGACCAGTGACCAGCGACCAGTGACCAGTGACAAGTGACAAGTGACCAGTGACCAGTGACCAGCGAAAGTGAAAAGTGACCAGTGACCAGTGACCAGTGACCAGTGACCAGTGACCAGTGACCAGTGACCAGTGACAAGCGAAAGTGACCAGTGACCAGTGACCAGTGACCAGTGACCAGTGACCAGTGACCAGTAGCCAGTGACCAGTGACCAGCCAAAGTGACAAGTGACCAGTGACCAGTGACCAGTGACCAGTGACCAGTGACCAGTGACCAGTGACCAGTGACCAGTGACCAGCGAAGGTGACCAGTGACCAGTGAACAGTGACCAGCGAAATTGACCAGTTTCCAGTGACCAGTGACCAGCGAAAGTGACCAGTGAACAGTGACAAGCGAAATTGACCAGTGACCATTGACCAGTGACCAGCGAAAGTGACCAGTGACGAGTGACCAGTGACAAGTGACCAGTGACAAGTGACCAGTGACCACTGACCAGTGACCAGTGACCAGTGACCAGTGACCAGTGACCAGTGACCAGTGACCAGCGAAAGTGACCAGTGAACAGTGACCAGCGAAATTGACCAGTGACCATTGACCAGTGACCAGCGAAAGTGAACAGTGACCAGTGACCAGTGACCAGTGACCAGTGACCAGTAGCCAGTGACCAGTGACCATTGAAAGTGACAAGTGACCAGTGACCAGTGACCAGTGACCAGTGACCAGTGACCAGTGACCAGTGACCAGTGACCAGTGACCAGTGACCAGTGACCAGTGACCAGTGACCAGTGACCAGCGAAGGTGACCAGTGACCAGTGAACAGTGACCAGCGAAATTGACCAGTTTCCAGTGACCAGTGACCAGCGAAAGTGACCAGTGAACAGTGACCAGCGAAATTGACCAGTGACCATTGACCAGTGACCAGCGAAAGTGACCAGTGACGAGTGACCAGTGACAAGTGACCAGTGACAAGTGACCAGTGACCACTGACCAGTGACCAGTGACCAGTGACCAGTGACCAGTGACCAGTGACCAGTGACCAGCGAAGGTGACCAGTGACCAGTGAACAGTGACCAGCGAAATTGACCAGTTTCCAGTGACCAGTGACCAGCGAAAGTGACCAGTGAACAGTGACCAGCGAAATTGACCAGTGACCATTGACCAGTGACAAGCGAAAGTGACCAGTGACGAGTGACCAGTGACAAGTGACCAGTGACAAGTGACCAGTGACCACTGACCAGTGACCAGTGACCACTGACCAGTCACCAGTGACCAGTCACCAGGGACCAGTGACCAGCGAAAGTGACCAGTGACCAGTGACTAGCCAAATTGAGCAGTGAGCAGTGACCAGTGACCAGTGACCAGTGACCAGTGACCAGTGACCAGTGACCAGTGACCAGCGAAATTGACCAGTGACCATTGACCAGTGACCAGCGAAAGTGACCAGTGACGAGTGACCTGTGACAAGTGACCAGTGACCAGCGACCAGTGACCAGTGACCAGCGAAAGTGACCAGTGACCAGTGACCAGTGACCAGCGAAATCGACCAGTGACCAGTGACCAGAGATCAGTGACTAGCCAAATTGACCAGAGACCAGTGACCAGTGACCAGTGACCAGCGGTAGTGACCAGTGATCAGTGACCAGTGAACAGTGACCAGTGACCAGTGACCAGTGACCAGTGACCAGCGAAAGTGACCAGGGACCAGTGACCAGTGACCAGTGACCAGTGACCACTGACCATTGACCAGTGACCAGTGACCAGTGACCAGTGACCAGTGACCAGTGACCAGTGACCAGCGACCAGTGACCAGTGACCATTGACCAGTGACCAGTGACCAGCAAAAATGACCAGTGACCAGTGACCAGTGACCAGTGACCAGTGACCAGTGACCAGCGAAAGTGACAAGTGACCAGTGACCAGTGACCAGTGACCAGTGACCAGTGACCAGTGACCAGTGACCAGTGACCAGTGACCAGTGACCATTGACCAGTGACCAGTGACCAGCAAAAATGACCAGTGACCAGTGACCAGTGACCAGTGACCAGTGACCAGCAAAAATGACCAGTGACCAGTGACCAGTGAAAAGTGACCAGCGAAATTGACCAGTTTCCAGTGACCAGTGACCAGCGAAAGTGACCAGTGAACAGTGACCAGCGAAATTGACCAGTGACCAGTGACCAGTGACCAGCGACCAGTGACCAGTGACCATTGACCAGTGACCAGTGACCAGCAAAAATGACCAGTGACCAGTGACCAGCAAAAATGACCAGTGACCAGTGACCAGTGAACAGTGACCAGCGAAATTGACCAGTTTCCAGTCACCAGTGACAAGTGACCAGTGACCAGTGACCAGCGACCAGTGACCAGTGACAAGTGACAAGTGACCAGTGACCAGTGACCAGCGAAAGTGACAAGTGACCAGTGACCAGTGACCAGTGACCAGTGACCAGTGACCAGTGACCAGTGACCAGCGAAAGTGACCAGTGACCAGTGACCAGTGACCAGTGACCAGTGACCAGTAGCCAGTGACCAGTGACCAGCCAAAGTGACAAGTGACCAGTGACCAGTGACCAGTGACCAGTGACCAGTGACCAGTGACCAGTGACCAGTGACCAGTGACCAGCGAAGGTGACCAGTGACCAGTGAACAGTGACCAGCGAAAGTGACCAGTGACCAGTGACCAGTGACCAGTGACCAGCGGTAGTGACCAGTGATCAGTGACCAGTGAACAGTGACCAGTGACCAGCGAAATTGACCAGTGACCAGCGAAAGTGACCAGTGACGAGTGACCTGTGACAAGTGACCAGTGACCAGCGACCAGTGACCAGTGACCAGTGACCAGTGACCAGTGACCAGCGAAAGTGACCAGGGACCAGTGACCAGTGACCAGCGACCATTGACCAGTGACCAGTGACCAGCAAAAATGACCAGTGACCAGTGACCAGCAAAAATGACCAGTGACCAGTGACCAGTGACCAGTGACCAGTGAACAGTGACCAGCGAAATTGACCAGTTTCCAGTCACCAGTGACAAGTGACCAGTGACCAGTGACCAGCGACCAGTGACCAGTGACAAGTGACAAGTGACCAGTGACCAGTGACCAGCGAAAGTGACAAGTGACCAGTGACCAGTGACCAGTGACCAGTGACCAGTGACCAGTGACCAGTGACCAGTGACCAGCGAAAGTGACCAGTGACCAGTGACCAGTGACCAGTGACCAGTGACCAGTGACCAGTAGCCAGTGACCAGTGACCAGCCAAAGTGACAAGTGACCAGTGACCAGTGACCAGTGACCAGTGACCAGTGACCAGTGACCAGTGACCAGTGACCAGTGACCAGCGAAGGTGACCAGTGACCAGTGAACAGTGACCAGCGAAATTGACCAGTTTCCAGTGACCAGTGACCAGCGAAAGTGACCAGTGAACAGTGACCAGCGAAATTGACCAGTGACCCTTGACCAGTGACCAGCGAAAGTGACCAGTGACGAGTGACCAGTGACAAGTGACCAGTGACAAGTGACCAGTGACCACTGACCAGTGACCAGTGACCAGTGACCAGTGACCAGTGACCAGTGACCAGTGACCAGCGAAAGTGACCAGTGAACAGTGACCAGCGAAATTGACCAGTGACCATTGACCAGTGACCAGCGAAAGTGACCAGTGACCAGTGACCAGTGACCAGTGACCAGTGACCAGTAGCCAGTGACCAGTGACCATTGAAAGTGACAAGTGACCAGTGACCAGTGACCAGTGACCAGTGACCAGTGACCAGTGACCAGTGACCAGTGACCAGTGACCAGTGACCAGTGACCAGTGACCAGTGACCAGTGACCAGCGAAGGTGACCAGTGACCAGTGAACAGTGACCAGCGAAATTGACCAGTTTCCAGTGACCAGTGACCAGCGAAAGTGACCAGTGAACAGTGACCAGCGAAATTGACCAGTGACCATTGACCAGTGACCAGCGAAAGTGACCAGTGACGAGTGACCAGTGACAAGTGACCAGTGACAAGTGACCAGTGACCACTGACCAGTGACCAGTGACCAGTGACCAGTGACCAGTGACCAGTGACCAGTGACCAGCGAAGGTGACCAGTGACCAGTGAACAGTGACCAGCGAAATTGACCAGTTTCCAGTGACCAGTGACCAGCGAAAGTGACCAGTGAACAGTGACCAGCGAAATTGACCAGTGACCATTGACCAGTGACAAGCGAAAGTGACCAGTGACGAGTGACCAGTGACAAGTGACCAGTGACAAGTGACCAGTGACCACTGACCAGTGACCAGTGACCACTGACCAGTCACCAGTGACCAGTCACCAGGGACCAGTGACCAGCGAAAGTGACCAGTGACCAGTGACTAGCCAAATTGAGCAGTGAGCAGTGACCAGTGACCAGTGACCAGTGACCAGTGACCAGTGACCAGTGACCAGTGACCAGCGAAATTGACCAGTGACCATTGACCAGTGACCAGCGAAAGTGACCAGTGACGAGTGACCTGTGACAAGTGACCAGTGACCAGCGACCAGTGACCAGTGACCAGCGAAAGTGACCAGTGACCAGTGACCAGTGACCAGCGAAATCGACCAGTGACCAGTGACCAGAGATCAGTGACTAGCCAAATTGACCAGAGACCAGTGACCAGTGACCAGTGACCAGCGGTAGTGACCAGTGATCAGTGACCAGTGAACAGTGACCAGTGACCAGTGACCAGTGACCAGTGACCAGCGAAAGTGACCAGGGACCAGTGACCAGTGACCAGTGACCAGTGACCACTGACCATTGACCAGTGACCAGTGACCAGTGACCAGTGACCAGTGACCAGTGACCAGTGACCAGCGACCAGTGACCAGTGACCATTGACCAGTGACCAGTGACCAGCAAAAATGACCAGTGACCAGTGACCAGTGACCAGTGACCAGTGACCAGTGACCAGCGAAAGTGACAAGTGACCAGTGACCAGTGACCAGTGACCAGTGACCAGCAAAAATGACCAGTGACCAGTGACCAGTGACCAGTGACCAGCGAAAGTGACAAGTGACCAGTGACCATTGACCAGTGACCAGTGACCAGTGACCAGTGACCAGCGACCAGTGACCAGTGACCATTGACCAGTGACCAGTGACCAGTGACCAGCGAAAGTGACCAGTGACCAGTGACCAGTGACCAGTGACCAGTGACCAGTGACCAGTGACCAGTGACCAGTGACCAGTGACCAGTGACCAGTGACCAGTGACCAGCGACCAGTGACCAGTGACCATTGTCCAGTGACCAGTGACCAGCAAAAATGACCAGTGACCAGTGACCAGCAAAAATGACCAGTGACCAGTGACCAGTGACCAGTGACCAGCGAAAGTGACAAGTGACCAGCGAAAGTGACCAGTGACCAGTGACCAGTGACCAGTGACCAGTGACCAGTAGCCAGTGACCAGTGACCAGCGAAAGTGACAAGTGACCAGTGACCAGTGACCAGTGACCAGTGACCAGTGACCAGTGACCAGTGACCAGTGACCAGTGACCAGTGACCAGTGACCAGTGACCAGCGAAGGTGACCAGTGACCAGTGAACAGTGACCAGCGAAATTGACCAGTTTCCAGTGACCAGTGACCAGTGACCAGCGAAAGTGACCAGTGAACAGTGACCAGCGAAATTGACCAGTGACCATTGACCAGTGACCAGCGAAAGTGACCAGTGACGAGTGACCAGTGAGAAGTGACCAGTGACAAGTGACCAGTGACAAGTGACCAGTGACAAGTGACCAGTGACCAGTGACCAGTGACCAGTGACCAGCGAAGGTGACCAGTGACCAGTGAACAGTGACCAGCGAAATTGACCAGTTTCCAGTGACCAGTGACCAGCGAAAGTGACCAGTGAACAGTGACCAGCGAAATTGAACAGTGACCATTGACCAGTGACAAGCGAAAGTGACCAGTGACGAGTGACCAGTGACAAGTGACCAGTGACAAGTGACCAGTGACCACTGACCAGTGACGAGTGACCACTGACCAGTCACCAGTGACCAGTCACCAGGGACCAGTGACCAGCGAAAGTGACCAGTGACCAGTGACTAGCCAAATTGAGCAGTGAGCAGTGACCAGTGACCAGTGACCAGTGACCAGTGACCAGTGACCAGTGACCAGTGACCAGCGAAATTGACCAGTGACCATTGACCAGTGACCAGCGAATGTGACCAGTGACGAGTGACCTGTGACAAGTGACCAGTGACCAGCGACCAGTGACCAGTGACCAGTGACCAGTGACCAGTGACCAGTGACCAGCGAAAGTGACCAGTGACCAGTGACCAGTGACCAGCGAAATCGACCAGTGACCAGTGACCAGAGACCAGTGACTAGCCAAATTGACCAGAGACCAGTGACCAGTGACCAGTGACCAGCGGTAGTGACCAGTGATCAGTGACCGTTGAACAGTGACCAGTGACCAGCGAAAGTGACCAGGGACCAGTGACCAGTGACCAGTGACCAGTGACCACTGACCATTGACCAGTGACCAGTGACCAGTGACCAGTGACCAGTGACCAGTGACCAGCGGCCAGTGACCAGTGACCATTGACCAGTGACCAGTGACCAGCAAAAATGACCAGTGACCAGTGACCAGTGACCAGTGACCAGTTACAAGTGACCAGTGACCAGCGACCAGTGACCAGTGACGAGCGACCAGTGACCAGTGACCATTGACCAGTGACCAGTGACCAGTGACCAGCGAAAGTGACCAGGGACCAGTGACCAGTGACCAGTGACCAGTGACCAGTGACCAGTGACCAGTGACCAGTGACCAGTGACCAGTGACCAGTGACCAGTGACCAGTGACCAGTGACAAGTGACCAGTGACCAGCGAGCAGTGACCAGTGACCATTGACCAGTGACCAGTGACCAGTGACCAGCGAACGTGACCAGGGACCAGTGACCAGTGACCAGTGACCAGTGACCAGTGACCAGTGACCAGTGACCAGTGACAAGTGACCAGTGACCAGCGACCAGTGACCAGTGACCAGTGACCAGTGACCAGTGACCAGTGACCATTGACCAGCGAAGGTGACCAGTGACCAGTGAACAGTGACCAGCGAAATTGACCAGTTTCCAGTGACCAGTGACCAGCGAAAGTGACCAGTGAACAGTGACCAGCGAAATTGACCAGTGACCATTGACCAGTGACCAGCGAAAGTGACCAGTGACGAGTGACCAGTGACAAGTGACCAGTGACCACTGACCAGTGACCAGTGACCAGTGACCAGTGACCAGTGACCAGTGACCAGTGACCAGCGAAAGTGACCAGTGAACAGTGACCAGCGAAATTGACCAGTGACCATTGACCAGTGACCAGCGAAAGTGACCAGTGACCAGTGACCAGTGACCAGTGACCAGTGACCAGTAGCCAGTGACCAGTGACCAGCGAAAGTGACAAGTGACCAGTGACCAGTGACCAGTGACCAGTGACCAGTGACCAGTGACCAGCGAAGGTGACCAGTGACCAGTGAACAGTGACCAGCGAAATTGACCAGTTTCCAGTGACCAGTGACCAGCGAAAGTGACCAGTGAAGAGTGACCAGCGAAATTGACCAGTGACCATTGACCAGTGACCAGCGAAAGTGACCAGTGACGAGTGACCAGTGACAAGTGACCAGTGACAAGTGACCAGTGACAAGTGACCAGTGACCACTGACCAGTGACCAGTGACCAGTGACCAGTGACCAGTGACCAGTGACCAGTGACCAGTGACCAGTGACCAGCGAAGGTGACCAGTGACCAGTGAACAGTGACCAGCGAAATTGACCAGTTTCCAGTGACCAGTGACCAGCGAATGTGACCAGTGAACAGTGACCAGCGAAATTGAACAGTGACCATTGACCAGTGACAAGCGAAAGTGACCAGTGACGAGTGACCAGTGACAAGTGACCAGTGACAAGTGACCAGTGACCACTGACCAGTGACCAGTGACCACTGACCAGTCACCAGTGACCAGTCACCAGGGACCAGTGACCAGCGAAAGTGACCAGTGACCAGTGACTAGCCAAATTGAGCAGTGAGCAGTGACCAGTGACCAGTGACCAGTGACCAGCGAAAGTGACCAGTGAACAGTGACCAGCGAAATTGACCAGTGACCATTGACCAGTGACCAGCGAAAGTGACCAGTGACGAGTGACCAGTGACAAGTGACCAGTGACAAGTGACCAGTGACCACTGACCAGTGACCAGTGACCAGTGACCAGTGACCAGTGACCAGTGACCAGTGACCAGCGAAAGTGACCAGTGAACAGTGACCAGCGAAATTGACCAGTGACCATTGACCAGTGACCAGCGAAAGTGACCAGTGACCAGTGACCAGTGACCAGTGACCAGTGACCAGTAGCCAGTGACCAGTGACCAGCGAAAGTGACAAGTGACCAGTGACCAGTGACCAGTGACCAGTGACCAGTGACCAGTGACCAGTGACCAGTGACCAGCGAAATTGACCAGTGACCATTGACCAGTGACCAGCGAATGTGACCAGTGACGAGTGACCTGTGACAAGTGACCAGTGACCAGCGACCAGTGACCAGTGACCAGTGACCAGTGACCAGTGACCAGTGACCAGCGAAAGTGACCAGTGACCAGTGACCAGTGACCAGCGAAATCGACCAGTGACCAGTGACCAGAGACCAGTGACTAGCCAAATTGACCAGAGACCAGTGACCAGTGACCAGTGACCAGCGGTAGTGACCAGTGATCAGTGACCGTTGAACAGTGACCAGTGACCAGCGAAAGTGACCAGGGACCAGTGACCAGTGACCAGTGACCAGTGACCACTGACCATTGACCAGTGACCAGTGACCAGTGACCAGTGACCAGTGACCAGTGACCAGTGACCAGCGACCAGTGACCAGTGACCATTGACCAGTGACCAGTGACCAGCAAAAATGACCAGTGACCAGTGACCAGTGACCAGTGACCAGTTACAAGTGACCAGTGACCAGCGACCAGTGACCAGTGACGAGCGACCAGTGACCAGTGACCATTGACCAGTGACCAGTGACCAGTGACCAGCGAAAGTGACCAGGGACCAGTGACCAGTGACCAGTGACCAGTGACCAGTGACCAGTGACCAGTGACCAGTGACCAGTGACCAGTGACCAGTGACCAGTGACCAGTGACCAGTGACCAGTGACCAGTGACAAGTGACCAGTGACCAGCGAGCAGTGACCAGTGACCATTGACCAGTGACCACTGACCAGTGACCAGCGAACGTGACCAGGGACCAGTGACCAGTGACCAGTGACCAGTGACCAGTGACCAGTGACCAGTGACCAGTGACAAGTGACCAGTGACCAGCGACCAGTGACCAGTGACCAGTGACCAGTGACCAGTGACCAGTGACCATTGACCAGCGAAGGTGACCAGTGACCAGTGAACAGTGACCAGCGAAATTGACCAGTTTCCAGTGACCAGTGACCAGCGAAAGTGACCAGTGAACAGTGACCAGCGAAATTGACCAGTGACCATTGACCAGTGACCAGCGAAAGTGACCAGTGACGAGTGACCAGTGACAAGTGACCAGTGACAAGTGACCAGTGACCAGTGACCAGTGACCAGTGACCAGTGACCAGTGACCAGTGACCAGTGACCAGTGACCAGCGAAAGTGACCAGTGAACAGTGACCAGCGAAATTGACCAGTGACCATTGACCAGTGACCAGCGAAAGTGACCAGTGACCAGTGACCAGCGACCAGTGACCAGTGACCAGCGAAAGTGACCAGTGACCAGTGACCAGTGACCAGCGAAATCGACCAGTGACCAGTGACCAGAGATCAGTGACTAGCCAAATTGACCAGAGACCAGTGACCAGTGACCAGTGACCAGCGGTAGTGACCAGTGATCAGTGACCAGTGAACAGTGACCAGTGACCAGTGACCAGTGACCAGTGACCAGCGAAAGTGACCAGGGACCAGTGACCAGTGACCAGTGACCAGTGACCACTGACCATTGACCAGTGACCAGTGACCAGTGACCAGTGACCAGTGACCAGTGACCAGTGACCAGCGACCAGTGACCAGTGACCATTGACCAGTGACCAGTGACCAGCAAAAATGACCAGTGACCAGTGACCAGCGAAAGTGACAAGTGACCAGTGACCAGTGACCAGTGACCAGTGACCAGTGACCAGTGACCAGTGACCAGTGACCATTGACCAGTGACCAGTGACCAGCAAAAATGACCAGTGACCAGTGACCAGTGACCAGTGACCAGTGACCAGCAAAAATGACCAGTGACCAGTGACCAGTGACCAGTGACCAGTGAAAAGTGACCAGCGAAATTGACCAGTTTCCAGTGACCAGTGACCAGCGAAAGTGACCAGTGAACAGTGACCAGCGAAATTGACCAGTGAGCAGTGACCAGTGACCAGCGACCAGTGACCAGTGACCATTGACCAGTGACCAGTGACCAGCAAAAATGACCAGTGACCAGTGACCAGCAAAAATGACCAGTGACCAGTGACCAGTGAACAGTGACCAGCGAAATTGACCAGTTTCCAGTCACCAGTGACAAGTGACCAGTGACCAGTGACCAGCGACCAGTGACCAGTGACAAGTGACAAGTGACCAGTGACCAGTGACCAGCGAAAGTGACAAGTGACCAGTGACCAGTGACCAGTGACCAGTGACCAGTGACCAGTGACCAGTGACCAGCGAAAGTGACCAGTGACCAGTGACCAGTGACCAGTGACCAGTGACCAGTAGCCAGTGACCAGTGACCAGCCAAAGTGACAAGTGACCAGTGACCAGTGACCAGTGACCAGTGACCAGTGACCAGTGACCAGTGACCAGTGACCAGTGACCAGCGAAGGTGACCAGTGACCAGTGAACAGTGACCAGCGAAAGTGACCAGTGACCAGTGACCAGTGACCAGTGACCAGCGGTAGTGACCAGTGATCAGTGACCAGTGAACAGTGACCAGTGACCAGCGAAATTGACCAGTGACCAGCGAAAGTGACCAGTGACGAGTGACCTGTGACAAGTGACCAGTGACCAGCGACCAGTGACCAGTGACCAGTGACCAGTGACCAGTGACCAGCGAAAGTGACCAGGGACCAGTGACCAGTGACCAGCGACCATTGACCAGTGACCAGTGACCAGCAAAAATGACCAGTGACCAGTGACCAGCAAAAATGACCAGTGACCAGTGACCAGTGACCAGTGACCAGTGAACAGTGACCAGCGAAATTGACCAGTTTCCAGTCACCAGTGACAAGTGACCAGTGACCAGTGACCAGCGACCAGTGACCAGTGACAAGTGACAAGTGACCAGTGACCAGTGACCAGCGAAAGTGACAAGTGACCAGTGACCAGTGACCAGTGACCAGTGACCAGTGACCAGTGACCAGTGACCAGTGACCAGCGAAAGTGACCAGTGACCAGTGACCAGTGACCAGTGACCAGTGACCAGTGACCAGTAGCCAGTGACCAGTGACCAGCCAAAGTGACAAGTGACCAGTGACCAGTGACCAGTGACCAGTGACCAGTGACCAGTGACCAGTGACCAGTGACCAGTGACCAGCGAAGGTGACCAGTGACCAGTGAACAGTGACCAGCGAAATTGACCAGTTTCCAGTGACCAGTGACCAGCGAAAGTGACCAGTGAACAGTGACCAGCGAAATTGACCAGTGACCCTTGACCAGTGACCAGCGAAAGTGACCAGTGACGAGTGACCAGTGACAAGTGACCAGTGACAAGTGACCAGTGACCACTGACCAGTGACCAGTGACCAGTGACCAGTGACCAGTGACCAGTGACCAGTGACCAGCGAAAGTGACCAGTGAACAGTGACCAGCGAAATTGACCAGTGACCATTGACCAGTGACCAGCGAAAGTGACCAGTGACCAGTGACCAGTGACCAGTGACCAGTGACCAGTAGCCAGTGACCAGTGACCATTGAAAGTGACAAGTGACCAGTGACCAGTGACCAGTGACCAGTGACCAGTGACCAGTGACCAGTGACCAGTGACCAGTGACCAGTGACCAGTGACCAGTGACCAGTGACCAGTGACCAGCGAAGGTGACCAGTGACCAGTGAACAGTGACCAGCGAAATTGACCAGTTTCCAGTGACCAGTGACCAGCGAAAGTGACCAGTGAACAGTGACCAGCGAAATTGACCAGTGACCATTGACCAGTGACCAGCGAAAGTGACCAGTGACGAGTGACCAGTGACAAGTGACCAGTGACAAGTGACCAGTGACCACTGACCAGTGACCAGTGACCAGTGACCAGTGACCAGTGACCAGTGACCAGTGACCAGCGAAGGTGACCAGTGACCAGTGAACAGTGACCAGCGAAATTGACCAGTTTCCAGTGACCAGTGACCAGCGAAAGTGACCAGTGAACAGTGACCAGCGAAATTGACCAGTGACCATTGACCAGTGACAAGCGAAAGTGACCAGTGACGAGTGACCAGTGACAAGTGACCAGTGACAAGTGACCAGTGACCACTGACCAGTGACCAGTGACCACTGACCAGTCACCAGTGACCAGTCACCAGGGACCAGTGACCAGCGAACGTGACCAGTGACCAGTGACTAGCCAAATTGAGCAGTGAGCAGTGACCAGTGACCAGTGACCAGTGACCAGTGACCAGTGACCAGTGACCAGCGAAATTGACCAGTGACCATTGACCAGTGACCAGCGAAAGTGACCAGTGACGAGTGACCTGTGACAAGTGACCAGTGACCAGCGACCAGTGACCAGTGACCAGCGAAAGTGACCAGTGACCAGTGACCAGTGACCAGCGAAATCGACCAGTGACCAGTGACCAGAGATCAGTGACTAGCCAAATTGACCAGAGACCAGTGACCAGTGACCAGTGACCAGTGACCAGTGACCAGTGACCAGTGACCAGTGACCAGTGACCAGTGACCAGTGACCAGTGACCAGTGACCAGTGACCAGCGAAGGTGACCAGTGACCAGTGAACAGTGACCAGCGAAATTGACCAGTTTCCAGTGACCAGTGACCAGCGAAAGTGACCAGTGAACAGTGACCAGCGAAATTGACCAGTGACCATTGACCAGTGACCAGCGAAAGTGACCAGTGACGAGTGACCAGTGACAAGTGACCAGTGACAAGTGACCAGTGACCACTGACCAGTGACCAGTGACCAGTGACCAGTGACCAGTGACCAGTGACCAGTGACCAGCGAAGGTGACCAGTGACCAGTGAACAGTGACCAGCGAAATTGACCAGTTTCCAGTGACCAGTGACCAGCGAAAGTGACCAGTGAACAGTGACCAGCGAAATTGACCAGTGACCATTGACCAGTGACAAGCGAAAGTGACCAGTGACGAGTGACCAGTGACAAGTGACCAGTGACAAGTGACCAGTGACCACTGACCAGTGACCAGTGACCACTGACCAGTCACCAGTGACCAGTCACCAGGGACCAGTGACCAGCGAAAGTGACCAGTGACCAGTGACTAGCCAAATTGAGCAGTGAGCAGTGACCAGTGACCAGTGACCAGTGACCAGTGACCAGTGACCAGTGACCAGCGAAATTGACCAGTGACCATTGACCAGTGACCAGCGAAAGTGACCAGTGACGAGTGACCTGTGACAAGTGACCAGTGACCAGCGACCAGTGACCAGTGACCAGCGAAAGTGACCAGTGACCAGTGACCAGTGACCAGCGAAATCGACCAGTGACCAGTGACCAGAGATCAGTGACTAGCCAAATTGACCAGAGACCAGTGACCAGTGACCAGTGACCAGCGGTAGTGACCAGTGATCAGTGACCAGTGAACAGTGACCAGTGACCAGTGACCAGTGACCAGTGACCAGCGAAAGTGACCAGGGACCAGTGACCAGTGACCAGTGACCAGTGACCACTGACCATTGACCAGTGACCAGTGACCAGTGACCAGTGACCAGTGACCAGTGACCAGTGACCAGCGACCAGTGACCAGTGACCATTGACCAGTGACCAGTGACCAGCAAAAATGACCAGTGACCAGTGACCAGTGACCAGTGACCAGTGACCAGTGACCAGCGAAAGTGACAAGTGACCAGTGACCAGTGACCAGTGACCAGTGACCAGCAAAAATGACCAGTGACCAGTGACCAGTGACCAGTGACCAGCGAAAGTGACAAGTGACCAGTGACCATTGACCAGTGACCAGTGACCAGTGACCAGTGACCAGCGACCAGTGACCAGTGACCATTGACCAGTGACCAGTGACCAGTGACCAGCGAAAGTGACCAGTGACCAGTGACCAGTGACCAGTGACCAGTGACCAGTGACCAGTGACCAGTGACCAGTGACCAGTGACCAGTGACCAGTGACCAGCGACCAGTGACCAGTGACCATTGTCCAGTGACCAGTGACCAGCAAAAATGACCAGTGACCAGTGACCAGCAAAAATGACCAGTGACCAGTGACCAGTGACCAGTGACCAGCGAAAGTGACAAGTGACCAGCGAAAGTGACCAGTGACCAGTGACCAGTGACCAGTGACCAGTGACCAGTAGCCAGTGACCAGTGACCAGCGAAAGTGACAAGTGACCAGTGACCAGTGACCAGTGACCAGTGACCAGTGACCAGTGACCAGTGACCAGTGACCAGTGACCAGTGACCAGTGACCAGTGACCAGCGAAGGTGACCAGTGACCAGTGAACAGTGACCAGCGAAATTGACCAGTTTCCAGTGACCAGCGAAGGTGACCAGTGACCAGTGAACAGTGACCAGCGAAATTGACCAGTTTCCAGTGACCAGTGACCAGTGACCAGCGAAAGTGACCAGTGAACAGTGACCAGCGAAATTGACCAGTGACCATTGACCAGTGACCAGCGAAAGTGACCAGTGACGAGTGACCAGTGAGAAGTGACCAGTGACAAGTGACCAGTGACAAGTGACCAGTGACAAGTGACCAGTGACCACTGACCAGTGACCAGTGACCAGTGACCAGTGACCAGTGACCAGCGAAGGTGACCAGTGACCAGTGAACAGTGACCAGCGAAATTGACCAGTTTCCAGTGACCAGTGACCAGCGAAAGTGACCAGTGAACAGTGACCAGCGAAATTGAACAGTGACCATTGACCAGTGACAAGCGAAAGTGACCAGTGACGAGTGACCAGTGACAAGTGACCAGTGACAAGTGACCAGTGACCACTGACCAGTGACGAGTGACCACTGACCAGTCACCAGTGACCAGTCACCAGGGACCAGTGACCAGCGAAAGTGACCAGTGACCAGTGACTAGCCAAATTGAGCAGTGAGCAGTGACCAGTGACCAGTGACCAGTGACCAGTGACCAGTGACCAGTGACCAGTGACCAGCGAAATTGACCAGTGACCATTGACCAGTGACCAGCGAATGTGACCAGTGACGAGTGACCTGTGACAAGTGACCAGTGACCAGCGACCAGTGACCAGTGACCAGTGACCAGTGACCAGTGACCAGTGACCAGCGAAAGTGACCAGTGACCAGTGACCAGTGACCAGCGAAATCGACCAGTGACCAGTGACCAGAGACCAGTGACTAGCCAAATTGACCAGAGACCAGTGACCAGTGACCAGTGACCAGCGGTAGTGACCAGTGATCAGTGACCGTTGAACAGTGACCAGTGACCAGCGAAAGTGACCAGGGACCAGTGACCAGTGACCAGTGACCAGTGACCACTGACCATTGACCAGTGACCAGTGACCAGTGACCAGTGACCAGTGACCAGTGACCAGCGACCAGTGACCAGTGACCATTGACCAGTGACCAGTGACCAGCAAAAATGACCAGTGACCAGTGACCAGTGACCAGTGACCAGTTACAAGTGACCAGTGACCAGCGACCAGTGACCAGTGACGAGCGACCAGTGACCAGTGACCATTGACCAGTGACCAGTGACCAGTGACCAGCGAAAGTGACCAGGGACCAGTGACCAGTGACCAGTGACCAGTGACCAGTGACCAGTGACCAGTGACCAGTGACCAGTGACCAGTGACCAGTGACCAGTGACCAGTGACCAGCGAGCAGTGACCAGTGACCATTGACCAGTGACCAGTGACCAGTGACCAGCGAACGTGACCAGGGACCAGTGACCAGTGACCAGTGACCAGTGACCAGTGACCAGTGACCAGTGACCAGTGACAAGTGACCAGTGACCAGCGACCAGTGACCAGTGACCAGTGACCAGTGACCAGTGACCAGCGAAAGTGACCAGTGACCAGTGACCAGTGACCAGCGAAATCGACCAGTGACCAGTGACCAGAGACCAGTGACTAGCCAAATTGACCAGAGACCAGTGACCAGTGACCAGTGACCAGCGGTAGTGACCAGTGATCAGTGACCGTTGAACAGTGACCAGTGACCAGCGAAAGTGACCAGGGACCAGTGACCAGTGACCAGTGACCAGTGACCACTGACCATTGACCAGTGACCAGTGACCAGTGACCAGTGACCAGCCAAAGTGACAAGTGACCAGTGACCAGTGACCAGTGACCAGTGACCAGTGACCAGTGACCAGTGACCAGTGACCAGTGACCAGCGAAGGTGACCAGTGACCAGTGAACAGTGACCAGCGAAAGTGACCAGTGACCAGTGACCAGTGACCAGTGACCAGCGGTAGTGACCAGTGATCAGTGACCAGTGAACAGTGACCAGTGACCAGCGAAATTGACCAGTGACCAGCGAAAGTGACCAGTGACGAGTGACCTGTGACAAGTGACCAGTGACCAGCGACCAGTGACCAGTGACCAGTGACCAGTGACCAGTGACCAGCGAAAGTGACCAGGGACCAGTGACCAGTGACCAGCGACCATTGACCAGTGACCAGTGACCAGCAAAAATGACCAGTGACCAGTGACCAGTGACCAGTGACCAGTGACCAGTGACCAGTGACCAGTGACCAGTGACCAGCGAAAGTGACCAGTGACCAGTGACCAGTGACCAGTGACCAGTGACCAGTGACCAGTAGCCAGTGACCAGTGACCAGCCAAAGTGACAAGTGACCAGTGACCAGTGACCAGTGACCAGTGACCAGTGACCAGTGACCAGTGACCAGTGACCAGTGACCAGCGAAGGTGACCAGTGACCAGTGAACAGTGACCAGCGAAATTGACCAGTTTCCAGTGACCAGTGACCAGCGAAAGTGACCAGTGAACAGTGACCAGCGAAATTGACCAGTGACCCTTGACCAGTGACCAGCGAAAGTGACCAGTGACGAGTGACCAGTGACAAGTGACCAGTGACAAGTGACCAGTGACCACTGACCAGTGACCAGTGACCAGTGACCAGTGACCAGTGACCAGTGACCAGTGACCAGCGAAAGTGACCAGTGAACAGTGACCAGCGAAATTGACCAGTGACCATTGACCAGTGACCAGCGAAAGTGACCAGTGACCAGTGACCAGTGACCAGTGACCAGTGACCAGTAGCCAGTGACCAGTGACCATTGAAAGTGACAAGTGACCAGTGACCAGTGACCAGTGACCAGTGACCAGTGACCAGTGACCAGTGACCAGTGACCAGTGACCAGTGACCAGTGACCAGTGACCAGTGACCAGTGACCAGCGAAGGTGACCAGTGACCAGTGAACAGTGACCAGCGAAATTGACCAGTTTCCAGTGACCAGTGACCAGCGAAAGTGACCAGTGAACAGTGACCAGCGAAATTGACCAGTGACCATTGACCAGTGACCAGCGAAAGTGACCAGTGACGAGTGACCAGTGACAAGTGACCAGTGACAAGTGACCAGTGACCACTGACCAGTGACCAGTGACCAGTGACCAGTGACCAGTGACCAGTGACCAGTGACCAGTGACCAGCGAAGGTGACCAGTGACCAGTGAACAGTGACCAGCGAAATTGACCAGTTTCCAGTGACCAGTGACCAGCGAAAGTGACCAGTGAACAGTGACCAGCGAAATTGACCAGTGACCATTGACCAGTGACAAGCGAAAGTGACCAGTGACGAGTGACCAGTGACAAGTGACCAGTGACAAGTGACCAGTGACCACTGACCAGTGACCAGTGACCACTGACCAGTCACCAGTGACCAGTCACCAGGGACCAGTGACCAGCGAACGTGACCAGTGACCAGTGACTAGCCAAATTGAGCAGTGAGCAGTGACCAGTGACCAGTGACCAGTGACCAGTGACCAGTGACCAGTGACCAGCGAAATTGACCAGTGACCATTGACCAGTGACCAGCGAAAGTGACCAGTGACGAGTGACCTGTGACAAGTGACCAGTGACCAGCGACCAGTGACCAGTGACCAGCGAAAGTGACCAGTGACCAGTGACCAGTGACCAGCGAAATCGACCAGTGACCAGTGACCAGAGATCAGTGACTAGCCAAATTGACCAGAGACCAGTGACCAGTGACCAGTGACCAGTGACCAGTGACCAGTGACCAGTGACCAGTGACCAGTGACCAGTGACCAGTGACCAGTGACCAGTGACCAGTGACCAGCGAAGGTGACCAGTGACCAGTGAACAGTGACCAGCGAAATTGACCAGTTTCCAGTGACCAGTGACCAGCGAAAGTGACCAGTGAACAGTGACCAGCGAAATTGACCAGTGACCATTGACCAGTGACCAGCGAAAGTGACCAGTGACGAGTGACCAGTGACAAGTGACCAGTGACAAGTGACCAGTGACCACTGACCAGTGACCAGTGACCAGTGACCAGTGACCAGTGACCAGTGACCAGTGACCAGCGAAGGTGACCAGTGACCAGTGAACAGTGACCAGCGAAATTGACCAGTTTCCAGTGACCAGTGACCAGCGAAAGTGACCAGTGAACAGTGACCAGCGAAATTGACCAGTGACCATTGACCAGTGACAAGCGAAAGTGACCAGTGACGAGTGACCAGTGACAAGTGACCAGTGACAAGTGACCAGTGACCACTGACCAGTGACCAGTGACCACTGACCAGTCACCAGTGACCAGTCACCAGGGACCAGTGACCAGCGAAAGTGACCAGTGACCAGTGACTAGCCAAATTGAGCAGTGAGCAGTGACCAGTGACCAGTGACCAGTGACCAGTGACCAGTGACCAGTGACCAGCGAAATTGACCAGTGACCATTGACCAGTGACCAGCGAAAGTGACCAGTGACGAGTGACCTGTGACAAGTGACCAGTGACCAGCGACCAGTGACCAGTGACCAGCGAAAGTGACCAGTGACCAGTGACCAGTGACCAGCGAAATCGACCAGTGACCAGTGACCAGAGATCAGTGACTAGCCAAATTGACCAGAGACCAGTGACCAGTGACCAGTGACCAGCGGTAGTGACCAGTGATCAGTGACCAGTGAACAGTGACCAGTGACCAGTGACCAGTGACCAGTGACCAGCGAAAGTGACCAGGGACCAGTGACCAGTGACCAGTGACCAGTGACCACTGACCATTGACCAGTGACCAGTGACCAGTGACCAGTGACCAGTGACCAGTGACCAGTGACCAGCGACCAGTGACCAGTGACCATTGACCAGTGACCAGTGACCAGCAAAAATGACCAGTGACCAGTGACCAGTGACCAGTGACCAGTGACCAGTGACCAGCGAAAGTGACAAGTGACCAGTGACCAGTGACCAGTGACCAGTGACCAGCAAAAATGACCAGTGACCAGTGACCAGTGACCAGTGACCAGCGAAAGTGACAAGTGACCAGTGACCATTGACCAGTGACCAGTGACCAGTGACCAGTGACCAGCGACCAGTGACCAGTGACCATTGACCAGTGACCAGTGACCAGTGACCAGCGAAAGTGACCAGTGACCAGTGACCAGTGACCAGTGACCAGTGACCAGTGACCAGTGACCAGTGACCAGTGACCAGTGACCAGTGACCAGTGACCAGTGACCAGCGACCAGTGACCAGTGACCATTGTCCAGTGACCAGTGACCAGCAAAAATGACCAGTGACCAGTGACCAGCAAAAATGACCAGTGACCAGTGACCAGTGACCAGTGACCAGCGAAAGTGACAAGTGACCAGCGAAAGTGACCAGTGACCAGTGACCAGTGACCAGTGACCAGTGACCAGTAGCCAGTGACCAGTGACCAGCGAAAGTGACAAGTGACCAGTGACCAGTGACCAGTGACCAGTGACCAGTGACCAGTGACCAGTGACCAGTGACCAGTGACCAGTGACCAGTGACCAGTGACCAGCGAAGGTGACCAGTGACCAGTGAACAGTGACCAGCGAAATTGACCAGTTTCCAGTGACCAGCGAAGGTGACCAGTGACCAGTGAACAGTGACCAGCGAAATTGACCAGTTTCCAGTGACCAGTGACCAGTGACCAGCGAAAGTGACCAGTGAACAGTGACCAGCGAAATTGACCAGTGACCATTGACCAGTGACCAGCGAAAGTGACCAGTGACGAGTGACCAGTGAGAAGTGACCAGTGACAAGTGACCAGTGACAAGTGACCAGTGACAAGTGACCAGTGACCACTGACCAGTGACCAGTGACCAGTGACCAGTGACCAGTGACCAGCGAAGGTGACCAGTGACCAGTGAACAGTGACCAGCGAAATTGACCAGTTTCCAGTGACCAGTGACCAGCGAAAGTGACCAGTGAACAGTGACCAGCGAAATTGAACAGTGACCATTGACCAGTGACAAGCGAAAGTGACCAGTGACGAGTGACCAGTGACAAGTGACCAGTGACAAGTGACCAGTGACCACTGACCAGTGACGAGTGACCACTGACCAGTCACCAGTGACCAGTCACCAGGGACCAGTGACCAGCGAAAGTGACCAGTGACCAGTGACTAGCCAAATTGAGCAGTGAGCAGTGACCAGTGACCAGTGACCAGTGACCAGTGACCAGTGACCAGTGACCAGTGACCAGCGAAATTGACCAGTGACCATTGACCAGTGACCAGCGAATGTGACCAGTGACGAGTGACCTGTGACAAGTGACCAGTGACCAGCGACCAGTGACCAGTGACCAGTGACCAGTGACCAGTGACCAGTGACCAGCGAAAGTGACCAGTGACCAGTGACCAGTGACCAGCGAAATCGACCAGTGACCAGTGACCAGAGACCAGTGACTAGCCAAATTGACCAGAGACCAGTGACCAGTGACCAGTGACCAGCGGTAGTGACCAGTGATCAGTGACCGTTGAACAGTGACCAGTGACCAGCGAAAGTGACCAGGGACCAGTGACCAGTGACCAGTGACCAGTGACCACTGACCATTGACCAGTGACCAGTGACCAGTGACCAGTGACCAGTGACCAGTGACCAGCGACCAGTGACCAGTGACCATTGACCAGTGACCAGTGACCAGCAAAAATGACCAGTGACCAGTGACCAGTGACCAGTGACCAGTTACAAGTGACCAGTGACCAGCGACCAGTGACCAGTGACGAGCGACCAGTGACCAGTGACCATTGACCAGTGACCAGTGACCAGTGACCAGCGAAAGTGACCAGGGACCAGTGACCAGTGACCAGTGACCAGTGACCAGTGACCAGTGACCAGTGACCAGTGACCAGTGACCAGTGACCAGTGACCAGTGACCAGTGACAAGTGACCAGTGACCAGCGAGCAGTGACCAGTGACCATTGACCAGTGACCAGTGACCAGTGACCAGCGAACGTGACCAGGGACCAGTGACCAGTGACCAGTGACCAGTGACCAGTGACCAGTGACCAGTGACCAGTGACAAGTGACCAGTGACCAGCGACCAGTGACCAGTGACCAGTGACCAGTGACCAGTGACCAGTGACCATTGACCAGCGAAGGTGACCAGTGACCAGTGAACAGTGACCAGCGAAATTGACCAGTTTCCAGTGACCAGTGACCAGCGAAAGTGACCAGTGAACAGTGACCAGCGAAATTGACCAGTGACCATTGACCAGTGACCAGCGAAAGTGACCAGTGACGAGTGACCAGTGACAAGTGACCAGTGACAAGTGACCAGTGACCACTGACCAGTGACCAGTGACCAGTGACCAGTGACCAGTGACCAGTGACCAGTGACCAGCGAAATTGACCAGTGACCATTGACCAGTGACCAGCGAATGTGACCAGTGACGAGTGACCTGTGACAAGTGACCAGTGACCAGCGACCAGTGACCAGTGACCAGTGACCAGTGACCAGTGACCAGTGACCAGCGAAAGTGACCAGTGACCAGTGACCAGTGACCAGCGAAATCGACCAGTGACCAGTGACCAGAGACCAGTGACTAGCCAAATTGACCAGAGACCAGTGACCAGTGACCAGTGACCAGCGGTAGTGACCAGTGATCAGTGACCGTTGAACAGTGACCAGTGACCAGCGAAAGTGACCAGGGACCAGTGACCAGTGACCAGTGACCAGTGACCACTGACCATTGACCAGTGACCAGTGACCAGTGACCAGTGACCAGTGACCAGTGACCAGTGACCAGCGACCAGTGACCAGTGACCATTGACCAGTGACCAGTGACCAGCAAAAATGACCAGTGACCAGTGACCAGTGACCAGTGACCAGTTACAAGTGACCAGTGACCAGCGACCAGTGACCAGTGACGAGCGACCAGTGACCAGTGACCATTGACCAGTGACCAGTGACCAGTGACCAGCGAAAGTGACCAGGGACCAGTGACCAGTGACCAGTGACCAGTGACCAGTGACCAGTGACCAGTGACCAGTGACCAGTGACCAGTGACCAGTGACCAGTGACCAGTGACCAGTGACCAGTGACCAGTGACCAGTGACAAGTGACCAGTGACCAGCGAGCAGTGACCAGTGACCATTGACCAGTGACCACTGACCAGTGACCAGCGAACGTGACCAGGGACCAGTGACCAGTGACCAGTGACCAGTGACCAGTGACCAGTGACCAGTGACCAGTGACAAGTGACCAGTGACCAGCGACCAGTGACCAGTGACCAGTGACCAGTGACCAGTGACCAGTGACCATTGACCAGCGAAGGTGACCAGTGACCAGTGAACAGTGACCAGCGAAATTGACCAGTTTCCAGTGACCAGTGACCAGCGAAAGTGACCAGTGAACAGTGACCAGCGAAATTGACCAGTGACCATTGACCAGTGACCAGCGAAAGTGACCAGTGACGAGTGACCAGTGACAAGTGACCAGTGACAAGTGACCAGTGACCAGTGACCAGTGACCAGTGACCAGTGACCAGTGACCAGTGACCAGTGACCAGTGACCAGCGAAAGTGACCAGTGAACAGTGACCAGCGAAATTGACCAGTGACCATTGACCAGTGACCAGCGAAAGTGACCAGTGACCAGTGACCAGCGACCAGTGACCAGTGACCAGCGAAAGTGACCAGTGACCAGTGACCAGTGACCAGCGAAATCGACCAGTGACCAGTGACCAGAGATCAGTGACTAGCCAAATTGACCAGAGACCAGTGACCAGTGACCAGTGACCAGCGGTAGTGACCAGTGATCAGTGACCAGTGAACAGTGACCAGTGACCAGTGACCAGTGACCAGTGACCAGCGAAAGTGACCAGGGACCAGTGACCAGTGACCAGTGACCAGTGACCACTGACCATTGACCAGTGACCAGTGACCAGTGACCAGTGACCAGTGACCAGTGACCAGTGACCAGCGACCAGTGACCAGTGACCATTGACCAGTGACCAGTGACCAGCAAAAATGACCAGTGACCAGTGACCAGCGAAAGTGACAAGTGACCAGTGACCAGTGACCAGTGACCAGTGACCAGTGACCAGTGACCAGTGACCAGTGACCATTGACCAGTGACCAGTGACCAGCAAAAATGACCAGTGACCAGTGACCAGTGACCAGTGACCAGTGACCAGCAAAAATGACCAGTGACCAGTGACCAGTGACCAGTGACCAGTGAAAAGTGACCAGCGAAATTGACCAGTTTCCAGTGACCAGTGACCAGCGAAGGTGACCAGTGACCAGTGAACAGTGACCAGCGAAATTGACCAGTTTCCAGTGACCAGTGACCAGCGAAAGTGACCAGTGAACAGTGACCAGCGAAATTGACCAGTGACCATTGACCAGTGACCAGCGAAAGTGACCAGTGACGAGTGACCAGTGACAAGTGACCAGTGACAAGTGACCAGTGACCACTGACCAGTGACCAGTGACCAGTGACCAGTGACCAGTGACCAGTGACCAGTGACCAGCGAAATTGACCAGTGACCATTGACTAGTGACCAGCGAATGTGACCAGTGACGAGTGACCTGTGACAAGTGACCAGTGACCAGCGACCAGTGACCAGTGACCAGTGACCAGTGACCAGTGACCAGTGACCAGCGAAAGTGACCAGTGACCAGTGACCAGTGACCAGCGAAATCGACCAGTGACCAGTGACCAGAGACCAGTGACTAGCCAAATTGACCAGAGACCAGTGACCAGTGACCAGTGACCAGCGGTAGTGACCAGTGATCAGTGACCGTTGAACAGTGACCAGTGACCAGCGAAAGTGACCAGGGACCAGTGACCAGTGACCAGTGACCAGTGACCACTGACCATTGACCAGTGACCAGTGACCAGTGACCAGTGACCAGTGACCAGTGACCAGTGACCAGCGACCAGTGACCAGTGACCATTGACCAGTGACCAGTGACCAGCAAAAATGACCAGTGACCAGTGACCAGTGACCAGTGACCAGTTACAAGTGACCAGTGACCAGCGACCAGTGACCAGTGACGAGCGACCAGTGACCAGTGACCATTGACCAGTGACCAGTGACCAGTGACCAGCGAAAGTGACCAGGGACCAGTGACCAGTGACCAGTGACCAGTGACCAGTGACCAGTGACCAGTGACCAGTGACCAGTGACCAGTGACCAGTGACCAGTGACCAGTGACCAGTGACCAGTGACCAGTGACCAGTGACAAGTGACCAGTGACCAGCGAGCAGTGACCAGTGACCATTGACCAGTGACCACTGACCAGTGACCAGCGAACGTGACCAGGGACCAGTGACCAGTGACCAGTGACCAGTGACCAGTGACCAGTGACCAGTGACCAGTGACCAGTGACAAGTGACCAGTGACCAGCGACCAGTGACCAGTGACCAGTGACCAGTGACCAGTGACCAGTGACCATTGACCAGCGAAGGTGACCAGTGACCAGTGAACAGTGACCAGCGAAATTGACCAGTTTCCAGTGACCAGTGACCAGCGAAAGTGACCAGTGAACAGTGACCAGCGAAATTGACCAGTGACCATTGACCAGTGACCAGCGAAAGTGACCAGTGACGAGTGACCAGTGACAAGTGACCAGTGACAAGTGACCAGTGACCAGTGACCAGTGACCAGTGACCAGTGACCAGTGACCAGTGACCAGTGACCAGTGACCAGCGAAAGTGACCAGTGAACAGTGACCAGCGAAATTGACCAGTGACCATTGACCAGTGACCAGCGAAAGTGACCAGTGACCAGTGACCAGCGACCAGTGACCAGTGACCAGCGAAAGTGACCAGTGACCAGTGACCAGTGACCAGCGAAATCGACCAGTGACCAGTGACCAGAGATCAGTGACTAGCCAAATTGACCAGAGACCAGTGACCAGTGACCAGTGACCAGCGGTAGTGACCAGTGATCAGTGACCAGTGAACAGTGACCAGTGACCAGTGACCAGTGACCAGTGACCAGCGAAAGTGACCAGGGACCAGTGACCAGTGACCAGTGACCAGTGACCACTGACCATTGACCAGTGACCAGTGACCAGTGACCAGTGACCAGTGACCAGTGACCAGTGACCAGCGACCAGTGACCAGTGACCATTGACCAGTGACCAGTGACCAGCAAAAATGACCAGTGACCAGTGACCAGCGAAAGTGACAAGTGACCAGTGACCAGTGACCAGTGACCAGTGACCAGTGACCAGTGACCAGTGACCAGTGACCATTGACCAGTGACCAGTGACCAGCAAAAATGACCAGTGACCAGTGACCAGTGACCAGTGACCAGTGACCAGCAAAAATGACCAGTGACCAGTGACCAGTGACCAGTGACCAGTGAAAAGTGACCAGCGAAATTGACCAGTTTCCAGTGACCAGTGACCAGCGAAAGTGACCAGTGAACAGTGACCAGCGAAATTGACCAGTGAGCAGTGACCAGTGACCAGCGACCAGTGACCAGTGACCATTGACCAGTGACCAGTGACCAGCAAAAATGACCAGTGACCAGTGACCAGCAAAAATGACCAGTGACCAGTGACCAGTGAACAGTGACCAGCGAAATTGACCAGTTTCCAGTCACCAGTGACAAGTGACCAGTGACCAGTGACCAGCGACCAGTGACCAGTGACAAGTGACAAGTGACCAGTGACCAGTGACCAGCGAAAGTGACAAGTGACCAGTGACCAGTGACCAGTGACCAGTGACCAGTGACCAGTGACCAGTGACCAGCGAAAGTGACCAGTGACCAGTGACCAGTGACCAGTGACCAGTGACCAGTAGCCAGTGACCAGTGACCAGCCAAAGTGACAAGTGACCAGTGACCAGTGACCAGTGACCAGTGACCAGTGACCAGTGACCAGTGACCAGTGACCAGTGACCAGCGAAGGTGACCAGTGACCAGTGAACAGTGACCAGCGAAAGTGACCAGTGACCAGTGACCAGTGACCAGTGACCAGCGGTAGTGACCAGTGATCAGTGACCAGTGAACAGTGACCAGTGACCAGCGAAATTGACCAGTGACCAGCGAAAGTGACCAGTGACGAGTGACCTGTGACAAGTGACCAGTGACCAGCGACCAGTGACCAGTGACCAGTGACCAGTGACCAGTGACCAGCGAAAGTGACCAGGGACCAGTGACCAGTGACCAGCGACCATTGACCAGTGACCAGTGACCAGCAAAAATGACCAGTGACCAGTGACCAGCAAAAATGACCAGTGACCAGTGACCAGTGACCAGTGACCATTGACCAGTGACCAGCGAAAGTGACCAGTGACCAGTGACCAGTGACCAGTGACCAGTGACCAGTAGCCAGTGACCAGTGACCATTGAAAGTGACAAGTGACCAGTGACCAGTGACCAGTGACCAGTGACCAGTGACCAGTGACCAGTGACCAGTGACCATTGACCAGTGACCAGCGAAAGTGACCAGTGACCAGTGACCAGTGACCAGTGACCAGTGACCAGTAGCCAGTGACCAGTGACCATTGAAAGTGACAAGTGACCAGTGACCAGTGACCAGTGACCAGTGACCAGTGACCAGTGACCAGTGACCAGTGACCAGTGACCAGTGACCAGTGACCAGTGACCAGTGACCAGTGACCAGCGAAGGTGACCAGTGACCAGTGAACAGTGACCAGCGAAATTGACCAGTTTCCAGTGACCAGTGACCAGCGAAAGTGACCAGTGAACAGTGACCAGCGAAATTGACCAGTGACCATTGACCAGTGACCAGCGAAAGTGACCAGTGACGAGTGACCAGTGACAAGTGACCAGTGACAAGTGACCAGTGACCACTGACCAGTGACCAGTGACCAGTGACCAGTGACCAGTGACCAGTGACCAGTGACCTGCGAAGGTGACCAGTGACCAGTGAACAGTGACCAGCGAAATTGACCAGTTTCCAGTGACCAGTGACCAGCGAAAGTGACCAGTGAACAGTGACCAGCGAAATTGACCAGTGACCATTGACCAGTGACAAGCGAAAGTGACCAGTGACGAGTGACCAGTGACAAGTGACCAGTGACAAGTGACCAGTGACCACTGACCAGTGACCAGTGACCACTGACCAGTCACCAGTGACCAGTCACCAGGGACCAGTGACCAGCGAAAGTGACCAGTGACCAGTGACTAGCCAAATTGAGCAGTGAGCAGTGACCAGTGACCAGTGACCAGTGACCAGTGACCAGTGACCAGTGACCAGCGAAATTGACCAGTGACCATTGACCAGTGACCAGCGAAAGTGACCAGTGACGAGTGACCTGTGACAAGTGACCAGTGACCAGCGACCAGTGACCAGTGACCAGCGAAAGTGACCAGTGACCAGTGACCAGTGACCAGCGAAATCGACCAGTGACCAGTGACCAGAGATCAGTGACTAGCCAAATTGACCAGAGACCAGTGACCAGTGACCAGTGACCAGTGACCAGTGACCAGTGACCAGTGACCAGTGACCAGTGACCAGTGACCAGTGACCAGTGACCAGTGACCAGTGACCAGCGAAGGTGACCAGTGACCAGTGAACAGTGACCAGCGAAATTGACCAGTTTCCAGTGACCAGTGACCAGCGAAAGTGACCAGTGAACAGTGACCAGCGAAATTGACCAGTGACCATTGACCAGTGACCAGCGAAAGTGACCAGTGACGAGTGACCAGTGACAAGTGACCAGTGACAAGTGACCAGTGACCACTGACCAGTGACCAGTGACCAGTGACCAGTGACCAGTGACCAGTGACCAGTGACCAGCGAAGGTGACCAGTGACCAGTGAACAGTGACCAGCGAAATTGACCAGTTTCCAGTGACCAGTGACCAGCGAAAGTGACCAGTGAACAGTGACCAGCGAAATTGACCAGTGACCATTGACCAGTGACAAGCGAAAGTGACCAGTGACGAGTGACCAGTGACAAGTGACCAGTGACAAGTGACCAGTGACCACTGACCAGTGACCAGTGACCACTGACCAGTCACCAGTGACCAGTCACCAGGGACCAGTGACCAGCGAAAGTGACCAGTGACCAGTGACTAGCCAAATTGAGCAGTGAGCAGTGACCAGTGACCAGTGACCAGTGACCAGTGACCAGTGACCAGTGACCAGCGAAATTGACCAGTGACCATTGACCAGTGACCAGCGAAAGTGACCAGTGACGAGTGACCTGTGACAAGTGACCAGTGACCAGCGACCAGTGACCAGTGACCAGCGAAAGTGACCAGTGACCAGTGACCAGTGACCAGCGAAATCGACCAGTGACCAGTGACCAGAGATCAGTGACTAGCCAAATTGACCAGAGACCAGTGACCAGTGACCAGTGACCAGCGGTAGTGACCAGTGATCAGTGACCAGTGAACAGTGACCAGTGACCAGTGACCAGTGACCAGTGACCAGCGAAAGTGACCAGGGACCAGTGACCAGTGACCAGTGACCAGTGACCACTGACCATTGACCAGTGACCAGTGACCAGTGACCAGTGACCAGTGACCAGTGACCAGTGACCAGCGACCAGTGACCAGTGACCATTGACCAGTGACCAGTGACCAGCAAAAATGACCAGTGACCAGTGACCAGTGACCAGTGACCAGTGACCAGTGACCAGCGAAAGTGACAAGTGACCAGTGACCAGTGACCAGTGACCAGTGACCAGCAAAAATGACCAGTGACCAGTGACCAGTGACCAGTGACCAGCGAAAGTGACAAGTGACCAGTGACCATTGACCAGTGACCAGTGACCAGTGACCAGTGACCAGCGACCAGTGACCAGTGACCATTGACCAGTGACCAGTGACCAGTGACCAGCGAAAGTGACCAGTGACCAGTGACCAGTGACCAGTGACCAGTGACCAGTGACCAGTGACCAGTGACCAGTGACCAGTGACCAGTGACCAGTGACCAGCGACCAGTGACCAGTGACCATTGTCCAGTGACCAGTGACCAGCAAAAATGACCAGTGACCAGTGACCAGCAAAAATGACCAGTGACCAGTGACCAGTGACCAGTGACCAGCGAAAGTGACAAGTGACCAGCGAAAGTGACCAGTGACCAGTGACCAGTGACCAGTGACCAGTGACCAGTAGCCAGTGACCAGTGACCAGCGAAAGTGACAAGTGACCAGTGACCAGTGACCAGTGACCAGTGACCAGTGACCAGTGACCAGTGACCAGTGACCAGTGACCAGTGACCAGTGACCAGTGACCAGTGACCAGCGAAGGTGACCAGTGACCAGTGAACAGTGACCAGCGAAATTGACCAGTTTCCAGTGACCAGTGACCAGTGACCAGCGAAAGTGACCAGTGAACAGTGACCAGCGAAATTGACCAGTGACCATTGACCAGTGACCAGCGAAAGTGACCAGTGACGAGTGACCAGTGAGAAGTGACCAGTGACAAGTGACCAGTGACAAGTGACCAGTGACAAGTGACCAGTGACCACTGACCAGTGACCAGTGACCAGTGACCAGTGACCAGTGACCAGCGAAGGTGACCAGTGACCAGTGAACAGTGACCAGCGAAATTGACCAGTTTCCAGTGACCAGTGACCAGCGAAAGTGACCAGTGAACAGTGACCAGCGAAATTGAACAGTGACCATTGACCAGTGACAAGCGAAAGTGACCAGTGACGAGTGACCAGTGACAAGTGACCAGTGACAAGTGACCAGTGACCACTGACCAGTGACGAGTGACCACTGACCAGTCACCAGTGACCAGTCACCAGGGACCAGTGACCAGCGAAAGTGACCAGTGACCAGTGACTAGCCAAATTGAGCAGTGAGCAGTGACCAGTGACCAGTGACCAGTGACCAGTGACCAGTGACCAGTGACCAGTGACCAGCGAAATTGACCAGTGACCATTGACCAGTGACCAGCGAATGTGACCAGTGACGAGTGACCTGTGACAAGTGACCAGTGACCAGCGACCAGTGACCAGTGACCAGTGACCAGTGACCAGTGACCAGTGACCAGCGAAAGTGACCAGTGACCAGTGACCAGTGACCAGCGAAATCGACCAGTGACCAGTGACCAGAGACCAGTGACTAGCCAAATTGACCAGAGACCAGTGACCAGTGACCAGTGACCAGCGGTAGTGACCAGTGATCAGTGACCGTTGAACAGTGACCAGTGACCAGCGAAAGTGACCAGGGACCAGTGACCAGTGACCAGTGACCAGTGACCACTGACCATTGACCAGTGACCAGTGACCAGTGACCAGTGACCAGTGACCAGTGACCAGCGACCAGTGACCAGTGACCATTGACCAGTGACCAGTGACCAGCAAAAATGACCAGTGACCAGTGACCAGTGACCAGTGACCAGTTACAAGTGACCAGTGACCAGCGACCAGTGACCAGTGACGAGCGACCAGTGACCAGTGACCATTGACCAGTGACCAGTGACCAGTGACCAGCGAAAGTGACCAGGGACCAGTGACCAGTGACCAGTGACCAGTGACCAGTGACCAGTGACCAGTGACCAGTGACCAGTGACCAGTGACCAGTGACCAGTGACCAGTGACAAGTGACCAGTGACCAGCGAGCAGTGACCAGTGACCATTGACCAGTGACCAGTGACCAGTGACCAGCGAACGTGACCAGGGACCAGTGACCAGTGACCAGTGACCAGTGACCAGTGACCAGTGACCAGTGACCAGTGACAAGTGACCAGTGACCAGCGACCAGTGACCAGTGACCAGTGACCAGTGACCAGTGACCAGTGACCATTGACCAGCGAAGGTGACCAGTGACCAGTGAACAGTGACCAGCGAAATTGACCAGTTTCCAGTGACCAGTGACCAGCGAAAGTGACCAGTGAACAGTGACCAGCGAAATTGACCAGTGACCATTGACCAGTGACCAGCGAAAGTGACCAGTGACGAGTGACCAGTGACAAGTGACCAGTGACAAGTGACCAGTGACCACTGACCAGTGACCAGTGACCAGTGACCAGTGACCAGTGACCAGTGACCAGTGACCAGCGAAAGTGACCAGTGAACAGTGACCAGCGAAATTGACCAGTGACCATTGACCAGTGACCAGCGAAAGTGACCAGTGACCAGTGACCAGTGACCAGTGACCAGTGACCAGTAGCCAGTGACCAGTGACCAGCGAAAGTGACAAGTGACCAGTGACCAGTGACCAGTGACCAGTGACCAGTGACCAGTGACCAGTGACCAGTGACCAGTGACCAGCGAAGGTGACCAGTGACCAGTGAACAGTGACCAGCGAAATTGACCAGTTTCCAGTGACCAGTGACCAGCGAAAGTGACCAGTGAAGAGTGACCAGCGAAATTGACCAGTGACCATTGACCAGTGACCAGCGAAAGTGACCAGTGACGAGTGACCAGTGACAAGTGACCAGTGACAAGTGACCAGTGACAAGTGACCAGTGACCACTGACCAGTGACCAGTGACCAGTGACCAGTGACCAGTGACCAGTGACCAGTGACCAGTGACCAGTGACCAGCGAAGGTGACCAGTGACCAGTGAACAGTGACCAGCGAAATTGACCAGTTTCCAGTGACCAGTGACCAGCGAATGTGACCAGTGAACAGTGACCAGCGAAATTGAACAGTGACCATTGACCAGTGACAAGCGAAAGTGACCAGTGACGAGTGACCAGTGACAAGTGACCAGTGACCAGCGAAAGTGACCAGTGACGAGTGACCAGTGACAAGTGACCAGTGACAAGTGACCAGTGACCACTGACCAGTGACCAGTGACCACTGACCAGTCACCAGTGACCAGTCACCAGGGACCAGTGACCAGCGAAAGTGACCAGTGACCAGTGACTAGCCAAATTGAGCAGTGAGCAGTGACCAGTGACCAGTGACCAGTGACCAGCGAAAGTGACCAGTGAACAGTGACCAGCGAAATTGACCAGTGACCATTGACCAGTGACCAGCGAAAGTGACCAGTGACGAGTGACCAGTGACCAGTGACCAGTGACAAGTGACCAGTGACCACTGACCAGTGACCAGTGACCAGTGACCAGTGACCAGTGACCAGCGAAAGTGACCAGTGAACAGTGACCAGCGAAATTGACCAGTGACCATTGACCAGTGACCAGCGAAAGTGACCAGTGACCAGTGACCAGTGACCAGTGACCAGTGACCAGTAGCCAGTGACCAGTGACCAGCGAAAGTGACAAGTGACCAGTGACCAGTGACCAGTGACCAGTGACCAGTGACCAGTGACCAGTGACCAGTGACCAGTGACCAGTGACCAGTGACCAGCGAAGGTGACCAGTGACCAGTGAACAGTGACCAGCGAAATTGACCAGTTTCCAGTGACCAGTGACCAGTGACCAGCGAAAGTGACCAGTGAACAGTGACCAGCGAAATTGACCAGTGACCATTGACCAGTGACCAGCGAAAGTGACCAGTGACGAGTGACCAGTGACAAGTGACCAGTGACAAGTGACCAGTGACAAGTGACCAGTGACCACTGACCAGTGACCAGTGACCAGTGACCAGTGACCAGTGACCAGCGAAGGTGACCAGTGACCAGTGAACAGTGACCAGCGAAATTGACCAGTTTCCAGTGACCAGTGACCAGCGAAAGTGACCAGTGAACAGTGACCAGCGAAATTGAACAGTGACCATTGACCAGTGACAAGCGAAAGTGACCAGTGACGAGTGACCAGTGACAAGTGACCAGTGACAAGTGACCAGTGACCACTGACCAGTGACGAGTGACCACTGACCAGTCACCAGTGACCAGTCACCAGGGACCAGTGACCAGCGAAAGTGACCAGTGACCAGTGACTAGCCAAATTGAGCAGTGAGCAGTGACCAGTGACCAGTGACCAGTGACCAGTGACCAGTGACCAGTGACCAGTGACCAGCGAAATTGACCAGTGACCATTGACCAGTGACCAGCGAATGTGACCAGTGACGAGTGACCTGTGACAAGTGACCAGTGACCAGCGACCAGTGACCAGTGACCAGTGACCAGTGACCAGTGACCAGTGACCAGCGAAAGTGACCAGTGACCAGTGACCAGTGACCAGCGAAATCGACCAGTGACCAGTGACCAGAGACCAGTGACTAGCCAAATTGACCAGAGACCAGTGACCAGTGACCAGTGACCAGCGGTAGTGACCAGTGATCAGTGACCGTTGAACAGTGACCAGTGACCAGCGAAAGTGACCAGGGACCAGTGACCAGTGACCAGTGACCAGTGACCACTGACCATTGACCAGTGACCAGTGACCAGTGACCAGTGACCAGTGACCAGTGACCAGTGACCAGCGACCAGTGACCAGTGACCATTGACCAGTGACCAGTGACCAGCAAAAATGACCAGTGACCAGTGACCAGTGACCAGTGACCAGTTACAAGTGACCAGTGACCAGCGACCAGTGACCAGTGACGAGCGACCAGTGACCAGTGACCATTGACCAGTGACCAGTGACCAGTGACCAGCGAAAGTGACCAGGGACCAGTGACCAGTGACCAGTGACCAGTGACCAGTGACCAGTGACCAGTGACCAGTGACCAGTGACCAGTGACCAGTGACCAGTGACCAGTGACCAGTGACCAGTGACCAGTGACCAGTGACAAGTGACCAGTGACCAGCGAGCAGTGACCAGTGACCATTGACCAGTGACCACTGACCAGTGACCAGCGAACGTGACCAGGGACCAGTGACCAGTGACCAGTGACCAGTGACCAGTGACCAGTGACCAGTGACCAGTGACAAGTGACCAGTGACCAGCGACCAGTGACCAGTGACCAGTGACCAGTGACCAGTGACCAGTGACCATTGACCAGCGAAGGTGACCAGTGACCAGTGAACAGTGACCAGCGAAATTGACCAGTTTCCAGTGACCAGTGACCAGCGAAAGTGACCAGTGAACAGTGACCAGCGAAATTGACCAGTGACCATTGACCAGTGACCAGCGAAAGTGACCAGTGACGAGTGACCAGTGACAAGTGACCAGTGACAAGTGACCAGTGACCAGTGACCAGTGACCAGTGACCAGTGACCAGTGACCAGTGACCAGTGACCAGTGACCAGCGAAAGTGACCAGTGAACAGTGACCAGCGAAATTGACCAGTGACCATTGACCAGTGACCAGCGAAAGTGACCAGTGACCAGTGACCAGTGACCAGTGACCAGTGACCAGTAGCCAGTGACCAGTGACCAGCGAAAGTGACAAGTGACCAGTGACCAGTGACCAGTGACCAGTGACCAGTGACCAGTGACCAGTGACCAGCGAAGGTGACCAGTGACCAGTGAACAGTGACCAGCGAAATTGACCAGTTTCCAGTGACCAGTGACCAGCGAAAGTGACCAGTGAAGAGTGACCAGCGAAATTGACCAGTGACCATTGACCAGTGACCAGCGAAAGTGACCAGTGACGAGTGACCAGTGACAAGTGACCAGTGACAAGTGACCAGTGACAAGTGACCAGTGACCACTGACCAGTGACCAGTGACCAGTGACCAGTGACCAGTGACCAGTGACCAGTGACCAGTGACCAGTGACCAGCGAAGGTGACCAGTGACCAGTGAACAGTGACCAGCGAAATTGACCAGTTTCCAGTGACCAGTGACCAGCGAATGTGACCAGTGAACAGTGACCAGCGAAATTGAACAGTGACCATTGACCAGTGACAAGCGAAAGTGACCAGTGACGAGTGACCAGTGACAAGTGACCAGTGACAAGTGACCAGTGACCACTGACCAGTGACCAGTGACCACTGACCAGTCACCAGTGACCAGTCACCAGGGACCAGTGACCAGCGAAAGTGACCAGTGACCAGTGACTAGCCAAATTGAGCAGTGAGCAGTGACCAGTGACCAGTGACCAGTGACCAGTGACCAGTGACCAGTGACCAGTGACCAGCGAAATTGACCAGTGACCATTGACCAGTGACCAGCGAAAGTGACCAGTGACGAGTGACCTGTGACAAGTGACCAGTGACCAGTGACCAGTGACCAGTGACCAGTGACCAGCGAAAGTGACCAGTGACCAGTGACCAGTGACCAGCGAAATCGACCAGTGACCAGTGACCAGAGACCAGTGACTAGCCAAATTGACCAGAGACCAGTGACCAGTGACCAGTGACCAGCGGTAGTGACCAGTGATCAGTGACCGTTGAACAGTGACCAGTGACCAGTGACCAGTGACCAGCGAAAGTGACCAGGGACCAGTGACCAGTGACCAGTGACCAGTGACCACTGACCATTGACCAGTGACCAGTGACCAGTGACTAGTGACCAGTGACCAGTGACCAGTGACCAGCGACCAGTGACCAGTGACCATTGACCAGTGACCAGTGACCAGCAAAAATGACCAGTGACCAGTGACCAGTGACCAGTGACCAGTTACAAGTGACCAGTGACCAGCGACCAGTGACCAGTGACGAGCGACCAGTGACCAGTGACCATTGACCAGTGACCAGTGACCAGTGACCAGAGAAAGTGACCAGGGACCAGTGACCAGTGACCAGTGACCAGTGACCAGTGACCAGTGACCAGTGACCAGTGACCAGTGACCAGTGACCAGTGACCAGCGAACGTGACCAGGGACTAGTGACCAGTGACCAGTGACCAGTGACCAGCGAAAGTGACCAGGGACCAGCGAACAGTGACCAGTGACCAGTGACCAGTGACCAGTGACCAGTGACCAGTGACCAGTGACCAGTGACCAGTGACCAGTGACCAGTGACCAGTGACCAGTGACAAGTGACCAGTGACCAGCGACCAGTGACCAGTGACCATTGACCAGTGACCAGTGACCAGTGACCAGCGAACGTGACCAGGGACCAGTGACCAGTGACCAGTGACCAGTGACCAGTGACCAGTGACCAGTGACAAGTGACCAGTGACCAGCGACCAGTGACCAGTGACAAGTGACCATTGACCAGTGACCAGTGACCAGTGACCAGCGAACGTGACCAGGGTCCAGTGACCAGTGACCAGTGACCAGTGACCAGTGACCAGTGACCAGTGACCAGTGACCAGTGACCAGTGACCAGCGAAAGTGACCAGGGACCAGCGACCAGTGACCAGTGACCAGTGACCAGTGACCAGTGACCAGTGACCAGTGACCAGTGACCAGTGACCAGTGACCAGTGACCAGTGACCATTGACCAGTGACCAGTGACCAGCAAAAATGACCAGTGACCAGTGACCAGTGACCAGCAAAAATGACCAGTGACCAGTGACCATTGACCAGTGACCAGTGACCAGTGACCAGCGAAAGTGACCAGTGACCAGTGACCAGTGACCAGTGACCAGTGACCAGTGACCAGTGACCAGTGACCAGTGACCAGTGACCAGTTACAAGTGACCAGTGACCAGCGACCAGTGACCAGTGACGAGCGACCAGTGACCAGTGACCATTGACCAGTGACCAGTGACCAGTGACCAGCGAAAGTGACCAGGGACCAGTGACCAGTGACCAGTGACCAGCGAAAGTGACCAGTGACCAGTGACCAGTGACCAGTGACCAGCGGTAGTGACCAGTGATCAGTGACCAGTGAACAGTGACCAGTGACCAGTGACCAGTGACCAGTGACCAGTGACCAGTGACCAGTGACAAGTGACCAGTGACCAGCGACCAGTGACCAGTGACCATTGACCAGTGACCAGTGACCAGTGACCAGCGAACGTGACCAGGGACCAGTGACCAGTGACCAGTGACCAGTGACCAGTGACCAGTGACCAGTGACCAGTGACCAGTGACCAGCGAAGGTGACCAGTGACCAGTGAACAGTGACCAGCGAAATTGACCAGTTTCCAGTGACCAGTGACCAGCGAAAGTGACCAGTGAACAGTGACCAGCGAAATTGACCAGTGACCATTGACCAGTGACCAGCGAAAGTGACCAGTGACGAGTGACCAGTGACAAGTGACCAGGGACAAGTGACCAGTGACCACTGACCAGTGACCAGTGACCACTGACCAGTCACCAGTGACCAGTCACCAGGGACCAGTGACCAGCGAAAGTGACCAGTGACCAGTGACTAGCCAAATTGAGCAGTGACCAGTGACCATTGACCAGTGACCAGTGACCAGCAAAAATGACCAGTGACCAGTGACCAGTGACCAGTGACTAGTGACCAGTGACCAGTGACCAGTGACCAGTGACCAGTGACCAGTAGCCAGTGACCAGTGACCAGCGAAAGTGACAAGTGACCAGTGACCAGTGTCCAGTGACCAGTGACCAGTGACCAGTGACCAGTGACCAGTGACCAGTGACCAGCGAAGGTGACCAGTGACCAGTGAACAGTGACCAGCGAAATTGACCAGTTTCCAGTGACCAGTGACCAGCGAAAGTGACCAGTGAACAGTGACCAGCGAAATTGACCAGTGACCATTGACCAGTGAAAAGCGAAAGTGACCAGTGACGAGTGACCAGTGACAAGTGACCAGTGACAAGTGACCAGTGACCACTGACCAGTGACCAGTGACCAGTGACCAGTGACCAGTGACCAGTGACCAGTGACCAGTGACCAGTGACCAGTGACCAGTGACCAGCGAAGGTGACCAGTGACCAGTGACCAGCGAAAGTGACCAGTGACCAGTGACCAGTGACCAGTGACCAGTGACCAGTAGCCAGTGACCAGTGACCAGCGAAAGTGACAAGTGACCAGTGACCAGTGACCAGTGACCAGTGACCAGTGACCAGTGACCAGTGACCAGTGACCAGTGACCAGCGAAGGTGACCAGTGACCAGTGAACAGTGACCAGCGAAATTGACCAGTTTCCAGTGACCAGTGACCAGCGAAAGTGACCAGTGAACAGTGACCAGCGAAAGTGACCAGTGACCATTGACCAGTGACCAGCGAAAGTGACCAGTGACGAGTGACCAGTGACAAGTGACCAGTGACCAGTGACCAGTGACCAGTGACCAGTGACCAGCGAAGGTGACCAGTGACCAGTGAACAGTGACCAGCGAAATTGACCAGTTTCCAGTGACCAGTGACCAGCGAAAGTGACCAGTGAACAGTGACCAGCGAAATTGACCAGTGACCATTGACCAGTGACCAGCGAAAGTGACCAGTGACGAGTGACCAGTGACAAGTGACCAGTGACAAGTGACCAGTGACCACTGACCAGTGACCAGTGACCAGTGACCAGTGACCAGTGACCAGTGACCAGTGACCAGCGAAGGTGACCAGTGACCAGTGAACAGTGACCAGTGACCAGTGACCAGTGACCAGTGACCAGTGACCAGTGACCAGCGAAGGTGACCAGTGACCAGTGACCAGCGAAAGTGACCAGTGACCAGTGACCAGTGACCAGTGACCAGTGACCAGTAGCCAGTGACCAGTGACCAGCGAAAGTGACAAGTGACCAGTGACCAGTGACCAGTGACCAGTGACCAGTGACCAGTGACCAGTGACCAGTGACCAGTGACCAGCGAAGGTGACCAGTGACCAGTGAACAGTGACCAGCGAAATTGACCAGTTTCCAGTGACCAGTGACCAGCGAAAGTGACCAGTGAACAGTGACCAGCGAAAGTGACCAGTGACCATTGACCAGTGACCAGCGAAAGTGACCAGTGACGAGTGACCAGTGACAAGTGACCAGTGACCAGTGACCAGTGACCAGTGACCAGTGACCAGCGAAGGTGACCAGTGACCAGTGAACAGTGACCAGCGAAATTGACCAGTTTCCAGTGACCAGTGACCAGCGAAAGTGACCAGTGAACAGTGACCAGCGAAATTGACCAGTGACCATTGACCAGTGACCAGCGAAAGTGACCAGTGACGAGTGACCAGTGACAAGTGACCAGTGACAAGTGACCAGTGACCACTGACCAGTGACCAGTGACCAGTGACCAGTGACCAGTGACCAGTGACCAGTGACCAGCGAAGGTGACCAGTGACCAGTGAACAGTGACCAGCGAAATTGACCAGTTTCCAGTGACCAGTGACCAGCGAAAGTGACCAGTGAACAGTGACCAGCGAAATTGACCAGTGACCATTGACCAGTGACCAGCGAAAGTGACCAGTGACGAGTGACCAGTGACAAGTGACCAGGGACAAGTGACCAGTGACCACTGACCAGTGACCAGTGACCACTGACCAGTCACCAGTGACCAGTCACCAGGGACCAGTGACCAGCGAAAGTGACCAGTGACCAGTGACTAGCCAAATTGAGCAGTGAGCAGTGACCAGTGACCAGTGACCAGTGACCAGTGACCAGTGACCAGTGACCAGTGACCAGCGAAATTGACCAGTGACCATTGACCAGTGACCAGCGAAAGTGACCAGTGACGAGTGACCTGTGACAAGTGACCAGTGACCAGCGACCAGTGACCAGTGACCATCGAAAGTGACCAGTGACCAGTGACCAGTGACCAGCGAAATCGACCAGTGACCAGTGACCAGAGATCAGTGACTAGCCAAATTGACCAGAGACCAGTGACCAGTGACCAGTGACCAGCGGTAGTGACCAGTGATCAGTGACCAGTGAACAGTGACCAGTGACCAGTGACCAGTGACCAGCGAAAGTGACCAGGGACCAGTGACCAGTGACCAGTGACCAGTGACCACTGACCATTGACCAGTGACCAGTGACCAGTGACCAGTGACCAGTGACCAGTGACCAGTGACCAGCGACCAGTGACCAGTGACCATTGACCAGTGACCAGTGACCAGCAAAAATGACCAGTGACCAGTGACCAGTGACCAGTGACTAGTGACCAGTGACCAGTGACCAGTGACCAGTGACCAGTGACCAGTGACCAGTGACCAGTGACCAGCGAAAGTGACAAGTGACCAGTGCCCAGTGACCAGTGACCAGTGACCAGCAAAAATGACCAGTGACCAGTGACCAGTGACCAGTGACCAGCGAAAGTGACAAGTGACCAGTGACCATTGACCAGAGACCAGTGACCAGTGACCAGTGACCAGCGACCAGTGACCAGTGACCATTGACCAGTGACCAGTGACCAGTGACCAGCGAAAGTGACCAGTGACCAGTGACCACTGACCAGTGACCAGTGACCAGTGACCAGTGACCAGTGACCAGTGACCAGTGACCAGTGACCAGTTACAAGTGACCAGTGACCAGCGACCAGTGACTAGTGACGAGCGACCAGTGACCAGTGACCATTGACCAGTGACCAGTGACCAGTGACCAGCGAAAGTGACCAGGGACCAGTGACCAGTGACCAGTGACAAGCGAAAGTGACCAGTGACCAGTGACCAGTGACCAGTGACCAGCGGTAGTGACCAGTGATCAGTGACCAGTGAACAGTGACCAGTGACCAGCGAAATTGACCAGTGACCAGCGAAAGTGACCAGTGACGAGTGACCTGTGACAAGTGACCAGTGACCAGCGACCAGTGACCAGTGACCAGTGACCAGTGACCAGTGACCAGTGACCAGCGAAAGTGACCAGGGACCAGTGACCAGTGACCAGTGACCAGTGACCAGTGACCAGCGACCAGTGACCAGTGACCATTGACCAGTGACCAGTGACCAGCAAAAATGACCAGTGACCAGTGACCAGTGACCAGTGACCAGCGAAAGTGACAAGTGACCAGTGACCATTGACCAGTGACAAGTGACCAGCGAAAGTGACCAGTGACCAGTGAACAGTGACCAGCGAAATTGACCAGTTTCCAGTCACCAGTGACAAGTGACCAGTGACCAGTGACCAGCGACCAGTGACCAGTGACAAGTGACAAGTGACCAGTGAACAGTGACCAGCGAAATTGACCAGTGACCATTGACCAGTGACCAGCGCAAGTGACCAGTGACGAGTGACCAGTGACAAGTGACCAGTGACAAGTGACCAGTGACCAGTGACCAGTGACCAGTGACCAGTGACGAGTGACCAGTGACCAGTGACCAGCGACCAGTGACCAGTGACCAGTGACCAGTGACCAGTGACCAGTGACAAGTGACCAGTGACCAGCGACCAGTGACCAGTGACCAGTGACCAGTGACCAGCGAACGTGACCAGGGACCAGTGACCAGTGACCAGTGACCAGTGACCAGTGACCAGTGACCAGTGACCAGTGACCAGTGACCAGTGACCAGTGACCAGTTACAAGTGACCAGTGACCAGCGACCAGTGACCAGTGACGAGCGACCACTGACCAGTGACCATTGACCAGTGACCAGTGACCAGTGACCAGCGAAAGTGACCAGGGACCAGTGACAAGTGACCAGTGACCAGTGACCAGTGACCAGTGACCAGTGACAAGTGACCAGTGACCAGCGACCAGTGACCAGTGACCAGTGACCACTGACCAGCGAAAGTGACCAGTGACCAGGGACCAGTGACCAGTGACCAGCGAAATTGACCAGTGACCAGTGACCAGTGACCAGTGACAAGTGACCAGTGACCAGTGAGCTGTGACCAGTGACCAGTGACCAGTGAACTGTGACCAGTGACCAGTGACCAGCGAAAGTGACCAGTGACCAGTCACGATCGAAATTGACCAGTGACCAGCGAAAGTGACCAGTGACCAGTGACCAGTGACCAGTGTCCAGTGTCCAGTGACCAGTGACCAGTGACCAGTGACCAGTGACCAGCGACCAGTGACCTGTGACCATTGACCAGTGACCAGTGACCAGTGACCAGCGAAAGTGACCAGTGACCAGTGACCAGTGACCAGTGACCAGTGACCAGTGACCAGTGACCAGTGACCAGTGACCAGTTACAAGTGACCAGTGACCAGTTACAAGTGACCAGTGACCAGCGACCAGTGACCAGTGACGAGCGACCAGTGACCATTGACCAGTGACCAGTGACCAGCAAAAATGACCAGTGACCAGTGACCAGTGACCAGTGACCAGTGACCAGTGACCAGTGACCAGTCACCAGTGACCAGTGACCAGCGAAAGTGACAAGTGACCAGTGACCATTGACCAGTGACCAGTGACCAGTGACCAGCGAAAGTGACCAGGGACCAGTGACCAGTGACCAGTGACCAGTGACCACTGACCATTGACCAGTGACCAGTGACCAGTGACCAGTGACCAGTGACCAGTGACCAGTGACCAGCGACCAGTGACCAGTGACCAGTGACCAGTGACCAGTGACCAGTGACCAGTGACCAGTGACCAGTGACCAGTGACCAGCGACCAGTGACCAGTGACCATTGACCAGTGACCAGTGACCAGTGACCACTGACCAGCGAAAGTGACCAGTGACCAGGGACCAGTGACCAGTGACCAGCGAAATTGACCAGTGACCAGTGACCAGTGACCAGTGACAAGTGACCAGTGACCAGTGACCAGCGAAAGTGACCAGTGAACAGTGACCAGTGACTAGTGTCCAGTGACCAGTGACCAGTGAGCTGTGACCAGTGACCAGTGACCAGTGAACTGTGACCAGTGACCAGTGACCAGCGAAAGTGACCAGTGACCAGTGACCAGCGAAAGTGACCAGTGACCAGTGACCAGTGACCAGTGTCCAGTGACCAGTGACCAGTGATAAATGACCAGTGTCCAGTGACCAGTGACCAGTGACCAGTGACCAGTGAATAGTGACCAGTGACCAGTGAACAGCGAAAGTGACCAGTGACCAGTGACCAGTGACCAGTGACCAGTGACCAGTGACTAGTGACCAGTGACCAGCGAAAGTGACAAGTGACCAGTGACCATTGACCAGTGACCAGTGACCAGTGACCAGTGACCAGCGACCAGTGACCAGTGACCATTGACCAGTGACAAGTGACCAGTGACCAGCGAAAGTGACCAGTGACCAGTGACCAGTGACCAGTGACCAGTGACCAGTGACCAGTGACCAGTGACCAGTGACCAGTTACAAGTGACCAGTGACCAGTTACAAGTGACCAGTGACCAGCGACCAGTGACCAGTGACGAGCGACCAGTGACCATTGACCAGTGACCAGTGACCAGCAAAAATGACCAGTGACCAGTGACCAGTGACCAGTGACCAGTGACCAGTGACCAGTGACCATTGACCAGTGACCAGTGACCAGCAAAAATGACCAGTGACCAGTGACCAGTGACCAGTGACCAGTGACCAGTGACCAGTGACCAGCGAAAGTGACAAGTGACCAGTGACCATTGACCAGTGACCAGTGACCAGTGACCAGTGACCAGCGACCAGTGACCAGTGACCATTGACCAGTGACCAGTGACCAGTGACCAGTTACAAGTGACCAGTGACCAGTGACCAGTGACCAGTGACCAGCGAAAGTGACCAGTGACCAGTGACCAGTGACCAGTAGCCAGTGACCAGTGACCAGCGAAAGTGACAAGTGACCAGTGACCAGTGACCAGTGACCAGTGACCAGTGACCAGTGACCAGCGAAGGTGACCAGTGACCAGTGAACAGTGACCAGCGAAATTGACCAGTTTCCAGTGACCAGTGACCAGCGAAAGTGACCAGTGAACAGTGACCAGCGAAATTGACCAGTGACCATTGACCAGTGACCAGCGAAAGTGACCAGTGACGAGTGACCAGGGACAAGTGACCAGTGACAAGTGACCAGTGACCACTGACCAGTGACCAGTGACCAGTGACCAGTGACCAGTGACCAGTGACCAGTGACCAGCGAAGGTGACCAGTGACCAGTGACCAGTGACCAGTGACCATTGACCAGCGAAGGTGACCAGTGACCAGTGAACAGTGACCAGCGAAATTGACCAGTTTCCAGTGACCAGTGACCAGCGAAAGTGACCAGTGAACAGTGACCAGCGAAATTGACCAGTGACCATTGACCAGTGACCAGCGAAAGTGACCAGTGACGAGTGACCAGTGACAAGTGACCAGTGACAAGTGACCAGTGACCACTGACCAGTGACCAGTGACCAGTGACCAGTGACCAGTGACCAGTGACCAGTGACCAGCGAAAGTGACCAGTGAACAGTGACCAGCGAAATTGACCAGTGACCATTGACCAGTGACCAGCGAAAGTGACCAGTGACCAGTGACCAGTGACCAGTGACCAGTGACCAGTAGCCAGTGACCAGTGACCAGCGAAAGTGACAAGTGACCAGTGACCAGTGACCAGTGACCAGTGACCAGTGACCAGTGACCAGTGACCAGTGACCAGTGACCAGTGACCAGTGACCAGCGAAGGTGACCAGTGACCAGTGAACAGTGACCAGCGAAATTGACCAGTTTCCAGTGACCAGTGACCAGTGACCAGCGAAAGTGACCAGTGAACAGTGACCAGCGAAATTGACCAGTGACCATTGACCAGTGACCAGCGAAAGTGACCAGTGACGAGTGACCAGTGACAAGTGACCAGTGACAAGTGACCAGTGACAAGTGACCAGTGACCAGTGACCAGTGACCAGTGACCAGTGACCAGCGAAGGTGACCAGTGACCAGTGAACAGTGACCAGCGAAATTGACCAGTTTCCAGTGACCAGTGACCAGCGAAAGTGACCAGTGAACAGTGACCAGCGAAATTGAACAGTGACCATTGACCAGTGACAAGCGAAAGTGACCAGTGACGAGTGACCAGTGACAAGTGACCAGTGACAAGTGACCAGTGACCACTGACCAGTGACGAGTGACCACTGACCAGTCACCAGTGACCAGTCACCAGGGACCAGTGACCAGCGAAAGTGACCAGTGACCAGTGACTAGCCAAATTGAGCAGTGAGCAGTGACCAGTGACCAGTGACCAGTGACCAGTGACCAGTGACCAGTGACCAGTGACCAGCGAAATTGACCAGTGACCATTGACCAGTGACCAGCGAATGTGACCAGTGACGAGTGACCTGTGACAAGTGACCAGTGACCAGCGACCAGTGACCAGTGACCAGTGACCAGTGACCAGTGACCAGTGACCAGCGAAAGTGACCAGTGACCAGTGACCAGTGACCAGCGAAATCGACCAGTGACCAGTGACCAGAGACCAGTGACTAGCCAAATTGACCAGAGACCAGTGACCAGTGACCAGTGACCAGCGGTAGTGACCAGTGATCAGTGACCGTTGAACAGTGACCAGTGACCAGCGAAAGTGACCAGGGACCAGTGACCAGTGACCAGTGACCAGTGACCACTGACCATTGACCAGTGACCAGTGACCAGTGACCAGTGACCAGTGACCAGTGACCAGTGACCAGCGACCAGTGACCAGTGACCATTGACCAGTGACCAGTGACCAGCAAAAATGACCAGTGACCAGTGACCAGTGACCAGTGACCAGTTACAAGTGACCAGTGACCAGCGACCAGTGACCAGTGACGAGCGACCAGTGACCAGTGACCATTGACCAGTGACCAGTGACCAGTGACCAGCGAAAGTGACCAGGGACCAGTGACCAGTGACCAGTGACCAGTGACCAGTGACCAGTGACCAGTGACCAGTGACCAGTGACCAGTGACCAGTGACCAGTGACCAGTGACCAGTGACCAGTGACCAGTGACCAGTGACCAGTGACAAGTGACCAGTGACCAGCGACCAGTGACCAGTGACCATTGACCAGTGACCAGTGACCAGTGACCAGCGAACGTGACCAGGGACCAGTGACCAGTGACCAGTGACCAGTGACCAGCGAAGGTGACCTGTGACCAGTGAACAGTGACCAGCGAAATTGACCAGTTTCCAGTGACCAGTGACCAGCGAATGTGACCTGTGAACAGTGACCAGCGAAATTGAACAGTGACCATTGACCAGTGACAAGCGAAAGTGACCAGTGACGAGTGACCAGTGACAAGTGACCAGTGACAAGTGACCAGTGACCACTGACCAGTGACCAGTGACCACTGACCAGTCACCAGTGACCAGTCACCAGGGACCAGTGACCAGCGAAAGTGACCAGTGACCAGTGACTAGCCAAATTGAGCAGTGAGCAGTGACCAGTGACCAGTGACCAGTGACCAGTGACCAGTGACCAGTGACCAGTGACCAGCGAAATTGACCAGTGACCATTGACCAGTGACCAGCGAAAGTGACCAGTGACGAGTGACCTGTGACAAGTGACCAGTGACCAGCGACCAGTGACCAGTGACCAGTGACCAGTGACCAGTGACCAGTGACCAGCGAAAGTGACCAGTGACCAGTGACCAGTGACCAGCGAAATCGACCAGTGACCAGTGACCAGAGACCAGTGACTAGCCAAATTGACCAGAGACCAGTGACCAGTGACCAGTGACCAGCGGTAGTGACCAGTGATCAGTGACCGTTGAACAGTGACCAGTGACCAGTGACCAGTGACCAGCGAAAGTGACCAGGGACCAGTGACCAGTGACCAGTGACCAGTGACCACTGACCATTGACCAGTGACCAGTGACCAGTGACTAGTGACCAGTGACCAGTGACCAGTGACCAGCGACCAGTGACCAGTGACCATTGACCAGTGACCAGTGACCAGCAAAAATGACCAGTGACCAGTGACCAGTGACCAGTGACCAGTGACCAGCGACCAGTGACCAGTGACCATTGACCAGTGACCAGTGACCAGTGACCAGCAAAAATGACCAGTGACCAGTGACCAGTGACCAGTGACCAGTTACAAGTGACCAGTGACCAGCGACCAGTGACCAGTGACGAGCGACCAGTGACCAGTGACCATTGACCAGTGACCAGTGACCAGTGACCAGAGAAAGTGACCAGGGACCAGTGACCAGTGACCAGTGACCAGTGACCAGTGACCAGTGACCAGTGACCAGTGACCAGTGACCAGTGACCAGTGACCAGTGACCAGTGACCAGTGACCAGTGACAAGTGACCAGTGACCAGCGACCAGTGACCAGTGACCAGTGACCATTGACCAGTGACCAGTGACCAGTGACCAGCGAACGTGACCAGGGACTAGTGACCAGTGACCAGTGACCAGTGACCAGCGAAAGTGACCAGGGACCAGCGAACAGTGACCAGTGACCAGTGACCAGTGACCAGTGACCAGTGACCAGTGACCAGTGACCAGTGACCAGTGACCAGTGACCAGTGACCAGTGACAAGTGACCAGTGACCAGCGACCAGTGACCAGTGACCATTGACCAGTGACCAGTGACCAGTGACCAGCGAACGTGACCAGGGACCAGTGACCAGTGACCAGTGACCAGTGACCAGTGACCAGTGACCAGTGACCAGTGACCAGTGACAAGTGACCAGTGACCAGCGACCAGTGACCAGTGACAAGTGACAAGTGACCAGTGACCAGTGACCAGTGACCAGTGACCAGTGACCAGTGACCAGTGACCAGCGAAGGTGACCAGTGACCAGTGAACAGTGACCAGCGAAATTGACCAGTTTCCAGTGACCAGTGACCAGCGAAAGTGACCAGTGAACAGTGACCAGCGAAATTGACCAGTGACCATTGACCAGTGACCAGCGAAAGTGACCAGTGACGAGTGACCAGTGACAAGTGACCAGTGACAAGTGACCAGTGACAAGTGACCAGTGACCACTGACCAGTGACCAGTGACCAGTGACCAGTGACCAGTGACCAGTGACCAGTGACCAGTGACCAGTGACCAGCGAAGGTGACCAGTGACCAGTGAACAGTGACCAGCGAAATTGACCAGTTTCCAGTGACCAGTGACCAGCGAATGTGACCTGTGAACAGTGACCAGCGAAATTGAACAGTGACCATTGACCAGTGACAAGCGAAAGTGACCAGTGACGAGTGACCAGTGACAAGTGACCAGTGACAAGTGACCAGTGACCACTGACCAGTGACCAGTGACCACTGACCAGTCACCAGTGACCAGTCACCAGGGACCAGTGACCAGCGAAAGTGACCAGTGACCAGTGACTAGCCAAATTGAGCAGTGAGCAGTGACCAGTGACCAGTGACCAGTGACCAGTGACCAGTGACCAGTGACCAGTGACCAGCGAAATTGACCAGTGACCATTGACCAGTGACCAGCGAAAGTGACCAGTGACGAGTGACCTGTGACAAGTGACCAGTGACCAGCGACCAGTGACCAGTGACCAGTGACCAGTGACCAGTGACCAGTGACCAGCGAAAGTGACCAGTGACCAGTGACCAGTGACCAGCGAAATCGACCAGTGACCAGTGACCAGAGACCAGTGACTAGCCAAATTGACCAGAGACCAGTGACCAGTGACCAGTGACCAGCGGTAGTGACCAGTGATCAGTGACCGTTGAACAGTGACCAGTGACCAGTGACCAGTGACCAGCGAAAGTGACCAGGGACCAGTGACCAGTGACCAGTGACCAGTGACCACTGACCATTGACCAGTGACCAGTGACCAGTGACTAGTGACCAGTGACCAGTGACCAGTGACCAGCGACCAGTGACCAGTGACCATTGACCAGTGACCAGTGACCAGCAAAAATGACCAGTGACCAGTGACCAGTGACCAGTGACCAGTGACCAGCGACCAGTGACCAGTGACCATTGACCAGTGACCAGTGACCAGTGACCAGCAAAAATGACCAGTGACCAGTGACCAGTGACCAGTGACCAGTTACAAGTGACCAGTGACCAGCGACCAGTGACCAGTGACGAGCGACCAGTGACCAGTGACCATTGACCAGTGACCAGTGACCAGTGACCAGAGAAAGTGACCAGGGACCAGTGACCAGTGACCAGTGACCAGTGACCAGTGACCAGTGACCAGTGACCAGTGACCAGTGACCAGTGACCAGTGACCAGTGACCAGTGACCAGTGACCAGTGACAAGTGACCAGTGACCAGCGACCAGTGACCAGTGACCAGTGACCATTGACCAGTGACCAGTGACCAGTGACCAGCGAACGTGACCAGGGACTAGTGACCAGTGACCAGTGACCAGTGACCAGCGAAAGTGACCAGGGACCAGCGAACAGTGACCAGTGACCAGTGACCAGTGACCAGTGACCAGTGACCAGTGACCAGTGACCAGTGACCAGTGACCAGTGACCAGTGACCAGTGACAAGTGACCAGTGACCAGCGACCAGTGACCAGTGACCATTGACCAGTGACCAGTGACCAGTGACCAGCGAACGTGACCAGGGACCAGTGACCAGTGACCAGTGACCAGTGACCAGTGACCAGTGACCAGTGACCAGTGACCAGTGACAAGTGACCAGTGACCAGCGACCAGTGACCAGTGACAAGTGACAAGTGACCAGTGACCAGTGACCAGTGACCAGTGACCAGTGACCAGTGACCAGTGACCAGCGAAGGTGACCAGTGACCAGTGAACAGTGACCAGCGAAATTGACCAGTTTCCAGTGACCAGTGACCAGCGAAAGTGACCAGTGAACAGTGACCAGCGAAATTGACCAGTGACCATTGACCAGTGACCAGCGAAAGTGACCAGTGACGAGTGACCAGTGACAAGTGACCAGTGACAAGTGACCAGTGACAAGTGACCAGTGACCACTGACCAGTGACCAGTGACCAGTGACCAGTGACCAGTGACCAGTGACCAGTGACCAGTGACCAGTGACCAGCGAAGGTGACCAGTGACCAGTGAACAGTGACCAGCGAAATTGACCAGTTTCCAGTGACCAGTGACCAGCGAATGTGACCTGTGAACAGTGACCAGCGAAATTGAACAGTGACCATTGACCAGTGACAAGCGAAAGTGACCAGTGACGAGTGACCAGTGACAAGTGACCAGTGACAAGTGACCAGTGACCACTGACCAGTGACCAGTGACCACTGACCAGTCACCAGTGACCAGTCACCAGGGACCAGTGACCAGCGAAAGTGACCAGTGACCAGTGACTAGCCAAATTGAGCAGTGAGCAGTGACCAGTGACCAGTGACCAGTGACCAGTGACCAGTGACCAGTGACCAGTGACCAGCGAAATTGACCAGTGACCATTGACCAGTGACCAGCGAAAGTGACCAGTGACGAGTGACCTGTGACAAGTGACCAGTGACCAGCGACCAGTGACCAGTGACCAGTGACCAGTGACCAGTGACCAGTGACCAGCGAAAGTGACCAGTGACCAGTGACCAGTGACCAGCGAAATCGACCAGTGACCAGTGACCAGAGACCAGTGACTAGCCAAATTGACCAGAGACCAGTGACCAGTGACCAGTGACCAGCGGTAGTGACCAGTGATCAGTGACCGTTGAACAGTGACCAGTGACCAGTGACCAGTGACCAGCGAAAGTGACCAGGGACCAGTGACCAGTGACCAGTGACCAGTGACCACTGACCATTGACCAGTGACCAGTGACCAGTGACTAGTGACCAGTGACCAGTGACCAGTGACCAGCGACCAGTGACCAGTGACCATTGACCAGTGACCAGTGACCAGCAAAAATGACCAGTGACCAGTGACCAGTGACCAGTGACCAGTGACCAGCGACCAGTGACCAGTGACCATTGACCAGTGACCAGTGACCAGTGACCAGCAAAAATGACCAGTGACCAGTGACCAGTGACCAGTGACCAGTTACAAGTGACCAGTGACCAGCGACCAGTGACCAGTGACGAGCGACCAGTGACCAGTGACCATTGACCAGTGACCAGTGACCAGTGACCAGAGAAAGTGACCAGGGACCAGTGACCAGTGACCAGTGACCAGTGACCAGTGACCAGTGACCAGTGACCAGTGACCAGTGACCAGTGACCAGTGACCAGTGACCAGTGACCAGTGACCAGTGACAAGTGACCAGTGACCAGCGACCAGTGACCAGTGACCAGTGACCATTGACCAGTGACCAGTGACCAGTGACCAGCGAACGTGACCAGGGACTAGTGACCAGTGACCAGTGACCAGTGACCAGCGAAAGTGACCAGGGACCAGCGAACAGTGACCAGTGACCAGTGACCAGTGACCAGTGACCAGTGACCAGTGACCAGTGACCAGTGACCAGTGACCAGTGACCAGTGACCAGTGACAAGTGACCAGTGACCAGCGACCAGTGACCAGTGACCATTGACCAGTGACCAGTGACCAGTGACCAGCGAACGTGACCAGGGACCAGTGACCAGTGACCAGTGACCAGTGACCAGTGACCAGTGACCAGTGACCAGTGACCAGTGACAAGTGACCAGTGACCAGCGACCAGTGACCAGTGACAAGTGACCATTGACCAGTGACCAGTGACCAGTGACCAGCGAACGTGACCAGGGACCAGTGACCAGTGACCAGTGACCAGCGAAAGTGACCAGGGACCAGTGACCAGTGACCAGTGACCAGTGACCACTGACCATTGACCAGTGACCAGTGACCAGTGACCAGTGACGAGTGACCAGTGACCAGTGACCAGCGACCAGTGACCAGTGACCAGTGACCAGCGAAAGTGACCAGTGACCAGTCACGATCGAAATTGAGCAGTGACGAGCGAAATTGACCAGTGACCAGTGACCAGTGACCAGTGTCCAGTGACCAGTGACCAGTGATAAGTGACCAGTGACCAGTGACCAGTGACCAGTGACCAGTGACCAGTGACCAGCGAAAGTGACCAGGGACCAGTGACCAGGGACCAGTGACCAGTGACCAGTGACCAGTGACCAGTGACCAGTGAACAGTGACCAGTGACCAGTGACCAGTGACCAGCGAAAGTGACCAGGGACCAGTGACCAGTGACCAGTGACCAGTGACCAGTGAACAGTGACCAGTGACTAGTGTCCAGTGACCAGTGACCAGTGACCAGTGACCAGTGACCAGTGACCAGTGACCAGTGACCAGTGACCAGTGACCAGTGACCAGTGACCAGTGACCATTGACCAGTGACCAGTGACCAGTGACCAGTGACATGTGACCAGTGACCAGTGACCAGCGAAAGTGACCAGTGAACAGTGACCAGTGACTAGTGTCCAGTGACCAGTGACCAGTGACCAGCGAAAGTGACCAGTGACCAGTCACGAGCGAAATTGACCAGTGACCAGCGAAAGTGACCAGTGACCTGTGACCAGTGACCAGTGACCAGTTACAAGTGACCAGTGACCAGCGACCTGTGACCAGTGACGAGCGACCAGTGACCAGTGACCATTGACCAGTGACCAGTGACCAGTGACCAGCGAAAGTGACCAGGGACCAGTGACCAGTGACCAGTGACCAGTGACCAGTGACCAGCGACCAGTGACCAGTGACCATTGACCAGTGACCAGTGACCAGCAAAAATGACCAGTGACCAGTGACCAGCAAAAATGACCAGTGACCAGTGACCAGTGACCAGTGACCAGCGAAAGTGACAAGTGACCAGTGACCATTGACCAGTGACCAGTGACCAGCGAAAGTGACCAGTGACCAGTGAACAGTGACCAGCGAAATTGACCAGTTTCCAGTCACCAGTGACAAGTGACCAGTGACCATTGACCAGTGACCAGCGCAAGTGACCAGTGACGAGTGACCAGTGACAAGTGACCATTGACAAGTGACCAGTGACCACTGACCAGTGACCAGTGACCACTGACCAGTCACCAGTGACCAGTGACCAGGGACCAGTGACCAGGGACCAGTGAGCAGCGAAAGTGACCAGTGACCAGTGACCAGTGACCAGTGACTAGCCAAATTGAGCAGTGAGCAGTGACCAGTGACCAGTGACCAGTGACCAGTGACCAGTGACCAGTGACCAGTGACCAGTGACCAGCGAAATTGACCAGTGACCATTGACCAGTGACCAGCGAAAGTGACCAGTGACGAGTGACCTGTGACAAGTGACCAGTGACCAGCGACCATTGACCAGTGACCAGTGACCAGTGACCAGCGAAAGTGACCAGTGACCAGTGACCAGTGACCAGCGAAATCGACCAGTGACCAGTGACCAGAGACCAGTGACTAGCCAAATTGACCAGAGACCAGTGACCAGTGACCAGTGACCAGCGGTAGTGACCAGTGATCAGTGACCGTTGAACAGTGACCAGTGACCAGTGACCAGTGACCAGCGAAAGTGACCAGGGACCAGTGACCAGTGACCAGTGACCAGTGACCACTGACCATTGACCAGTGACCAGTGACCAGTGACCAGTGACGAGTGACCAGTGACCAGTGACCAGCGACCAGTGACCAGTGACCATTGACCAGTGACCAGTGACCAGCAAAAATGACCAGTGACCAGTGACCAGTGACCAGTGACCAGTTACAAGTGACCAGTGACCAGCGACCAGTGACCAGTGACGAGCGACCAGTGACCAGTGACCATTGACCAGTGACCAGTGACCAGTGACCAGCGAAAGTGACCAGGGACCAGTGACCAGTGACCAGTGACCAGTGACCAGTGACCAGTGACCAGGGACCAGTGACAAGTGACCAGTGACCAGTGACCAGTGACCAGTGACCAGCGACCAGTGACCAGTGACCAGTGACCATTGACCAGTGACCAGTGACCACTGACCAGCGAAAGTGACCAGTGACCAGGGACCAGTGACCAGTGACCAGCGAAATTGACCAGTGACCAGTGACCAGTGATCAGTGACAAGTGACCAGTGACCAGTGAGCTGTGACCAGTGACCAGTGACCAGTGAACTGTGACCAGTGACCAGTGACCAGCGAAAGTGACCAGTGACCAGTCACGATCGAAATTGACCAGTGACCAGCGAAAGTGACCAGTGACCAGTGACCAGTGACCAGTGACCAGTGACCAGTGACCAGTGACCAGTGACCAGCGACCAGTGACCAGTGACCATTGACCAATGACCAGTGACCAGCAAAAATGACCAGTGACCATTGACCAGTGACCAGTGACCAGCGAAAGTGACCAGTGACCAGTGAACAGTGACCAGCGAAATTGACCAGTTTCCAGTCACCAGTGACAAGTGACCAGTGACCAGTGACCAGCGACCAGTGACCAGTGACAAGTGACAAGTGACCAGTGACCAGTGACCAGCGAAAGTGACAAGTGACCAGTGACCAGTGACCAGTGACCAGTGACCAGTGACCAGTGACCAGCGAAAGTGACCAGTGACCAGTGACCAGTGACCAGCGAACGTGACCAGGGACCAGTGACCAGTGACCAGTGACCAGTGACCAGTGACCAGTGACCAGTGACCAGTGACCAGTGACCAGCGAAATTGACCAGTGACCAGTGACCAGTGACCAGTGACAAGTGACCAGTGACCAGTGAGCTGTGACCAGTGACCAGTGATAAGTGACCAGTGACCAGTGACCAGTGACCAGTGACCAGTGACCAGTGACCAGTGACCAGCGAAAGTGACCAGGGACCAGTGACCAGTGACCAGTGACCAGTGACCAGTGACCAGTGAACAGTGACCAGTGACTAGTGTCCAGTGACCAGTGACCAGTGAGCTGTGACCAGTGACCAGTGACCAGTGACCAGTGACCAGTGACCAGTGACCAGTGACCAGCGAAAGTGACCAGGGACCAGTGACCAGTGACCAGTGACCAGTGACCACTGACCATTGACCAGTGACCAGTGACCAGTGACCAGTGACGAGTGACCAGTGACCAGTGACCAGCGACCAGTGACCAGTGACCATTGACCAGTGACCAGTGACCAGCAAAAATGACCAGTGACCAGTGACCAGTGACCAGTGACCAGTTACAAGTGACCAGTGACCAGCGACCAGTGACCAGTGACGAGCGACCAGTGACCAGTGACCATTGACCAGTGACCAGTGACCAGTGACCAGCGAAAGTGACCAGGGACCAGTGACCAGTGACCAGTGACCAGTGACCAGTGACCAGTGACCAGGGACCAGTGACAAGTGACCAGTGACCAGTGACCAGTGACCAGTGACCAGCGACCAGTGACCAGTGACCAGTGACCATTGACCAGTGACCAGTGACCACTGACCAGCGAAAGTGACCAGTGACCAGGGACCAGTGACCAGTGACCAGCGAAATTGACCAGTGACCAGTGACCAGTGATCAGTGACAAGTGACCAGTGACCAGTGAGCTGTGACCAGTGACCAGTGACCAGTGAACTGTGACCAGTGACCAGTGACCAGCGAAAGTGACCAGTGACCAGTCACGATCGAAATTGACCAGTGACCAGCGAAAGTGACCAGTGACCAGTGACCAGTGACCAGTGACCAGTGACCAGTGACCAGTGACCAGTGACCAGCGACCAGTGACCAGTGACCATTGACCAATGACCAGTGACCAGCAAAAATGACCAGTGACCATTGACCAGTGACCAGTGACCAGCGAAAGTGACCAGTGACCAGTGAACAGTGACCAGCGAAATTGACCAGTTTCCAGTCACCAGTGACAAGTGACCAGTGACCAGTGACCAGCGACCAGTGACCAGTGACAAGTGACAAGTGACCAGTGACCAGTGACCAGCGAAAGTGACAAGTGACCAGTGACCAGTGACCAGTGACCAGTGACCAGTGACCAGTGACCAGCGAAAGTGACCAGTGACCAGTGACCAGTGACCAGCGAACGTGACCAGGGACCAGTGACCAGTGACCAGTGACCAGTGACCAGTGACCAGTGACCAGTGACCAGTGACCAGTGACCAGCGAAATTGACCAGTGACCAGTGACCAGTGACCAGTGACAAGTGACCAGTGACCAGTGAGCTGTGACCAGTGACCAGTGATAAGTGACCAGTGACCAGTGACCAGTGACCAGTGACCAGTGACCAGTGACCAGTGACCAGCGAAAGTGACCAGGGACCAGTGACCAGTGACCAGTGACCAGTGACCAGTGACCAGTGAACAGTGACCAGTGACTAGTGTCCAGTGACCAGTGACCAGTGAGCTGTGACCAGTGACCAGTGACCAGTGACCAGTGACCAGTGACCAGTGACCAGTGACCAGTGACCAGTGACCAGTGACCAGTGACCAGCGAAAGTGACCAGTGACCAGTCACGATCGAAATTGACCAGTGACGAGCGAAAGTGACCAGTGACCAGTGACCAGTGACCAGTGTCCAGTGACCAGTGACCAGTGATAAGTGACCAGTGACCAGTGACAAGTGACCAGTGACCAGTGACCAGCGAAAGTGACCAGGGACCAGTGACCAGGGACCAGTGACCAGTGACCAGTGACCAGTGACCAGTGACCAGTGACCAGTGACCAGTGAACAGTGACCAGTGACTAGTGTCCAGTGACCAGTGACCAGTGACCAGTGACCAGTGACCAGTGACCAGTGACCAGTGACCAGTGACCAGTGACCAGTGACCAGTGACCAGTGACCATTGACCAGTGACCAGTGACCAGTGACCAGTGACATGTGACCAGTGACCAGTGACCAGCGAAAGTGACCAGTGAACAGTGACCAGTGACTAGTGTCCAGTGACCAGTGACCAGTGACCAGCGAAAGTGACCAGTGACCAGTCACGAGCGAAATTGACCAGCGACCAGTGACCAGTGACCATTGACCAGTGACCAGTGACCAGTGACCAGCGAAAGTGACCAGGGACCAGTGACCAGTGACCAGTGACCAGTGACCAGTGACCAGTGACCAGTGACCAGTGACCAGTGACCAGTGACCAGTGACAAGTGACCAGTGACCAGTGACCAGTGACAAGTGACCAGTGACCAGCGACCAGTGACAAGTGACCAGTGACCATTGACCAGTGACCAGTGACCAGTGACCAGCGAACGTGACCAGGGACCAGTGACCAGTGACCAGTGACCAGTGACCAGTGACCAGTGACCAGTGACCAGTGACCAGTTACAAGTGACCAGTGACGAGCGACCAGTGACCAGTGACCATTGACCAGTGACCAGTGACCAGTGACCAGCGAAAGTGACCAGGGACCAGTGACAAGTGACCAGTGACCAGTGACCAGTGACCAGTGACCAGCGAAATTGACCAGTGACCAGTGACCAGTGACCAGTGACAAGTGACCAGTGACCAGTGAGCTGTGACCAGTGACCAGTGACCAGTGAACTGTGACCAGTGACCAGTGACCAGCGAAAGTGACCAGTGACCAGTCACGATCGAAATTGACCAGTGACCAGCGAAAGTGACCAGTGACCAGTGACCAGTGACCAGTGTCCAGTGACCAGTGACCAGTGATAAGTGACCAGTGACCAGTGACCAGTGACCAGTGACCAGCGAAAGTGACCAGTGACCAGTCACGATCGAAATTGACCAGTGACGAGCGAAAGTGACCAGTGACCAGTGACCAGTGACCAGTGTCCAGTGACCAGTGACCAGTGATAAGTGACCAGTGACCAGGGACCAGTGACCAGTGACCAGTGACCAGTGACCAGTGACCAGTGACCAGTGAACAGTGACCAGTGACTAGTGTCCAGTGACCAGTGACCAGTGAGCTGTGACCAGTGACCAGTGACCAGTGACCAGTGACCAGTGACCAGTGACCAGTGACCAGTGACCAGTGACCAGTGACCAGCGAAAGTGACCAGTGACCAGTCACGATCGAAATTGAGCAGTGACGAGCGAAAGTGACCAGTGACCAGTGACCAGTGACCAGTGTCCAGTGACCAGTGACCAGTGATAAGTGACCAGTGACCAGTGACCAGTGACCAGTGACCAGTGACCAGTGACCAGCGAAAGTGACCAGGGACCAGTGACCAGGGACCAGTGACCAGTGACCAGTGAACAGTGACCAGTGACCAGTGACCAGTGACCAGCGAAAGTGACCAGGGACCAGTGACCAGTGACCAGTGACCAGTGACCAGTGACCAGTGACCAGTGACCAGTGACCAGTGAACAGTGACCAGTGACTAGTGTCCAGTGACCAGTGACCAGTGAGCTGTGACCAGTGACCAGTGACCAGTGACCAGTGACCAGTGACCAGTGACCAGTGACCAGTGACCAGCGAAAGTGACCAGTGACCAGTCACGATCGAAATTGACCAGTGACGAGCGAAAGTGACCAGTGACCAGTGACCAGTGACCAGTGTCCAGTGACCAGTGACCAGTGATAAGTGACCAGTGACCAGTGACCAGTGACCAGTGACCAGTGACCAGTGACCAGCGAAAGTGACCAGGGACCAGTGACCAGGGACCAGTGACCAGTGACCAGTGACCAGTGACCAGTGACCAGTGACCAGTGACCAGTGAACAGTGACCAGTGACTAGTGTCCAGTGACCAGTGACCAGTGACCAGTGACCAGTGACCAGTGACCAGTGACCAGTGACCAGTGACCAGTGACCAGTGACCAGTGACCAGTGACCAGTGACCATTGACCAGTGACCAGTGACCAGTGACCAGTGACATGTGACCAGTGACCAGTGACCAGCGAAAGTGACCAGTGACCAGTCACGAGCGAAATTGACCAGTGACCAGCGAAAGTGACCAGTGACCTGTGACCAGTGACCAGTGACCAGTTACAAGTGACCAGTGACCAGCGACCTGTGACCAGTGACGAGCGACCAGTGACCAGTGACCATTGACCAGTGACCAGTGACCAGTGACCAGCGAAAGTGACCAGGGACCAGTGACCAGTGACCAGTGACCAGTGACCAGTGACCATTGACCAGTGACCAGTGACCAGTGACCAGTGACCAGTGACCAGCGAACGTGACCAGGGACCAGTGACCAGTGACCAGTGACCAGTGACCAGTGACCAGTGACCAGTGACCAGTTACAAGTGACCAGTGACGAGCGACCAGTGACCAGTGACCATTGACCAGTGACCAGTGACCAGTGACCAGCGAAAGTGACCAGGGACCAGTGACAAGTGACCAGTGACCAGTGACCAGCGAACGTGACCAGGGACCAGTGACCAGTGACCAGTGACCAGTGACCAGTGACCAGTGACCAGTTACAAGTGACCAGTGACGAGCGACCAGTGACCAGTGACCATTGACCAGTGACCAGTGACCAGTGACCAGCGAAAGTGACCAGGGACCAGTGACAAGTGACCAGTGACCAGTGACCAGTGACCAGTGACCAGTGACCAGCGAAATTGACCAGTGACCAGTGACCAGTGACCAGTGACAAGTGACCAGTGACCAGTGAGCTGTGACCAGTGACCAGTGACCAGTGAACTGTGACCAGTGACCAGTGACCAGCGAAAGTGACCAGTGACCAGTCACGATCGAAATTGACCAGTGACCAGCGAAAGTGACCAGTGACCAGTGACCAGTGACCAGTGTCCAGTGACCAGTGACCAGTGATAAGTGACCAGTGACCAGTGACCAGTGACCAGTGACCAGTGACCAGTGACCAGCGAAAGTGACCAGGGACCAGTGACCAGTGACCAGTGACCAGTGACCAGTGACCAGTGACCAGTGAACAGTGACCAGTAACTAGTGTCCAGTGACCAGTGACCAGTGAGCTGTGACCAGTGACCAGTGACCAGTGACCAGTGACCAGTGACCAGTGACCAGTGACCAGTGACCAGTGACCAGTGACCAGTGACCAGCGAAAGTGACCAGTGACCAGTCACGATCGAAATTGAGCAGTGACGAGCGAAAGTGACCAGTGACCAGTGACCAGTGACCAGTGTCCAGAGACCAGTGACCAGTGATAAGTGACCAGTGACCAGTGACCAGTGACCAGTGACCAGTGACCAGTGACCAGCGAAAGTGACCAGGGACCAGTGACCAGGGACCAGGGACCAGTGACAAGTGACCAGTGACCAGTGACCAGTGACCAGTGAACAGTGACCAGTGACTAGTGTCCAGTGACCAGTGACCAGTGACCAGTGACCAGTGACCAGTGACCAGTGACCAGTGACCAGTGACCAGTGACCAGTGACCAGTGACCAGTGACCAGTGACCAGTGACCAGTGACCAGTGACCAGTGACCATTGACCAGTGACCAGTGACCAGTGACCAGTGACATGTGACCAGTGACCAGTGACCAGCGAAAGTGACCAGTGAACAGTGACCAGTGACTAGTGTCCAGTGACCAGTGACCAGTGACCAGCGAAAGTGACCAGTGACCAGTCACGAGCGAAATTGACCAGTGACCAGCGAAAGTGACCAGTGACCTGTGACCAGAGACCAGTGACCAGTTACAAGTGACCAGTGACCAGCGACCTGTGACCAGTGACGAGCGACCAGTGACCAGTGACCATTGACCAGTGACCAGTGACCAGTGACCAGCGAAAGTGACCAGGGACCAGTGACCAGTGACCAGTGACCAGTGACCAGTGACCAGTGACCAGTGACCAGTGACCAGTGACCAGTGACCAGTGACCAGTGACCAGTGACCAGTGACAAGTGACCAGTGACCAGTGACCAGTGACAAGTGACCAGTGACCAGCGACCAGTGACAAGTGACCTGTGACCATTGACCAGTGACCAGTGACCAGTGACCAGCGAACGTGACCAGGGACCAGTGACCAGTGACCAGTGACCAGTGACCAGTGACCAGTGACCAGTGACCAGTGACCAGTTACAAGTGACCAGTGACCAGTGACCAGTGACCAGTGACCAGTGACCAGTGACCAGTGACCAGTGACCAGTGACCAGTGACCAGTGACCAGTGACCATTGACCAGTGACCAGTGACCATTGACCAGTGACCAGTGACCAGCAAAAATGACCAGTGACCAGTGACCAGTGACCAGCAAAAATGACCAGTGACCAGTGACCAGTGACCAGTGACCAGCGAAAGTGACAAGTGACCAGTGACCATTGACCAGTGACCAGTGACCAGTGACCAGTGACCAGTGACCAGTGACCAGTGACAAGTGACCAGTGACCAGCGACCAGTGACCAGTGACCAGTGACCACTGACCAGCGAAAGTGACCAGTGACCAGGGACCAGTGACCAGTGACCAGCGAAATTGACCAGTGACCAGTGACCAGTGACCAGTGACAAGTGACCAGTGACCAGTGAGCTGTGACCAGTGACCAGTGACCAGTGAACTGTGACCAGTGACCAGTGACCAGCGAAAGTGACCAGTGACCAGTCACGATCGAAATTGACCAGTGACCAGCGAAAGTGACCAGTGACCAGTGACCAGTGACCAGTGTCCAGTGTCCAGTGACCAGTGACCAGTGACCAGTGACCAGTGACCAGCGACCAGTGACCTGTGACCATTGACCAGTGACCAGTGACCAGTGACCAGCGAAAGTGACCAGTGACCAGTGACCAGTGACCAGTGACCAGTGACCAGTGACCAGTGACCAGTGACCAGTGACCAGTTACAAGTGACCAGTGACCAGTTACAAGTGACCAGTGACCAGCGACCAGTGACCAGTGACGAGCGACCAGTGACCATTGACCAGTGACCAGTGACCAGCAAAAATGACCAGTGACCAGTGACCAGTGACCAGTGACCAGTGACCAGTGACCAGTGACCAGTCACCAGTGACCAGTGACCAGCGAAAGTGACAAGTGACCAGTGACCATTGACCAGTGACCAGTGACCAGTGACCAGCGAAAGTGACCAGGGACCAGTGACCAGTGACCAGTGACCAGTGACCACTGACCATTGACCAGTGACCAGTGACCAGTGACCAGTGACCAGTGACCAGTGACCAGTGACCAGCGACCAGTGACCAGTGACCAGTGACCAGTGACCAGTGACCAGTGACCAGTGACCAGTGACCAGTGACCAGTGACCAGCGACCAGTGACCAGTGACCATTGACCAGTGACCAGTGACCAGTGACCACTGACCAGCGAAAGTGACCAGTGACCAGGGACCAGTGACCAGTGACCAGCGAAATTGACCAGTGACCAGTGACCAGTGACCAGTGACAAGTGACCAGTGACCAGTGACCAGCGAAAGTGACCAGTGAACAGTGACCAGTGACTAGTGTCCAGTGACCAGTGACCAGTGAGCTGTGACCAGTGACCAGTGACCAGTGAACTGTGACCAGTGACCAGTGACCAGCGAAAGTGACCAGTGACCAGTGACCAGCGAAAGTGACCAGTGACCAGTGACCAGTGACCAGTGTCCAGTGACCAGTGACCAGTGATAAATGACCAGTGTCCAGTGACCAGTGACCAGTGACCAGTGACCAGTGAATAGTGACCAGTGACCAGTGAACAGCGAAAGTGACCAGTGACCAGTGACCAGTGACCAGTGACCAGTGACCAGTGACCAGTGACCAGTGACCAGCGAAAGTGACAAGTGACCAGTGACCATTGACCAGTGACCAGTGACCAGTGACCAGTGACCAGCGACCAGTGACCAGTGACCATTGACCAGTGACCAGAGACCAGTGACCAGCGAAAGTGACCAGTGACCAGTGACCAGTGACCAGTGACCAGTGACCAGTGACCAGTGACCAGTGACCAGTTACAAGTGACCAGTGACCAGTTACAAGTGACCAGTGACCAGCGACCAGTGACCAGTGACGAGCGACCAGTGACCATTGACCAGTGACCAGTGACCAGCAAAAATGACCAGTGACCAGTGACCAGTGACCAGTGACCAGTGACCATTGACCAGTGACCAGTGACCAGCAAAAATGACCAGTGACCAGTGACCAGTGACCAGTGACCAGTGACCAGTGACCAGTGACCAGCGAAAGTGACAAGTGACCAGTGACCATTGACCAGTGACCAGTGACCAGTGACCAGTGACCAGTGACCAGTGACCAGCGACCAGTGACCAGTGACCATTGACCAGTGACCAGTGACCAGTGACCAGCGAAAGTGACCAGTGACCAGTGACCAGTGACCAGTGACCAGTGACCAGTGACCAGTGACCAGTGACCAGTGACCAGTTACAAGTGACCAGTGACCAGTTACCAGTGACCAGTGACCAGCGACCAGTGACCAGTGACGAGCGACCAGTGACCATTGACCAGTGACCAGTGACCAGCAAAAATGACCAGTGACCAGTGACCAGTGACCAGTGACCAGTGACCAGTGACCAGAGAAAGTGACAAGTGACCAGTGACCATTGACCAGTGACCAGTGACCAGTGACCAGCGAAAGTGACCAGGGACCAGTGACCAGTGACCAGTGACCAGTGACCACTGACCATTGACCAGTGACCAGTGACCAGTGACCAGTGACCAGTGACCAGTGACCAGTGACCAGCGACCAGTGACCAGTGACCAGTGACCAGTGACCAGTGACCAGTGACCAGTGACCAGTGACCAGTGACCAGTGACCAGTGACCAGCGAAAGTGACAAGTGACCAGTGACCATTGACCAGTGACCAGTGACCAGTGACCAGTGACCAGCGACCAGTGACCAGTGACCATTGACCAGTGACCAGTGACCAGTGACCAGCGAAAGTGACCAGTGACCAGTGACCAGTGACCAGTGACCAGTGACCAGTGACCAGTGACCAGTGACCAGTTACAAGTGACCAGTGACCAGCGACCAGTGACCAGTGACCAGTGACCAGTGACCAGTGACCAGTGACCAGCGACCAGTGACCAGTGACCATTGACCAGTGACCAGTGACCAGCAAAAATGACCAGTGACCAGTGACCAGCAAAAATGACCAGTGACCAGTGACCAGTGACCAGTGACCAGCGAAAGTGACAAGTGACCAGCGAAAGTGACCAGTGACCAGTGAACAGTGACCAGCGAAAGTGACCAGTGACGAGTGACCAGTGACAAGTGACCAGTGACAAGTGACCAGTGACCACTGACCAGTGACCAGTGACCAGTGACCAGTGACCAGTGACCAGTGACCAGTGACCAGCGAAACTGACCAGTGAACAGTGACCAGCGAAATTGACCAGTGACCATTGACCAGTGACCAGCGAAAGTGACCAGTGACCAGTGACCAGTTACCAGTGACCAGTGACCAGTAGCCAGTGACCAGTGACCAGCGAAAGTGACAAGTGACCAGTGACCAGTGACCAGTGACCAGTGACCAGTGACCAGTGACCAGTGACCAGTGACCAGTGACCAGTGACCAGTGACCAGTGACCAGTGACCAGCGAAGGTGACCAGTGACCAGTGAACAGTGACCAGCGAAATTGACCAGTTTCCAGTGACCAGTGACCAGTGACCAGCGAAAGTGACCAGTGAACAGTGACCAGCGAAATTGACCAGTGACCATTGACCAGTGACCAGCGAAAGTGACCAGTGACGAGTGACCAGTGACAAGTGACCAGTGACAAGTGACCAGTGACAAGTGACCAGTGACCAGTGACCAGTGACCAGTGACCAGTGACCAGCGAAGGTGACCAGTGACCAGTGAACAGTGACCAGCGAAATTGACCAGTTTCCAGTGACCAGTGACCAGCGAAAGTGACCAGTGAACAGTGACCAGCGAAATTGAACAGTGACCATTGACCAGTGACAAGCGAAAGTGACCAGTGACGAGTGACCAGTGACAAGTGACCAGTGACAAGTGACCAGTGACCACTGACCAGTGACGAGTGACCACTGACCAGTCACCAGTGACCAGTCACCAGGGACCAGTGACCAGCGAAAGTGACCAGTGACCAGTGACTAGCCAAATTGAGCAGTGAGCAGTGACCAGTGACCAGTGACCAGTGACCAGTGACCAGTGACCAGTGACCAGTGACCAGCGAAATTGACCAGTGACCATTGACCAGTGACCAGCGAATGTGACCAGTGACGAGTGACCTGTGACAAGTGACCAGTGACCAGCGACCAGTGACCAGTGACCAGTGACCAGTGACCAGTGACCAGTGACCAGCGAAAGTGACCAGTGACCAGTGACCAGTGACCAGCGAAATCGACCAGTGACCAGTGACCAGAGACCAGTGACTAGCCAAATTGACCAGAGACCAGTGACCAGTGACCAGTGACCAGCGGTAGTGACCAGTGATCAGTGACCGTTGAACAGTGACCAGTGACCAGCGAAAGTGACCAGGGACCAGTGACCAGTGACCAGTGACCAGTGACCACTGACCATTGACCAGTGACCAGTGACCAGTGACCAGTGACCAGTGACCAGTGACCAGTGACCAGCGACCAGTGACCAGTGACCATTGACCAGTGACCAGTGACCAGCAAAAATGACCAGTGACCAGTGACCAGTGACCAGTGACCAGTTACAAGTGACCAGTGACCAGCGACCAGTGACCAGTGACGAGCGACCATTGACCAGTGACCAGTGACCAGTGACCAGCGAAAGTGACCAGGGACCAGTGACCAGTGACCAGTGACCAGTGACCAGTGACCAGTGACCAGTGACCAGTGACCAGTGACCAGTGACCAGTGACCAGTGACCAGTGACCAGTGACCAGTGACCAGTGACCAGTGACCAGTGACAAGTGACCAGTGACCAGCGACCAGTGACCAGTGACCATTGACCAGTGACCAGTGACCAGTGACCAGCGAACGTGACCAGGGACCAGTGACCAGTGACCAGTGACCAGTGACCAGTGACCAGTGACCAGTGACCAGTGACAAGTGACCAGTGACCAGCGACCAGTGACCAGTGACCAGTGACCAGTGACCAGTGACCAGTGACCATTGACCAGCGAAAGTGACCAGTGACCATTGACCAGTGACCAGCGAAAGTGACCAGTGACGAGTGACCAGTGACAAGTGACCAGTGACAAGTGACCAGTGACCACTGACCAGTGACCAGTGACCAGTGACCAGTGACCAGTGACCAGTGACCAGTGACCAGCGAAAGTGACCAGTGAACAGTGACCAGCGAAATTGACCAGTGACCATTGACCAGTGACCAGCGAAAGTGACCAGTGACCAGTGACCAGTGACCAGTGACCAGTGACCAGTAGCCAGTGACCAGTGACCAGCGAAAGTGACAAGTGACCAGTGACCAGTGACCAGTGACCAGTGACCAGTGACCAGTGACCAGTGACCAGCGAAGGTGACCAGTGACCAGTGAACAGTGACCAGCGAAATTGACCAGTTTCCAGTGACCAGTGACCAGTGATAAGTGACCAGTGACCAGTGACCAGTGACCAGTGACCAGTGACCAGTGACCAGCGAAAGTGACCAGGGACCAGTGACCAGGGACCAGTGACCAGTGACCAGTGACCAGTGACCAGTGACCAGTGAACAGTGACCAGTGACCAGTGACCAGTGACCAGCGAAAGTGACCAGGGACCAGTGACCAGTGACCAGTGACCAGTGACCAGTGAACAGTGACCAGTGACTAGTGTCCAGTGACCAGTGACCAGTGACCAGTGACCAGTGACCAGTGACCAGTGACCAGTGACCAGTGACCAGTGACCAGTGACCAGTGACCAGTGACCAGTGACCAGTGACCAGTGACCAGTGACCAGTGACATGTGACCAGTGACCAGTGACCAGCGAAAGTGACCAGTGAACAGTGACCAGTGACTAGTGTCCAGTGACCAGTGACCAGTGACCAGCGAAAGTGACCAGTGACCAGTCACGAGCGAAATTGACCAGTGACCAGCGAAAGTGACCAGTGACCTGTGACCAGTGACCAGTGACCAGTTACAAGTGACCAGTGACCAGCGACCTGTGACCAGTGACGAGCGACCAGTGACCAGTGACCATTGACCAGTGACCAGTGACCAGTGACCAGCGAAAGTGACCAGGGACCAGTGACCAGTGACCAGTGACCAGTGACCAGTGACCAGCGACCAGTGACCAGTGACCATTGACCAGTGACCAGTGACCAGCAAAAATGACCAGTGACCAGTGACCAGCAAAAATGACCAGTGACCAGTGACCAGTGACCAGTGACCAGCGAAAGTGACAAGTGACCAGTGACCATTGACCAGTGACCAGTGACCAGCGAAAGTGACCAGTGACCAGTGAACAGTGACCAGCGAAATTGACCAGTTTCCAGTCACCAGTGACAAGTGACCAGTGACCATTGACCAGTGACCAGCGCAAGTGACCAGTGACGAGTGACCAGTGACAAGTGACCATTGACAAGTGACCAGTGACCACTGACCAGTGACCAGTGACCACTGACCAGTCACCAGTGACCAGTGACCAGGGACCAGTGACCAGGGACCAGTGAGCAGCGAAAGTGACCAGTGACCAGTGACCAGTGACCAGTGACTAGCCAAATTGAGCAGTGAGCAGTGACCAGTGACCAGTGACCAGTGACCAGTGACCAGTGACCAGTGACCAGTGACCAGTGACCAGCGAAATTGACCAGTGACCATTGACCAGTGACCAGCGAAAGTGACCAGTGACGAGTGACCTGTGACAAGTGACCAGTGACCAGCGACCATTGACCAGTGACCAGTGACCAGTGACCAGCGAAAGTGACCAGTGACCAGTGACCAGTGACCAGCGAAATCGACCAGTGACCAGTGACCAGAGACCAGTGACTAGCCAAATTGACCAGAGACCAGTGACCAGTGACCAGTGACCAGCGGTAGTGACCAGTGATCAGTGACCGTTGAACAGTGACCAGTGACCAGTGACCAGTGACCAGCGAAAGTGACCAGGGACCAGTGACCAGTGACCAGTGACCAGTGACCACTGACCATTGACCAGTGACCAGTGACCAGTGACCAGTGACGAGTGACCAGTGACCAGTGACCAGCGACCAGTGACCAGTGACCAATGACCAGTGACCAGTGACCAGCAAAAATGACCAGTGACCAGTGACCAGTGACCAGTGACCAGTTACAAGTGACCAGTGACCAGCGACCAGTGACCAGTGACGAGCGACCAGTGACCAGTGACCATTGACCAGTGACCAGTGACCAGTGACCAGCGAAAGTGACCAGGGACCAGTGACCAGTGACCAGTGACCAGTGACCAGTGACCAGTGACCAGGGACCAGTGACAAGTGACCAGTGACCAGTGACCAGTGACCAGTGACCAGCGACCAGTGACCAGTGACCAGTGACCATTGACCAGTGACCAGTGACCACTGACCAGCGAAAGTGACCAGTGACCAGGGACCAGTGACCAGTGACCAGCGAAATTGACCAGTGACCAGTGACCAGTGATCAGTGACAAGTGACCAGTGACCAGTGAGCTGTGACCAGTGACCAGTGACCAGTGAACTGTGACCAGTGACCAGTGACCAGCGAAAGTGACCAGTGACCAGTCACGATCGAAATTGACCAGTGACGAGCGAAAGTGACCAGTGACCAGTGACCAGTGACCAGTGTCCAGTGACCAGTGACCAGTGATAAGTGACCAGTGACCAGTGACAAGTGACCAGTGACCAGTGACCAGCGAAAGTGACCAGGGACCAGTGACCAGGGACCAGTGACCAGTGACCAGTGACCAGTGACCAGTGACCAGTGACCAGTGACCAGTGACCACTGACCATTGACCAGTGACCAGTGACCAGTGACCAGTGACCAGTGACCAGTGACCAGTGACCAGCGACCAGTGACCAGTGACCAGTGACCAGTGACCAGTGACCAGTGACCAGTGACCAGTGACCAGTGACCAGTGACCAGCGACCAGTGACCAGTGACCATTGACCAGTGACCAGTGACCAGTGACCACTGACCAGCGAAAGTGACCAGTGACCAGGGACCAGTGACCAGTGACCAGCGAAATTGACCAGTGACCAGTGACCAGTGACCAGTGACAAGTGACCAGTGACCAGTGACCAGCGAAAGTGACCAGTGAACAGTGACCAGTGACTAGTGTCCAGTGACCAGTGACCAGTGAGCTGTGACCAGTGACCAGTGACCAGTGAACTGTGACCAGTGACCAGTGACCAGTGACCAGTGACCAGTGACCAGCGAAAGTGACCAGTGACCAGTCACGATCGAAATTGAGCAGTGACGAGCGAAAGTGACCAGTGACCAGTGACCAGTGACCAGTGTCCAGAGACCAGTGACCAGTGATAAGTGACCAGTGACCAGTGACCAGTGACCAGTGACCAGTGACCAGTGACCAGCGAAAGTGACCAGGGACCAGTGACCAGGGACCAGGGACCAGTGACAAGTGACCAGTGACCAGTGACCAGTGACCAGTGAACAGTGACCAGTGACTAGTGTCCAGTGACCAGTGACCAGTGACCAGTGACCAGTGACCAGTGACCAGTGACCAGTGACCAGTGACCAGTGACCAGTGACCAGTGACCAGTGACCAGTGACCAGTGACCAGTGACCAGTGACCAGTGACCAGTGACCATTGACCAGTGACCAGTGACCAGTGACCAGTGACATGTGACCAGTGACCAGTGACCAGCGAAAGTGACCAGTGAACAGTGACCAGTGACTAGTGTCCAGTGACCAGTGACCAGTGACCAGCGAAAGTGACCAGTGACCAGTCACGAGCGAAATTGACCAGTGACCAGCGAAAGTGACCAGTGACCTGTGACCAGAGACCAGTGACCAGTTACAAGTGACCAGTGACCAGCGACCTGTGACCAGTGACGAGCGACCAGTGACCAGTGACCATTGACCAGTGACCAGTGACCAGTGACCAGCGAAAGTGACCAGGGACCAGTGACCAGTGACCAGTGACCAGTGACCAGTGACCAGTGACCAGTGACCAGTGACCAGTGACCAGTGACCAGTGACCAGTGACCAGTGACCAGTGACAAGTGACCAGTGACCAGTGACCAGTGACAAGTGACCAGTGACCAGCGACCAGTGACAAGTGACCTGTGACCATTGACCAGTGACCAGTGACCAGTGACCAGCGAACGTGACCAGGGACCAGTGACCAGTGACCAGTGACCAGTGACCAGTGACCAGTGACCAGTGACCAGTGACCAGTTACAAGTGACCAGTGACCAGTGACCAGTGACCAGTGACCAGTGACCAGTGACCAGTGACCAGTGACCAGTGACCAGTGACCAGTGACCAGTGACCATTGACCAGTGACCAGTGACCATTGACCAGTGACCAGTGACCAGCAAAAATGACCAGTGACCAGTGACCAGTGACCAGCAAAAATGACCAGTGACCAGTGACCAGTGACCAGTGACCAGCGAAAGTGACAAGTGACCAGTGACCATTGACCAGTGACCAGTGACCAGTGACCAGTGACCAGTGACCAGTGACCAGTGACAAGTGACCAGTGACCAGCGACCAGTGACCAGTGACCAGTGACCACTGACCAGCGAAAGTGACCAGTGACCAGGGACCAGTGACCAGTGACCAGCGAAATTGACCAGTGACCAGTGACCAGTGACCAGTGACAAGTGACCAGTGACCAGTGAGCTGTGACCAGTGACCAGTGACCAGTGAACTGTGACCAGTGACCAGTGACCAGCGAAAGTGACCAGTGACCAGTCACGATCGAAATTGACCAGTGACCAGCGAAAGTGACCAGTGACCAGTGACCAGTGACCAGTGTCCAGTGTCCAGTGACCAGTGACCAGTGACCAGTGACCAGTGACCAGCGACCAGTGACCTGTGACCATTGACCAGTGACCAGTGACCAGTGACCAGCGAAAGTGACCAGTGACCAGTGACCAGTGACCAGTGACCAGTGACCAGTGACCAGTGACCAGTGACCAGTGACCAGTTACAAGTGACCAGTGACCAGTTACAAGTGACCAGTGACCAGCGACCAGTGACCAGTGACGAGCGACCAGTGACCATTGACCAGTGACCAGTGACCAGCAAAAATGACCAGTGACCAGTGACCAGTGACCAGTGACCAGTGACCAGTGACCAGTGACCAGTCACCAGTGACCAGTGACCAGCGAAAGTGACAAGTGACCAGTGACCATTGACCAGTGACCAGTGACCAGTGACCAGCGAAAGTGACCAGGGACCAGTGACCAGTGACCAGTGACCAGTGACCACTGACCATTGACCAGTGACCAGTGACCAGTGACCAGTGACCAGTGACCAGTGACCAGTGACCAGCGACCAGTGACCAGTGACCAGTGACCAGTGACCAGTGACCAGTGACCAGTGACCAGTGACCAGTGACCAGTGACCAGCGACCAGTGACCAGTGACCATTGACCAGTGACCAGTGACCAGTGACCACTGACCAGCGAAAGTGACCAGTGACCAGGGACCAGTGACCAGTGACCAGCGAAATTGACCAGTGACCAGTGACCAGTGACCAGTGACAAGTGACCAGTGACCAGTGACCAGCGAAAGTGACCAGTGAACAGTGACCAGTGACTAGTGTCCAGTGACCAGTGACCAGTGAGCTGTGACCAGTGACCAGTGACCAGTGAACTGTGACCAGTGACCAGTGACCAGCGAAAGTGACCAGTGACCAGTGACCAGCGAAAGTGACCAGTGACCAGTGACCAGTGACCAGTGTCCAGTGACCAGTGACCAGTGATAAATGACCAGTGTCCAGTGACCAGTGACCAGTGACCAGTGACCAGTGAATAGTGACCAGTGACCAGTGAACAGCGAAAGTGACCAGTGACCAGTGACCAGTGACCAGTGACCAGTGACCAGTGACCAGTGACCAGTGACCAGCGAAAGTGACAAGTGACCAGTGACCATTGACCAGTGACCAGTGACCAGTGACCAGTGACCAGCGACCAGTGACCAGTGACCATTGACCAGTGACCAGAGACCAGTGACCAGCGAAAGTGACCAGTGACCAGTGACCAGTGACCAGTGACCAGTGACCAGTGACCAGTGACCAGTGACCAGTTACAAGTGACCAGTGACCAGTTACAAGTGACCAGTGACCAGCGACCAGTGACCAGTGACGAGCGACCAGTGACCATTGACCAGTGACCAGTGACCAGCAAAAATGACCAGTGACCAGTGACCAGTGACCAGTGACCAGTGACCATTGACCAGTGACCAGTGACCAGCAAAAATGACCAGTGACCAGTGACCAGTGACCAGTGACCAGTGACCAGTGACCAGTGACCAGCGAAAGTGACAAGTGACCAGTGACCATTGACCAGTGACCAGTGACCAGTGACCAGTGACCAGTGACCAGTGACCAGCGACCAGTGACCAGTGACCATTGACCAGTGACCAGTGACCAGTGACCAGCGAAAGTGACCAGTGACCAGTGACCAGTGACCAGTGACCAGTGACCAGTGACCAGTGACCAGTGACCAGTGACCAGTTACAAGTGACCAGTGACCAGTTACCAGTGACCAGTGACCAGCGACCAGTGACCAGTGACGAGCGACCAGTGACCATTGACCAGTGACCAGTGACCAGCAAAAATGACCAGTGACCAGTGACCAGTGACCAGTGACCAGTGACCAGTGACCAGAGAAAGTGACAAGTGACCAGTGACCATTGACCAGTGACCAGTGACCAGTGACCAGCGAAAGTGACCAGGGACCAGTGACCAGTGACCAGTGACCAGTGACCACTGACCATTGACCAGTGACCAGTGACCAGTGACCAGTGACCAGTGACCAGTGACCAGTGACCAGCGACCAGTGACCAGTGACCAGTGACCAGTGACCAGTGACCAGTGACCAGTGACCAGTGACCAGTGACCAGTGACCAGTGACCAGCGAAAGTGACAAGTGACCAGTGACCATTGACCAGTGACCAGTGACCAGTGACCAGTGACCAGCGACCAGTGACCAGTGACCATTGACCAGTGACCAGTGACCAGTGACCAGCGAAAGTGACCAGTGACCAGTGACCAGTGACCAGTGACCAGTGACCAGTGACCAGTGACCAGTGACCAGTTACAAGTGACCAGTGACCAGCGACCAGTGACCAGTGACCAGTGACCAGTGACCAGTGACCAGTGACCAGCGACCAGTGACCAGTGACCATTGACCAGTGACCAGTGACCAGCAAAAATGACCAGTGACCAGTGACCAGCAAAAATGACCAGTGACCAGTGACCAGTGACCAGTGACCAGCGAAAGTGACAAGTGACCAGCGAAAGTGACCAGTGACCAGTGAACAGTGACCAGCGAAAGTGACCAGTGACGAGTGACCAGTGACAAGTGACCAGTGACAAGTGACCAGTGACCACTGACCAGTGACCAGTGACCAGTGACCAGTGACCAGTGACCAGTGACCAGTGACCAGCGAAACTGACCAGTGAACAGTGACCAGCGAAATTGACCAGTGACCATTGACCAGTGACCAGCGAAAGTGACCAGTGACCAGTGACCAGTTACCAGTGACCAGTGACCAGTAGCCAGTGACCAGTGACCAGCGAAAGTGACAAGTGACCAGTGACCAGTGACCAGTGACCAGTGACCAGTGACCAGTGACCAGTGACCAGTGACCAGTGACCAGTGACCAGTGACCAGTGACCAGTGACCAGCGAAGGTGACCAGTGACCAGTGAACAGTGACCAGCGAAATTGACCAGTTTCCAGTGACCAGTGACCAGTGACCAGCGAAAGTGACCAGTGAACAGTGACCAGCGAAATTGACCAGTGACCATTGACCAGTGACCAGCGAAAGTGACCAGTGACGAGTGACCAGTGACAAGTGACCAGTGACAAGTGACCAGTGACAAGTGACCAGTGACCAGTGACCAGTGACCAGTGACCAGTGACCAGCGAAGGTGACCAGTGACCAGTGAACAGTGACCAGCGAAATTGACCAGTTTCCAGTGACCAGTGACCAGCGAAAGTGACCAGTGAACAGTGACCAGCGAAATTGAACAGTGACCATTGACCAGTGACAAGCGAAAGTGACCAGTGACGAGTGACCAGTGACAAGTGACCAGTGACAAGTGACCAGTGACCACTGACCAGTGACGAGTGACCACTGACCAGTCACCAGTGACCAGTCACCAGGGACCAGTGACCAGCGAAAGTGACCAGTGACCAGTGACTAGCCAAATTGAGCAGTGAGCAGTGACCAGTGACCAGTGACCAGTGACCAGTGACCAGTGACCAGTGACCAGTGACCAGCGAAATTGACCAGTGACCATTGACCAGTGACCAGCGAATGTGACCAGTGACGAGTGACCTGTGACAAGTGACCAGTGACCAGCGACCAGTGACCAGTGACCAGTGACCAGTGACCAGTGACCAGTGACCAGCGAAAGTGACCAGTGACCAGTGACCAGTGACCAGCGAAATCGACCAGTGACCAGTGACCAGAGACCAGTGACTAGCCAAATTGACCAGAGACCAGTGACCAGTGACCAGTGACCAGCGGTAGTGACCAGTGATCAGTGACCGTTGAACAGTGACCAGTGACCAGCGAAAGTGACCAGGGACCAGTGACCAGTGACCAGTGACCAGTGACCACTGACCATTGACCAGTGACCAGTGACCAGTGACCAGTGACCAGTGACCAGTGACCAGTGACCAGCGACCAGTGACCAGTGACCATTGACCAGTGACCAGTGACCAGCAAAAATGACCAGTGACCAGTGACCAGTGACCAGTGACCAGTTACAAGTGACCAGTGACCAGCGACCAGTGACCAGTGACGAGCGACCATTGACCAGTGACCAGTGACCAGTGACCAGCGAAAGTGACCAGGGACCAGTGACCAGTGACCAGTGACCAGTGACCAGTGACCAGTGACCAGTGACCAGTGACCAGTGACCAGTGACCAGTGACCAGTGACCAGTGACCAGTGACCAGTGACCAGTGACCAGTGACCAGTGACAAGTGACCAGTGACCAGCGACCAGTGACCAGTGACCATTGACCAGTGACCAGTGACCAGTGACCAGCGAACGTGACCAGGGACCAGTGACCAGTGACCAGTGACCAGTGACCAGTGACCAGTGACCAGTGACCAGTGACAAGTGACCAGTGACCAGCGACCAGTGACCAGTGACCAGTGACCAGTGACCAGTGACCAGTGACCATTGACCAGCGAAAGTGACCAGTGACCATTGACCAGTGACCAGCGAAAGTGACCAGTGACGAGTGACCAGTGACAAGTGACCAGTGACAAGTGACCAGTGACCACTGACCAGTGACCAGTGACCAGTGACCAGTGACCAGTGACCAGTGACCAGTGACCAGCGAAAGTGACCAGTGAACAGTGACCAGCGAAATTGACCAGTGACCATTGACCAGTGACCAGCGAAAGTGACCAGTGACCAGTGACCAGTGACCAGTGACCAGTGACCAGTAGCCAGTGACCAGTGACCAGCGAAAGTGACAAGTGACCAGTGACCAGTGACCAGTGACCAGTGACCAGTGACCAGTGACCAGTGACCAGCGAAGGTGACCAGTGACCAGTGAACAGTGACCAGCGAAATTGACCAGTTTCCAGTGACCAGTGACCAGTGATAAGTGACCAGTGACCAGTGACCAGTGACCAGTGACCAGTGACCAGTGACCAGCGAAAGTGACCAGGGACCAGTGACCAGGGACCAGTGACCAGTGACCAGTGACCAGTGACCAGTGACCAGTGAACAGTGACCAGTGACCAGTGACCAGTGACCAGCGAAAGTGACCAGGGACCAGTGACCAGTGACCAGTGACCAGTGACCAGTGAACAGTGACCAGTGACTAGTGTCCAGTGACCAGTGACCAGTGACCAGTGACCAGTGACCAGTGACCAGTGACCAGTGACCAGTGACCAGTGACCAGTGACCAGTGACCAGTGACCAGTGACCAGTGACCAGTGACCAGTGACCAGTGACATGTGACCAGTGACCAGTGACCAGCGAAAGTGACCAGTGAACAGTGACCAGTGACTAGTGTCCAGTGACCAGTGACCAGTGACCAGCGAAAGTGACCAGTGACCAGTCACGAGCGAAATTGACCAGTGACCAGCGAAAGTGACCAGTGACCTGTGACCAGTGACCAGTGACCAGTTACAAGTGACCAGTGACCAGCGACCTGTGACCAGTGACGAGCGACCAGTGACCAGTGACCATTGACCAGTGACCAGTGACCAGTGACCAGCGAAAGTGACCAGGGACCAGTGACCAGTGACCAGTGACCAGTGACCAGTGACCAGCGACCAGTGACCAGTGACCATTGACCAGTGACCAGTGACCAGCAAAAATGACCAGTGACCAGTGACCAGCAAAAATGACCAGTGACCAGTGACCAGTGACCAGTGACCAGCGAAAGTGACAAGTGACCAGTGACCATTGACCAGTGACCAGTGACCAGCGAAAGTGACCAGTGACCAGTGAACAGTGACCAGCGAAATTGACCAGTTTCCAGTCACCAGTGACAAGTGACCAGTGACCATTGACCAGTGACCAGCGCAAGTGACCAGTGACGAGTGACCAGTGACAAGTGACCATTGACAAGTGACCAGTGACCACTGACCAGTGACCAGTGACCACTGACCAGTCACCAGTGACCAGTGACCAGGGACCAGTGACCAGGGACCAGTGAGCAGCGAAAGTGACCAGTGACCAGTGACCAGTGACCAGTGACTAGCCAAATTGAGCAGTGAGCAGTGACCAGTGACCAGTGACCAGTGACCAGTGACCAGTGACCAGTGACCAGTGACCAGTGACCAGCGAAATTGACCAGTGACCATTGACCAGTGACCAGCGAAAGTGACCAGTGACGAGTGACCTGTGACAAGTGACCAGTGACCAGCGACCATTGACCAGTGACCAGTGACCAGTGACCAGCGAAAGTGACCAGTGACCAGTGACCAGTGACCAGCGAAATCGACCAGTGACCAGTGACCAGAGACCAGTGACTAGCCAAATTGACCAGAGACCAGTGACCAGTGACCAGTGACCAGCGGTAGTGACCAGTGATCAGTGACCGTTGAACAGTGACCAGTGACCAGTGACCAGTGACCAGCGAAAGTGACCAGGGACCAGTGACCAGTGACCAGTGACCAGTGACCACTGACCATTGACCAGTGACCAGTGACCAGTGACCAGTGACGAGTGACCAGTGACCAGTGACCAGCGACCAGTGACCAGTGACCAATGACCAGTGACCAGTGACCAGCAAAAATGACCAGTGACCAGTGACCAGTGACCAGTGACCAGTTACAAGTGACCAGTGACCAGCGACCAGTGACCAGTGACGAGCGACCAGTGACCAGTGACCATTGACCAGTGACCAGTGACCAGTGACCAGCGAAAGTGACCAGGGACCAGTGACCAGTGACCAGTGACCAGTGACCAGTGACCAGTGACCAGGGACCAGTGACAAGTGACCAGTGACCAGTGACCAGTGACCAGTGACCAGCGACCAGTGACCAGTGACCAGTGACCATTGACCAGTGACCAGTGACCACTGACCAGCGAAAGTGACCAGTGACCAGGGACCAGTGACCAGTGACCAGCGAAATTGACCAGTGACCAGTGACCAGTGATCAGTGACAAGTGACCAGTGACCAGTGAGCTGTGACCAGTGACCAGTGACCAGTGAACTGTGACCAGTGACCAGTGACCAGCGAAAGTGACCAGTGACCAGTCACGATCGAAATTGACCAGTGACGAGCGAAAGTGACCAGTGACCAGTGACCAGTGACCAGTGTCCAGTGACCAGTGACCAGTGATAAGTGACCAGTGACCAGTGACAAGTGACCAGTGACCAGTGACCAGCGAAAGTGACCAGGGACCAGTGACCAGGGACCAGTGACCAGTGACCAGTGACCAGTGACCAGTGACCAGTGACCAGTGACCAGTGACCAGTGACCATTGACCAGTGACCAGTGACCAGTGACCAGTGACCAGTGACCAGTGACCAGTGACCAGCGACCAGTGACCAGTGACCAGTGACCAGTGACCAGTGACCAGTGACCAGTGACCAGTGACCAGTGACCAGTGACCAGCGACCAGTGACCAGTGACCATTGACCAGTGACCAGTGACCAGTGACCACTGACCAGCGAAAGTGACCAGTGACCAGGGACCAGTGACCAGTGACCAGCGAAATTGACCAGTGACCAGTGACCAGTGACCAGTGACAAGTGACCAGTGACCAGTGACCAGCGAAAGTGACCAGTGAACAGTGACCAGTGACTAGTGTCCAGTGACCAGTGACCAGTGAGCTGTGACCAGTGACCAGTGACCAGTGAACTGTGACCAGTGACCAGTGACCAGCGAAAGTGACCAGTGACCAGTGACCAGCGAAAGTGACCAGTGACCAGTGACCAGTGACCAGTGTCCAGTGACCAGTGACCAGTGATAAATGACCAGTGTCCAGTGACCAGTGACCAGTGACCAGTGACCAGTGAATAGTGACCAGTGACCAGTGAACAGCGAAAGTGACCAGTGACCAGTGACCAGTGACCAGTGACCAGTGACCAGTGACCAGTGACCAGTGACCAGCGAAAGTGACAAGTGACCAGTGACCATTGACCAGTGACCAGTGACCAGTGACCAGTGACCAGCGACCAGTGACCAGTGACCATTGACCAGTGACCAGTGACCAGTGACCAGCGAAAGTGACCAGTGACCAGTGACCAGTGACCAGTGACCAGTGACCAGTGACCAGTGACCAGTGACCAGTGACCAGTGACCAGTTACAAGTGACCAGTGACCAGTTACAAGTGACCAGTGACCAGCGACCAGTGACCAGTGACGAGCGACCAGTGACCATTGACCAGTGACCAGTGACCAGCAAAAATGACCAGTGACCAGTGACCAGTGACCAGTGACCAGTGACCAGTGACCAGTGACCATTGACCAGTGACCAGTGACCAGCAAAAATGACCAGTGACCAGTGACCAGTGACCAGTGACCAGTGACCAGTGACCAGTGACCAGCGAAAGTGACAAGTGACCAGTGACCATTGACCAGTGACCAGTGACCAGTGACCAGTGACCAGCGACCAGTGACCAGTGACCATTGACCAGTGACCAGTGACCAGTGACCAGCGAAAGTGACCAGTGACCAGTGACCAGTGACCAGTGACCAGTGACCAGTGACCAGTGACCAGTGACCAGTGACCAGTTACAAGTGACCAGTGACCAGTTACCAGTGACCAGTGACCAGCGACCAGTGACCAGTGACGAGCGACCAGTGACCATTGACCAGTGACCAGTGACCAGCAAAAATGACCAGTGACCAGTGACCAGTGACCAGTGACCAGTGACCAGTGACCAGAGAAAGTGACAAGTGACCAGTGACCATTGACCAGTGACCAGTGACCAGTGACCAGCGAAAGTGACCAGGGACCAGTGACCAGTGACCAGTGACCAGTGACCACTGACCATTGACCAGTGACCAGTGACCAGTGACCAGTGACCAGTGACCAGTGACCAGTGACCAGCGACCAGTGACCAGTGACCAGTGACCAGTGACCAGTGACCAGTGACCAGTGACCAGTGACCAGTGACCAGTGACCAGTGACCAGCGAAAGTGACAAGTGACCAGTGACCATTGACCAGTGACCAGTGACCAGTGACCAGTGACCAGCGACCAGTGACCAGTGACCATTGACCAGTGACCAGTGACCAGTGACCAGCGAAAGTGACCAGTGACCAGTGACCAGTGACCAGTGACCAGTGACCAGTGACCAGTGACCAGTGACCAGCGAAAGTGACCAGTGAACAGTGACCAGCGAAATTGACCAGTGACCATTGACCAGTGACCAGCGAAAGTGACCAGTGACCAGTGACCAGTGACCAGTGACCAGTGACCAGTAGCCAGTGACCAGTGACCAGCGAAAGTGACAAGTGACCAGTGACCAGTGACCAGTGACCAGTGACCAGTGACCAGTGACCAGTGACCAGCGAAGGTGACCAGTGACCAGTGAACAGTGACCAGCGAAATTGACCAGTTTCCAGTGACCAGTGACCAGCGAAAGTGACCAGTGAACAGTGACCAGCGAAATTGACCAGTGACCATTGACCAGTGACCAGCGAAAGTGACCAGTGACGAGTGACCAGTGACAAGTGACCAGTGACAAGTGACCAGTGACAAGTGACCAGTGACCACTGACCAGTGACCAGTGACCAGTGACCAGTGACCAGTGACCAGTGACCAGTGACCAGTGACCAGTGACCAGCGAAGGTGACCAGTGACCAGTGAACAGTGACCAGCGAAATTGACCAGTTTCCAGTGACCAGTGACCAGCGAATGTGACCAGTGAACAGTGACCAGCGAAATTGAACAGTGACCATTGACCAGTGACAAGCGAAAGTGACCAGTGACGAGTGACCAGTGACAAGTGACCAGTGACAAGTGACCAGTGACCACTGACCAGTGACCAGTGACCACTGACCAGTCACCAGTGACCAGTCACCAGGGACCAGTGACCAGCGAAAGTGACCAGTGACCAGTGACTAGCCAAATTGAGCAGTGAGCAGTGACCAGTGACCAGTGACCAGTGACCAGTGACCAGTGACCAGTGACCAGTGACCAGCGAAATTGACCAGTGACCATTGACCAGTGACCAGCGAAAGTGACCAGTGACGAGTGACCTGTGACAAGTGACCAGTGACCAGCGACCAGTGACCAGTGACCAGTGACCAGTGACCAGTGACCAGTGACCAGCGAAAGTGACCAGTGACCAGTGACCAGTGACCAGCGAAATCGACCAGTGACCAGTGACCAGAGACCAGTGACTAGCCAAATTGACCAGAGACCAGTGACCAGTGACCAGTGACCAGCGGTAGTGACCAGTGATCAGTGACCGTTGAACAGTGACCAGTGACCAGTGACCAGTGACCAGCGAAAGTGACCAGGGACCAGTGACCAGTGACCAGTGACCAGTGACCACTGACCATTGACCAGTGACCAGTGACCAGTGACTAGTGACCAGTGACCAGTGACCAGTGACCAGCGACCAGTGACCAGTGACCATTGACCAGTGACCAGTGACCAGCAAAAATGACCAGTGACCAGTGACCAGTGACCAGTGACCAGTGACCAGCGACCAGTGACCAGTGACCATTGACCAGTGACCAGTGACCAGTGACCAGCAAAAATGACCAGTGACCAGTGACCAGTGACCAGTGACCAGTTACAAGTGACCAGTGACCAGCGACCAGTGACCAGTGACGAGCGACCAGTGACCAGCGACCAGTGACCAGTGACCAGTGACCATTGACCAGTGACCAGTGACCAGTGACCAGCGAACGTGACCAGGGACTAGTGACCAGTGACCAGTGACCAGTGACCAGAGAAAGTGACCAGGGACCAGTGACCAGTGACCAGTGACCAGTGACCAGTGACCAGTGACCAGTGACCAGTGACCAGTGACCAGTGACCAGTGACCAGTGACCAGTGACCAGTGACCAGTGACCAGTGACAAGTGACCAGTGACCAGCGACCAGTGACCAGTGACCAGTGACCATTGACCAGTGACCAGTGACCAGTGACCAGCGAACGTGACCAGGGACTAGTGACCAGTGACCAGTGACCAGTGACCAGCGAAAGTGACCAGGGACCAGCGAACAGTGACCAGTGACCAGTGACCAGTGACCAGTGACCAGTGACCAGTGACCAGTGACCAGTGACCAGTGACCAGTGACCAGTGACCAGTGACCAGTGACCAGTGACCAGAGAAAGTGACAAGTGACCAGTGACCATTGACCAGTGACCAGTGACCAGTGACCAGCGAAAGTGACCAGGGACCAGTGACCAGTGACCAGTGACCAGTGACCACTGACCATTGACCAGTGACCAGTGACCAGTGACCAGTGACCAGTGACCAGTGACCAGTGACCAGCGACCAGTGACCAGTGACCAGTGACCAGTGACCAGTGACCAGTGACCAGTGACCAGTGACCAGTGACCAGTGACCAGTGACCAGCGAAAGTGACAAGTGACCAGTGACCATTGACCAGTGACCAGTGACCAGTGACCAGTGACCAGCGACCAGTGACCAGTGACCATTGACCAGTGACCAGTGACCAGTGACCAGCGAAAGTGACCAGTGACCAGTGACCAGTGACCAGTGACCAGTGACCAGTGACCAGTGACCAGTGACCAGCGAAAGTGACCAGTGAACAGTGACCAGCGAAATTGACCAGTGACCATTGACCAGTGACCAGCGAAAGTGACCAGTGACCAGTGACCAGTGACCAGTGACCAGTGACCAGTAGCCAGTGACCAGTGACCAGCGAAAGTGACAAGTGACCAGTGACCAGTGACCAGTGACCAGTGACCAGTGACCAGTGACCAGTGACCAGCGAAGGTGACCAGTGACCAGTGAACAGTGACCAGCGAAATTGACCAGTTTCCAGTGACCAGTGACCAGCGAAAGTGACCAGTGAACAGTGACCAGCGAAATTGACCAGTGACCATTGACCAGTGACCAGCGAAAGTGACCAGTGACGAGTGACCAGTGACAAGTGACCAGTGACAAGTGACCAGTGACAAGTGACCAGTGACCACTGACCAGTGACCAGTGACCAGTGACCAGTGACCAGTGACCAGTGACCAGTGACCAGTGACCAGTGACCAGCGAAGGTGACCAGTGACCAGTGAACAGTGACCAGCGAAATTGACCAGTTTCCAGTGACCAGTGACCAGCGAATGTGACCAGTGAACAGTGACCAGCGAAATTGAACAGTGACCATTGACCAGTGACAAGCGAAAGTGACCAGTGACGAGTGACCAGTGACAAGTGACCAGTGACAAGTGACCAGTGACCACTGACCAGTGACCAGTGACCACTGACCAGTCACCAGTGACCAGTCACCAGGGACCAGTGACCAGCGAAAGTGACCAGTGACCAGTGACTAGCCAAATTGAGCAGTGAGCAGTGACCAGTGACCAGTGACCAGTGACCAGTGACCAGTGACCAGTGACCAGTGACCAGCGAAATTGACCAGTGACCATTGACCAGTGACCAGCGAAAGTGACCAGTGACGAGTGACCTGTGACAAGTGACCAGTGACCAGCGACCAGTGACCAGTGACCAGTGACCAGTGACCAGTGACCAGTGACCAGCGAAAGTGACCAGTGACCAGTGACCAGTGACCAGCGAAATCGACCAGTGACCAGTGACCAGAGACCAGTGACTAGCCAAATTGACCAGAGACCAGTGACCAGTGACCAGTGACCAGCGGTAGTGACCAGTGATCAGTGACCGTTGAACAGTGACCAGTGACCAGTGACCAGTGACCAGCGAAAGTGACCAGGGACCAGTGACCAGTGACCAGTGACCAGTGACCACTGACCATTGACCAGTGACCAGTGACCAGTGACTAGTGACCAGTGACCAGTGACCAGTGACCAGCGACCAGTGACCAGTGACCATTGACCAGTGACCAGTGACCAGCAAAAATGACCAGTGACCAGTGACCAGTGACCAGTGACCAGTGACCAGCGACCAGTGACCAGTGACCATTGACCAGTGACCAGTGACCAGTGACCAGCAAAAATGACCAGTGACCAGTGACCAGTGACCAGTGACCAGTTACAAGTGACCAGTGACCAGCGACCAGTGACCAGTGACGAGCGACCAGTGACCAGCGACCAGTGACCAGTGACCAGTGACCATTGACCAGTGACCAGTGACCAGTGACCAGCGAACGTGACCAGGGACTAGTGACCAGTGACCAGTGACCAGTGACCAGAGAAAGTGACCAGGGACCAGTGACCAGTGACCAGTGACCAGTGACCAGTGACCAGTGACCAGTGACCAGTGACCAGTGACCAGTGACCAGTGACCAGTGACCAGTGACCAGTGACCAGTGACAAGTGACCAGTGACCAGCGACCAGTGACCAGTGACCAGTGACCATTGACCAGTGACCAGTGACCAGTGACCAGCGAACGTGACCAGGGACTAGTGACCAGTGACCAGTGACCAGTGACCAGCGAAAGTGACCAGGGACCAGCGAACAGTGACCAGTGACCAGTGACCAGTGACCAGTGACCAGTGACCAGTGACCAGTGACCAGTGACCAGTGACCAGTGACCAGTGACCAGTGACAAGTGACCAGTGACCAGCGACCAGTGACCAGTGACCATTGACCAGTGACCAGTGACCAGTGACCAGCGAACGTGACCAGGGACCAGTGACCAGTGACCAGTGACCAGTGACCAGTGACCAGTGACCAGTGACCAGTGACCAGTGACCAGTGACCAGTGACAAGTGACCAGTGACCAGCGACCAGTGACCAGTGACAAGTGACCATTGACCAGTGACCAGTGACCAGTGACCAGCGAACGTGACCAGGGACCAGTGACCAGTGACCAGTGACCAGCGAAAGTGACCAGGGACCAGTGACCAGTGACCAGTGACCAGTGACCACTGACCATTGACCAGTGACCAGTGACCAGTGACCAGTGACGAGTGACCAGTGACCAGTGACCAGCGACCAGTGACCAGTGACCAGTGACCAGCGAAAGTGACCAGTGACCAGTCACGATCGAAATTGAGCAGTGACGAGCGAAATTGACCAGTGACCAGTGACCAGTGACCAGTGTCCAGTGACCAGTGACCAGTGATAAGTGACCAGTGACCAGTGACCAGTGACCAGTGACCAGTGACCAGTGACCAGCGAAAGTGACCAGGGACCAGTGACCAGGGACCAGTGACCAGTGACCAGTGACCAGTGACCAGTGACCAGTGAACAGTGACCAGTGACCAGTGACCAGTGACCAGCGAAAGTGACCAGGGACCAGTGACCAGTGACCAGTGACCAGTGACCAGTGAACAGTGACCAGTGACTAGTGTCCAGTGACCAGTGACCAGTGACCAGTGACCAGTGACCAGTGACCAGTGACCAGTGACCAGTGACCAGTGACCATTGACCAGTGACCAGTGACCAGTGACCAGTGACATGTGACCAGTGACCAGTGACCAGCGAAAGTGACCAGTGAACAGTGACCAGTGACTAGTGTCCAGTGACCAGTGACCAGTGACCAGCGAAAGTGACCAGTGACCAGTCACGAGCGAAATTGACCAGTGACCAGCGAAAGTGACCAGTGACCTGTGACCAGTGACCAGTGACCAGTTACAAGTGACCAGTGACCAGCGACCTGTGACCAGTGACGAGCGACCAGTGACCAGTGACCATTGACCAGTGACCAGTGACCAGTGACCAGCGAAAGTGACCAGGGACCAGTGACCAGTGACCAGTGACCAGTGACCAGTGACCAGCGACCAGTGACCAGTGACCATTGACCAGTGACCAGTGACCAGCAAAAATGACCAGTGACCAGTGACCAGCAAAAATGACCAGTGACCAGTGACCAGTGACCAGTGACCAGCGAAAGTGACAAGTGACCAGTGACCATTGACCAGTGACCAGTGACCAGCGAAAGTGACCAGTGACCAGTGAACAGTGACCAGCGAAATTGACCAGTTTCCAGTCACCAGTGACAAGTGACCAGTGACCATTGACCAGTGACCAGCGCAAGTGACCAGTGACGAGTGACCAGTGACAAGTGACCATTGACAAGTGACCAGTGACCACTGACCAGTGACCAGTGACCACTGACCAGTCACCAGTGACCAGTGACCAGGGACCAGTGACCAGGGACCAGTGAGCAGCGAAAGTGACCAGTGACCAGTGACCAGTGACCAGTGACTAGCCAAATTGAGCAGTGAGCAGTGACCAGTGACCAGTGACCAGTGACCAGTGACCAGTGACCAGTGACCAGTGACCAGTGACCAGCGAAATTGACCAGTGACCATTGACCAGTGACCAGCGAAAGTGACCAGTGACGAGTGACCTGTGACAAGTGACCAGTGACCAGCGACCATTGACCAGTGACCAGTGACCAGTGACCAGCGAAAGTGACCAGTGACCAGTGACCAGTGACCAGCGAAATCGACCAGTGACCAGTGACCAGAGACCAGTGACTAGCCAAATTGACCAGAGACCAGTGACCAGTGACCAGTGACCAGCGGTAGTGACCAGTGATCAGTGACCGTTGAACAGTGACCAGTGACCAGTGACCAGTGACCAGCGAAAGTGACCAGGGACCAGTGACCAGTGACCAGTGACCAGTGACCACTGACCATTGACCAGTGACCAGTGACCAGTGACCAGTGACGAGTGACCAGTGACCAGTGACCAGCGACCAGTGACCAGTGACCAATGACCAGTGACCAGTGACCAGCAAAAATGACCAGTGACCAGTGACCAGTGACCAGTGACCAGTTACAAGTGACCAGTGACCAGCGACCAGTGACCAGTGACGAGCGACCAGTGACCAGTGACCATTGACCAGTGACCAGTGACCAGTGACCAGCGAAAGTGACCAGGGACCAGTGACCAGTGACCAGTGACCAGTGACCAGTGACCAGTGACCAGGGACCAGTGACAAGTGACCAGTGACCAGTGACCAGTGACCAGTGACCAGCGACCAGTGACCAGTGACCAGTGACCATTGACCAGTGACCAGTGACCACTGACCAGCGAAAGTGACCAGTGACCAGGGACCAGTGACCAGTGACCAGCGAAATTGACCAGTGACCAGTGACCAGTGATCAGTGACAAGTGACCAGTGACCAGTGAGCTGTGACCAGTGACCAGTGACCAGTGAACTGTGACCAGTGACCAGTGACCAGCGAAAGTGACCAGTGACCAGTCACGATCGAAATTGACCAGTGACCAGCGAAAGTGACCAGTGACCAGTGACCAGTGACCAGTGACCAGTGACCAGTGACCAGTGACCAGTGACCAGCGACCAGTGACCAGTGACCATTGACCAATGACCAGTGACCAGCAAAAATGACCAGTGACCATTGACCAGTGACCAGTGACCAGCGAAAGTGACCAGTGACCAGTGAACAGTGACCAGCGAAATTGACCAGTTTCCAGTCACCAGTGACAAGTGACCAGTGACCAGTGACCAGCGACCAGTGACCAGTGACAAGTGACAAGTGACCAGTGACCAGTGACCAGCGAAAGTGACAAGTGACCAGTGACCAGTGACCAGTGACCAGTGACCAGTGACCAGTGACCAGCGAAAGTGACCAGTGACCAGTGACCAGTGACCAGCGAACGTGACCAGGGACCAGTGACCAGTGACCAGTGACCAGTGACCAGTGACCAGTGACCAGTGACCAGTGACCAGTGACCAGCGAAATTGACCAGTGACCAGTGACCAGTGACCAGTGACAAGTGACCAGTGACCAGTGAGCTGTGACCAGTGACCAGTGATAAGTGACCAGTGACCAGTGACCAGTGACCAGTGACCAGTGACCAGTGACCAGTGACCAGCGAAAGTGACCAGGGACCAGTGACCAGTGACCAGTGACCAGTGACCAGTGACCAGTGAACAGTGACCAGTGACTAGTGTCCAGTGACCAGTGACCAGTGAGCTGTGACCAGTGACCAGTGACCAGTGACCAGTGACCAGTGACCAGTGACCAGTGACCAGTGACCAGTGACCAGTGACCAGCGAAAGTGACCAGTGACCAGTCACGATCGAAATTGACCAGTGACGAGCGAAAGTGACCAGTGACCAGTGACCAGTGACCAGTGTCCAGTGACCAGTGACCAGTGATAAGTGACCAGTGACCAGTGACAAGTGACCAGTGACCAGTGACCAGCGAAAGTGACCAGGGACCAGTGACCAGGGACCAGTGACCAGTGACCAGTGACCAGTGACCAGTGACCAGTGACCAGTGACCAGTGAACAGTGACCAGTGACTAGTGTCCAGTGACCAGTGACCAGTGACCAGTGACCAGTGACCAGTGACCAGTGACCAGTGACCAGTGACCAGTGACCAGTGACCAGTGACCAGTGACCATTGACCAGTGACCAGTGACCAGTGACCAGTGACATGTGACCAGTGACCAGTGACCAGCGAAAGTGACCAGTGAACAGTGACCAGTGACTAGTGTCCAGTGACCAGTGACCAGTGACCAGCGAAAGTGACCAGTGACCAGTCACGAGCGAAATTGACCAGCGACCAGTGACCAGTGACCATTGACCAGTGACCAGTGACCAGTGACCAGCGAAAGTGACCAGGGACCAGTGACCAGTGACCAGTGACCAGTGACCAGTGACCAGTGACCAGTGACCAGTGACCAGTGACCAGTGACCAGTGACAAGTGACCAGTGACCAGTGACCAGTGACAAGTGACCAGTGACCAGCGACCAGTGACCAGTGACCAGCGACCAGTGACCAGTGACCATTGACCAGTGACCAGTGACCAGTGACCACTGACCAGCGAAAGTGACCAGTGACCAGGGACCAGTGACCAGTGACCAGCGAAATTGACCAGTGACCAGTGACCAGTGACCAGTGACAAGTGACCAGTGACCAGTGACCAGCGAAAGTGACCAGTGAACAGTGACCAGTGACTAGTGTCCAGTGACCAGTGACCAGTGAGCTGTGACCAGTGACCAGTGACCAGTGAACTGTGACCAGTGACCAGTGACCAGCGAAAGTGACCAGTGACCAGTGACCAGCGAAAGTGACCAGTGACCAGTGACCAGTGACCAGTGTCCAGTGACCAGTGACCAGTGATAAATGACCAGTGTCCAGTGACCAGTGACCAGTGACCAGTGACCAGTGAATAGTGACCAGTGACCAGTGAACAGCGAAAGTGACCAGTGACCAGTGACCAGTGACCAGTGACCAGTGACCAGTGACCAGTGACCAGTGACCAGCGAAAGTGACAAGTGACCAGTGACCATTGACCAGTGACCAGTGACCAGTGACCAGTGACCAGCGACCAGTGACCAGTGACCATTGACCAGTGACCAGTGACCAGTGACCAGCGAAAGTGACCAGTGACCAGTGACCAGTGACCAGTGACCAGTGACCAGTGACCAGTGACCAGTGACCAGTGACCAGTTACAAGTGACCAGTGACCAGTTACAAGTGACCAGTGACCAGCGACCAGTGACCAGTGACGAGCGACCAGTGACCATTGACCAGTGACCAGTGACCAGCAAAAATGACCAGTGACCAGTGACCAGTGACCAGTGACCAGTGACCAGTGACCAGTGACCATTGACCAGTGACCAGTGACCAGCAAAAATGACCAGTGACCAGTGACCAGTGACCAGTGACCAGTGACCAGTGACCAGTGACCAGCGAAAGTGACAAGTGACCAGTGACCATTGACCAGTGACCAGTGACCAGTGACCAGTGACCAGCGACCAGTGACCAGTGACCATTGACCAGTGACCAGTGACCAGTGACCAGCGAAAGTGACCAGTGACCAGTGACCAGTGACCAGTGACCAGTGACCAGTGACCAGTGACCAGTGACCAGTGACCAGTTACAAGTGACCAGTGACCAGTTACCAGTGACCAGTGACCAGCGACCAGTGACCAGTGACGAGCGACCAGTGACCATTGACCAGTGACCAGTGACCAGCAAAAATGACCAGTGACCAGTGACCAGTGACCAGTGACCAGTGACCAGTGACCAGAGAAAGTGACAAGTGACCAGTGACCATTGACCAGTGACCAGTGACCAGTGACCAGCGAAAGTGACCAGGGACCAGTGACCAGTGACCAGTGACCAGTGACCACTGACCATTGACCAGTGACCAGTGACCAGTGACCAGTGACCAGTGACCAGTGACCAGTGACCAGCGACCAGTGACCAGTGACCAGTGACCAGTGACCAGTGACCAGTGACCAGTGACCAGTGACCAGTGACCAGTGACCAGCGAAAGTGACAAGTGACCAGTGACCATTGACCAGTGACCAGTGACCAGTGACCAGTGACCAGCGACCAGTGACCAGTGACCATTGACCAGTGACCAGTGACCAGTGACCAGCGAAAGTGACCAGTGACCAGTGACCAGTGACCAGTGACCAGTGACCAGTGACCAGTGACCAGTGACCAGTTACAAGTGACCAGTGACCAGCGACCAGTGACCAGTGACCAGTGACCAGTGACCAGTGACCAGTGACCAGCGACCAGTGACCAGTGACCATTGACCAGTGACCAGTGACCAGCAAAAATGACCAGTGACCAGTGACCAGCAAAAATGACCAGTGACCAGTGACCAATGACCAGTGACCAGCGAAAGTGACAAGTGACCAGCGAAAGTGACCAGTGACCAGTGAACAGTGACCAGCGAAATTGACCAGTTTCCAGTCGCCAGTGACAAGTGACCAGTGACCAGTGACCAGCGACCAGTGACCAGTGACAAGTGACAAGTGACCAGTGACCAGTGACCAGCGAAAGTGACAAGTGACCAGGGACCAGTGACCAGTGACCAGTGACCAGTGACCAGTGACCAGTGACCAGCGAAAGTGACCAGTGACCAGTGACCAGTGACCAGTAGCCAGTGACCAGTGACCAGCGAAAGTGACAAGTGACCAGTGACCAGTGACCAGTGACCAGTGACCAGTGACCAGTGACCAGCGAAGGTGACCAGTGACCAGTGAACAGTGACCAGCGAAATTGACCAGTTTCCAGTGACCAGTGACCAGCGAAAGTGACCAGTGAACAGTGACCAGCGAAATTGACCAGTGACCATTGACCAGTGACCAGCGAAAGTGACCAGTGACGAGTGACCAGGGACAAGTGACCAGTGACAAGTGACCAGTGACCACTGACCAGTGACCAGTGACCAGTGACCAGTGACCAGTGACCAGTGACCAGTGACCAGCGAAGGTGACCAGTGACCAGTGACCAGTGACCAGTGACCATTGACCAGCGAAGGTGACCAGTGACCAGTGAACAGTGACCAGCGAAATTGACCAGTTTCCAGTGACCAGTGACCAGCGAAAGTGACCAGTGAACAGTGACCAGCGAAATTGACCAGTGACCATTGACCAGTGACCAGCGAAAGTGACCAGTGACGAGTGACCAGTGACAAGTGACCAGTGACAAGTGACCAGTGACCACTGACCAGTGACCAGTGACCAGTGACCAGTGACCAGTGACCAGTGACCAGTGACCAGTGACCAGCGAAAGTGACCAGTGAACAGTGACCAGCGAAATTGACCAGTGACCATTGACCAGTGACCAGCGAAAGTGACCAGTGACCAGTGACCAGTGACCAGTGACCAGTGACCAGTAGCCAGTGACCAGTGACCAGCGAAAGTGACAAGTGACCAGTGACCAGTGACCAGTGACCAGTGACCAGTGACCAGTGACCAGTGACCAGTGACCAGTGACCAGTGACCAGTGACCAGCGAAGGTGACCAGTGACCAGTGAACAGTGACCAGCGAAATTGACCAGTTTCCAGTGACCAGTGACCAGTGACCAGCGAAAGTGACCAGTGAACAGTGACCAGCGAAATTGACCAGTGACCATTGACCAGTGACCAGCGAAAGTGACCAGTGACGAGTGACCAGTGACAAGTGACCAGTGACAAGTGACCAGTGACAAGTGACCAGTGACCAGTGACCAGTGACCAGTGACCAGTGACCAGCGAAGGTGACCAGTGACCAGTGAACAGTGACCAGCGAAATTGACCAGTTTCCAGTGACCAGTGACCAGCGAAAGTGACCAGTGAACAGTGACCAGCGAAATTGAACAGTGACCATTGACCAGTGACAAGCGAAAGTGACCAGTGACGAGTGACCAGTGACAAGTGACCAGTGACAAGTGACCAGTGACCACTGACCAGTGACGAGTGACCACTGACCAGTCACCAGTGACCAGTCACCAGGGACCAGTGACCAGCGAAAGTGACCAGTGACCAGTGACTAGCCAAATTGAGCAGTGAGCAGTGACCAGTGACCAGTGACCAGTGACCAGTGACCAGTGACCAGTGACCAGTGACCAGCGAAATTGACCAGTGACCATTGACCAGTGACCAGCGAATGTGACCAGTGACGAGTGACCTGTGACAAGTGACCAGTGACCAGCGACCAGTGACCAGTGACCAGTGACCAGTGACCAGTGACCAGTGACCAGCGAAAGTGACCAGTGACCAGTGACCAGTGACCAGCGAAATCGACCAGTGACCAGTGACCAGAGACCAGTGACTAGCCAAATTGACCAGAGACCAGTGACCAGTGACCAGTGACCAGCGGTAGTGACCAGTGATCAGTGACCGTTGAACAGTGACCAGTGACCAGCGAAAGTGACCAGGGACCAGTGACCAGTGACCAGTGACCAGTGACCACTGACCATTGACCAGTGACCAGTGACCAGTGACCAGTGACCAGTGACCAGTGACCAGTGACCAGCGACCAGTGACCAGTGACCATTGACCAGTGACCAGTGACCAGCAAAAATGACCAGTGACCAGTGACCAGTGACCAGTGACCAGTTACAAGTGACCAGTGACCAGCGACCAGTGACCAGTGACGAGCGACCAGTGACCAGTGACCATTGACCAGTGACCAGTGACCAGTGACCAGCGAAAGTGACCAGGGACCAGTGACCAGTGACCAGTGACCAGTGACCAGTGACCAGTGACCAGTGACCAGTGACCAGTGACCAGTGACCAGTGACAAGTGACCAGTGACCAGCGACCAGTGACCAGTGACCATTGACCAGTGACCAGTGACCAGTGACCAGCGAACGTGACCAGGGACCAGTGACCAGTGACCAGTGACCAGTGACCAGTGACCAGTGACCAGTGACCAGTGACAAGTGACCAGTGACCAGCGACCAGTGACCAGTGACCAGTGACCAGTGACCATTGACCAGCGAAGGTGACCAGTGACCAGTGAACAGTGACCAGCGAAATTGACCAGTTTCCAGTGACCAGTGACCAGCGAAAGTGACCAGTGACCATTGACCAGTGACCAGCGAAAGTGACCAGTGACGAGTGACCAGTGACAAGTGACCAGTGACAAGTGACCATTGACCAGTGACCAGTGACCAGTGACCAGTGACCAGTGACCAGTGACCAGTGACCAGCGACCAGTGACCAGTGACCAGTGACCAGTGACCAGTGACCAGTGACCAGTGACCAGTGACCAGTTACAAGTGACCAGTGACCAGTTACAAGTGACCAGTGACCAGCGACCAGTGACCAGTGACGAGCGACCAGTGACCATTGACCAGTGACCAGTGACCAGCAAAAATGACCAGTGACCAGTGACCAGTGACCAGTGACCAGTGACCAGTGACCAGTGACCATTGACCAGTGACCAGTGACCAGCAAAAATGACCAGTGACCAGTGACCAGTGACCAGTGACCAGTGACCAGTGACCAGTGACCAGCGAAAGTGACAAGTGACCAGTGACCATTGACCAGTGACCAGTGACCAGTGACCAGTGACCAGCGACCAGTGACCAGTGACCATTGACCAGTGACCAGTGACCAGTGACCAGCGAAAGTGACCAGTGACCAGTGACCAGTGACCAGTGACCAGTGACCAGTGACCAGTGACCAGTGACCAGTGACCAGTTACAAGTGACCAGTGACCAGTTACCAGTGACCAGTGACCAGCGACCAGTGACCAGTGACGAGCGACCAGTGACCATTGACCAGTGACCAGTGACCAGCAAAAATGACCAGTGACCAGTGACCAGTGACCAGTGAACAGTGACCAGTGACCAGAGAAAGTGACAAGTGACCAGTGACCATTGACCAGTGACCAGTGACCAGTGACCAGCGAAAGTGACCAGGGACCAGTGACCAGTGACCAGTGACCAGTGACCACTGACCATTGACCAGTGACCAGTGACCAGTGACCAGTGACCAGTGACCAGTGACCAGTGACCAGCGACCAGTGACCAGTGACCAGTGACCAGTGACCAGTGACCAGTGACCAGTGACCAGTGACCAGTGACCAGTGACCAGCGAAAGTGACAAGTGACCAGTGACCATTGACCAGTGACCAGTGACCAGTGACCAGTGACCAGCGACCAGTGACCAGTGACCATTGACCAGTGACCAGTGACCAGTGACCAGCGAAAGTGACCAGTGACCAGTGACCAGTGACCAGTGACCAGTGACCAGTGACCAGTGACCAGTGACCAGTTACAAGTGACCAGTGACCAGCGACCAGTGACCAGTGACCAGTGACCAGTGACCAGTGACCAGTGACCAGCGACCAGTGACCAGTGACCATTGACCAGTGACCAGTGACCAGCAAAAATGACCAGTGACCAGTGACCAGCAAAAATGACCAGTGACCAGTGACCAGTGACCAGTGACCAGCGAAAGTGACAAGTGACCAGCGAAAGTGACCAGTGACCAGTGAACAGTGACCAGCGAAATTGACCAGTTTCCAGTCGCCAGTGACAAGTGACCAGTGACCAGTGACCAGCGACCAGTGACCAGTGACAAGTGACAAGTGACCAGTGACCAGTGACCAGCGAAAGTGACAAGTGACCAGGGACCAGTGACCAGTGACCAGTGACCAGTGACCAGTGACCAGTGACCAGCGAAAGTGACCAGTGACCAGTGACCAGTGACCAGTAGCCAGTGACCAGTGACCAGCGAAAGTGACAAGTGACCAGTGACCAGTGACCAGTGACCAGTGACCAGTGACCAGTGACCAGCGAAGGTGACCAGTGACCAGTGAACAGTGACCAGCGAAATTGACCAGTTTCCAGTGACCAGTGACCAGCGAAAGTGACCAGTGAACAGTGACCAGCGAAATTGACCAGTGACCATTGACCAGTGACCAGCGAAAGTGACCAGTGACGAGTGACCAGGGACAAGTGACCAGTGACAAGTGACCAGTGACCACTGACCAGTGACCAGTGACCAGTGACCAGTGACCAGTGACCAGTGACCAGTGACCAGCGAAGGTGACCAGTGACCAGTGACCAGTGACCAGTGACCATTGACCAGCGAAGGTGACCAGTGACCAGTGAACAGTGACCAGCGAAATTGACCAGTTTCCAGTGACCAGTGACCAGCGAAAGTGACCAGTGAACAGTGACCAGCGAAATTGACCAGTGACCATTGACCAGTGACCAGCGAAAGTGACCAGTGACGAGTGACCAGTGACAAGTGACCAGTGACAAGTGACCAGTGACCACTGACCAGTGACCAGTGACCAGTGACCAGTGACCAGTGACCAGTGACCAGTGACCAGTGACCAGCGAAAGTGACCAGTGAACAGTGACCAGCGAAATTGACCAGTGACCATTGTCCAGTGACCAGCGAAAGTGACCAGTGACCAGTGACCAGTGACCAGTGACCAGTGACCAGTAGCCAGTGACCAGTGACCAGCGAAAGTGACAAGTGACCAGTGACCAGTGACCAGTGACCAGTGACCAGTGACCAGTGACCAGTGACCAGTGACCAGTGACCAGTGACCAGTGACCAGCGAAGGTGACCAGTGACCAGTGAACAGTGACCAGCGAAATTGACCAGTTTCCAGTGACCAGTGACCAGTGACCAGCGAAAGTGACCAGTGAACAGTGACCAGCGAAATTGACCAGTGACCATTGACCAGTGACCAGCGAAAGTGACCAGTGACGAGTGACCAGTGACAAGTGACCAGTGACAAGTGACCAGTGACAAGTGACCAGTGACCAGTGACCAGTGACCAGTGACCAGTGACCAGCGAAGGTGACCAGTGACCAGTGAACAGTGACCAGCGAAATTGACCAGTTTCCAGTGACCAGTGACCAGCGAAAGTGACCAGTGAACAGTGACCAGCGAAATTGAACAGTGACCATTGACCAGTGACAAGCGAAAGTGACCAGTGACGAGTGACCAGTGACAAGTGACCAGTGACAAGTGACCAGTGACCACTGACCAGTGACGAGTGACCACTGACCAGTCACCAGTGACCAGTCACCAGGGACCAGTGACCAGCGAAAGTGACCAGTGACCAGTGACTAGCCAAATTGAGCAGTGAGCAGTGACCAGTGACCAGTGACCAGTGACCAGTGACCAGTGACCAGTGACCAGTGACCAGCGAAATTGACCAGTGACCATTGACCAGTGACCAGGGAATGTGACCAGTGACGAGTGACCTGTGACAAGTGACCAGTGACCAGCGACCAGTGACCAGTGACCAGTGACCAGTGACCAGTGACCAGTGACCAGCGAAAGTGACCAGTGACCAGTGACCAGTGACCAGCGAAATCGACCAGTGACCAGTGACCAGAGACCAGTGACTAGCCAAATTGTCCAGAGACCAGTGACCAGTGACCAGTGACCAGCGGTAGTGACCAGTGATCAGTGACCGTTGAACAGTGACCAGTGACCAGCGAAAGTGACCAGGGACCAGTGACCAGTGACCAGTGACCAGTGACCACTGACCATTGACCAGTGACCAGTGACCAGTGACCAGTGACCAGTGACCAGTGACCAGTGACCAGCGACCAGTGACCAGTGACCATTGACCAGTGACCAGTGACCAGCAAAAATGACCAGTGACCAGTGACCAGTGACCAGTGACCAGTTACAAGTGACCAGTGACCAGCGACCAGTGACCAGTGACGAGCGACCAGTGACCAGTGACCATTGACCAGTGACCAGTGACCAGTGACCAGCGAAAGTGACCAGGGACCAGTGACCAGTGACCAGTGACCAGTGACCAGTGACCAGTGACCAGTGACCAGTGACCAGTGACCAGTGACCAGTGACAAGTGACCAGTGACCAGCGACCAGTGACCAGTGACCATTGACCAGTGACCAGTGACCAGTGACCAGCGAACGTGACCAGGGACCAGTGACCAGTGACCAGTGACCAGTGACCAGTGACCAGTGACCAGTGACCAGTGACAAGTGACCAGTGACCAGCGACCAGTGACCAGTGACCAGTGACCAGTGACCAGTGACCAGTGACCATTGACCAGCGAAGGTGACCAGTGACCAGTGAACAGTGACCAGCGAAATTGACCAGTTTCCAGTGACCAGTGACCAGCGAAAGTGACCAGTGACCATTGACCAGTGACCAGCGAAAGTGACCAGTGACGAGTGACCAGTGACAAGTGACCAGTGACAAGTGACCAGTGACCACTGACCAGTGACCAGTGACCAGTGACCAGTGACCAGTGACCAGTGACCAGTGACCAGCGAAAGTGACCAGTGAACAGTGACCAGCGAAATTGACCAGTGACCATTGACCAGTGACCAGCGAAAGTGACCAGTGACCAGTGACCAGTGACCAGTGACCAGTGACCAGTAGCCAGTGACCAGTGACCAGCGAAAGTGACAAGTGACCAGTGACCAGTGACCAGTGACCAGTGACCAGTGACCAGTGACCAGTGACCAGCGAAGGTGACCAGTGACCAGTGAACAGTGACCAGCGAAATTGACCAGTTTCCAGTGACCAGTGACCAGCGAAAGTGACCAGTGAACAGTGACCAGCGAAATTGACCAGTGACCATTGACCAGTGACCAGCGAAAGTGACCAGTGACGAGTGACCAGTGACAAGTGACCAGTGACAAGTGACCAGTGACAAGTGACCAGTGACCACTGACCAGTGACCAGTGACCAGTGACCAGTGACCAGTGACCAGTGACCATTGACCAGTGACCAGTGACCATTGACCAGTGACCAGTGACCAGCAAAAATGACCAGTGACCAGTGACCAGTGACCAGCAAAAATGACCAGTGACCAGTGACCAGTGACCAGTGACCAGCGAAAGTGACAAGTGACCAGTGACCATTGACCAGTGACCAGTGACCAGTGACCAGTGACCAGTGACCAGTGACCAGTGACAAGTGACCAGTGACCAGCGACCAGTGACCAGTGACCAGTGACCACTGACCAGCGAAAGTGACCAGTGACCAGGGACCAGTGACCAGTGACCAGCGAAATTGACCAGTGACCAGTGACCAGTGACCAGTGACAAGTGACCAGTGACCAGTGAGCTGTGACCAGTGACCAGTGACCAGTGAACTGTGACCAGTGACCAGTGACCAGCGAAAGTGACCAGTGACCAGTCACGATCGAAATTGACCAGTGACCAGCGAAAGTGACCAGTGACCAGTGACCAGTGACCAGTGTCCAGTGTCCAGTGACCAGTGACCAGTGACCAGTGACCAGTGACCAGCGACCAGTGACCTGTGACCATTGACCAGTGACCAGTGACCAGTGACCAGCGAAAGTGACCAGTGACCAGTGACCAGTGACCAGTGACCAGTGACCAGTGACCAGTGACCAGTGACCAGTGACCAGTTACAAGTGACCAGTGACCAGTTACAAGTGACCAGTGACCAGCGACCAGTGACCAGTGACGAGCGACCAGTGACCATTGACCAGTGACCAGTGACCAGCAAAAATGACCAGTGACCAGTGACCAGTGACCAGTGACCAGTGACCAGTGACCAGTGACCAGTGACCAGTGACCAGTGACCAGCGAAAGTGACAAGTGACCAGTGACCATTGACCAGTGACCAGTGACCAGTGACCAGCGAAAGTGACCAGGGACCAGTGACCAGTGACCAGTGACCAGTGACCACTGACCATTGACCAGTGACCAGTGACCAGTGACCAGTGACCAGTGACCAGTGACCAGTGACCAGCGACCAGTGACCAGTGACCAGTGACCAGTGACCAGTGACCAGTGACCAGTGACCAGTGACCAGTGACCAGTGACCAGCGACCAGTGACCAGTGACCATTGACCAGTGACCAGTGACCAGTGACCACTGACCAGCGAAAGTGACCAGTGACCAGGGACCAGTGACCAGTGACCAGCGAAATTGACCAGTGACCAGTGACCAGTGACCAGTGACAAGTGACCAGTGACCAGTGACCAGCGAAAGTGACCAGTGAACAGTGACCAGTGACTAGTGTCCAGTGACCAGTGACCAGTGAGCTGTGACCAGTGACCAGTGACCAGTGAACTGTGACCAGTGACCAGTGACCAGCGAAAGTGACCAGTGACCAGTGACCAGCGAAAGTGACCAGTGACCAGTGACCAGTGACCAGTGTCCAGTGACCAGTGACCAGTGATAAATGACCAGTGTCCAGTGACCAGTGACCAGTGACCAGTGACCAGTGAATAGTGACCAGTGACCAGTGAACAGCGAAAGTGACCAGTGACCAGTGACCAGTGACCAGTGACCAGTGACCAGTGACCAGTGACCAGTGACCAGCGAAAGTGACAAGTGACCAGTGACCATTGACCAGTGACCAGTGACCAGTGACCAGTGACCAGCGACCAGTGACCAGTGACCATTGACCAGTGACCAGTGACCAGTGACCAGCGAAAGTGACCAGTGACCAGTGACCAGTGACCAGTGACCAGTGACCAGTGACCAGTGACCAGTGACCAGTGACCAGTTACAAGTGACCAGTGACCAGTTACAAGTGACCAGTGACCAGCGACCAGTGACCAGTGACGAGCGACCAGTGACCATTGACCAGTGACCAGTGACCAGCAAAAATGACCAGTGACCAGTGACCAGTGACCAGTGACCAGTGACCAGTGACCAGTGACCATTGACCAGTGACCAGTGACCAGCAAAAATGACCAGTGACCAGTGACCAGTGACCAGTGACCAGTGACCAGTGACCAGTGACCAGCGAAAGTGACAAGTGACCAGTGACCATTGACCAGTGACCAGTGACCAGTGACCAGTGACCAGCGACCAGTGACCAGTGACCATTGACCAGTGACCAGTGACCAGTGACCAGCGAAAGTGACCAGTGACCAGTGACCAGTGACCAGTGACCAGTGACCAGTGACCAGTGACCAGTGACCAGTGACCAGTTACAAGTGACCAGTGACCAGTTACCAGTGACCAGTGACCAGCGACCAGTGACCAGTGACGAGCGACCAGTGACCATTGACCAGTGACCAGTGACCAGTGACCAGTGACCAGTGACCAGTGACCAGAGAAAGTGACAAGTGACCAGTGACCATTGACCAGTGACCAGTGACCAGTGACCAGCGAAAGTGACCAGGGACCAGTGACCAGTGACCAGTGACCAGTGACCACTGACCATTGACCAGTGACCAGTGACCAGTGACCAGTGACCAGTGACCAGTGACCAGTGACCAGCGACCAGTGACCAGTGACCAGTGACCAGTGACCAGTGACCAGTGACCAGTGACCAGTGACCAGTGACCAGTGACCAGTGACCAGCGAAAGTGACAAGTGACCAGTGACCATTGACCAGTGACCAGTGACCAGTGACCAGTGACCAGCGACCAGTGACCAGTGACCATTGACCAGTGACCAGTGACCAGTGACCAGCGAAAGTGACCAGTGACCAGTGACCAGTGACCAGTGACCAGTGACCAGTGACCAGTGACCAGTGACCAGTTACAAGTGACCAGTGACCAGCGACCAGTGACCAGTGACCAGTGACCAGTGACCAGTGACCAGTGACCAGCGACCAGTGACCAGTGACCATTGACCAGTGACCAGTGACCAGCAAAAATGACCAGTGACCAGTGACCAGCAAAAATGACCAGTGACCAGTGACCAGTGACCAGTGACCAGCGAAAGTGACAAGTGACCAGCGAAAGTGACCAGTGACCAGTGAACAGTGACCAGCGAAATTGACCAGTTTCCAGTCGCCAGTGACAAGTGACCAGTGACCAGTGACCAGCGAACAGTGACCAGTGACAAGTGACAAGTGACCAGTGACCAGTGACCAGCGAAAGTGACAAGTGACCAGGGACCAGTGACCAGTGACCAGTGACCAGTGACCAGTGACCAGTGACCAGCGAAAGTGACCAGTGACCAGTGACCAGTGACCAGTAGCCAGTGACCAGTGACCAGCGAAAGTGACAAGTGACCAGTGACCAGTGACCAGTGACCAGTGACCAGCGAAGGTGACCAGTGACCAGTGAACAGTGACCAGCGAAATTGACCAGTTTCCAGTGACCAGTGACCAGCGAAAGTGACCAGTGAACAGTGACCAGCGAAATTGACCAGTGACCATTGACCAGTGACCAGCGATAGTGACCAGTGACGAGTGACCAGGGACAAGTGACCAGTGACAAGTGACCAGTGACCACTGACCAGTGACCAGTGACCAGTGACCAGTGACCAGTGACCAGTGACCAGTGACCAGCGAAGGTGACCAGTGACCAGTGACCAGTGACCAGTGACCATTGACCAGCGAAGGTGACCAGTGACCAGTGAACAGTGACCAGCGAAATTGACCAGTTTCCAGTGACCAGTGACCAGCGAAAGTGACCAGTGAACAGTGACCAGCGAAATTGACCAGTGACCATTGACCAGTGACCAGCGAAAGTGACCAGTGACGAGTGACCAGTGACAAGTGACCAGTGACAAGTGACCAGTGACCACTGACCAGTGACCAGTGACCAGTGACCAGTGACCAGTGACCAGTGACCAGTGACCAGCGAAAGTGACCAGTGAACAGTGACCAGCGAAATTGACCAGTGACCATTGACCAGTGACCAGCGAAAGTGACCAGTGACCAGTGACCAGTGACCAGTGACCAGTGACCAGTAGCCAGTGACCAGTGACCAGCGAAAGTGACAAGTGACCAGTGACCAGTGACCAGTGACCAGTGACCAGTGACCAGTGACCAGTGACCAGTGACCAGTGACCAGTGACCAGTGACCAGCGAAGGTGACCAGTGACCAGTGAACAGTGACCAGCGAAATTGACCAGTTTCCAGTGACCAGTGACCAGTGACCAGCGAAAGTGACCAGTGAACAGTGACCAGCGAAATTGACCAGTGACCATTGACCAGTGACCAGCGAAAGTGACCAGTGACGAGTGACCAGTGACAAGTGACCAGTGACAAGTGACCAGTGACCAGTGACCAGTGACCAGTGACCAGTGACCAGCGAAGGTGACCAGTGACCAGTGAACAGTGACCAGCGAAATTGACCAGTTTCCAGTGACCAGTGACCAGCGAAAGTGACCAGTGAACAGTGACCAGCGAAATTGAACAGTGACCATTGACCAGTGACAAGCGAAAGTGACCAGTGACGAGTGACCAGTGACAAGTGACCAGTGACAAGTGACCAGTGACCACTGACCAGTGACGAGTGACCACTGACCAGTCACCAGTGACCAGTCACCAGGGACCAGTGACCAGCGAAAGTGACCAGTGACCAGTGACTAGCCAAATTGAGCAGTGAGCAGTGACCAGTGACCAGTGACCAGTGACCAGTGACCAGTGACCAGTGACCAGTGACCAGCGAAATTGACCAGTGACCATTGACCAGTGACCAGCGAATGTGACCAGTGACGAGTGACCTGTGACAAGTGACCAGTGACCAGCGACCAGTGACCAGTGACCAGTGACCAGTGACCAGTGACCAGTGACCAGCGAAAGTGACCAGTGACCAGTGACCAGTGACCAGCGAAATCGACCAGTGACCAGTGACCAGAGACCAGTGACTAGCCAAATTGACCAGAGACCAGTGACCAGTGACCAGTGACCAGCGGTAGTGACCAGTGATCAGTGACCGTTGAACAGTGACCAGTGACCAGCGAAAGTGACCAGGGACCAGTGACCAGTGACCAGTGACCAGTGACCACTGACCATTGACCAGTGACCAGTGACCAGTGACCAGTGACCAGTGACCAGTGACCAGTGACCAGCGACCAGTGACCAGTGACCATTGACCAGTGACCAGTGACCAGCAAAAATGACCAGTGACCAGTGACCAGTGACCAGTGACCAGTTACAAGTGACCAGTGACCAGCGACCAGTGACCAGTGACGAGCGACCAGTGACCAGTGACCATTGACCAGTGACCAGTGACCAGTGACCAGCGAAAGTGACCAGGGACCAGTGACCAGTGACCAGTGACCAGTGACCAGTGACCAGTGACCAGTGACCAGTGACCAGTGACCAGTGACCAGTGACCAGTGACCAGTGACCAGTGACCAGTGACCAGTGACCAGTGACAAGTGACCAGTGACCAGCGACCAGTGACCAGTGACCATTGACCAGTGACCAGTGACCAGTGACCAGCGAACGTGACCAGGGACCAGTGACCAGTGACCAGTGACCAGTGACCAGTGACCAGTGACCAGTGACCAGTGACAAGTGACCAGTGACCAGCGACCAGTGACCAGTGACCAGTGACCAGTGACCAGTGACCAGTGACCATTGACCAGCGAAGGTGACCAGTGACCAGTGAACAGTGACCAGCGAAATTGACCAGTTTCCAGTGACCAGTGACCAGCGAAAGTGACCAGTGACCATTGACCAGTGACCAGCGAAAGTGACCAGTGACGAGTGACCAGTGACAAGTGACCAGTGACAAGTGACCAGTGACCACTGACCAGTGACCAGTGACCAGTGACCAGTGACCAGTGACCAGCGAAAGTGACCAGTGAACAGTGACCAGCGAAATTGACCAGTGACCATTGACCAGTGACCAGCGAAAGTGATCAGTGACCAGTGACCAGTGACCAGTGACCAGTGACCAGTAGCCAGTGACCAGTGACCAGCGAAAGTGACAAGTGACCAGTGACCAGTGACCAGTGACCAGTGACCAGTGACCAGTGACCAGTGACCAGCGAAGGTGACCAGTGACCAGTGAACAGTGACCAGCGAAATTGACCAGTTTCCAGTGACCAGTGACCAGCGAAAGTGACCAGTGAACAGTGACCAGCGAAATTGACCAGTGACCATTGACCAGTGACCAGCGAAAGTGACCAGTGACGAGTGACCAGTGACAAGTGACCAGTGACAAGTGACCAGTGACAAGTGACCAGTGACCACTGACCAGTGACCAGTGACCAGTGACCAGTGACCAGTGACCAGTGACCAGTGACCAGTGACCAGCGAAGGTGACCAGTGACCAGTGAACAGTGACCAGCGAAATTGACCAGTTTCCAGTGACCAGTGACCAGCGAATGTGACCAGTGAACAGTGACCAGCGAAATTGAACAGTGACCATTGACCAGTGACAAGCGAAAGTGACCAGTGACGAGTGACCAGTGACAAGTGACCAGTGACAAGTGACCAGTGACCACTGACCAGTGACCAGTGACCACTGACCAGTCACCAGTGACCAGTCACCAGGGACCAGTGACCAGCGAAAGTGACCAGTGACCAGTGACTAGCCAAATTGAGCAGTGAGCAGTGACCAGTGACCAGTGACCAGTGACCAGTGACCAGTGACCAGTGACCAGTGACCAGCGAAATTGACCAGTGACCATTGACCAGTGACCAGCGAAAGTGACCAGTGACGAGTGACCTGTGACAAGTGACCAGTGACCAGCGACCAGTGACCAGTGACCAGTGACCAGTGACCAGTGACCAGTGACCAGCGAAAGTGACCAGTGACCAGTGACCAGTGACCAGCGAAATCGACCAGTGACTAGCCAAATTGACCAGAGACCAGTGACCAGTGACCAGTGACCAGCGGTAGTGACCAGTGATCAGTGACCGTTGAACAGTGACCAGTGACCAGTGACCAGTGACCAGCGAAAGTGACCAGGGACCAGTGACCAGTGACCAGTGACCAGTGACCACTGACCATTGACCAGTGACCAGTGACCAGTGACTAGTGACCAGTGACCAGTGACCAGTGACCAGCGACCAGTGACCAGTGACCATTGACCAGTGACCAGTGACCAGCAAAAATGACCAGTGACCAGTGACCAGTGACCAGTGACCAGTGACCAGCGACCAGTGACCAGTGACCATTGACCAGTGACCAGTGACCAGTGACCAGCAAAAATGACCAGTGACCAGTGACCAGTGACCAGTGACCAGTTACAAGTGACCAGTGACCAGCGACCAGTGACCAGTGACGAGCGACCAGTGACCAGTGACCATTGACCAGTGACCAGTGACCAGTGACCAGAGAAAGTGACCAGGGACCAGTGACCAGTGACCAGTGACCAGTGACCAGTGACCAGTGACCAGTGACCAGTGACCAGTGACCAGTGACCAGTGACCAGTGACCAGTGACCAGTGACAAGTGACCAGTGACCAGCGACCAGTGACCAGTGACCAGTGACCATTGACCAGTGACCAGTGACCAGTGACCAGCGAACGTGACCAGGGACTAGTGACCAGTGACCAGTGACCAGTGACCAGCGAAAGTGACCAGGGACCAGCGGACAGTGACCAGTGACCAGTGACCAGTGACCAGTGACCAGTGACCAGTGACCAGTGACCAGTGACCAGTGACCAGTGACCAGTGACCAGTGACAAGTGACCAGTGACCAGCGACCAGTGACCAGTGACCATTGACCAGTGACCAGTGACCAGTGACCAGCGAACGTGACCAGGGACCAGTGACCAGTGACCAGTGACCAGTGACCAGTGACCAGTGACCAGTGACCAGTGACCAGTGACAAGTGACCAGTGACCAGCGACCAGTGACCAGTGACAAGTGACCATTGACCAGTGACCAGTGACCAGTGACCAGCGAACGTGACCAGGGACCAGTGACCAGTGACCAGTGACCAGCGAAAGTGACCAGGGACCAGTGACCAGTGACCAGTGACCAGTGACCACTGACCATTGACCAGTGACCAGTGACCAGTGACCAGTGACGAGTGACCAGTGACCAGTGACCAGCGACCAGTGACCAGTGACCAGTGACCAGCGAAAGTGACCAGTGACCAGTCACGATCGAAATTGAGCAGTGACGAGCGAAATTGACCAGTGACCAGTGACCAGTGACCAGTGTCCAGTGACCAGTGACCAGTGATAAGTGACCAGTGACCAGTGACCAGTGACCAGTGACCAGTGACCAGTGACCAGCGAAAGTGACCAGGGACCAGTGACCAGGGACCAGTGACCAGTGACCAGTGACCAGTGACCAGTGACCAGTGAACAGTGACCAGTGACCAGTGACCAGTGACCAGCGAAAGTGACCAGGGACCAGTGACCAGTGACCAGTGACCAGTGACCAGTGAACAGTGACCAGTGACTAGTGTCCAGTGACCAGTGACCAGTGACCAGTGACCAGTGACCAGTGACCAGTGACCAGTGACCAGTGACCAGTGACCAGTGACCAGTGACCAGTGACCATTGACCAGTGACCAGTGACCAGTGACCAGTGACATGTGACCAGTGACCAGTGACCAGCGAAAGTGACCAGTGAACAGTGACCAGTGACTAGTGTCCAGTGACCAGTGACCAGTGACCAGCGAAAGTGACCAGTGACCAGTCACGAGCGAAATTGACCAGTGACCAGCGAAAGTGACCAGTGACCTGTGACCAGTGACCAGTGACCAGTTACAAGTGACCAGTGACCAGCGACCTGTGACCAGTGACGAGCGACCAGTGACCAGTGACCATTGACCAGTGACCAGTGACCAGTGACCAGCGAAAGTGACCAGGGACCAGTGACCAGTGACCAGTGACCAGTGACCAGTGACCAGCGACCAGTGACCAGTGACCATTGACCAGTGACCAGTGACCAGCAAAAATGACCAGTGACCAGTGACCAGCAAAAATGACCAGTGACCAGTGACCAGTGACCAGTGACCAGCGAAAGTGACAAGTGACCAGTGACCATTGACCAGTGACCAGTGACCAGCGAAAGTGACCAGTGACCAGTGAACAGTGACCAGCGAAATTGACCAGTTTCCAGTCACCAGTGACAAGTGACCAGTGACCATTGACCAGTGACCAGCGCAAGTGACCAGTGACGAGTGACCAGTGACAAGTGACCATTGACAAGTGACCAGTGACCACTGACCAGTGACCAGTGACCACTGACCAGTCACCAGTGACCAGTGACCAGGGACCAGTGACCAGGGACCAGTGACCAGCGAAAGTGACCAGGGACCAGTGACCAGTGACCAGTGACCAGTGACCAGTGACCAGTGACCAGGGACCAGTGACAAGTGACCAGTGACCAGTGACCAGTGACCAGTGACCAGCGACCAGTGACCAGTGACCAGTGACCATTGACCAGTGACCAGTGACCACTGACCAGCGAAAGTGACCAGTGACCAGGGACCAGTGACCAGTGACCAGCGAAATTGACCAGTGACCAGTGACCAGTGATCAGTGACAAGTGACCAGTGACCAGTGAGCTGTGACCAGTGACCAGTGACCAGTGAACTGTGACCAGTGACCAGTGACCAGCGAAAGTGACCAGTGACCAGTCACGATCGAAATTGACCAGTGACCAGCGAAAGTGACCAGTGACCAGTGACCAGTGACCAGTGACCAGTGACCAGTGACCAGTGACCAGTGACCAGCGACCAGTGACCAGTGACCATTGACCAATGACCAGTGACCAGCAAAAATGACCAGTGACCATTGACCAGTGACCAGTGACCAGCGAAAGTGACCAGTGACCAGTGAACAGTGACCAGCGAAATTGACCAGTTTCCAGTCACCAGTGACAAGTGACCAGTGACCAGTGACCAGCGACCAGTGACCAGTGACAAGTGACAAGTGACCAGTGACCAGTGACCAGCGAAAGTGACAAGTGACCAGTGACCAGTGACCAGTGACCAGTGACCAGTGACCAGTGACCAGCGAAAGTGACCAGTGACCAGTGACCAGTGACCAGCGAACGTGACCAGGGACCAGTGACCAGTGACCAGTGACCAGTGACCAGTGACCAGTGACCAGTGACCAGCGAAATTGACCAGTGACCAGTGACCAGTGACCAGTGACAAGTGACCAGTGACCAGTGAGCTGTGACCAGTGACCAGTGATAAGTGACCAGTGACCAGTGACCAGTGACCAGTGACCAGTGACCAGTGACCAGTGACCAGCGAAAGTGACCAGGGACCAGTGACCAGTGACCAGTGACCAGTGACCAGTGACCAGTGAACAGTGACCAGTGACTAGTGTCCAGTGACCAGTGACCAGTGAGCTGTGACCAGTGACCAGTGACCAGTGACCAGTGACCAGTGACCAGTGACCAGTGACCAGTGACCAGTGACCAGTGACCAGCGAAAGTGACCAGTGACCAGTCACGATCGAAATTGACCAGTGACGAGCGAAAGTGACCAGTGACCAGTGACCAGTGACCAGTGTCCAGTGACCAGTGACCAGTGATAAGTGACCAGTGACCAGTGACAAGTGACCAGTGACCAGTGACCAGCGAAAGTGACCAGGGACCAGTGACCAGGGACCAGTGACCAGTGACCAGTGACCAGTGACCAGTGACCAGTGACCAGTGACCAGTGAACAGTGACCAGTGACTAGTGTCCAGTGACCAGTGACCAGTGACCAGTGACCAGTGACCAGTGACCAGTGACCAGTGACCAGTGACCAGTGACCAGTGACCAGTGACCAGTGACCATTGACCAGTGACCAGTGACCAGTGACCAGTGACATGTGACCAGTGACCAGTGACCAGCGAAAGTGACCAGTGAACAGTGACCAGTGACTAGTGTCCAGTGACCAGTGACCAGTGACCAGCGAAAGTGACCAGTGACCAGTCACGAGCGAAATTGACCAGCGACCAGTGACCAGTGACCATTGACCAGTGGCCAGTGACCAGTGACCAGCGAAAGTGACCAGGGACCAGTGACCAGTGACCAGTGACCAGTGACCAGTGACCAGTGACCAGTGACCAGTGACCAGTGACCAGTGACCAGTGACAAGTGACCAGTGACCAGTGACCAGTGACAAGTGACCAGTGACCAGCGACCAGTGACAAGTGACCAGTGACCATTGACCAGTGACCAGTGACCAGTGACCAGCGAACGTGACCAGGGACCAGTGACCAGTGACCAGTGACCAGTGACCAGTGACCAGTGACCAGTGACCAGTGACCAGTTACAAGTGACCAGTGACGAGCGACCAGTGACCAGTGACCATTGACCAGTGACCAGTGACCAGTGACCAGCGAAAGTGACCAGGGACCAGTGACAAGTGACCAGTGACCAGTGACCAGTGACCAGTGACCAGCGAAATTGACCAGTGACCAGTGACCAGTGACCAGTGACAAGTGACCAGTGACCAGTGAGCTGTGACCAGTGACCAGTGACCAGTGAACTGTGACCAGTGACCAGTGACCAGCGAAAGTGACCAGTGACCAGTCACGATCGAAATTGACCAGTCACGATCGAAATTGACCAGTGACCAGCGAAAGTGACCAGTGACCAGTGACCAGTGACCAGTGTCCAGTGACCAGTGACCAGTGATAAGTGACCAGTGACCAGTGACCAGTGACCAGTGACCAGCGAAAGTGACCAGTGACCAGTCACGATCGAAATTGACCAGTGACGAGCGAAAGTGACCAGTGACCAGTGACCAGTGACCAGTGTCCAGTGACCAGTGACCAGTGATAAGTGACCACTGACCAGGGACCAGTGACCAGTGACCAGTGACCAGTGACCAGTGACCAGTGACCAGTGAACAGTGACCAGTGACTAGTGTCCAGTGACCAGTGACCAGTGAGCTGTGACCAGTGACCAGTGACCAGTGACCAGTGACCAGTGACCAGTGACCAGTGACCAGTGACCAGTGACCAGTGACCAGCGAAAGTGACCAGTGACCAGTCACGATCGAAATTGAGCAGTGACGAGCGAAAGTGACCAGTGACCAGTGACCAGTGACCAGTGTCCAGTGACCAGTGACCAGTGATAAGTGACCAGTGACCAGTGACCAGTGACCAGTGACCAGTGACCAGTGACCAGCGAAAGTGACCAGGGACCAGTGACCAGGGACCAGTGACCAGTGACCAGTGACCAGTGACCAGTGACCAGTGAACAGTGACCAGTGACCAGTGACCAGTGACCAGCGAAAGTGACCAGGGACCAGTGACCAGTGACCAGTGACCAGTGACCAGTGACCAGTGACCAGTGACCAGTGAACAGTGACCAGTGACTAGTGTCCAGTGACCAGTGACCAGTGAGCTGTGACCAGTGACCAGTGACCAGTGACCAGTGACCAGTGACCAGTGACCAGTGACCAGTGACCAGCGAAAGTGACCAGTGACCAGTCACGATCGAAATTGACCAGCGACGAGCGAAAGTGACCAGTGACCAGTGACCAGTGACCAGTGTCCAGTGACCAGTGACCAGTGATAAGTGACCAGTGACCAGTGACCAGTGACCAGTGACCAGTGACCAGTGACCAGCGAAAGTGACCAGGGACCAGTGACCAGGGACCAGTGACCAGTGACCAGTGACCAGTGACCAGTGACCAGTGACCAGTGACCAGTGAACAGTGACCAGTGACTAGTGTCCAGTGACCAGTGACCAGTGACCAGTGACCAGTGACCAGTGACCAGTGACCAGTGACCAGTGACCAGTGACCAGTGACCATTGACCAGTGACCAGTGACCAGTGACCAGTGACATGTGACCAGTGACCAGTGACCAGCGAAAGTGACCAGTGACCAGTCACGAGCGAAATTGACCAGTGACCAGCGAAAGTGACCAGTGACCTGTGACCAGTGACCAGTGACCAGTTACAAGTGACCAGTGACCAGCGACCTGTGACCAGTGACGAGCGACCAGTGACCAGTGACCATTGACCAGTGACCAGTGACCAGTGACCAGCGAAAGTGACCAGGGACCAGTGACCAGTGACCAGTGACCAGTGACCAGTGACCATTGACCAGTGACCAGTGACCAGTGACCAGTGACCAGTGACCAGCGAACGTGACCAGGGACCAGTGACCAGTGACCAGTGACCAGTGACCAGTGACCAGTGACCAGTGACCAGTTACAAGTGACCAGTGACGAGCGACCAGTGACCAGTGACCATTGACCAGTGACCAGTGACCAGTGACCAGCGAAAGTGACCAGGGACCAGTGACAAGTGACCAGTGACCAGTGACCAGCGAACGTGACCAGGGACCAGTGACCAGTGACCAGTGACCAGTGACCAGTGACCAGTGACCAGTGACCAGTTACAAGTGACCAGTGACGAGCGACCAGTGACCAGTGACCATTGACCAGTGACCAGTGACCAGTGACCAGCGAAAGTGACCAGGGACCAGTGACAAGTGACCAGTGACCAGTGACCAGTGACCAGTGACCAGTGACCAGCGAAATTGACCAGTGACCAGTGACCAGTGACCAGTGACAAGTGACCAGTGACCAGTGAGCTGTGACCAGTGACCAGTGACCAGTGAACTGTGACCAGTGACCAGTGACCAGCGAAAGTGACCATTGACCAGTCACGATCGAAATTGACCAGTGACCAGCGAAAGTGACCAGTGACCAGTGACCAGTGACCAGTGTCCAGTGACCAGTGACCAGTGACCAGTGAACAGTGACCAGTGACTAGTGTCCAGTGACCAGTGACCAGTGAGCTGTGACCAGTGACCAGTGACCAGTGACCAGTGACCAGTGACCAGTGACCAGTGACCAGTGACCAGTGACCAGTGACCAGCGAAAGTGACCAGTGACCAGTCACGATCGAAATTGACCAGTGACGAGCGAAAGTGACCAGTGACCAGTGACCAGTGACCAGTGTCCAGTGACCAGTGACCAGTGATAAGTGACCAGTGACCAGTGACAAGTGACCAGTGACCAGTGACCAGCGAAAGTGACCAGGGACCAGTGACCAGGGACCAGTGACCAGTGACCAGTGACCAGTGACCAGTGACCAGTGACCAGTGACCAGTGAACAGTGACCAGTGACTAGTGTCCAGTGACCAGTGACCAGTGACCAGTGACCAGTGACCAGTGACCAGTGACCAGTGACCAGTGACCAGTGACCAGTGACCAGTGACCAGTGACCATTGACCAGTGACCAGTGACCAGTGACCAGTGACATGTGACCAGTGACCAGTGACCAGCGAAAGTGACCAGTGAACAGTGACCAGTGACTAGTGTCCAGTGACCAGTGACCAGTGACCAGCGAAAGTGACCAGTGACCAGTCACGAGCGAAATTGACCAGCGACCAGTGACCAGTGACCATTGACCAGTGGCCAGTGACCAGTGACCAGCGAAAGTGACCAGGGACCAGTGACCAGTGACCAGTGACCAGTGACCAGTGACCAGTGACCAGTGACCAGTGACCAGTGACCAGTGACCAGTGACAAGTGACCAGTGACCAGTGACCAGTGACAAGTGACCAGTGACCAGCGACCAGTGACAAGTGACCAGTGACCATTGACCAGTGACCAGTGACCAGTGACCAGCGAACGTGACCAGGGACCAGTGACCAGTGACCAGTGACCAGTGACCAGTGACCAGTGACCAGTGACCAGTGACCAGTTACAAGTGACCAGTGACGAGCGACCAGTGACCAGTGACCATTGACCAGTGACCAGTGACCAGTGACCAGCGAAAGTGACCAGGGACCAGTGACAAGTGACCAGTGACCAGTGACCAGTGACCAGTGACCAGCGAAATTGACCAGTGACCAGTGACCAGTGACCAGTGACAAGTGACCAGTGACCAGTGAGCTGTGACCAGTGACCAGTGACCAGTGAACTGTGACCAGTGACCAGTGACCAGCGAAAGTGACCAGTGACCAGTCACGATCGAAATTGACCAGTCACGATCGAAATTGACCAGTGACCAGCGAAAGTGACCAGTGACCAGTGACCAGTGACCAGTGTCCAGTGACCAGTGACCAGTGATAAGTGACCAGTGACCAGTGACCAGTGACCAGTGACCAGCGAAAGTGACCAGTGACCAGTCACGATCGAAATTGACCAGTGACGAGCGAAAGTGACCAGTGACCAGTGACCAGTGACCAGTGTCCAGTGACCAGTGACCAGTGATAAGTGACCACTGACCAGGGACCAGTGACCAGTGACCAGTGACCAGTGACCAGTGACCAGTGACCAGTGAACAGTGACCAGTGACTAGTGTCCAGTGACCAGTGACCAGTGAGCTGTGACCAGTGACCAGTGACCAGTGACCAGTGACCAGTGACCAGTGACCAGTGACCAGTGACCAGTGACCAGTGACCAGCGAAAGTGACCAGTGACCAGTCACGATCGAAATTGAGCAGTGACGAGCGAAAGTGACCAGTGACCAGTGACCAGTGACCAGTGTCCAGTGACCAGTGACCAGTGATAAGTGACCAGTGACCAGTGACCAGTGACCAGTGACCAGTGACCAGTGACCAGCGAAAGTGACCAGGGACCAGTGACCAGGGACCAGTGACCAGTGACCAGTGACCAGTGACCAGTGACCAGTGAACAGTGACCAGTGACCAGTGACCAGTGACCAGCGAAAGTGACCAGGGACCAGTGACCAGTGACCAGTGACCAGTGACCAGTGACCAGTGACCAGTGACCAGTGAACAGTGACCAGTGACTAGTGTCCAGTGACCAGTGACCAGTGAGCTGTGACCAGTGACCAGTGACCAGTGACCAGTGACCAGTGACCAGTGACCAGTGACCAGTGACCAGCGAAAGTGACCAGTGACCAGTCACGATCGAAATTGACCAGCGACGAGCGAAAGTGACCAGTGACCAGTGACCAGTGACCAGTGTCCAGTGACCAGTGACCAGTGATAAGTGACCAGTGACCAGTGACCAGTGACCAGTGACCAGTGACCAGTGACCAGCGAAAGTGACCAGGGACCAGTGACCAGGGACCAGTGACCAGTGACCAGTGACCAGTGACCAGTGACCAGTGACCAGTGACCAGTGAACAGTGACCAGTGACTAGTGTCCAGTGACCAGTGACCAGTGACCAGTGACCAGTGACCAGTGACCAGTGACCAGTGACCAGTGACCAGTGACCAGTGACCATTGACCAGTGACCAGTGACCAGTGACCAGTGACATGTGACCAGTGACCAGTGACCAGCGAAAGTGACCAGTGACCAGTCACGAGCGAAATTGACCAGTGACCAGCGAAAGTGACCAGTGACCTGTGACCAGTGACCAGTGACCAGTTACAAGTGACCAGTGACCAGCGACCTGTGACCAGTGACGAGCGACCAGTGACCAGTGACCATTGACCAGTGACCAGTGACCAGTGACCAGCGAAAGTGACCAGGGACCAGTGACCAGTGACCAGTGACCAGTGACCAGTGACCATTGACCAGTGACCAGTGACCAGTGACCAGTGACCAGTGACCAGCGAACGTGACCAGGGACCAGTGACCAGTGACCAGTGACCAGTGACCAGTGACCAGTGACCAGTGACCAGTTACAAGTGACCAGTGACGAGCGACCAGTGACCAGTGACCATTGACCAGTGACCAGTGACCAGTGACCAGCGAAAGTGACCAGGGACCAGTGACAAGTGACCAGTGACCAGTGACCAGCGAACGTGACCAGGGACCAGTGACCAGTGACCAGTGACCAGTGACCAGTGACCAGTGACCAGTGACCAGTTACAAGTGACCAGTGACGAGCGACCAGTGACCAGTGACCATTGACCAGTGACCAGTGACCAGTGACCAGCGAAAGTGACCAGGGACCAGTGACAAGTGACCAGTGACCAGTGACCAGTGACCAGTGACCAGTGACCAGCGAAATTGACCAGTGACCAGTGACCAGTGACCAGTGACAAGTGACCAGTGACCAGTGAGCTGTGACCAGTGACCAGTGACCAGTGAACTGTGACCAGTGACCAGTGACCAGCGAAAGTGACCATTGACCAGTCACGATCGAAATTGACCAGTGACCAGCGAAAGTGACCAGTGACCAGTGACCAGTGACCAGTGTCCAGTGACCAGTGACCAGTGATAAGTGACCAGTGACCAGTGACCAGTGACCAGTGACCAGTGACCAGTGACCAGCGAAAGTGACCAGGGACCAGTGACCAGTGACCAGTGACCAGTGACCAGTGACCAGTGACCAGTGAACAGTGACCAGTAACTAGTGTCCAGTGACCAGTGAGCTGTGACCAGTGACCAGTGACCAGTGACCAGTGACCAGTGACCAGTGACCAGTGACCAGTGACCAGTGACCAGTGACCAGTGACCAGCGAAAGTGACCAGTGACCAGTCACGATCGAAATTGAGCAGTGACGAGCGAAAGTGACCAGTGACCAGTGACCAGTGACCAGTGTCCAGAGACCAGTGACCAGTGATAAGTGACCAGTGACCAGTGACCAGTGACCAGTGACCAGTGACCAGTGACCAGCGAAAGTGACCAGGGACCAGTGACCAGGGACCAGGGACCAGTGACAAGTGACCAGTGACCAGTGACCAGTGACCAGTGAACAGTGACCAGTGACTAGTGTCCAGTGACCAGTGACCAGTGACCAGTGACCAGTGACCAGTGACCAGTGACCAGTGACGATCGAAATTGACCAGTGACCAGCGAAAGTGACCAGTGACCAGTGACCAGTGACCAGTGACCAGTGACCAGTGACCAGTGACCAGTGACCAGCGACCAGTGACCAGTGACCATTGACCAATGACCAGTGACCAGCAAAAATGACCAGTGACCATTGACCAGTGACCAGTGACCAGCGAAAGTGACCAGTGACCAGTGAACAGTGACCAGCGAAATTGACCAGTTTCCAGTCACCAGTGACAAGTGACCAGTGACCAGTGACCAGCGACCAGTGACCAGTGACAAGTGACAAGTGACCAGTGACCAGTGACCAGCGAAAGTGACAAGTGACCAGTGACCAGTGACCAGTGACCAGTGACCAGTGACCAGTGACCAGCGAAAGTGACCAGTGACCAGTGACCAGTGACCAGCGAACGTGACCAGGGACCAGTGACCAGTGACCAGTGACCAGTGACCAGTGACCAGTGACCAGTGACCAGTGACCAGTGACCAGCGAAATTGACCAGTGACCAGTGACCAGTGACCAGTGACAAGTGACCAGTGACCAGTGAGCTGTGACCAGTGACCAGTGATAAGTGACCAGTGACCAGTGACCAGTGACCAGTGACCAGTGACCAGTGACCAGTGACCAGCGAAAGTGACCAGGGACCAGTGACCAGTGACCAGTGACCAGTGACCAGTGACCAGTGAACAGTGACCAGTGACTAGTGTCCAGTGACCAGTGACCAGTGAGCTGTGACCAGTGACCAGTGACCAGTGACCAGTGACCAGTGACCAGTGACCAGTGACCAGTGACCAGTGACCAGTGACCAGCGAAAGTGACCAGTGACCAGTCACGATCGAAATTGACCAGTGACGAGCGAAAGTGACCAGTGACCAGTGACCAGTGACCAGTGTCCAGTGACCAGTGACCAGTGATAAGTGACCAGTGACCAGTGACAAGTGACCTGTGACCAGTGACCAGCGAAAGTGACCAGGGACCAGTGACCAGGGACCAGTGACCAGTGACCAGTGACCAGTGACCAGTGACCAGTGACCAGTGACCAGTGAACAGTGACCAGTGACTAGTGTCCAGTGACCAGTGACCAGTGACTAGTGACCAGTGACCAGTGACCAGTGACCAGTGACCAGTGACCAGTGACCAGTGACCAGTGACCAGTGACCATTGACCAGTGACCAGTGACCAGTGACCAGTGACATGTGACCAGTGACCAGTGACCAGCGAAAGTGACCAGTGAACAGTGACCAGTGACTAGTGTCCAGTGACCAGTGACCAGTGACCAGCGAAAGTGACCAGTGACCAGTCACGAGCGAAATTGACCAGCGACCAGTGACCAGTGACCATTGACCAGTGACCAGTGACCAGTGACCAGCGAAAGTGACCAGGGACCAGTGACCAGTGACCAGTGACCAGTGACCAGTGACCAGTGACCAGTGACCAGTGACCAGTGACCAGTGACCAGTGACAAGTGACCAGTGACCAGTGACCAGTGACAAGTGACCAGTGACCAGCGACCAGTGACAAGTGACCAGTGACCATTGACCAGTGACCAGTGACCAGTGACCAGCGAACGTGACCAGGGACCAGTGACCAGTGACCAGTGACCAGTGACCAGTGACCAGTGACCAGTGACCAGTGACCAGCGAAAGTGACCAGGGACCAGTGACAAGTGACCAGTGACCAGTGACCAGTGACCAGTGACCAGCGAAATTGACCAGTGACCAGTGACCAGTGACCAGTGACAAGTGACCAGTGACCAGTGAGCTGTGACCAGTGACCAGTGACCAGTGAACTGTGACCAGTGACCAGTGACCAGCGAAAGTGACCAGTGACCAGTCACGATCGAAATTGACCAGTCACGATCGAAATTGACCAGTGACCAGCGAAAGTGACCAGTGACCAGTGACCAGTGACCAGTGTCCAGTGACCAGTGACCAGTGATAAGTGACCAGTGACCAGTGACCAGTGACCAGTGACCAGCGAAAGTGACCAGTGACCAGTCACGATCGAAATTGACCAGTGACGAGCGAAAGTGACCAGTGACCAGTGACCAGTGACCAGTGTCCAGTGACCAGTGACCAGTGATAAGTGACCAGTGACCAGGGACCAGTGACCAGTGACCAGTGACCAGTGACCAGTGACCAGTGACCAGTGAACAGTGACCAGTGACTAGTGTCCAGTGACCAGTGACCAGTGAGCTGTGACCAGTGACCAGTGACCAGTGACCAGTGACCAGTGACCAGTGACCAGTGACCAGTGACCAGTGACCAGTGACCAGCGAAAGTGACCAGTGACCAGTCACGATCGAAATTGAGCAGTGACGAGCGAAAGTGACCAGTGACCAGTGACCAGTGACCAGTGTCCAGTGACCAGTGACCAGTGATAAGTGACCAGTGACCAGTGACCAGTGACCAGTGACCAGTGACCAGTGACCAGCGAAAGTGACCAGGGACCAGTGACCAGGGACCAGTGACCAGTGACCAGTGACCAGTGACCAGTGACCAGTGAACAGTGACCAGTGACCAGTGACCAGTGACCAGCGAAAGTGACCAGGGACCAGTGACCAGTGACCAGTGACCAGTGACCAGTGACCAGTGACCAGTGACCAGTGAACAGTGACCAGTGACTAGTGTCCAGTGACCAGTGACCAGTGAGCTGTGACCAGTGACCAGTGACCAGTGACCAGTGACCAGTGACCAGTGACCAGTGACCAGTGACCAGTGACCAGCGAAAGTGACCAGTGACCAGTCACGATCGAAATTGACCAGTGACGAGCGAAAGTGACCAGTGACCAGTGACCAGTGACCAGTGTCCAGTGACCAGTGACCAGTGATAAGTGACCAGTGACCAGTGACCAGTGACCAGTGACCAGTGACCAGTGACCAGCGAAAGTGACCAGGGACCAGTGACCAGGGACCAGTGACCAGTGACCAGTGACCAGTGACCAGTGACCAGTGACCAGTGACCAGTGAACAGTGACCAGTGACTAGTGTCCAGTGACCAGTGACCAGTGACCAGTGACCAGTGACCAGTGACCAGTGACCAGTGACCAGTGACCAGTGACCAGTGACGAGTGACCAGTGACCATTGACCAGTGACCAGTGACCAGTGACCAGTGACATGTGACCAGTGACCAGTGACCAGCGAAAGTGACCAGTGACCAGTCACGAGCGAAATTGACCAGTGACCAGCGAAAGTGACCAGTGACCTGTGACCAGTGACCAGTGACCAGTTACAAGTGACCAGTGACCAGCGACCTGTGACCAGTGACGAGCGACCAGTGACCAGTGACCATTGACCAGTGACCAGTGACCAGTGACCAGCGAAAGTGACCAGGGACCAGTGACCAGTGACCAGTGACCAGTGACCAGTGACCATTGACCAGTGACCAGTGACCAGTGACCAGTGACCAGTGACCAGCGAACGTGACCAGGGACCAGTGACCAGTGACCAGTGACCAGTGACCAGTGACCAGTGACCAGTGACCAGTTACAAGTGACCAGTGACGAGCGACCAGTGACCAGTGACCATTGACCAGTGACCAGTGACCAGTGACCAGCGAAAGTGACCAGGGACCAGTGACAAGTGACCAGTGACCAGTGACCAGCGAACGTGACCAGGGACCAGTGACCAGTGACCAGTGACCAGTGACCAGTGACCAGTGACCAGTGACCAGTTACAAGTGACCAGTGACGAGCGACCAGTGACCAGTGACCATTGACCAGTGACCAGTGACCAGTGACCAGCGAAAGTGACCAGGGACCAGTGACAAGTGACCAGTGACCAGTGACCAGTGACCAGTGACCAGTGACCAGCGAAATTGACCAGTGACCAGTGACCAGTGACCAGTGACAAGTGACCAGTGACCAGTGAGCTGTGACCAGTGACCAGTGACCAGTGAACTGTGACCAGTGACCAGTGACCAGCGAAAGTGACCAGTGACCAGTCACGATCGAAATTGACCAGTGACCAGCGAAAGTGACCAGTGACCAGTGACCAGTGACCAGTGTCCAGTGACCAGTGACCAGTGATAAGTGACCAGTGACCAGTGACCAGTGACCAGTGACCAGTGACCAGTGACCAGCGAAAGTGACCAGGGACCAGTGACCAGTGACCAGTGACCAGTGACCAGTGACCAGTGACCAGTGAACAGTGACCAGTAACTAGTGTCCAGTGACCAGTGACCAGTGAGCTGTGACCAGTGACCAGTGACCAGTGACCAGTGACCAGTGACCAGTGACCAGTGACCAGTGACCAGTGACCAGTGACCAGTGACCAGCGAAAGTGACCAGTGACCAGTCACGATCGAAATTGAGCAGTGACGAGCGAAAGTGACCAGTGACCAGTGACCAGTGACCAGTGTCCAGAGACCAGTGACCAGTGATAAGTGACCAGTGACCAGTGACCAGTGACCAGTGACCAGTGACCAGTGACCAGCGAAAGTGACCAGGGACCAGTGACCAGGGACCAGGGACCAGTGACAAGTGACCAGTGACCAGTGACCAGTGACCAGTGAACAGTGACCAGTGACTAGTGTCCAGTGACCAGTGACCAGTGACCAGTGACCAGTGACCAGTGACCAGTGACCAGTGACCAGTGACCAGTGACCAGTGACCAGTGACCAGTGACCAGTGACCATTGACCAGTGACCAGTGACCAGTGACCAGTGACATGTGACCAGTGACCAGTGACCAGCGAAAGTGACCAGTGAACAGTGACCAGTGACTAGTGTCCAGTGACCAGTGACCAGTGACCAGCGAAAGTGACCAGTGACCAGTCACGAGCGAAATTGACCAGTGACCAGCGAAAGTGACCAGTGACCTGTGACCAGAGACCAGTGACCAGTTACAAGTGACCAGTGACCAGCGACCTGTGACCAGTGACGAGCGACCAGTGACCAGTGACCATTGACCAGTGACCAGTGACCAGTGACCAGCGAAAGTGACCAGGGACCAGTGACCAGTGACCAGTGACCAGTGACCAGTGACCAGTGACCAGTGACCAGTGACCAGTGACCAGTGACCAGTGACCAGTGACCAGTGACCAGTGACAAGTGACCAGTGACCAGTGACCAGTGACAAGTGACCAGTGACCAGCGACCAGTGACAAGTGACCTGTGACCATTGACCAGTGACCAGTGACCAGTGACCAGCGAACGTGACCAGGGACCAGTGACCAGTGACCAGTGACCAGTGACCAGTGACCAGTGACCAGTGACCAGTGACCAGTTACAAGTGACCAGTGACCAGTGACCAGTGACCAGTGACCAGTGACCAGTGACCAGTGACCAGTGACCAGTGACCATTGACCAGTGACCAGTGACCAGCAAAAATGACCAGTGACCAGTGACCAGCAAAAATGACCAGTGACCAGTGACCAGTGACCAGTGACCAGCGAAAGTGACAAGTGACCAGTGACCATTGACCAGTGACCAGTGACCAGCGAAAGTGACCAGTGACCAGTGAACAGTGACCAGCGAAATTGACCAGTTTCCAGTCACCAGTGACAAGTGACCAGTGACCATTGACCAGTGACCAGCGCAAGTGACCAGTGACGAGTGACCAGTGACAAGTGACCATTGACAAGTGACCAGTGACCACTGACCAGTGACCAGTGACCACTGACCAGTCACCAGTGACCAGTGACCAGGGACCAGTGACCAGGGACCAGTGACCAGCGAAAGTGACCAGGGACCAGTGACCAGTGACCAGTGACCAGTGACCAGTGACCAGTGACCAGGGACCAGTGACAAGTGACCAGTGACCAGTGACCAGTGACCAGTGACCAGCGACCAGTGACCAGTGACCAGTGACCATTGACCAGTGACCAGTGACCACTGACCAGCGAAAGTGACCAGTGACCAGGGACCAGTGACCAGTGACCAGCGAAATTGACCAGTGACCAGTGACCAGTGATCAGTGACAAGTGACCAGTGACCAGTGAGCTGTGACCAGTGACCAGTGACCAGTGAACTGTGACCAGTGACCAGTGACCAGCGAAAGTGACCAGTGACCAGTCACGATCGAAATTGACCAGTGACCAGCGAAAGTGACCAGTGACCAGTGACCAGTGACCAGTGACCAGTGACCAGTGACCAGTGACCAGTGACCAGCGACCAGTGACCAGTGACCATTGACCAATGACCAGTGACCAGCAAAAATGACCAGTGACCATTGACCAGTGACCAGTGACCAGCGAAAGTGACCAGTGACCAGTGAACAGTGACCAGCGAAATTGACCAGTTTCCAGTCACCAGTGACAAGTGACCAGTGACCAGTGACCAGCGACCAGTGACCAGTGACAAGTGACAAGTGACCAGTGACCAGTGACCAGCGAAAGTGACAAGTGACCAGTGACCAGTGACCAGTGACCAGTGACCAGTGACCAGTGACCAGCGAAAGTGACCAGTGACCAGTGACCAGTGACCAGCGAACGTGACCAGGGACCAGTGACCAGTGACCAGTGACCAGTGACCAGTGACCAGTGACCAGTGACCAGCGAAATTGACCAGTGACCAGTGACCAGTGACCAGTGACAAGTGACCAGTGACCAGTGAGCTGTGACCAGTGACCAGTGATAAGTGACCAGTGACCAGTGACCAGTGACCAGTGACCAGTGACCAGTGACCAGTGACCAGCGAAAGTGACCAGGGACCAGTGACCAGTGACCAGTGACCAGTGACCAGTGACCAGTGAACAGTGACCAGTGACTAGTGTCCAGTGACCAGTGACCAGTGAGCTGTGACCAGTGACCAGTGACCAGTGACCAGTGACCAGTGACCAGTGACCAGTGACCAGTGACCAGTGACCAGTGACCAGCGAAAGTGACCAGTGACCAGTCACGATCGAAATTGACCAGTGACGAGCGAAAGTGACCAGTGACCAGTGACCAGTGACCAGTGTCCAGTGACCAGTGACCAGTGATAAGTGACCAGTGACCAGTGACAAGTGACCAGTGACCAGTGACCAGCGAAAGTGACCAGGGACCAGTGACCAGGGACCAGTGACCAGTGACCAGTGACCAGTGACCAGTGACCAGTGACCAGTGACCAGTGAACAGTGACCAGTGACTAGTGTCCAGTGACCAGTGACCAGTGACCAGTGACCAGTGACCAGTGACCAGTGACCAGTGACCAGTGACCAGTGACCAGTGACCAGTGACCAGTGACCAGTGACCATTGACCAGTGACCAGTGACCAGTGACCAGTGACATGTGACCAGTGACCAGTGACCAGCGAAAGTGACCAGTGAACAGTGACCAGTGACTAGTGTCCAGTGACCAGTGACCAGTGACCAGCGAAAGTGACCAGTGACCAGTCACGAGCGAAATTGACCAGCGACCAGTGACCAGTGACCATTGACCAGTGGCCAGTGACCAGTGACCAGCGAAAGTGACCAGGGACCAGTGACCAGTGACCAGTGACCAGTGACCAGTGACCAGTGACCAGTGACCAGTGACCAGTGACCAGTGACCAGTGACAAGTGACCAGTGACCAGTGACCAGTGACAAGTGACCAGTGACCAGCGACCAGTGACAAGTGACCAGTGACCATTGACCAGTGACCAGTGACCAGTGACCAGCGAACGTGACCAGGGACCAGTGACCAGTGACCAGTGACCAGTGACCAGTGACCAGTGACCAGTGACCAGTGACCAGTTACAAGTGACCAGTGACGAGCGACCAGTGACCAGTGACCATTGACCAGTGACCAGTGACCAGTGACCAGCGAAAGTGACCAGGGACCAGTGACAAGTGACCAGTGACCAGTGACCAGTGACCAGTGACCAGCGAAATTGACCAGTGACCAGTGACCAGTGACCAGTGACAAGTGACCAGTGACCAGTGAGCTGTGACCAGTGACCAGTGACCAGTGAACTGTGACCAGTGACCAGTGACCAGCGAAAGTGACCAGTGACCAGTCACGATCGAAATTGACCAGTCACGATCGAAATTGACCAGTGACCAGCGAAAGTGACCAGTGACCAGTGACCAGTGACCAGTGTCCAGTGACCAGTGACCAGTGATAAGTGACCAGTGACCAGTGACCAGTGACCAGTGACCAGCGAAAGTGACCAGTGACCAGTCACGATCGAAATTGACCAGTGACGAGCGAAAGTGACCAGTGACCAGTGACCAGTGACCAGTGTCCAGTGACCAGTGACCAGTGATAAGTGACCACTGACCAGGGACCAGTGACCAGTGACCAGTGACCAGTGACCAGTGACCAGTGACCAGTGAACAGTGACCAGTGACTAGTGTCCAGTGACCAGTGACCAGTGAGCTGTGACCAGTGACCAGTGACCAGTGACCAGTGACCAGTGACCAGTGACCAGTGACCAGTGACCAGTGACCAGTGACCAGCGAAAGTGACCAGTGACCAGTCACGATCGAAATTGAGCAGTGACGAGCGAAAGTGACCAGTGACCAGTGACCAGTGACCAGTGTCCAGTGACCAGTGACCAGTGATAAGTGACCAGTGACCAGTGACCAGTGACCAGTGACCAGTGACCAGTGACCAGCGAAAGTGACCAGGGACCAGTGACCAGGGACCAGTGACCAGTGACCAGTGACCAGTGACCAGTGACCAGTGAACAGTGACCAGTGACCAGTGACCAGTGACCAGCGAAAGTGACCAGGGACCAGTGACCAGTGACCAGTGACCAGTGACCAGTGACCAGTGACCAGTGACCAGTGAACAGTGACCAGTGACTAGTGTCCAGTGACCAGTGACCAGTGAGCTGTGACCAGTGACCAGTGACCAGTGACCAGTGACCAGTGACCAGTGACCAGTGACCAGTGACCAGCGAAAGTGACCAGTGACCAGTCACGATCGAAATTGACCAGCGACGAGCGAAAGTGACCAGTGACCAGTGACCAGTGACCAGTGTCCAGTGACCAGTGACCAGTGATAAGTGACCAGTGACCAGTGACCAGTGACCAGTGACCAGTGACCAGTGACCAGCGAAAGTGACCAGGGACCAGTGACCAGGGACCAGTGACCAGTGACCAGTGACCAGTGACCAGTGACCAGTGACCAGTGACCAGTGAACAGTGACCAGTGACTAGTGTCCAGTGACCAGTGACCAGTGACCAGTGACCAGTGACCAGTGACCAGTGACCAGTGACCAGTGACCAGTGACCAGTGACCATTGACCAGTGACCAGTGACCAGTGACCAGTGACATGTGACCAGTGACCAGTGACCAGCGAAAGTGACCAGTGACCAGTCACGAGCGAAATTGACCAGTGACCAGCGAAAGTGACCAGTGACCTGTGACCAGTGACCAGTGACCAGTTACAAGTGACCAGTGACCAGCGACCTGTGACCAGTGACGAGCGACCAGTGACCAGTGACCATTGACCAGTGACCAGTGACCAGTGACCAGCGAAAGTGACCAGGGACCAGTGACCAGTGACCAGTGACCAGTGACCAGTGACCATTGACCAGTGACCAGTGACCAGTGACCAGTGACCAGTGACCAGCGAACGTGACCAGGGACCAGTGACCAGTGACCAGTGACCAGTGACCAGTGACCAGTGACCAGTGACCAGTTACAAGTGACCAGTGACGAGCGACCAGTGACCAGTGACCATTGACCAGTGACCAGTGACCAGTGACCAGCGAAAGTGACCAGGGACCAGTGACAAGTGACCAGTGACCAGTGACCAGCGAACGTGACCAGGGACCAGTGACCAGTGACCAGTGACCAGTGACCAGTGACCAGTGACCAGTGACCAGTTACAAGTGACCAGTGACGAGCGACCAGTGACCAGTGACCATTGACCAGTGACCAGTGACCAGTGACCAGCGAAAGTGACCAGGGACCAGTGACAAGTGACCAGTGACCAGTGACCAGTGACCAGTGACCAGTGACCAGCGAAATTGACCAGTGACCAGTGACCAGTGACCAGTGACAAGTGACCAGTGACCAGTGAGCTGTGACCAGTGACCAGTGACCAGTGAACTGTGACCAGTGACCAGTGACCAGCGAAAGTGACCATTGACCAGTCACGATCGAAATTGACCAGTGACCAGCGAAAGTGACCAGTGACCAGTGACCAGTGACCAGTGTCCAGTGACCAGTGACCAGTGACCAGTGAACAGTGACCAGTGACTAGTGTCCAGTGACCAGTGACCAGTGAGCTGTGACCAGTGACCAGTGACCAGTGACCAGTGACCAGTGACCAGTGACCAGTGACCAGTGACCAGTGACCAGTGACCAGCGAAAGTGACCAGTGACCAGTCACGATCGAAATTGACCAGTGACGAGCGAAAGTGACCAGTGACCAGTGACCAGTGACCAGTGTCCAGTGACCAGTGACCAGTGATAAGTGACCAGTGACCAGTGACAAGTGACCAGTGACCAGTGACCAGCGAAAGTGACCAGGGACCAGTGACCAGGGACCAGTGACCAGTGACCAGTGACCAGTGACCAGTGACCAGTGACCAGTGACCAGTGAACAGTGACCAGTGACTAGTGTCCAGTGACCAGTGACCAGTGACCAGTGACCAGTGACCAGTGACCAGTGACCAGTGACCAGTGACCAGTGACCAGTGACCAGTGACCAGTGACCATTGACCAGTGACCAGTGACCAGTGACCAGTGACATGTGACCAGTGACCAGTGACCAGCGAAAGTGACCAGTGAACAGTGACCAGTGACTAGTGTCCAGTGACCAGTGACCAGTGACCAGCGAAAGTGACCAGTGACCAGTCACGAGCGAAATTGACCAGCGACCAGTGACCAGTGACCATTGACCAGTGGCCAGTGACCAGTGACCAGCGAAAGTGACCAGGGACCAGTGACCAGTGACCAGTGACCAGTGACCAGTGACCAGTGACCAGTGACCAGTGACCAGTGACCAGTGACCAGTGACAAGTGACCAGTGACCAGTGACCAGTGACAAGTGACCAGTGACCAGCGACCAGTGACAAGTGACCAGTGACCATTGACCAGTGACCAGTGACCAGTGACCAGCGAACGTGACCAGGGACCAGTGACCAGTGACCAGTGACCAGTGACCAGTGACCAGTGACCAGTGACCAGTGACCAGTTACAAGTGACCAGTGACGAGCGACCAGTGACCAGTGACCATTGACCAGTGACCAGTGACCAGTGACCAGCGAAAGTGACCAGGGACCAGTGACAAGTGACCAGTGACCAGTGACCAGTGACCAGTGACCAGCGAAATTGACCAGTGACCAGTGACCAGTGACCAGTGACAAGTGACCAGTGACCAGTGAGCTGTGACCAGTGACCAGTGACCAGTGAACTGTGACCAGTGACCAGTGACCAGCGAAAGTGACCAGTGACCAGTCACGATCGAAATTGACCAGTCACGATCGAAATTGACCAGTGACCAGCGAAAGTGACCAGTGACCAGTGACCAGTGACCAGTGTCCAGTGACCAGTGACCAGTGATAAGTGACCAGTGACCAGTGACCAGTGACCAGTGACCAGCGAAAGTGACCAGTGACCAGTCACGATCGAAATTGACCAGTGACGAGCGAAAGTGACCAGTGACCAGTGACCAGTGACCAGTGTCCAGTGACCAGTGACCAGTGATAAGTGACCACTGACCAGGGACCAGTGACCAGTGACCAGTGACCAGTGACCAGTGACCAGTGACCAGTGAACAGTGACCAGTGACTAGTGTCCAGTGACCAGTGACCAGTGAGCTGTGACCAGTGACCAGTGACCAGTGACCAGTGACCAGTGACCAGTGACCAGTGACCAGTGACCAGTGACCAGTGACCAGCGAAAGTGACCAGTGACCAGTCACGATCGAAATTGAGCAGTGACGAGCGAAAGTGACCAGTGACCAGTGACCAGTGACCAGTGTCCAGTGACCAGTGACCAGTGATAAGTGACCAGTGACCAGTGACCAGTGACCAGTGACCAGTGACCAGTGACCAGCGAAAGTGACCAGGGACCAGTGACCAGGGACCAGTGACCAGTGACCAGTGACCAGTGACCAGTGACCAGTGAACAGTGACCAGTGACCAGTGACCAGTGACCAGCGAAAGTGACCAGGGACCAGTGACCAGTGACCAGTGACCAGTGACCAGTGACCAGTGACCAGTGACCAGTGAACAGTGACCAGTGACTAGTGTCCAGTGACCAGTGACCAGTGAGCTGTGACCAGTGACCAGTGACCAGTGACCAGTGACCAGTGACCAGTGACCAGTGACCAGTGACCAGCGAAAGTGACCAGTGACCAGTCACGATCGAAATTGACCAGCGACGAGCGAAAGTGACCAGTGACCAGTGACCAGTGACCAGTGTCCAGTGACCAGTGACCAGTGATAAGTGACCAGTGACCAGTGACCAGTGACCAGTGACCAGTGACCAGTGACCAGCGAAAGTGACCAGGGACCAGTGACCAGGGACCAGTGACCAGTGACCAGTGACCAGTGACCAGTGACCAGTGACCAGTGACCAGTGAACAGTGACCAGTGACTAGTGTCCAGTGACCAGTGACCAGTGACCAGTGACCAGTGACCAGTGACCAGTGACCAGTGACCAGTGACCAGTGACCAGTGACCATTGACCAGTGACCAGTGACCAGTGACCAGTGACATGTGACCAGTGACCAGTGACCAGCGAAAGTGACCAGTGACCAGTCACGAGCGAAATTGACCAGTGACCAGCGAAAGTGACCAGTGACCTGTGACCAGTGACCAGTGACCAGTTACAAGTGACCAGTGACCAGCGACCTGTGACCAGTGACGAGCGACCAGTGACCAGTGACCATTGACCAGTGACCAGTGACCAGTGACCAGCGAAAGTGACCAGGGACCAGTGACCAGTGACCAGTGACCAGTGACCAGTGACCATTGACCAGTGACCAGTGACCAGTGACCAGTGACCAGTGACCAGCGAACGTGACCAGGGACCAGTGACCAGTGACCAGTGACCAGTGACCAGTGACCAGTGACCAGTGACCAGTTACAAGTGACCAGTGACGAGCGACCAGTGACCAGTGACCATTGACCAGTGACCAGTGACCAGTGACCAGCGAAAGTGACCAGGGACCAGTGACAAGTGACCAGTGACCAGTGACCAGCGAACGTGACCAGGGACCAGTGACCAGTGACCAGTGACCAGTGACCAGTGACCAGTGACCAGTGACCAGTTACAAGTGACCAGTGACGAGCGACCAGTGACCAGTGACCATTGACCAGTGACCAGTGACCAGTGACCAGCGAAAGTGACCAGGGACCAGTGACAAGTGACCAGTGACCAGTGACCAGTGACCAGTGACCAGTGACCAGCGAAATTGACCAGTGACCAGTGACCAGTGACCAGTGACAAGTGACCAGTGACCAGTGAGCTGTGACCAGTGACCAGTGACCAGTGAACTGTGACCAGTGACCAGTGACCAGCGAAAGTGACCATTGACCAGTCACGATCGAAATTGACCAGTGACCAGCGAAAGTGACCAGTGACCAGTGACCAGTGACCAGTGTCCAGTGACCAGTGACCAGTGATAAGTGACCAGTGACCAGTGACCAGTGACCAGTGACCAGTGACCAGTGACCAGCGAAAGTGACCAGGGACCAGTGACCAGTGACCAGTGACCAGTGACCAGTGACCAGTGACCAGTGAACAGTGACCAGTAACTAGTGTCCAGTGACCAGTGAGCTGTGACCAGTGACCAGTGACCAGTGACCAGTGACCAGTGACCAGTGACCAGTGACCAGTGACCAGTGACCAGTGACCAGTGACCAGCGAAAGTGACCAGTGACCAGTCACGATCGAAATTGAGCAGTGACGAGCGAAAGTGACCAGTGACCAGTGACCAGTGACCAGTGTCCAGAGACCAGTGACCAGTGATAAGTGACCAGTGACCAGTGACCAGTGACCAGTGACCAGTGACCAGTGACCAGCGAAAGTGACCAGGGACCAGTGACCAGGGACCAGGGACCAGTGACAAGTGACCAGTGACCAGTGACCAGTGACCAGTGAACAGTGACCAGTGACTAGTGTCCAGTGACCAGTGACCAGTGACCAGTGACCAGTGACCAGTGACCAGTGACCAGTGACGATCGAAATTGACCAGTGACCAGCGAAAGTGACCAGTGACCAGTGACCAGTGACCAGTGACCAGTGACCAGTGACCAGTGACCAGTGACCAGCGACCAGTGACCAGTGACCATTGACCAATGACCAGTGACCAGCAAAAATGACCAGTGACCATTGACCAGTGACCAGTGACCAGCGAAAGTGACCAGTGACCAGTGAACAGTGACCAGCGAAATTGACCAGTTTCCAGTCACCAGTGACAAGTGACCAGTGACCAGTGACCAGCGACCAGTGACCAGTGACAAGTGACAAGTGACCAGTGACCAGTGACCAGCGAAAGTGACAAGTGACCAGTGACCAGTGACCAGTGACCAGTGACCAGTGACCAGTGACCAGCGAAAGTGACCAGTGACCAGTGACCAGTGACCAGCGAACGTGACCAGGGACCAGTGACCAGTGACCAGTGACCAGTGACCAGTGACCAGTGACCAGTGACCAGTGACCAGTGACCAGCGAAATTGACCAGTGACCAGTGACCAGTGACCAGTGACAAGTGACCAGTGACCAGTGAGCTGTGACCAGTGACCAGTGATAAGTGACCAGTGACCAGTGACCAGTGACCAGTGACCAGTGACCAGTGACCAGTGACCAGCGAAAGTGACCAGGGACCAGTGACCAGTGACCAGTGACCAGTGACCAGTGACCAGTGAACAGTGACCAGTGACTAGTGTCCAGTGACCAGTGACCAGTGAGCTGTGACCAGTGACCAGTGACCAGTGACCAGTGACCAGTGACCAGTGACCAGTGACCAGTGACCAGTGACCAGTGACCAGCGAAAGTGACCAGTGACCAGTCACGATCGAAATTGACCAGTGACGAGCGAAAGTGACCAGTGACCAGTGACCAGTGACCAGTGTCCAGTGACCAGTGACCAGTGATAAGTGACCAGTGACCAGTGACAAGTGACCTGTGACCAGTGACCAGCGAAAGTGACCAGGGACCAGTGACCAGGGACCAGTGACCAGTGACCAGTGACCAGTGACCAGTGACCAGTGACCAGTGACCAGTGAACAGTGACCAGTGACTAGTGTCCAGTGACCAGTGACCAGTGACTAGTGACCAGTGACCAGTGACCAGTGACCAGTGACCAGTGACCAGTGACCAGTGACCAGTGACCAGTGACCATTGACCAGTGACCAGTGACCAGTGACCAGTGACATGTGACCAGTGACCAGTGACCAGCGAAAGTGACCAGTGAACAGTGACCAGTGACTAGTGTCCAGTGACCAGTGACCAGTGACCAGCGAAAGTGACCAGTGACCAGTCACGAGCGAAATTGACCAGCGACCAGTGACCAGTGACCATTGACCAGTGACCAGTGACCAGTGACCAGCGAAAGTGACCAGGGACCAGTGACCAGTGACCAGTGACCAGTGACCAGTGACCAGTGACCAGTGACCAGTGACCAGTGACCAGTGACCAGTGACAAGTGACCAGTGACCAGTGACCAGTGACAAGTGACCAGTGACCAGCGACCAGTGACAAGTGACCAGTGACCATTGACCAGTGACCAGTGACCAGTGACCAGCGAACGTGACCAGGGACCAGTGACCAGTGACCAGTGACCAGTGACCAGTGACCAGTGACCAGTGACCAGTGACCAGTGACCAGCGAAAGTGACCAGGGACCAGTGACAAGTGACCAGTGACCAGTGACCAGTGACCAGTGACCAGCGAAATTGACCAGTGACCAGTGACCAGTGACCAGTGACAAGTGACCAGTGACCAGTGAGCTGTGACCAGTGACCAGTGACCAGTGAACTGTGACCAGTGACCAGTGACCAGCGAAAGTGACCAGTGACCAGTCACGATCGAAATTGACCAGTCACGATCGAAATTGACCAGTGACCAGCGAAAGTGACCAGTGACCAGTGACCAGTGACCAGTGTCCAGTGACCAGTGACCAGTGATAAGTGACCAGTGACCAGTGACCAGTGACCAGTGACCAGCGAAAGTGACCAGTGACCAGTCACGATCGAAATTGACCAGTGACGAGCGAAAGTGACCAGTGACCAGTGACCAGTGACCAGTGTCCAGTGACCAGTGACCAGTGATAAGTGACCAGTGACCAGGGACCAGTGACCAGTGACCAGTGACCAGTGACCAGTGACCAGTGACCAGTGAACAGTGACCAGTGACTAGTGTCCAGTGACCAGTGACCAGTGAGCTGTGACCAGTGACCAGTGACCAGTGACCAGTGACCAGTGACCAGTGACCAGTGACCAGTGACCAGTGACCAGTGACCAGCGAAAGTGACCAGTGACCAGTCACGATCGAAATTGAGCAGTGACGAGCGAAAGTGACCAGTGACCAGTGACCAGTGACCAGTGTCCAGTGACCAGTGACCAGTGATAAGTGACCAGTGACCAGTGACCAGTGACCAGTGACCAGTGACCAGTGACCAGCGAAAGTGACCAGGGACCAGTGACCAGGGACCAGTGACCAGTGACCAGTGACCAGTGACCAGTGACCAGTGAACAGTGACCAGTGACCAGTGACCAGTGACCAGCGAAAGTGACCAGGGACCAGTGACCAGTGACCAGTGACCAGTGACCAGTGACCAGTGACCAGTGACCAGTGACCAGTGAACAGTGACCAGTGACTAGTGTCCAGTGACCAGTGACCAGTGAGCTGTGACCAGTGACCAGTGACCAGTGACCAGTGACCAGTGACCAGTGACCAGTGACCAGTGACCAGTGACCAGCGAAAGTGACCAGTGACCAGTCACGATCGAAATTGACCAGTGACGAGCGAAAGTGACCAGTGACCAGTGACCAGTGACCAGTGTCCAGTGACCAGTGACCAGTGATAAGTGACCAGTGACCAGTGACCAGTGACCAGTGACCAGTGACCAGTGACCAGCGAAAGTGACCAGGGACCAGTGACCAGGGACCAGTGACCAGTGACCAGTGACCAGTGACCAGTGACCAGTGACCAGTGACCAGTGAACAGTGACCAGTGACTAGTGTCCAGTGACCAGTGACCAGTGACCAGTGACCAGTGACCAGTGACCAGTGACCAGTGACCAGTGACCAGTGACCAGTGACGAGTGACCAGTGACCATTGACCAGTGACCAGTGACCAGTGACCAGTGACATGTGACCAGTGACCAGTGACCAGCGAAAGTGACCAGTGACCAGTCACGAGCGAAATTGACCAGTGACCAGCGAAAGTGACCAGTGACCTGTGACCAGTGACCAGTGACCAGTTACAAGTGACCAGTGACCAGCGACCTGTGACCAGTGACGAGCGACCAGTGACCAGTGACCATTGACCAGTGACCAGTGACCAGTGACCAGCGAAAGTGACCAGGGACCAGTGACCAGTGACCAGTGACCAGTGACCAGTGACCATTGACCAGTGACCAGTGACCAGTGACCAGTGACCAGTGACCAGCGAACGTGACCAGGGACCAGTGACCAGTGACCAGTGACCAGTGACCAGTGACCAGTGACCAGTGACCAGTTACAAGTGACCAGTGACGAGCGACCAGTGACCAGTGACCATTGACCAGTGACCAGTGACCAGTGACCAGCGAAAGTGACCAGGGACCAGTGACAAGTGACCAGTGACCAGTGACCAGCGAACGTGACCAGGGACCAGTGACCAGTGACCAGTGACCAGTGACCAGTGACCAGTGACCAGTGACCAGTTACAAGTGACCAGTGACGAGCGACCAGTGACCAGTGACCATTGACCAGTGACCAGTGACCAGTGACCAGCGAAAGTGACCAGGGACCAGTGACAAGTGACCAGTGACCAGTGACCAGTGACCAGTGACCAGTGACCAGCGAAATTGACCAGTGACCAGTGACCAGTGACCAGTGACAAGTGACCAGTGACCAGTGAGCTGTGACCAGTGACCAGTGACCAGTGAACTGTGACCAGTGACCAGTGACCAGCGAAAGTGACCAGTGACCAGTCACGATCGAAATTGACCAGTGACCAGCGAAAGTGACCAGTGACCAGTGACCAGTGACCAGTGTCCAGTGACCAGTGACCAGTGATAAGTGACCAGTGACCAGTGACCAGTGACCAGTGACCAGTGACCAGTGACCAGCGAAAGTGACCAGGGACCAGTGACCAGTGACCAGTGACCAGTGACCAGTGACCAGTGACCAGTGAACAGTGACCAGTAACTAGTGTCCAGTGACCAGTGACCAGTGAGCTGTGACCAGTGACCAGTGACCAGTGACCAGTGACCAGTGACCAGTGACCAGTGACCAGTGACCAGTGACCAGTGACCAGTGACCAGCGAAAGTGACCAGTGACCAGTCACGATCGAAATTGAGCAGTGACGAGCGAAAGTGACCAGTGACCAGTGACCAGTGACCAGTGTCCAGAGACCAGTGACCAGTGATAAGTGACCAGTGACCAGTGACCAGTGACCAGTGACCAGTGACCAGTGACCAGCGAAAGTGACCAGGGACCAGTGACCAGGGACCAGGGACCAGTGACAAGTGACCAGTGACCAGTGACCAGTGACCAGTGAACAGTGACCAGTGACTAGTGTCCAGTGACCAGTGACCAGTGACCAGTGACCAGTGACCAGTGACCAGTGACCAGTGACCAGTGACCAGTGACCAGTGACCAGTGACCAGTGACCAGTGACCATTGACCAGTGACCAGTGACCAGTGACCAGTGACATGTGACCAGTGACCAGTGACCAGCGAAAGTGACCAGTGAACAGTGACCAGTGACTAGTGTCCAGTGACCAGTGACCAGTGACCAGCGAAAGTGACCAGTGACCAGTCACGAGCGAAATTGACCAGTGACCAGCGAAAGTGACCAGTGACCTGTGACCAGAGACCAGTGACCAGTTACAAGTGACCAGTGACCAGCGACCTGTGACCAGTGACGAGCGACCAGTGACCAGTGACCATTGACCAGTGACCAGTGACCAGTGACCAGCGAAAGTGACCAGGGACCAGTGACCAGTGACCAGTGACCAGTGACCAGTGACCAGTGACCAGTGACCAGTGACCAGTGACCAGTGACCAGTGACCAGTGACCAGTGACCAGTGACAAGTGACCAGTGACCAGTGACCAGTGACAAGTGACCAGTGACCAGCGACCAGTGACAAGTGACCTGTGACCATTGACCAGTGACCAGTGACCAGTGACCAGCGAACGTGACCAGGGACCAGTGACCAGTGACCAGTGACCAGTGACCAGTGACCAGTGACCAGTGACCAGTGACCAGTTACAAGTGACCAGTGACCAGTGACCAGTGACCAGTGACCAGTGACCAGTGACCAGTGACCAGTGACCAGTGACCAGTGACCAGTGACCAGTGACCATTGACCAGTGACCAGTGACCATTGACCAGTGACCAGTGACCAGCAAAAATGACCAGTGACCAGTGACCAGTGACCAGCAAAAATGACCAGTGACCAGTGACCAGTGACCAGTGACCAGCGAAAGTGACAAGTGACCAGTGACCATTGACCAGTGACCAGTGACCAGTGACCAGTGACCAGCGACCAGTGACCAGTGACCATTGACCAGTGACCAGTGACCAGTGACCAGTGACCAGTGACCAGTGTCCAGTGACCAGTGACCAGTGATAAGTGACCAGTGTCCAGTGACCAGTGACCAGTGACCAGTGACCAGTGACCAGTGAATAGTGACCAGTGACCAGTGAACAGCGAAAGTGACCAGTGACCAGTGACCAGTGACCAGTGAACAGCGAAAGTGACCAGTGACCAGTGACCTGTGACCAGTGACCAGTGACCAGTGACCAGTGACCAGTGACGAGCGAAATGGACCAGTGACCAGTGACCACTGACCAGCGAAAGTGACCAGTGACCAGGGACCAGTGACCTGTGACCAGCGAAATTGACCAGTGATCAATGACCAGTGACCAGTGACAAGTGACCAGTGACCAGTGACCTGCGAAAGTGACCAGTGAACAGTGACCAGTGACTAGTGTCCAGTGACCAGTGACCAGTGAGCTGTGACCAGTGACCAGTGACCAGTGAACTGTGACCAGTGACCAGTGACCAGCGAAAGTGACCAGTGACCAGTCACGAGCGAAATTGACCAGTGACCAGCGAAAGTGACCAGTGACCAGTGACCAGTGACCAGTGTCCAGTGACCAGTGACCAGTGATAAGTGACCAGTGAATAGTGACCAGTGACCAGTGAACAGCGAAAGTGACCAGCGACCAGTGACCAGTGACCATTGACCAGTGACCAGTGACCAGTGACCAGCGAAAGTGACCAGGGACCAGTGACCAGTGACCAGTGACCAGTGACCAGCGAAAGTGACCAGTGACCAGTGACCAGTGACCAGCGGTAGTGACCAGTGATCAGTGACCAGTGTACAGTGACCAGTGACCAGCGAAATTGACCAGTGACCAGCGAAAGTGACCAGTGACGAGTGACCTGTGACAAGTGACCAGTGACCAGTGACCAGTTACAAGTGACCAGTGACCAGCGACCAGTGACCAGTGACGAGCGACCAGTGACCAGTGACCATTGACCAGTGACCAGTGACCAGTGACCAGTGACCAGTGTCCAGTGACCAGTGACCAGTGATAAGTGACCAGTGAATAGTGACCAGTGACCAGTGAACAGCGAAAGTGACCAGCGACCAGTGACCAGTGACCATTGACCATTGACCAGTGACCAGTGACCAGTGACCAGCGAAAGTGACCAGGGACCAGTGACCAGTGACCAGTGACCAGTGACCAGCGAAAGTGACCAGTGGCCAGTGACCAGTGACCAGCGGTAGTGACCAGTGATCAGTGACCAGTGAACAGTGACCAGTGACCAGCGAAATTGACCAGTGACCAGCGAAAGTGACCAGTGACGAGTGACCTGTGACATGTGACCAGTGACCAGCGACCAGTGACCAGTGACCAGTGACCAGTGACCAGTGACCAGTGACCAGTGACCAGTGACCAGTGACCAGTGACCAGTGACCAGTGTCCAGTGTCCAGTGACCAGTGACCAGTGACCAGTGACCAGTGACCAGCGAAAGTGACCAGGGACCAGTGACCAGTGACCAGTGACCAGTGACCAGTGACCAGTGACCAGTGACCAGTGACCAGTGAACAGTGACCAGTGACTAGTGTCCAGTGACCAGTGACCAGTGAGCTGTGACCAGTGACCAGTGACCAGTGACCAGTGACCAGTGACCAGTGACCAGTGACCAGTGACCAGTGACCAGTGACCAGCGAAAGTGACCAGTGACCAGTCACGATCGAAATTGACCAGTGACCAGCGAAAGTGACCAGTGACCAGTGACCAGTGACCAGTGTCCAGTGACCAGTGACCAGTGATAAGTGACCAGTGACCAGTGACCAGTGACCAGTGACCAGTGTCCAGAGACCAGTGACCAGCGAAAGTGACCAGGGGCCAGTGACCAGTGACCAGTGACCAGTGACCAGTGACCAGTGACCAGTGACCAGTGAACAGTGACCAGTGACTAGTGTCCAGTGACCAGTGACCAGTGAGCTGTGACCAGTGACCAGTGACCAGTGACCAGTGACCAGTGACCAGTGACCAGTGACCAGTGACCCGTGACCAGTGACCAGTGACCAGTGACCATTGACCAGTGACCAGTGACCAGTGACCAGTGACAAGTGACCAGTGACCAGTGACCAGCGAAAGTGACCAGTGAACAGTGACCAGTGAATAGTGCCCAGTGACCAGTGACCAGTGACCAGCGAAAGTGACCAGTGACCAGTCACGAGCGAAATTGACCAGTGACCAGCGAAAGTGACCAGTGACCTGTGACCAGTGACCAGTGACCAGTTACAAGTGACCAGTGCCCAGTGACCAGTGACCAGTGTCCAGAGACCAGTGACCAGCGAAAGTGACCAGTGACCAGTGACCAGTGACCAGTGACCAGTGACCAGTGACCAGTGACCAGTGACCAGTGACCAGTGACCAGTGACCAGCGAAAGTGACCAGGGACCTGTGACCAGTGACCAGTGACCAGTGACCAGTGACCAGTGACCAGTGACCAGTGACCAGTGACCAGTGACCAGTGACCAGTGACCAGTGACCAGTGACCAGTTACAAGTGACCAGTGACCAGCGACCAGTGACCAGTGAAGAGCGACCAGTGACCAGTGACCATTGACCAGTGACCAGTGACCAGTGACCAGCGAAAGTGACCAGGGACCAGTGACCAGTTACCAGTGAGCTGTGACCAGTGGCCAGTGACCAGTGAACTGTGACCAGTGACCAGTGACCAGCGAAAGTGACCAGGGACCAGTGACCAGTTACCAGTGAGCTGTGACCAGTGGCCAGTGACCAGTGAACTGTGACCAGTGACCAGTGACCAGCGAAAGTGACCAGTGACCAGTCACGAGCGAAATTGACCAGTGACCAGCGAAAGTGACCAGTGACCAGTGACCAGTGACCAGTGTCCAGTGACCAGTGACCAGTGAGCTGTGACCAGTGACCAGTGACCAGTGAACTGTGACCAGTGACCAGTGACCAGCGAAAGTGACCAGTGACCAGTGACCAGTGACCAGCGGTAGTGACCAGTGATCAGTGACCAGTGAACAGTGACCAGTGACCAGCGAAATTGACCAGTGACCAGCGAAAGTGACCAGTGACGAGTGACCTGTGACATGTGACCAGTGACCAGCGACCAGTGACCAGTGACCAGTGACCAGTGACCAGTGACCAGTGACCAGTGACCAGTGTCCAGTGACCAGTGACCAGTGATAAGTGACCAGTGTCCAGTGACCAGTGACCAGTGACCAGTGACCAGTGACCAGTGAATAGTGACCAGTGACCAGTGAACAGCGAAAGTGACCAGTGACCAGTGACCAGTGACCAGTGAACAGCGAAAGTGACCAGTGACCAGTGACCTGTGACCAGTGACCAGTGACCAGTGACCAGTGACCAGTGACGAGCGAAATGGACCAGTGACCAGTGACCACTGACCAGCGAAAGTGACCAGTGACCAGGGACCAGTGACCTGTGACCAGCGAAATTGACCAGTGATCAGTGACCAGTGACCAGTGACAAGTGACCAGTGACCAGTGACCTGCGAAAGTGACCAGTGAACAGTGACCAGTGACTAGTGTCCAGTGACCAGTGACCAGTGAGCTGTGACCAGTGACCAGTGACCAGTGAACTGTGACCAGTGACCAGTGACCAGCGAAAGTGACCAGTGACCAGTCACGAGCGAAATTGACCAGTGACCAGCGAAAGTGACCAGTGACCAGTGACCAGTGACCAGTGTCCAGTGACCAGTGACCAGTGATAAGTGACCAGTGAATAGTGACCAGTGACCAGTGAACAGCGAAAGTGACCAGCGACCAGTGACCAGTGACCATTGACCAGTGACCAGTGACCAGTGACCAGCGAAAGTGACCAGGGACCAGTGACCAGTGACCAGTGACCAGTGACCAGCGAAAGTGACCAGTGACCAGTGACCAGTGACCAGCGGTAGTGACCAGTGATCAGTGACCAGTGTACAGTGACCAGTGACCAGCGAAATTGACCAGTGACCAGCGAAAGTGACCAGTGACGAGTGACCTGTGACAAGTGACCAGTGACCAGTGACCAGTTACAAGTGACCAGTGACCAGCGACCAGTGACCAGTGACGAGCGACCAGTGACCAGTGACCATTGACCAGTGACCAGTGACCAGTGACCAGTGACCAGTGTCCAGTGACCAGTGACCAGTGATAAGTGACCAGTGAATAGTGACCAGTGACCAGTGAACAGCGAAAGTGACCAGCGACCAGTGACCAGTGACCATTGACCATTGACCAGTGACCAGTGACCAGTGACCAGCGAAAGTGACCAGGGACCAGTGACCAGTGACCAGTGACCAGTGACCAGCGAAAGTGACCAGTGACCAGTGACCAGTGACCAGCGGTAGTGACCAGTGATCAGTGACCAGTGAACAGTGACCAGTGACCAGCGAAATTGACCAGTGACCAGCGAAAGTGACCAGTGACGAGTGACCTGTGACATGTGACCAGTGACCAGCGACCAGTGACCAGTGACCAGTGACCAGTGACCAGTGACCAGTGACCAGTGACCAGTGACCAGTGACCAGTGACCAGTGACCAGTGTCCAGTGTCCAGTGACCAGTGACCAGTGACCAGTGACCAGTGACCAGTGACCAGCGAAAGTGACCAGGGACCAGTGACCAGTGACCAGTGACCAGTGACCAGTGACCAGTGAACAGTGACCAGTGACTAGTGTCCAGTGACCAGTGACCAGTGAGCTGTGACCAGTGACCAGTGACCAGTGACCAGTGACCAGTGACCAGTGACCAGTGACCAGTGACCAGTGACCAGTGACCAGCGAAAGTGACCAGTGACCAGTCACGATCGAAATTGACCAGTGACCAGCGAAAGTGACCAGTGACCAGTGACCAGTGACCAGTGTCCAGTGACCAGTGACCAGTGATAAGTGACCAGTGACCAGTGACCAGTGACCAGTGACCAGTGTCCAGAGACCAGTGACCAGCGAAAGTGACCAGGGGCCAGTGACCAGTGACCAGTGACCAGTGACCAGTGACCAGTGACCAGTGACCAGTGAACAGTGACCAGTGACTAGTGTCCAGTGACCAGTGACCAGTGAGCTGTGACCAGTGACCAGTGACCAGTGACCAGTGACCAGTGACCAGTGACCAGTGACCAGTGACCCGTGACCAGTGACCAGTGACCAGTGACCATTGACCAGTGACCAGTGACCAGTGACCAGTGACAAGTGACCAGTGACCAGTGACCAGCGAAAGTGACCAGTGAACAGTGACCAGTGAATAGTGCCCAGTGACCAGTGACCAGTGACCAGCGAAAGTGACCAGTGACCAGTCACGAGCGAAATTGACCAGTGACCAGCGAAAGTGACCAGTGACCTGTGACCAGTGACCAGTGACCAGTTACAAGTGACCAGTGACCAGTGACCAGTGACCAGTGTCCAGAGACCAGTGACCAGCGAAAGTGACCAGTGACCAGTGACCAGTGACCAGTGACCAGTGACCAGTGACCAGTGACCAGTGACCAGTGACCAGTGACCAGTGACCAGCGAAAGTGACCAGGGACCTGTGACCAGTGACCAGTGACCAGTGACCAGTGACCAGTGACCAGTGACCAGTGACCAGTGACCAGTGACCAGTGACCAGTGACCAGTGACCAGTGACCAGTTACAAGTGACCAGTGACCAGCGACCAGTGACCAGTGAAGAGCGACCAGTGACCAGTGACCATTGACCAGTGACCAGTGACCAGTGACCAGCGAAAGTGACCAGGGACCAGTGACCAGTTACCAGTGAGCTGTGACCAGTGGCCAGTGACCAGTGAACTGTGACCAGTGACCAGTGACCAGCGAAAGTGACCAGGGACCAGTGACCAGTTACCAGTGAGCTGTGACCAGTGGCCAGTGACCAGTGAACTGTGACCAGTGACCAGTGACCAGCGAAAGTGACCAGTGACCAGTCACGAGCGAAATTGACCAGTGACCAGCGAAAGTGACCAGTGACCAGTGACCAGTGACCAGTGTCCAGTGACCAGTGACCAGTGAGCTGTGACCAGTGACCAGTGACCAGTGAACTGTGACCAGTGACCAGTGACCAGCGAAAGTGACCAGTGACCAGTCACGATCGAAATTGACCAGTGACCAGCGAAAGTGACCAGTGACCAGTGACCAGTGACCAGTGTCCAGTGTCCAGTGACCAGTGACCAGTGACCAGTGACCAGCGAAAGTGACCAGGGACCAGTGACCAGTGACCAGTGACCAGTGACCAGTGACCAGTGACCAGTGACCAGTGACCAGTGAACAGTGACCAGTGACTAGTGTCCAGTGACCAGTGACCAGTGAGCTGTGACCAGTGACCAGTGACCAGTGACCAGTGACCAGTGACCAGTGGCCAGTGACCAGCGAAAGTGACCAGTGACCAGTCACGATCGAAATTGACCAGTGACCAGCGAAAGTGACCAGTGACCAGTGACCAGTGACCAGTGTCCAGTGACCAGTGACCAGTGATAAGTGACCAGTGACCAGTGACCAGTGACCAGTGACCAGTGACCAGCGAAAGTGACCAGGGACCAGTGACCAGTGACCAGTGACCAGTGACCAGTGACCAGTGACCAGTGACCAGTGAACAGTGACCAGTGACCAGTGACTAGTGTCCAGTGACCAGTGAGCTGTGACCAGTGACCAGTGACCAGTGACCAGTGACCAGTGACCAGTGACCAGTGTCCAGTGTCCAGTGACCAGTGACCAGTGACCAGTGACCAGTGACAAGTGACCAGTGACCAGTGACCAGCGAAAGTGACCAGTGAACAGTGACCAGTGAATAGTGTCCAGTGACCAGTGACCAGTGACCAGCGAAAGTGACCAGTGACCAGTCCCGAGCGAAATTGACCAGTGACCAGCGAAAGTGACCAGTGACCTGTGACCAGTGACCAGTGACCAGTTACAAGTGACCAGTGACCAGCGACCAGTGACCAGTGACGAGCGACCAGTGACCAGTGACCATTGACCAGTGACCAGTGACCAGTGACCAGCGAAAGTGACCAGGGACCAGTGACCAGTGACCAGTGACCAGTGACCAGTGACCAGTGACCAGTGACCAGTGACCAGTGACCAGTGACCAGTGACCAGTGACCAGTGACCAGTTACAAGTGACCAGTGACCAGCGACCAGTGACCAGTGAAGAGCGACCAGTGACCAGTGACCATTGACCAGTGACCAGTGACCAGTGACCAGCGAAAGTGACCAGGGACCAGTGACCAGTTACCAGTGAGCTGTGACCAGTGACCAGTGACCAGTGAACTGTGACCAGTGACCAGTGACCAGCGAAAGTGACCAGTGACCAGTCACGAGCGAAATTGACCAGTGACCAGCGAAAGTGACCAGTGACCAGTGACCAGTGACCAGTGACCAGTGACCAGTGACCAGTGACCAGTTACAAGTGACCAGTGACCAGCGACCAGTGACCAGTGAAGAGCGACCAGTGACCAGTGACCATTGACCAGTGACCAGTGACCAGTGACCAGCGAAAGTGACCAGGGACCAGTGACCAGTTACCAGTGAGCTGTGACCAGTGACCAGTGACCAGTGAACTGTGACCAGTGACCAGTGACCAGCGAAAGTGACCAGTGACCAGTCACGATCGAAATTGACCAGTGACCAGCGAAAGTGACCAGTGACCAGTGACCAGTGACCAGTGTCCAGTGTCCAGTGACCAGTGACCAGTGACCAGTGACCAGCGAAAGTGACCAGGGACCAGTGACCAGTGACCAGTGACCAGTGACCAGTGACCAGTGACCAGTGACCAGTGACCACTGACCAGTGACCAGTGACCAGTGACCAGTGACCAGTGACCATTGACCAGTGACCAGTGACCAGTGACCAGTGACAAGTGACCAGTGACCAGTGACCAGCGAAAGTGACCAGCGAAAGTGACCAGTGAACAGTGACCAGTTACAAGTGACCAGTGACCAGCGACCAGTGACCAGTGACGAGCGACCAGTGACCAGTGACCATTGACCAGTGACCAGTGACCAGTGACCAGCGAAAGTGACCAGGGACCAGTGACCAGTGACCAGTGACCAGTCACCAGTGACCAGTGACCAGCGAAAGTGACCAGGGACCAGTGACCAGTGACCAGTGACCAGTGACCAGTGACCAGTGACCAGTGACCAGTGACCAGTTACAAGTGACCAGTGACCAGCGACCAGTGACCAGTGAAGAGCGACCAGTGACCAGTGACCATTGACCAGTGACCAGTGACCAGTGACCAGCGAAAGTGACCAGGGACCAGTGACCAGTTACCAGTGAGCTGTGACCAGTGACCAGTGACCAGTGAACTGTGACCAGTGACCAGTGACCAGCGAAAGTGACCAGTGACCAGTCACGAGCGAAATTGACCAGTGACCAGCGAAAGTGACCAGTGACCAGTGACCAGTGACCAGTGTCCAGTGACCAGTGACCAGTGATAAGTGTCCAGTGACCAGTGACCAGTGACCAGCGACCAGTGACCAGTGACCAGTGAATAGTGACCAGTGACCAGTGAACAGCGAAAGTGACCAGTGACCAGTGACCTGTGACCAGTGACCAGTGACCAGTGACCAGTGACCAGTGACCAGTGACGAGCGAAATGGACCAGTGACCAGTGACCACTGACCAGCGAAAGTGACCAGTGACCAGGGACCAGTGACCAGTGACCAGCGAAATTGACCAGTGATCAGTGACCAGTGACCAGTGACAAGTGACCAGTGACCAGTGACCAGCGAAAGTGACCAGTGAACAGTGACCAGTGACTAGTGTCCAGTGACCAGTGACCAGTGAGCTGTGACCAGTGACCAGTGACCAGTGAACTGTGACCAGTGACCAGTGACCAGCGAAAGTGACCAGTGACCAGTCACGAGCGAAATTGACCAGTGACCAGCGAAAGTGACCAGTGACCAGTGACCAGTGACCAGTGTCCAGTGACCAGTGACCAGTGATAAGTGACCAGTGAATAGTGACCAGTGACCAGTGAACAGCGAAAGTGACCAGCGACCAGTGACCAGTGACCATTGACCAGTGACCAGTGACCAGTGACCAGCGAAAGTGACCAGGGACCAGTGACCAGTGACCAGTGACCAGTGACCAGCGAAAGTGACCAGTGACCAGTGACCAGTGACCAGCGGTAGTGACCAGTGATCAGTGACCAGTGTACAGTGACCAGTGACCAGCGAAATTGACCAGTGACCAGCGAAAGTGACCAGTGACGAGTGACCTGTGACAAGTGACCAGTGACCAGTGACCAGTTACAAGTGACCAGTGACCAGCGACCAGTGACCAGTGACGAGCGACCAGTGACCAGTGACCATTGACCAGTGACCAGTGACCAGTGACCAGTGACCAGTGTCCAGTGACCAGTGACCAGTGATAAGTGACCAGTGAATAGTGACCAGTGACCAGTGAACAGCGAAAGTGACCAGCGACCAGTGACCAGTGACCATTGACCAGTGACCAGTGACCAGTGACCAGCGAAAGTGACCAGGGACCAGTGACCAGTGACCAGTGACCAGTGACCAGCGAAAGTGACCAGTGACCAGTGACCAGTGACCAGCGGTAGTGACCAGTGATCAGTGACCAGTGAACAGTGACCAGTGACCAGCGAAATTGACCAGTGACCAGCGAAAGTGACCAGTGACGAGTGACCTGTGACATGTGACCAGTGACCAGCGACCAGTGACCAGTGACCAGTGACCAGTGACCAGTGACCAGTGACCAGTGACCAGTGACCAGTGACCAGTGACCAGTGACCAGTGTCCAGTGTCCAGTGACCAGTGACCAGTGACCAGTGACCAGTGACCAGTGACCAGTGACCAGCGAAAGTGACCAGGGACCAGTGACCAGTGACCAGTGACCAGTGACCAGTGACCAGTGACCAGTGACCAGTGACCAGTGACCAGTGACCAGTGACCAGTGACCAGCGAAAGTGACCAGTGACCAGTCACGATCGAAATTGACCAGTGACCAGCGAAAGTGACCAGTGACCAGTGACCAGTGACCAGTGTCCAGTGACCAGTGACCAGTGATAAGTGACCAGTGACCAGTGACCAGTGACCAGTGACCAGTGTCCAGAGACCAGTGACCAGCGAAAGTGACCAGGGACCAGTGACCAGTGACCAGTGACCAGTGACCAGTGACCAGTGACCAGTGACCAGTGAACAGTGACCAGTGACTAGTGTCCAGTGACCAGTGACCAGTGAGCTGTGACCAGTGACCAGTGACCAGTGACCAGTGACCAGTGACCAGTGACCAGTGACCCGTGACCAGTGACCAGTGACCAGTGACCATTGACCAGTGACCAGTGACCAGTGACCAGTGACAAGTGACCAGTGACCAGTGACCAGCGAAAGTGACCAGTGAACAGTGACCAGTGACTAGTGTCCAGTGACCAGTGACCAGTGACCAGCGAAAGTGACCAGTGACCAGTCACGAGCGAAATTGACCAGTGACCAGCGAAAGTGACCAGTGACCTGTGACCAGTGACCAGTGACCAGTTACAAGTGACCAGTGACCAGCGACCAGTGACCAGTGACGAGCGACCAGTGACCAGTGACCAGTGACCAGCGAAAGTGACCAGGGACCAGTGACCAGTGACCAGTGGCCAGTGACCAGTGACCATTGACCAGTGACCAGTGACCAGTGACCAGTGACAAGTGACCAGTGACCAGTGACCAGCGAAAGTGACCAGTGAACAGTGACCAGTGACTAGTGTCCAGTGACCAGTGACCAGTGACCAGCGAAAGTGACCAGTGACCAGTCACCAGCGAAATTGACCAGTGACCAGCGAAAGTGACCAGTGACCTGTGACCAGTGACCAGTGACCAGTTACAAGTGACCAGTGACCAGCGACCAGTGACCAGTGACGAGCGACCAGTGACCAGTGACCAGTGACCAGCGAAAGTGACCAGGGACCAGTGACCAGTGACTAGTGTCCAGTGACCAGTGACCAGTGACCAGCGAAAGTGACCAGTGACCAGTCACGAGCGAAATTGACCAGTGACCAGCGAAAGTGACCAGTGACCTGTGACCAGTGACCAGTGACCAGTTACAAGTGACCAGTGACCAGCGACCAGTGACCAGTGACGAGCGACCAGTGACCAGTGACCAGTGACCAGCGAAAGTGACCAGGGACCAGTGACCAGTGACCAGTGACCAGTCACCAGTGACCAGTGACCAGCGAAAGTGACCAGGGACCAGTGACCAGTGACCAGTGACCAGTGACCAGTGACCAGTGACCAGTGACCAGTGACCAGTGACCAGTGACCAGTGACCAGTGACCAGTTACAAGTGACCAGTGACCAGCGACCAGTGACCAGTGAAGAGCGACCAGTGACCAGTGACCATTGACCAGTGACCAGTGACCAGTGACCAGCGAAAGTGACCAGGGACCAGTGACCAGTTACCAGTGAGCTGTGACCAGTGACCAGTGACCAGTGAACTGTGACCAGTGACCAGTGACCAGCGAAAGTGACCAGTGACCAGTGACCAGTGACCAGTGACCAGTGACCAGTGACCAGTGACCAGTGACCAGTTACAAGTGACCAGTGACCAGCGACCAGTGACCAGTGACCAGTGAACAGTGACCAGTGACTAGTGTCCAGTGACCAGTGACCAGTGAGCTGTGACCAGTGACCAGTGACCAGTGACCAGTGACCAGTGACCAGTGACCATTGACCAGTGACCAGTGACCAGTGACAAGTGACCAGTGACCAGTGACCAGCGAAAGTGACCAGTGAACAGTGACCAGTGAATAGTGTCCAGTGACCAGTGACCAGTGACCAGCGAAAGTGACCAGTGACCAGTCCCGAGCGAAATTGACCAGTGACCAGCGAAAGTGACCAGTGACCTGTGACCAGTGACCAGTGACCAGTTACAAGTGACCAGTGACCAGCGACCAGTGACCAGTGACGAGCGACCAGTGACCAGTGACCATTGACCAGTGACCAGTGACCAGTGACCAGCGAAAGTGACCAGGGACCAGTGACCAGTGACCAGTGTCCAGTGACCAGTGACCAGTGACCAGTGACCAGTGACCAGTGACCAGTGACCAGTGACCAGTGACCAGTTACAAGTGACCAGTGACCAGCGACCAGTGACCAGTGAAGAGCGACCAGTGACCAGTGACCATTGACCAGTGACCAGTGACCAGTGACCAGCGAAAGTGACCAGGGACCAGTGACCAGTTACCAGTGAGCTGTGACCAGTGACCAGTGACCAGTGAACTGTGACCAGTGACCAGTGACCAGCGAAAGTGACCAGTGACCAGTCACGAGCGAAATTGACCAGTGACCAGCGAAAGTGACCAGTGACCAGTGACCAGTGACCAGTGACCAGTGACCAGTGACCAGTGACCAGTTACAAGTGACCAGTGACCAGCGACCAGTGACCAGTGAAGAGCGACCAGTGACCAGTGACCATTGACCAGTGACCAGTGACCAGTGACCAGCGAAAGTGACCAGGGACCAGTGACCAGTTACCAGTGAGCTGTGACCAGTGACCAGTGACCAGTGAACTGTGACCAGTGACCAGTGACCAGCGAAAGTGACCAGTGACCAGTCACGAGCGAAATTGACCAGTGACCAGCGAAAGTGACCAGTGACCAGTGTCCAGTGACCAGTGACCAGTGAGCTGTGACCAGTGACCAGTGACCAGTGAACTGTGACCAGTGACCAGTGACCAGCGAAAGTGACCAGTGACCAGTCACGATCGAAATTGACCAGTGACCAGCGAAAGTGACCAGTGACCAGTGACCAGTGACCAGTGTCCAGTGTCCAGTGACCAGTGACCAGTGACCAGTGACCAGCGAAAGTGACCAGGGACCAGTGACCAGTGACCAGTGACCAGTGACCAGTGACCAGTGACCACTGACCAGTGACCAGTGACCAGTGACCAGTGACCAGTGACCATTGACCAGTGACCAGTGACCAGTGACCAGTGACAAGTGACCAGTGACCAGTGACCAGCGAAAGTGACCAGCGAAAGTGACCAGTGAACAGTGACCAGTTACAAGTGACCAGTGACCAGCGACCAGTGACCAGTGACGAGCGACCAGTGACCAGTGACCATTGACCAGTGACCAGTGACCAGTGACCAGCGAAAGTGACCAGGGACCAGTGACCAGTGACCAGTGACCAGTGACCAGTGACCAGTGACCAGCGAAAGTGACCAGGGACCAGTGACCAGTGACCAGTGACCAGTGACCAGTGATAAGTGACCAGTGACCAGTGACCAGTGACCAGTGACCAGTGACCAGTGACCAGTGACCAGCGACCAGTGACCAGTGACCATTGACCAGTGACCAGTGACCAGTGACCAGGGAAAGTGACCAGAGACCAGTGACCAGTGACCAGTGACGAGTGACCAGTGACCAGTGACCAGTGACCAGTTACAAGTGACCAGTGACCTGTTACAAGTGACCAGTGACCAGCGACCAGTGACCAGTGACGAGCGACCAGTGACCAGCAAAAATGACCAGTGACCAGTGACCAGTGACCAGCAAAAATGACCAGTGACCAGTGACCAGTGACCAGTGACCAGTGACCAGTGACCAGTGACCAGTGACCAGCGAAAGTGACAAGAGACCAGTGACCATTGACCAGTGACCAGTGACCAGTGACCAGTGACCAGCGACCAGTGACCAGTGACCATTGACCAGTGACCAGTGACCAGTGACCAGCGACCAGTGACCAGCGAAAGTGACCAGGGACCAGTGACCAGTGACCAGTGACCAGTGACCACTGACCATTGACCAGTGACCAGTGACCAGTGACCAGTGACCAGTGACCAGTGACCAGTGACCATTGACCAGTGACCAGTGACCAGCAAAAATGACCAGTGACCAGTGACCAGTGACCAGTGACCAGTGACCAGTGACCAGTGACCAGTGACCAGTGACCAGTGACCAGTGACCAGCGAAAGTGACCAGGGACCTGTGACCAGTGACCAGTGACCAGTGACCAGTGACCAGTGACCAGTGACCAGTGACCAGTGACCAGTGACCAGTGACCAGTTACAAGTGACCAGTGACCAGCGACCAGTGACCAGTGAAGAGCGACCAGTGACCAGTGACCATTGACCAGTGACCAGTGACCAGTGACCAGCGAAAGTGACCAGGGACCAGTGACCAGTTACCAGTGAGCTGTGACCTGTGGCCAGTGACCAGTGAACTGTGACCAGTGACCAGTGACCAGCGAAAGTGACCAGTGACCAGTCACGAGCGAAATTGACCAGTGACCAGCGAAAGTGACCAGTGACCAGTGACCAGTGACCAGTGTCCAGTGACCAGTGACCAGTGAGCTGTGACCAGTGACCAGTGACCAGTGAACTGTGACCAGTGACCAGTGACCAGCGAAAGTGACCAGTGACCAGTCACGATCGAAATTGACCAGTGACCAGCGAAAGTGACCAGTGACCAGTGACCAGTGACCAGTGTCCAGTGTCCAGTGTCCAGTGACCAGTGACCAGTGACCAGTGACCAGTGACCAGTGACCAGCGAAAGTGACCAGGGACCAGTGACCAGTGACCAGTGACCAGTGACCAGTGACCAGTGACCAGTGACCAGTGACCAGTGACCAGTGACTAGTGTCCAGTGACCAGTGACCAGTGAGCTGTGACCAGTGACCAGTGACCAGTGACCAGTGACCAGTGACCAGTGACCAGTGACCAGTGACCAGTGACCAGCGAAAGTGACCAGTGACCAGTCACGATCGAAATTGACCAGTGACCAGCGACCAGTGACAAGTGACCAGTGACCAGTGACCAGTGACCAGTGACCAGTGACCAGTGACCATTGACCAGTGACCAGTGACCAGTGACAAGTGACCAGTGACAAGTGACCAGCGAAAGTGACCAGTGAACAGTGACCAGTGAATAGTGTCCAGTGACCAGTGACCAGTGACCAGCGAAAGTGACCAGTGACCAGTCCCGAGCGAAATTGACCAGTGACCAGCGAAAGTGACCAGTGACCAGTGACCAGTGACCAGTGACCAGTGACCAGTGACCAGTGACCAGCGAAAGTGACCAGGGACCAGTGACCAGTGACCAGTGACCAGTGACCAGCGAAAGTGACCAGTGACCAGTGACCAGTGACCAGCGGTAGTGACCAGTGATCAGTGACCAGTGAACAGTGACCAGTGACCAGCGAAATTGACCAGTGACCAGCGAAAGTGACCAGTGACGAGTGACCTGTGACATGTGACCAGTGACCAGCGACCAGTGACCAGTGACCAGTGACCAGTGACCAGTGACCAGTGACCAGTGACCAGTGACCAGTGACCAGTGACCAGTGACCAGTGTCCAGTGTCCAGTGACCAGTGACCAGTGACCAGTGACCAGTGACCAGTGACCAGTGACCAGCGAAAGTGACCAGGGACCAGTGACCAGTGACCAGTGACCAGTGACCAGTGACCAGTGACCAGTGACCAGTGACCAGTGACCAGTGACCAGTGACCAGTGACCAGCGAAAGTGACCAGTGACCAGTCACGATCGAAATTGACCAGTGACCAGCGAAAGTGACCAGTGACCAGTGACCAGTGACCAGTGTCCAGTGACCAGTGACCAGTGATAAGTGACCAGTGACCAGTGACCAGTGACCAGTGACCAGTGTCCAGAGACCAGTGACCAGCGAAAGTGACCAGGGACCAGTGACCAGTGACCAGTGACCAGTGACCAGTGACCAGTGACCAGTGACCAGTGAACAGTGACCAGTGACTAGTGTCCAGTGACCAGTGACCAGTGAGCTGTGACCAGTGACCAGTGACCAGTGACCAGTGACCAGTGACCAGTGACCAGTGACCCGTGACCAGTGACCAGTGACCAGTGACCATTGACCAGTGACCAGTGACCAGTGACCAGTGACAAGTGACCAGTGACCAGTGACCAGCGAAAGTGACCAGTGAACAGTGACCAGTGACTAGTGTCCAGTGACCAGTGACCAGTGACCAGCGAAAGTGACCAGTGACCAGTCACGAGCGAAATTGACCAGTGACCAGCGAAAGTGACCAGTGACCTGTGACCAGTGACCAGTGACCAGTTACAAGTGACCAGTGACCAGCGACCAGTGACCAGTGACGAGCGACCAGTGACCAGTGACCAGTGACCAGCGAAAGTGACCAGGGACCAGTGACCAGTGACCAGTGGCCAGTGACCAGTGACCATTGACCAGTGACCAGTGACCAGTGACCAGTGACAAGTGACCAGTGACCAGTGACCAGCGAAAGTGACCAGTGAACAGTGACCAGTGACTAGTGTCCAGTGACCAGTGACCAGTGACCAGCGAAAGTGACCAGTGACCAGTCACCAGCGAAATTGACCAGTGACCAGCGAAAGTGACCAGTGACCTGTGACCAGTGACCAGTGACCAGTTACAAGTGACCAGTGACCAGCGACCAGTGACCAGTGACGAGCGACCAGTGACCAGTGACCAGTGACCAGCGAAAGTGACCAGGGACCAGTGACCAGTGACTAGTGTCCAGTGACCAGTGACCAGTGACCAGCGAAAGTGACCAGTGACCAGTCACGAGCGAAATTGACCAGTGACCAGCGAAAGTGACCAGTGACCTGTGACCAGTGACCAGTGACCAGTTACAAGTGACCAGTGACCAGCGACCAGTGACCAGTGACGAGCGACCAGTGACCAGTGACCAGTGACCAGCGAAAGTGACCAGGGACCAGTGACCAGTGACCAGTGACCAGTCACCAGTGACCAGTGACCAGCGAAAGTGACCAGGGACCAGTGACCAGTGACCAGTGACCAGTGACCAGTGACCAGTGACCAGTGACCAGTGACCAGTGACCAGTGACCAGTGACCAGTGACCAGTTACAAGTGACCAGTGACCAGCGACCAGTGACCAGTGAAGAGCGACCAGTGACCAGTGACCATTGACCAGTGACCAGTGACCAGTGACCAGCGAAAGTGACCAGGGACCAGTGACCAGTTACCAGTGAGCTGTGACCAGTGACCAGTGACCAGTGAACTGTGACCAGTGACCAGTGACCAGCGAAAGTGACCAGTGACCAGTGACCAGTGACCAGTGACCAGTGACCAGTGACCAGTGACCAGTGACCAGTTACAAGTGACCAGTGACCAGCGACCAGTGACCAGTGACCAGTGAACAGTGACCAGTGACTAGTGTCCAGTGACCAGTGACCAGTGAGCTGTGACCAGTGACCAGTGACCAGTGACCAGTGACCAGTGACCAGTGACCATTGACCAGTGACCAGTGACCAGTGACAAGTGACCAGTGACCAGTGACCAGCGAAAGTGACCAGTGAACAGTGACCAGTGAATAGTGTCCAGTGACCAGTGACCAGTGACCAGCGAAAGTGACCAGTGACCAGTCCCGAGCGAAATTGACCAGTGACCAGCGAAAGTGACCAGTGACCTGTGACCAGTGACCAGTGACCAGTTACAAGTGACCAGTGACCAGCGACCAGTGACCAGTGACGAGCGACCAGTGACCAGTGACCATTGACCAGTGACCAGTGACCAGTGACCAGCGAAAGTGACCAGGGACCAGTGACCAGTGACCAGTGTCCAGTGACCAGTGACCAGTGACCAGTGACCAGTGACCAGTGACCAGTGACCAGTGACCAGTGACCAGTTACAAGTGACCAGTGACCAGCGACCAGTGACCAGTGAAGAGCGACCAGTGACCAGTGACCATTGACCAGTGACCAGTGACCAGTGACCAGCGAAAGTGACCAGGGACCAGTGACCAGTTACCAGTGAGCTGTGACCAGTGACCAGTGACCAGTGAACTGTGACCAGTGACCAGTGACCAGCGAAAGTGACCAGTGACCAGTCACGAGCGAAATTGACCAGTGACCAGCGAAAGTGACCAGTGACCAGTGACCAGTGACCAGTGACCAGTGACCAGTGACCAGTGACCAGTTACAAGTGACCAGTGACCAGCGACCAGTGACCAGTGAAGAGCGACCAGTGACCAGTGACCATTGACCAGTGACCAGTGACCAGTGACCAGCGAAAGTGACCAGGGACCAGTGACCAGTTACCAGTGAGCTGTGACCAGTGACCAGTGACCAGTGAACTGTGACCAGTGACCAGTGACCAGCGAAAGTGACCAGTGACCAGTCACGAGCGAAATTGACCAGTGACCAGCGAAAGTGACCAGTGACCAGTGTCCAGTGACCAGTGACCAGTGAGCTGTGACCAGTGACCAGTGACCAGTGAACTGTGACCAGTGACCAGTGACCAGCGAAAGTGACCAGTGACCAGTCACGATCGAAATTGACCAGTGACCAGCGAAAGTGACCAGTGACCAGTGACCAGTGACCAGTGTCCAGTGTCCAGTGACCAGTGACCAGTGACCAGTGACCAGCGAAAGTGACCAGGGACCAGTGACCAGTGACCAGTGACCAGTGACCAGTGACCAGTGACCACTGACCAGTGACCAGTGACCAGTGACCAGTGACCAGTGACCATTGACCAGTGACCAGTGACCAGTGACCAGTGACAAGTGACCAGTGACCAGTGACCAGCGAAAGTGACCAGCGAAAGTGACCAGTGAACAGTGACCAGTTACAAGTGACCAGTGACCAGCGACCAGTGACCAGTGACGAGCGACCAGTGACCAGTGACCATTGACCAGTGACCAGTGACCAGTGACCAGCGAAAGTGACCAGGGACCAGTGACCAGTGACCAGTGACCAGTGACCAGTGACCAGTGACCAGCGAAAGTGACCAGGGACCAGTGACCAGTGACCAGTGACCAGTGACCAGTGATAAGTGACCAGTGACCAGTGACCAGTGACCAGTGACCAGTGACCAGTGACCAGTGACCAGCGACCAGTGACCAGTGACCATTGACCAGTGACCAGTGACCAGTGACCAGGGAAAGTGACCAGAGACCAGTGACCAGTGACCAGTGACGAGTGACCAGTGACCAGTGACCAGTGACCAGTTACAAGTGACCAGTGACCTGTTACAAGTGACCAGTGACCAGCGACCAGTGACCAGTGACGAGCGACCAGTGACCAGCAAAAATGACCAGTGACCAGTGACCAGTGACCAGCAAAAATGACCAGTGACCAGTGACCAGTGACCAGTGACCAGTGACCAGTGACCAGTGACCAGTGACCAGCGAAAGTGACAAGAGACCAGTGACCATTGACCAGTGACCAGTGACCAGTGACCAGTGACCAGCGACCAGTGACCAGTGACCATTGACCAGTGACCAGTGACCAGTGACCAGCGACCAGTGACCAGCGAAAGTGACCAGGGACCAGTGACCAGTGACCAGTGACCAGTGACCACTGACCATTGACCAGTGACCAGTGACCAGTGACCAGTGACCAGTGACCAGTGACCAGTGACCATTGACCAGTGACCAGTGACCAGCAAAAATGACCAGTGACCAGTGACCAGTGACCAGTGACCAGTGACCAGTGACCAGTGACCAGTGACCAGTGACCAGTGACCAGTGACCAGCGAAAGTGACCAGGGACCTGTGACCAGTGACCAGTGACCAGTGACCAGTGACCAGTGACCAGTGACCAGTGACCAGTGACCAGTGACCAGTGACCAGTTACAAGTGACCAGTGACCAGCGACCAGTGACCAGTGAAGAGCGACCAGTGACCAGTGACCATTGACCAGTGACCAGTGACCAGTGACCAGCGAAAGTGACCAGGGACCAGTGACCAGTTACCAGTGAGCTGTGACCTGTGGCCAGTGACCAGTGAACTGTGACCAGTGACCAGTGACCAGCGAAAGTGACCAGTGACCAGTCACGAGCGAAATTGACCAGTGACCAGCGAAAGTGACCAGTGACCAGTGACCAGTGACCAGTGTCCAGTGACCAGTGACCAGTGAGCTGTGACCAGTGACCAGTGACCAGTGAACTGTGACCAGTGACCAGTGACCAGCGAAAGTGACCAGTGACCAGTCACGATCGAAATTGACCAGTGACCAGCGAAAGTGACCAGTGACCAGTGACCAGTGACCAGTGTCCAGTGTCCAGTGTCCAGTGACCAGTGACCAGTGACCAGTGACCAGTGACCAGTGACCAGCGAAAGTGACCAGGGACCAGTGACCAGTGACCAGTGACCAGTGACCAGTGACCAGTGACCAGTGACCAGTGACCAGTGACCAGTGACTAGTGTCCAGTGACCAGTGACCAGTGAGCTGTGACCAGTGACCAGTGACCAGTGACCAGTGACCAGTGACCAGTGACCAGTGACCAGTGACCAGTGACCAGCGAAAGTGACCAGTGACCAGTCACGATCGAAATTGACCAGTGACCAGCGACCAGTGACAAGTGACCAGTGACCAGTGACCAGTGACCAGTGACCAGTGACCAGTGACCATTGACCAGTGACCAGTGACCAGTGACAAGTGACCAGTGACAAGTGACCAGCGAAAGTGACCAGTGAACAGTGACCAGTGAATAGTGTCCAGTGACCAGTGACCAGTGACCAGCGAAAGTGACCAGTGACCAGTCCCGAGCGAAATTGACCAGTGACCAGCGAAAGTGACCAGTGACCAGTGACCAGTGACCAGTGACCAGTGACCAGTGACCAGTGACCAGTGACCAGTGACAAGTGACCAGTGACCAGCGACCAGTGACCAGTGACCAGTGACCATTGACCAGTGACCAGTGACCAGTGACCAGCGAACGTGACCAGGGACCAGTGACCAGTGACCAGTGACCAGTGACCAGTGACCAGTGACCAGTGACCAGTGACCAATGACCAGTGACCAGTTACAAGTGACCAGTGACCAGCGACCAGTGACCAGTGACGAGCGACCAGTGACCAGTGACCATTGACCAGTGACCAGTGACCAGTGACCAGTGACCAGTGTCCAGTGACCATTGACCAGTGACCAGTGACCAGTGACCAGGGAAAGTGACCAGAGACCAGTGACCAGTGACCAGTGACGAGTGACCAGTGACCAGTGACCAGTGACCAGTTACAAGTGACCAGTGACCTGTTACAAGTGACCAGTGACCAGCGACCAGTGACCAGTGACGAGCGACCAGTGACCAGCAAAAATGACCAGTGACCAGTGACCAGTGACCAGTGACCAGTGACCAGTGACCAGTGACCAGCAAAAATGACCAGTGACCAGTGACCAGTGACCAGTGACCAGTGACCAGTGACCAGTGACCAGTGACCAGCGAAAGTGACAAGAGACCAGTGACCATTGACCAGTGACCAGTGACCAGTGACCAGTGACCAGCGACCAGTGACCAGTGACCATTGACCAGTGACCAGTGACCAGTGACCAGCGACCAGTGACCAGCGAAAGTGACCAGGGACCAGTGACCAGTGACCAGTGACCAGTGACCACTGACCATTGACCAGTGACCAGTGACCAGTGACCAGTGACCAGTGACCAGTGACCAGTGACCAGCGACCAGTGACCAGTGACCATTGACCAGTGACCAGTGACCAGCAAAAATGACCAGTGACCAGTGACCAGTGACCAGTGACCAGTGACCAGTTACAAGTGACCAGTGACCAGCGACCAGTGACCAGTGAAGAGCGACCAGTGACCAGTGACCATTGACCAGTGACCAGTGACCAGTGACCAGCGAAAGTGACCAGGGACCAGTGACCAGTTACCAGTGAGCTGTGACCTGTGGCCAGTGACCAGTGAACTGTGACCAGTGACCAGTGACCAGCGAAAGTGACCAGTGACCAGTCACGAGCGAAATTGACCAGTGACCAGCGAAAGTGACCAGTGACCAGTGACCAGTGACCAGTGTCCAGTGACCAGTGACCAGTGAGCTGTGACCAGTGACCAGTGACCAGTGAACTGTGACCAGTGACCAGTGACCAGCGAAAGTGACCAGTGACCAGTCACGATCGAAATTGACCAGTGACCAGCGAAAGTGACCAGTGACCAGTGACCAGTGACCAGTGTCCAGTGTCCAGTGTCCAGTGACCAGTGACCAGTGACCAGTGACCAGTGAGCTGTGACCAGTGACCAGTGACCAGTGAACTGTGACCAGTGACCAGTGACCAGCGAAAGTGACCAGTGACCAGTCACGAGCGAAATTGACCAGTGACCAGCGAAAGTGACCAGTGACCAGTGACCAGTGACCAGTGACCAGTGACCAGTGACCAGTGACCAGTGAACAGTGACCAGTGACTAGTGTCCAGTGACCAGTGACCAGTGAGCTGTGACCAGTGACCAGTGACCAGTGACCAGTGACCAGTGACCAGTGACCAGTGACCAGTGACCAGTGACCAGCGAAAGTGACCAGTGAACAGTGACCAGTGACTAGTGTCCAGTGACCAGTGACCAGTGAGCTGTGACCAGTGACCAGTGACCAGTGAACTGTGACCAGTGACCAGTGACCAGCGAAAGTGACCAGTGACCAGTCACGAGCGAAATTGACCAGTGACCAGCGAAAGTGACCAGTGACCAGTGACCAGTGACCAGTGTCCAGTGACCAGTGACCAGTGATAAGTGACCAGTGAATAGTGACCAGTGACCAGTGAACAGCGAAAGTGACCAGCGACCAGTGACCAGAGACCATTGACCAGTGACCAGTGACCAGTGACCAGCGAAAGTGACCAGGGACCAGTGACCAGTGACCAGTGACCAGTGACCAGCGAAAGTGACCAGTGACCAGTGACCAGTGACCAGCGGTAGTGACCAGTGATCAGTGACCAGTGAACAGTGACCAGTGACCAGCGAAATTGACCAGTGACCAGCGAAAGTGACCAGTGACGAGTGACCTGTGACAAGTGACCAGTGCCCAGCGACCAGTGACCAGTGACCAGTGACCAGTGACCAGTGACCAGTCACCAGTGACCAGTGACCAGTGACCAGTGACAAGTGACCAGTGACCAGCGACCAGTGACCAGTGACCAGTGACCATTGACCAGTGACCAGTGACCAGTGACCAGCGAACGTGACCAGGGACCAGTGACCAGTGACCAGTGACCAGTGACCAGTGACCAGTGACCAGTGACCAGTGACCAGTGACCAGTGACCAGTTACAAGTGACCAGTGACCAGCGACCAGTGACCAGTGACGAGCGACCAGTGACCAGTGACCATTGACCAGTGACCAGTGACCAGTGACCAGTGACCAGTGTCCAGTGACCAGTGACCAGTGATAAGTGACCAGTGAATAGTGACCAGTGACCAGTGAACAGCGAAAGTGACCAGCGACCAGTGACCAGTGACCATTGACCAGTGACCAGTGACCAGTGACCAGCGAAAGTGACCAGGGACCAGTGACCAGTGACCAGTGACCAGTGACCAGCGAAAGTGACCAGTGACCAGTGACCAGTGACCAGCGGTAGTGACCAGTGATCAGTGACCAGTGAACAGTGACCAGTGACCAGCGAAATTGACCAGTGACCAGCGAAAGTGACCAGTGACGAGTGACCTGTGACATGTGACCAGTGACCAGCGACCAGTGACCAGTGACCAGTGACCACTGACCAGCGAAAGTGACCAGTGACCAGGGACCAGTGACCAGTGACCAGCGAAATTGACCAGTGTCCAGTGTCCAGTGACCAGTGACCAGTGACCAGTGACCAGTGACCAGTGACCAGCGAAAGTGACCAGGGACCAGTGACCAGTGACCAGTGACCAGTGACCAGTGACCAGTGACCAGTGACCAGTGAACAGTGACCAGTGACTAGTGTCCAGTGACCAGTGACCAGTGAGCTGTGACCAGTGACCAGTGACCAGTGACCAGTGACCAGTGACCAGTGACCAGTGACCAGTGACCAGTGACCAGCGAAAGTGACCAGTGACCAGTCACGATCGAAATTGACCAGTGACCAGCGAAAGTGACCAGTGACCAGTGACCAGTGACCAGTGTCCAGTGACCAGTGACCAGTGATAAGTGACCAGTGACCAGTGACCAGTGACCAGCGAAAGTGACCAGGGACCAGTGACCAGTGACCAGTGACCAGTGACCAGTGACCAGTGACCAGTGACCAGTGAACAGTGACCAGTGACTAGTGTCCAGTGACCAGTGACCAGTGAGCTGTGACCAGTGACCAGTGACCAGTGACCAGTGACCAGTGACCAGTGACAAGTGACCAGTGACCAGTGACCAGTGACCAGTGACCAGTGACCAGTGACCATTGACCAGTGACCAGTGACCAGTGACAAGTGACCAGTGACCAGTGACCAGCGAAAGTGACCAGTGAACAGTGACCAGTGAATAGTGTCCAGTGACCAGTGACCAGTGACCAGCGAAAGTGACCAGTGACCAGTCCCGAGCGAAATTGACCAGTGACCAGCGAAAGTGACCAGTGACCGGTGACCAGTGACCAGTGACCAGTTACAAGTGACCAGTGACCAGCGACCAGTGACCAGTGACCAGCGAAAGTGACCAGTGAACAGTGACCAGTGACTAGTGTCCAGTGACCAGTGACCAGTGAGCTGTGACCAGTGACCAGTGACCAGTGAACTGTGACCAGTGACCAGTGACCAGCGAAAGTGACCAGTGACCAGTCACGAGCGAAATTGACCAGTGACCAGCGAAAGTGACCAGTGACCAGTGACCAGTGACCAGTGTCCAGTGACCAGTGACCAGTGATAAGTGACCAGTGAATAGTGACCAGTGACCAGTGAACAGCGAAAGTGACCAGCGACCAGTGACCAGAGACCATTGACCAGTGACCAGTGACCAGTGACCAGCGAAAGTGACCAGGGACCAGTGACCAGTGACCAGTGACCAGTGACCAGCGAAAGTGACCAGTGACCAGTGACCAGTGACCAGCGGTAGTGACCAGTGATCAGTGACCAGTGAACAGTGACCAGTGACCAGCGAAATTGACCAGTGACCAGCGAAAGTGACCAGTGACGAGTGACCTGTGACAAGTGACCAGTGCCCAGCGACCAGTGACCAGTGACCAGTGACCAGTGACCAGTGACCAGTGACCAGTGACCAGTGACCAGTGACCAGTGACAAGTGACCAGTGACCAGCGACCAGTGACCAGTGACCAGTGACCATTGACCAGTGACCAGTGACCAGTGACCAGCGAACGTGACCAGGGACCAGTGACCAGTGACCAGTGACCAGTGACCAGTGACCAGTGACCAGTGACCAGTGACCAGTGACCAGTTACAAGTGACCAGTGACCAGCGACCAGTGACCAGTGACGAGCGACCAGTGACCAGTGACCATTGACCAGTGACCAGTGACCAGTGACCAGTGACCAGTGTCCAGTGACCATTGACCAGTGACCAGTGACCAGTGACCAGGGAAAGTGACCAGAGACCAGTGACCAGTGACCAGTGACGAGTGACCAGTGACCAGTGACCAGTGACCAGTTACAAGTGACCAGTGACCTGTTACAAGTGACCAGTGACCAGCGACCAGTGACCAGTGACGAGCGACCAGTGACCAGCAAAAATGACCAGTGACCAGTGACCAGTGACCAGTGACCAGTGACCAGTGACCAGTGACCAGCAAAAATGACCAGTGACCAGTGACCAGTGACCAGTGACCAGTGACCAGTGACCAGCGAAAGTGACAAGAGACCAGTGACCATTGACCAGTGACCAGTGACCAGTGACCAGTGACCAGCGACCAGTGACCAGTGACCATTGACCAGTGACCAGTGACCAGTGACCAGCGACCAGTGACCAGCGAAAGTGACCAGGGACCAGTGACCAGTGACCAGTGACCAGTGACCACTGACCATTGACCAGTGACCAGTGACCAGTGACCAGTGACCAGTGACCAGTGACCAGTGACCAGCGACCAGTGACCAGTGACCATTGACCAGTGACCAGTGACCAGCAAAAATGACCAGTGACCAGTGACCAGTGACCAGTGACCAGTGACCAGTGACCAGTGACCAGTGACCAGTGACCAGTGACCAGTGACCAGTGACCAGCGAAAGTGACCAGGGACCTGTGACCAGTGACCAGTGACCAGTGACCAGTGACCAGTGACCAGTGACCAGTGACCAGTGACCAGTGACCAGTGACCAGTTACAAGTGACCAGTGACCAGCGACCAGTGACCAGTGAAGAGCGACCAGTGACCAGTGACCATTGACCAGTGACCAGTGACCAGTGACCAGCGAAAGTGACCAGGGACCAGTGACCAGTTACCAGTGAGCTGTGACCTGTGGCCAGTGACCAGTGAACTGTGACCAGTGACCAGTGACCAGCGAAAGTGACCAGTGACCAGTCACGAGCGAAATTGACCAGTGACCAGCGAAAGTGACCAGTGACCAGTGACCAGTGACCAGTGTCCAGTGACCAGTGACCAGTGAGCTGTGACCAGTGACCAGTGACCAGTGAACTGTGACCAGTGACCAGTGACCAGCGAAAGTGACCAGTGACCAGTCACAATCGAAATTGACCAGTGACCAGCGAAAGTGACCAGTGACCAGTGACCAGTGACCAGTGTCCAGTGTCCAGTGTCCAGTGACCAGTGACCAGTGACCAGTGACCAGTGACCAGTGACCAGCGAAAGTGACCAGGGACCAGTGACCAGTGACCAGTGACCAGTGACCAGTGACCAGTGACCAGTGACCAGTGAACAGTGACCAGTGACTAGTGTCCAGTGACCAGTGACCAGTGAGCTGTGACCAGTGACCAGTGACCAGTGACCAGTGACCAGTGACCAGTGACCAGTGACCAGTGACCAGTGACCAGCGAAAGTGACCAGTGAACAGTGACCAGTGACTAGTGTCCAGTGACCAGTGACCAGTGAGCTGTGACCAGTGACCAGTGACCAGTGAACTGTGACCAGTGACCAGTGACCAGCGAAAGTGACCAGTGACCAGTCACGAGCGAAATTGACCAGTGACCAGCGAAAGTGACCAGTGACCAGTGACCAGTGACCAGTGTCCAGTGACCAGTGACCAGTGATAAGTGACCAGTGAATAGTGACCAGTGACCAGTGAACAGCGAAAGTGACCAGCGACCAGTGACCAGAGACCATTGACCAGTGACCAGTGACCAGTGACCAGCGAAAGTGACCAGGGACCAGTGACCAGTGACCAGTGACCAGTGACCAGCGAAAGTGACCAGTGACCAGTGACCAGTGACCACCGGTAGTGACCAGTGATCAGTGACCAGTGAACAGTGACCAGTGACCAGCGAAATTGACCAGTGACCAGCGAAAGTGACCAGTGACGAGTGACCTGTGACAAGTGACCAGTGCCCAGCGACCAGTGACCAGTGACCAGTGACCAGTGACCAGTGACCAGTGACCAGTGACCAGTGACAAGTGACCAGTGACCAGCGACCAGTGACCAGTGACCAGTGACCATTGACCAGTGACCAGTGACCAGTGACCAGCGAACGTGACCAGGGACCAGTGACCAGTGACCAGTGACCAGTGACCAGTGACCAGTGACCAGTGACCAGTGACCAGTGACCAGTTACAAGTGACCAGTGACCAGCGACCAGTGACCAGTGACGAGCGACCAGTGACCAGTGACCATTGACCAGTGACCAGTGACCAGTGACCAGTGACCAGTGTCCAGTGACCAGTGACCAGTGATAAGTGACCAGTGAATAGTGACCAGTGACCAGTGAACAGCGAAAGTGACCAGCGACCAGTGACCAGTGACCATTGACCAGTGACCAGTGACCAGTGACCAGCGAAAGTGACCAGGGACCAGTGACCAGTGACCAGTGACCAGTGACCAGCGAAAGTGACCAGTGACCAGTGACCAGTGACCAGCGGTAGTGACCAGTGATCAGTGACCAGTGAACAGTGACCAGTGACCAGCGAAATTGACCAGTGACCAGCGAAAGTGACCAGTGACGAGTGACCTGTGACATGTGACCAGTGACCAGCGACCAGTGACCAGTGACCAGTGACCAGTGACCAGTGACCAGTGACCAGTGACCAGTGACCAGTGACCAGTGACAAGTGACCAGTGACCAGCGACCAGTGACCAGTGACCAGTGACCATTGACCAGTGACCAGTGACCAGTGACCAGCGAACGTGACCAGGGACCAGTGACCAGTGACCAGTGACCAGTGACCAGTGACCAGTGACCAGTGACCAGTGACCAGTGACCAGTTACAAGTGACCAGTGACCAGCGACCAGTGACCAGTGACGAGCGACCAGTGACCAGTGACCATTGACCAGTGACCAGTGACCAGTGACCAGCGAAAGTGACCAGGGACCAGTGACAAGTGACCAGTGACCAGTGACCAGTGACCAGTGACCAGTGACAAGTGACCAGTGACCAGCGACCAGTGACCAGTGACCAGTGACCACTGACCAGCGAAAGTGACCAGTGACCAGGGACCAGTGACCAGTGACCAGCGAAATTGACCAGTGACCAGTGACCAGTGACCAGTGACAAGTGACCAGTGACCAGTGAGCTGTGACCAGTGACCAGTGACCAGTGAACTGTGACCAGCGAAAGTGACCAGGGACCAGTGACCAGTGACCAGTGACCAGTGACCAGTGACCAGTGACCAGTGACCAGTGACCAGTGAACAGTGACCAGTGACTAGTGTCCAGTGACCAGTGACCAGTGAGCTGTGACCAGTGACCAGTGACCAGTGACCAGTGACCAGTGACCCGTGACCAGTGACCAGTGACCAGTGACCATTGACCAGTGACCAGTGACCAGTGACCAGTGACAAGTGACCAGTGACCAGTGACCAGCGAAAGTGACCAGTGACCAGTGACCAGTGACCAGTGTCCAGTGACCAGTGACCAGTGATAAGTGACCAGTGACCAGTGACCAGTGACCAGTGACCAGTGACCAGCGAAAGTGACCAGGGACCAGTGACCAGTGACCAGTGACCAGTGACCAGTGACCAGTGACCAGTGACCAGTGACCAGTGAACAGTGACCAGTGACTAGTGTCCAGTGACCAGTGACCAGTGAGCTGTGACCAGTGACCAGTGACCAGTGACCAGTGACCAGTGACCAGTGACCAGTGACCAGTGACCAGTGACCATTGACCAGTGACCAGTGACCATTGTCCAGTGACCAGTGACCAGTGACAAGTGACCAGTGACCAGTGACCAGCGAAAGTGACCAGTGAACAGTGACCAGTGAATAGTGTCCAGTGACCAGTGACCAGTGACCAGCGAAAGTGACCAGTGACCAGTCCCGAGCGAAATTGACCAGTGACCAGCGAAAGTGACCAGTGACCTGTGACCAGTGACCAGTGACCAGTGACCAGTGACCAGCGAAAGTGACCAGGGACCAGTGACCAGTGACCAGTGACCAGTGACCAGTGACCAGTGACCAGCGAAAGTGACCAGGGACCAGTGACCAGTGACCAGTGACCAGTGACCAGTGACCAGTGACCAGTGACCAGTGACCAGTGACCAGTGTCCAGAGACCAGTGACCAGCGAAAGTGACCAGTGACCAGTGACCAGTGACCAGTGACCAGTGACCAGTGACCAGTGACCAGTGACCAGTGACCAGTGACCAGCGAAAGTGACCAGGGACCTGTGACCAGTGACCAGTGACCAGTGACCAGCGAAAGTGACCAGTGACCAGTGACCAGTGACCAGTGTCCAGTGACCAGTGACCAGTGATAAGTGACCAGTGACCAGTGACCAGTGACCAGTGACCAGTGACCAGCGAAAGTGACCAGGGACCAGTGACCAGTGACCAGTGACCAGTGACCAGTGACCAGCGAAAGTGACCAGTGAACAGTGACCAGTGAATAGTGTCCAGTGACCAGTGACCAGTGACCAGCGAAAGTGACCAGTGACCAGTCACGAGCGAAATTGACCAGTGACCAGCGAAAGTGACCAGTGACCTGTGACCAGTGACCAGTGACCAGTTACAAGTGACCAGTGACCAGTGACCAGTGACCAGTGTCCAGAGACCAGTGACCAGCGAAAGTGACCAGTGACCAGTGACCAGTGACCAGTGACCAGTGACCAGTGACCAGTGACCAGTGACCAGTGACCAGTGACCAGTGACCAGTGACCAGCGAAAGTGACCAGGGACCTGTGACCAGTGACCAGTGACCAGTGACCAGCGAAAGTGACCAGTGACCAGTGACCAGTGACCAGTGTCCAGTGACCAGTGACCAGTGATAAGTGACCAGTGACCAGTGACCAGTGACCAGTGACCAGTGACCAGCGAAAGTGACCAGGGACCAGTGACCAGTGACCAGTGACCAGTGACCAGTGACCAGTGACCAGTGACCAGTGACCAGTGAACAGTGACCAGTGACTAGTGTCCAGTGACCAGTGACCAGTGAGCTGTGACCAGTGACCAGTGACCAGTGACCAGTGACCAGTGACCAGTGACCAGTGACCAGTGACCAGTGACCATTGACCAGTGACCAGTGACCATTGTCCAGTGACCAGTGACCAGTGACAAGTGACCAGTGACCAGTGACCAGCGAAAGTGACCAGTGAACAGTGACCAGTGAATAGTGTCCAGTGACCAGTGACCAGTGACCAGCGAAAGTGACCAGTGACCAGTCCCGAGCGAAATTGACCAGTGACCAGCGAAAGTGACCAGTGACCTGTGACCAGTGACCAGTGACCAGTGACCAGTGACCAGCGAAAGTGACCAGGGACCAGTGACCAGTGACCAGTGACCAGTGACCAGTGACCAGTGACCAGCGAAAGTGACCAGGGACCAGTGACCAGTGACCAGTGACCAGTGACCAGTGACCAGTGACCAGTGACCAGTGACCAGTGACCAGTGACCAGTGACCAGTTACAAGTGACCAGTGACCAGCGACCAGTGACCAGTGAAGAGCGACCAGTGACCAGTGACCATTGACCAGTGACCAGTGACCAGTGACCAGCGAATGTGACCAGGGACCAGTGACCAGTTACCAGTGAGCTGTGACCAGTGACCAGTGACCAGTGAACTGTGACCAGTGACCAGTGACCAGCGAAAGTGACCAGTGACCAGTCACGAGCGAAATTGACCAGTGACCAGCGAAAGTGACCAGTGACCAGTGACCAGTGACCAGTGACCAGTGACCAGTGACCAGTGACCAGTTACAAGTGACCAGTGACCAGCGACCAGTGACCAGTGAAGAGCGACCAGTGACCAGTGACCATTGACCAGTGACCAGTGACCAGTGACCAGCGAAAGTGACCAGGGACCAGTGACCAGTTACCAGTGAGCTGTGACCAGTGACCAGTGACCAGTGAACTGTGACCAGTGACCAGTGACCAGCGAAAGTGACCAGTGACCAGTCACGAGCGAAATTGACCAGTGACCAGCGAAAGTGACCAGTGACCAGTGACCAGTGACCAGTGTCCAGTGACCAGTGACCAGTGAGCTGTGACCAGTGACCAGTGTCCAGTGAACTGTGACCAGTGACCAGTGACCAGCGAAAGTGACCAGTGACCAGTCACGATCGAAATTGACCAGTGACCAGCGAAAGTGACCAGTGACCAGTGACCAGTGACCAGTGTCCAGTGTCCAGTGACCAGTGACCAGTGACCAGTGACCAGTGACCAGTGACCAGCGAAAGTGACCAGGGACCAGTGACCAGTGACCAGTGACCAGTGACCAGTGACCAGTGACCAGTGACCAGTGACCAGTGAACAGTGACCAGTGACTAGTGTCCAGTGACCAGTGACCAGTGAGCTGTGACCAGTGACCAGTGACCAGTGACCAGTGACCAGTGACCAGTGACCAGTGACCAGTGACCAGTGACCAGCGAAAGTGACCAGTGACCAGTCACGATCGAAATTGTCCAGTGACCAGCGAAAGTGACCAGTGACCAGTGACCAGTGACCAGTGTCCAGTGACCAGTGACCAGTGATAAGTGACCAGTGACCAGTGACCAGTGACCAGTGACCAGTGACCAGTGACCAGTGACCAGCGAAAGTGACCAGGGACCAGTGACCAGTGACCAGTGACCAGTGACCAGTGACCAGTGACCAGTGACCAGTGACCAGTGACCAGCGAAAGTGACCAGGGACCAGTGACCAGTGACCAGTGACCAGTGACCACTGACCATTGACCAGTGACCAGTGACCAGTGACAAGTGACCAGTGACCAGTGTCCAGTGACCAGTGACCAGTGATAAGTGACCAGTGACCAGTGACCAGTGACCAGTGACCAGTGACCAGTGACCAGTGACCAGCGAAAGTGACCAGGGACCAGTGACCAGTGACCAGTGACCAGTGACCAGTGACCAGTGACCAGTGACCAGTGACCAGTGACCAGTGAACAGTGACCAGTGACTAGTGTCCAGTGACCAGTGACCAGTGAGCTGCGACCAGTGACCAGTGACCAGTGACCAGTGACCAGTGACCAGTGACCAGTGACCAGTGACCAGTGACCAGTGACCAGTGACCATTGACCAGTGACCAGTGACCAGTGACCAGTGACAAGTGACCAGTGACCAGTGACCAGCGAAAGTGACCAGTGAACAGTGACCAGTGAATAGTGTCCAGTGACCAGTGACCAGTGACCAGCGAAAGTGACCAGTGACCAGTCACGAGCGAAATTGACCAGTGACCAGCGAAAGTGACCAGTGACCTGTGACCAGTGACCAGTGACCAGTTACAAGTGACCAGTGACCAGCGACCAGTGACCAGTGACGAGCGACCAGTGACCAGTGACCATTGACCAGTGACCAGTGACCAGTGACCAGCGAAAGTGACCAGGGACCAGTGACCAGTGACCAGTGACCAGTGACCAGTGACCAGTGACCAGTGACCAGTGACCAGCGAAAGTGACCAGGGACCAGTGACCAGTGACCAGTGACCAGTGACCAGTGACCAGTGACCAGTGACCAGTTACAAGTGACCAGTGACCAGCGACCAGTGACCAGTGAAGAGCGACCAGTGACCAGTGACCAGTGACCAGTGACCAGCGAAAGTGACCAGGGACCAGTGACCAGTTACCAGTGAGCTGTGACCAGTGACCAGTGACCAGTGAACTGTGACCAGTGACCAGTGACCAGCGAAAGTGACCAGTGACCAGTCACGAGCGAAATTGACCAGTGACCAGCGAAAGTTACCAGTGACCAGTGACCAGTGACCAGTGTCCAGTGACCAGTGACCAGTGATAAGTGACCATTGACCAGTGACCAGTGACCAGTGTCCAGTGACCAGTGACCAGTGATAAGTGACCATTGACCAGTGACCAGTGACCAGTGACCAGTGACCAGCGACCAGTGACCAGTGACCATTGACCAGTGACCAGTGACCAGTGACCAGCGACCAGTGACCAGCGAAAGTGACCAGGGACCAGTGACCAGTGACCAGTGACCAGTGACCACTGACCATTGACCAGTGACCAGTGACCAGTGACAAGTGACCAGTGACCAGTGACCAGTGACCAGCGACCAGTGACCAGTGACCATTGACCAGTGACCAGTGACCAGCAAAAATGACCAGTGACCAGTGACCAGTGACCAGTGACCAGTGACCAGTGACCAGTGACCAGTGACCAGTGACCAGTGACCAGTGACCAGTGACCAGTGACCAGTGACCAGCGAAAGTGACCAGGGACCTGTGACCAGTGACCAGTGACCAGTGACCAGTGACCAGTGACCAGTGACCAGTGACCAGTGACCAGTGACCAGTGACCAGTGACCAGTGACCAGTGACCAGTGACCAGTGACCAGTGACCAGTGACCAGTGACCAGTTACAAGTGACCAGTGACCAGTGACCAGTGACCAGCGAAAGTGACCAGGGACCAGTGACCAGTTACCAGTGAGCTGTGACCAGTGGCCAGTGACCAGTGAACTGTGACCAGTGACCAGTGACCAGCGAAAGTGACCAGTGACCAGTCACGAGCGAAATTGACCAGTGACCAGCGAAAGTGACCAGTGACCAGTGACCAGTGACCAGTGTCCAGTGACCAGTGACCAGTGAGCTGTGACCAGTGACCAGTGACCAGTGAACTGTGACCACTGACCAGTGACCAGCGAAAGTGACCAGTGACCAGTCACGATCGAAATTGACCAGTGACCAGCGAAAGTGACCAGTGACCAGTGACCAGTGACCAGTGACCAGTGTCCAGTGTCCAGTGACCAGTGACCAGTGACCAGTGACCAGTGACCAGTGACCAGCGAAAGTGACCAGGGACCAGTGACCAGTGACCAGTGACCAGTGACCAGTGACCAGTGACCAGTGACCAGTGAACAGTGACCAGTGACTAGTGTCCAGTGACCAGTGACCAGTGAGCTGTGACCAGTGACCAGTGACCAGTGACCAGTGACCAGTGACCAGTGACCAGTGACCAGTGACCAGCGAAAGTGACCAGTGACCAGTCACGATCGAAATTGACCAGTGACCAGCGAAAGTGACCAGTGACCAGTGACCAGTGACCAGTGTCCAGTGACCAGTGACAAGTGATAAGTGACCAGTGACCAGTGACCAGCGAAAGTGACCAGGGACCAGTGACCAGTTACCAGTGAGCTGTGACCAGTGACCAGTGACCAGTGACCAGTGACCAGTGACCAGTGACCAGTGACCAGTGACCATTGACCAGTGACCAGTGACCAGTGACAAGTGACCAGTGACCAGTGACCAGCGAAAGTGACCAGTGAACAGTGACCAGTGAATAGTGTCCAGTGACCAGTGACCAGTGACCAGCGAAAGTGACCAGTGACCAGTCCCGAGCGAAATTGACCAGTGACCAGCGAAAGTGACCAGTGACCTGTGACCAGTGACCAGTGACCAGTTACAAGTGACCAGTGACCAGCGACCAGTGACCAGTGCCGAGCGACCAGTGACCAGTGACCATTGACCAGTGACCAGTGACCAGTGACCAGCGAAAGTGACCAGGGACCAGTGACCAGTGACCAGTGACCAGTGACCAGTGACCAGTGACCAGCGAAAGTGACCAGGGACCAGTGACCAGTGACCAGTGACCAGTGACCAGTGACCAGTGACCAGTGACCAGTGACCAGTGACCAGTGACCAGTGACCAGTTACAAGTGACCAGTGACCAGCGACCAGTGACCAGTGAAGAGCGACCAGTGACCAGTGACCAGTGACCAGTGACCAGCGAAAGTGACCAGTGACCAGTCACGATCGAAATTGTCCAGTGACCAGCGAAAGTGACCAGTGACCAGTGACCAGTGACCAGTGTCCAGTGACCAGTGACCAGTGATAAGTGACCAGTGACCAGTGACCAGTGACCAGTGACCAGTGACCAGTGACCAGTGACCAGCGAAAGTGACCAGGGACCAGTGACCAGTGACCAGTGACCAGTGACCAGTGTCCAGTGTCCAGTGACCAGTGACCAGTGACCAGTGACCAGTGACCAGTGACCAGCGAAAGTGACCAGGGACCAGTGACCAGTGACCAGTGACCAGTGACCAGTGACCAGTGACCAGTGACCAGTGAACAGTGACCAGTGACTAGTGTCCAGTGACCAGTGACCAGTGAGCTGTGACCAGTGACCAGTGACCAGTGACCAGTGACCAGTGACCAGTGACCAGTGACCAGTGACCAGCGAAAGTGACCAGTGACCAGTCACGATCGAAATTGACCAGTGACCAGCGAAAGTGACCAGTGACCAGTGACCAGTGACCAGTGTCCAGTGACCAGTGACCAGTGATAAGTGACCAGTGACCAGTGACCAGCGAAAGTGACCAGGGACCAGTGACCAGTTACCAGTGAGCTGTGACCAGTGACCAGTGACCAGTGACCAGTGACCAGTGACCAGTGACCAGTGACCAGTGACCATTGACCAGTGACCAGTGACCAGTGACAAGTGACCAGTGACCAGTGACCAGCGAAAGTGACCAGTGAACAGTGACCAGTGAATAGTGTCCAGTGACCAGTGACCAGTGACCAGCGAAAGTGACCAGTGACCAGTCCCGAGCGAAATTGACCAGTGACCAGCGAAAGTGACCAGTGACCTGTGACCAGTGACCAGTGACCAGTTACAAGTGACCAGTGACCAGCGACCAGTGACCAGTGCCGAGCGACCAGTGACCAGTGACCATTGACCAGTGACCAGTGACCAGTGACCAGCGAAAGTGACCAGGGACCAGTGACCAGTGACCAGTGACCAGTGACCAGTGACCAGTGACCAGCGAAAGTGACCAGGGACCAGTGACCAGTGACCAGTGACCAGTGACCAGTGACCAGTGACCAGTGACCAGTGACCAGTGACCAGTGACCAGTGACCAGTTACAAGTGACCAGTGACCAGCGACCAGTGACCAGTGAAGAGCGACCAGTGACCAGTGACCATTGACCAGTGACCAGTGACCAGTGACCAGTGACCAGCGAAAGTGACCAGGGACCAGTGACCAGTGACCAGTGACCAGTGACCAGTGACCAGTGACCAGTGACCAGTGACCAGTGACCAGTGACCAGTGACCAGTTACAAGTGACCAGTGACCAGCGACCAGTGACCAGTGACGAGCGACCAGTGACCAGTGACCATTGACCAGTGACCAGTGACCAGTGACCAGTGACCAGTGTCCAGTGACCAGTGACCAGTGATAAGTGACCAGTGAATAGTGACCAGTGACCAGTGAACAGCGAAAGTGACCAGCGACCAGTGACCAGTGACCATTGACCAGTGACCAGTGACCAGTGACCAGCGAAAGTGACCAGGGACCAGTGACCAGTGACCAGTGACCAGTGACCAGCGAAAGTGACCAGTGACCAGTGACCAGTGACCAGCGGTAGTGACCAGTGATCAGTGACCAGTGAACAGTGACCAGTGACCAGCGAAATTGACCAGTGACCAGCGAAAGTGACCAGTGACGAGTGACCTGTGACATGTGACCAGTGACCAGCGACCAGTGACCAGTGACCAGTGACCAGAGACCAGTGACCAGTGACCAGTGACCAGTGACCAGTGACCAGTGACAAGTGACCAGTGACCAGCGACCAGTGACCAGTGACCAGTGACCATTGACCAGTGACCAGTGACCAGTGACCAGCGAACGTGACCAGGGACCAGTGACCAGTGACCAGTGACCAGTGACCAGTGACCAGTGACCAGTGACCAGTGACCAGTGACCAGTTACAAGTGACCAGTGACCAGCGACCAGTGACCAGTGACGAGCGACCAGTGACCAGTGACCATTGACCAGTGACCAGTGACCAGTGACCAGCGAAAGTGACCAGGGACCAGTGACAAGTGACCAGTGACCAGTGACCAGTGACCAGTGACCAGTGACAAGTGACCAGTGACCAGCGACCAGTGACCAGTGACCAGTGACCACTGACCAGCGAAAGTGACCAGTGACCAGGGACCAGTGACCAGTGACCAGCGAAATTGACCAGTGACCAGTGACCAGTGACCAGTGACAAGTGACCAGTGACCAGTGACCAGCGAAAGTGACCAGTGAACAGTGACCAGTGAATAGTGTCCAGTGACCAGTGACCAGTGACCAGCGAAAGTGACCAGTGACCAGTCACGAGCGAAATTGACCAGTGACCAGCGAAAGTGACCAGTGACCTGTGACCAGTGACCAGTGACCAGTTACAAGTGACCAGTGACCAGTGACCAGTGACCAGTGTCCAGAGACCAGTGACCAGCGAAAGTGACCAGTGACCAGTGACCAGTGACCAGTGACCAGTGACCAGTGACCAGTGACCAGTGACCAGTGACCAGTGACCAGTGACCAGTGACCAGCGAAAGTGACCAGGGACCTGTGACCAGTGACCAGTGACCAGTGACCAGCGAAAGTGACCAGTGACCAGTGACCAGTGACCAGTGTCCAGTGACCAGTGACCAGTGATAAGTGACCAGTGACCAGTGACCAGTGACCAGTGACCAGTGACCAGCGAAAGTGACCAGTGACCAGTGACCAGTGACCAGTGACCAGTGACCAGTGAACAGTGACCAGTGACTAGTGTCCAGTGACCAGTGACCAGTGACCAGTGACCAGTGACCAGTGACCAGTGACCAGTGACCAGTGACCAGTGACCATTGACCAGTGACCAGTGACCATTGACCAGTGACCAGTGACCAGTGACAAGTGACCAGTGACCAGTGACCAGCGAAAGTGACCAGTGAACAGTGACCAGTGAATAGTGTCCAGTGACCAGTGACCAGTGACCAGCGAAAGTGACCAGTGACCAGTCCCGAGCGAAATTGACCAGTGACCAGCGAAAGTGACCAGTGACCTGTGACCAGTGACCAGTGACCAGTGACCAGTGACCAGCGAAAGTGACCAGGGACCAGTGACCAGTGACCAGTGACCAGTGACCAGTGACCAGTGACCAGCGAAAGTGACCAGGGACCAGTGACCAGTGACCAGTGACCAGTGACCAGTGACCAGTGACCAGTGACCAGTGACCAGTGACCAGTGACCAGTGACCAGTTACAAGTGACCAGTGACCAGCGACCAGTGACCAGTGAAGAGCGACCAGTGACCAGTGACCATTGACCAGTGACCAGTGACCAGTGACCAGCGAATGTGACCAGGGACCAGTGACCAGTGACCAGTGAACTGTGACCAGTGACCAGTGACCAGCGAAAGTGACCAGTGACCAGTCACGAGCGAAATTGACCAGTGACCAGCGAAAGTGACCAGTGACCAGTGACCAGTGACCAGTGACCAGTGACCAGTGACCAGTGACCAGTTACAAGTGACCAGTGACCAGCGACCAGTGACCAGTGAAGAGCGACCAGTGACCAGTGACCATTGACCAGTGACCAGTGACCAGTGACCAGCGAAAGTGACCAGGGACCAGTGACCAGTTACCAGTGAGCTGTGACCAGTGACCAGTGACCAGTGAACTGTGACCAGTGACCAGTGACCAGCGAAAGTGACCAGTGACCAGTCACGAGCGAAATTGACCAGTGACCAGCGAAAGTGACCAGTGACCAGTGACCAGTGACCAGTGTCCAGTGACCAGTGACCAGTGAGCTGTGACCAGTGACCAGTGTCCAGTGAACTGTGACCAGTGACCAGTGACCAGCGAAAGTGACCAGTGACCAGTCACGATCGAAATTGACCAGTGACCAGCGAAAGTGACCAGTGACCAGTGACCAGTGACCAGTGTCCAGTGTCCAGTGACCAGTGACCAGTGACCAGTGACCAGTGACCAGTGACCAGCGAAAGTGACCAGGGACCAGTGACCAGTGACCAGTGACCAGTGACCAGTGACCAGTGACCAGTGAACAGTGACCAGTGACTAGTGTCCAGTGACCAGTGACCAGTGAGCTGTGACCAGTGACCAGTGACCAGTGACCAGTGACCAGTGACCAGTGACCAGTGACCAGTGACCAGTGACCAGCGAAAGTGACCAGTGACCAGTCACGATCGAAATTGTCCAGTGACCAGCGAAAGTGACCAGTGACCAGTGACCAGTGACCAGTGTCCAGTGACCAGTGACCAGTGATAAGTGACCAGTGACCAGTGACCAGTGACCAGTGACCAGTGACCAGTGACCAGTGACCAGCGAAAGTGACCAGGGACCAGTGACCAGTGACCAGTGACCAGTGACCAGTGACCAGTGACCAGTGACCAGTGACCAGTGACCAGTGAACAGTGACCAGTGACTAGTGTCCAGTGACCAGTGACCAGTGAGCTGCGACCAGTGACCAGTGACCAGTGACCAGTGACCAGTGACCAGTGACCAGTGACCAGTGACCAGTGACCAGTGACCAGTGACCATTGACCAGTGACCAGTGACCAGTGACCAGTGACAAGTGACCAGTGACCAGTGACCAGCGAAAGTGACCAGTGAACAGTGACCAGTGAATAGTGTCCAGTGACCAGTGACCAGTGACCAGCGAAAGTGACCAGTGACCAGTCACGAGCGAAATTGACCAGTGACCAGCGAAAGTGACCAGTGACCTGTGACCAGTGACCAGTGACCAGTTACAAGTGACCAGTGACCAGCGACCAGTGACCAGTGACGAGCGACCAGTGACCAGTGACCATTGACCAGTGACCAGTGACCAGTGACCAGCGAAAGTGACCAGGGACCAGTGACCAGTGACCAGTGACCAGTGACCAGTGACCAGTGACCAGCGAAAGTGACCAGGGACCAGTGACCAGTGACCAGTGACCAGTGACCAGTGACCAGTGACCAGTGACCAGTTACAAGTGACAAGTGACCAGCGACCAGTGACCAGTGAAGAGCGACCAGTGACCAGTGACCAGTGACCAGTGACCAGCGAAAGTGACCAGGGACCAGTGACCAGTTACCAGTGAGCTGTGACCAGTGACCAGTGACCAGTGAACTGTGACCAGTGACCAGTGACCAGCGAAAGTGACCAGTGACCAGTCACGAGCGAAATTGACCAGTGACCAGCGAAAGTGACCAGTGACCAGTGACCAGTGACCAGTGTCCAGTGACCAGTGACCAGTGATAAGTGACCATTGACCAGTGACCAGTGACCAGTGTCCAGTGACCAGTGACCAGTGATAAGTGACCATTGACCAGTGACCAGTGACCAGTGACCAGTGACCAGCGACCAGTGACCAGTGACCATTGACCAGTGACCAGTGACCAGTGACCAGCGACCAGTGACCAGCGAAAGTGACCAGGGACCAGTGACCAGTGACCAGTGACCAGTGACCACTGACCATTGACCAGTGACCAGTGACCAGTGACAAGTGACCAGTGACCAGTGACCAGTGACCAGCGACCAGTGACCAGTGACCATTGACCAGTGACCAGTGACCAGCAAAAATGACCAGTGACCAGTGACCAGTGACCAGTGACCAGTGACCAGTGACCAGTGACCAGTGACCAGTGACCAGTGACCAGTGACCAGTGACCAGTGACCAGTGACCAGCGAAAGTGACCAGGGACCTGTGACCAGTGACCAGTGACCAGTGACCAGTGACCAGTGACCAGTGACCAGTGACCAGTGACCAGTGACCAGTGACCAGTGACCAGTGACCAGTGACCAGTGACCAGTGACCAGTGACCAGTGACCAGTTACAAGTGACCAGTGACCAGCGACCAGTGACCAGTGAAGAGCGACCAGTGACCAGTGACCATTGACCAGTGACCAGTGACCAGTGACCAGCGAAAGTGACCAGGGACCAGTGACCAGTTACCAGTGAGCTGTGACCAGTGGCCAGTGACCAGTGAACTGTGACCAGTGACCAGTGACCAGCGAAAGTGACCAGTGACCAGTCACGAGCGAAATTGACCAGTGACCAGCGAAAGTGACCAGTGACCAGTGACCAGTGACCAGTGTCCAGTGACCAGTGACCAGTGATAAGTGACCATTGACCAGTGACCAGTGACCAGTGACCAGTGACCAGCGACCAGTGACCAGTGACCATTGACCAGTGACCAGTGACCAGTGACCAGCGACCAGTGACCAGCGAAAGTGACCAGGGACCAGTGACCAGTGACCAGTGACCAGTGACCACTGACCATTGACCAGTGACCAGTGACCAGTGACAAGTGACCAGTGACCAGTGACCAGTGACCAGCGACCAGTGACCAGTGACCATTGACCAGTGACCAGTGACCAGCAAAAATGACCAGTGACCAGTGACCAGTGACCAGTGACCAGTGACCAGTGACCAGTGACCAGTGACCAGTGACCAGTGACCAGTGACCAGTGACCAGTGACCAGTGACCAGCGAAAGTGACCAGGGACCTGTGACCAGTGACCAGTGACCAGTGACCAGTGACCAGTGACCAGTGACCAGTGACCAGTGACCAGTGACCAGTGACCAGTGACCAGTGACCAGTGACCAGTGACCAGTGACCAGTGACCAGTGACCAGTGACCAGTTACAAGTGACCAGTGACCAGCGACCAGTGACCAGTGAAGAGCGACCAGTGACCAGTGACCATTGACCAGTGACCAGTGACCAGTGACCAGCGAAAGTGACCAGGGACCAGTGACCAGTTACCAGTGAGCTGTGACCAGTGGCCAGTGACCAGTGAACTGTGACCAGTGACCAGTGACCAGCGAAAGTGACCAGTGACCAGTCACGAGCGAAATTGACCAGTGACCAGCGAAAGTGACCAGTGACCAGTGACCAGTGACCAGTGTCCAGTGACCAGTGACCAGTGAGCTGTGACCAGTGACCAGTGACCAGTGAACTGTGACCAGTGACCAGTGACCAGCGAAAGTGACCAGTGACCAGTCACGATCGAAATTGACCAGTGACCAGCGAAAGTGACCAGTGACCAGTGACCAGTGACCAGTGACCAGTGTCCAGTGTCCAGTGACCAGTGACCAGTGACCAGTGACCAGTGACCAGTGACCAGCGAAAGTGACCAGGGACCAGTGACCAGTGACCAGTGACCAGTGACCAGTGACCAGTGACCAGTGACCAGTGAACAGTGACCAGTGACTAGTGTCCAGTGACCAGTGACCAGTGAGCTGTGACCAGTGACCAGTGACCAGTGACCAGTGACCAGTGACCAGTGACCAGTGACCAGTGACCAGCGAAAGTGACCAGTGACCAGTCACGATCGAAATTGACCAGTGACCAGCGAAAGTGACCAGTGACCAGTGACCAGTGACCAGTGTCCAGTGACCAGTGACCAGTGATAAGTGACCAGTGACCAGTGACCAGCGAAAGTGACCAGGGACCAGTGACCAGTTACCAGTGAGCTGTGACCAGTGACCAGTGACCAGTGACCAGTGACCAGTGACCAGTGACCAGTGACCAGTGACCATTGACCAGTGACCAGTGACCAGTGACAAGTGACCAGTGACCAGTGACCAGCGAAAGTGACCAGTGAACAGTGACCAGTGAATAGTGTCCAGTGACCAGTGACCAGTGACCAGCGAAAGTGACCAGTGACCAGTCCCGAGCGAAATTGACCAGTGACCAGCGAAAGTGACCAGTGACCTGTGACCAGTGACCAGTGACCAGTTACAAGTGACCAGTGACCAGCGACCAGTGACCAGTGACGAGCGACCAGTGACCAGTGACCATTGACCAGTGACCAGTGACCAGTGACCAGCGAAAGTGACCAGGGACCAGTGACCAGTGACCAGTGACCAGTGACCAGTGACCAGTGACCAGCGAAAGTGACCAGGGACCAGTGACCAGTGACCAGTGACCAGTGACCAGTGACCAGTGACCAGTGACCAGTGACCAGTGACCAGTGACCAGTGACCAGTGACCAGTGACCAGTTACAAGTGACCAGTGACCAGCGACCAGTGACCAGTGAAGAGCGACCAGTGACCAGTGACCATTGACCAGTGACCAGTGACCAGTGACCAGTGACCAGCGAAAGTGACCAGGGACCAGTGACCAGTGACCAGTGACCAGTGACCAGTGACCAGTGACCAGTGACCAGTGACCAGTGAACAGTGACCAGTGACTAGTGTCCAGTGACCAGTGACCAGTGAGCTGTGACCAGGGACCTGTGACCAGTGACCAGTGACCAGTGACCAGCGAAAGTGACCAGTGACCAGTTACCAGTGACCAGTGTCCAGTGACCAGTGACCAGTGACCAGTGACCAGTGACCAGTGACCAGCGAAAGTGACCAGGGACCAGTGACCAGTGACCAGTGACCAGTGACCAGTGACCAGTGACCAGTGACCAGTGAACAGTGACCAGTGACTAGTGTCCAGTGACCAGTGACCAGTGAGCTGTGACCAGTGACCAGTGACCAGTGACCAGTGACCAGTGACCAGTGACCAGTGACCAGTGACCAGTGACCAGTGACCAGTGACCAGTGACCATTGACCAGTGACCAGTGACCAGTGACCAGTGACAAGTGACCAGTGACCAGTGACCAGCGAAAGTGACCAGTGAACAGTGACCAGTGAATAGTGTCCAGTGACCAGTGACCAGTGACCAGCGAAAGTGACCAGTGACCAGTCCCGAGCGAAATTGACCAGTGACCAGCGAAAGTGACCAGTGACCTGTGGCCAGTGACCAGTGACCAGTGACCAGTGACCAGCGAAAGTGACCAGGGACCAGTGACCAGTGACCAGTGACCAGTGACCAGTGACCAGTGACCAGCGAAAGTGACCAGGGACCAGTGACCAGTGACCAGTGACCAGTGACCAGTGACCAGTGACCAGTGACCAGTGACCAGTGACCAGTGACCAGTGACCAGTGACCAGTTACAAGTGACCAGTGACCAGCGACCAGTGACCAGTGAAGAGCGACCAGTGACCAGTGACCATTGACCAGTGACCAGTGACCAGTGACCAGCGAAAGTGACCAGGGACCAGTGACCAGTTACCAGTGAGCTGTGACCAGTGACCAGTGACCAGTGAACTGTGACCAGTGACCAGTGACCAGCGAAAGTGACCAGTGACCAGTCACGAGCGAAATTGACCAGTGACCAGCGAAAGTGACCAGTGACCAGTGACCAGTGACCAGTGACCAGTGACCAGTTACAAGTGACCAGTGACCAGCGACCAGTGACCAGTGAAGAGCGACCAGTGACCAGTGACCATTGACCAGTGACCAGTGACCAGTGACCAGCGAAAGTGACCAGGGACCAGTGACCAGTTACCAGTGAGCTGTGACCAGTGACCAGTGACCAGTGAACTGTGACCAGTGACCAGTGACCAGCGAAAGTGACCAGTGACCAGTCACGAGCGAAATTGACCAGTGACCAGCGAAAGTGACCAGTGAACAGTGACCAGTGAATAGTGTCCAGTGACCAGTGACCAGTGACCAGCGAAAGTGACCAGTGACCAGTCACGAGCGAAATTGACCAGTGACCAGCGAAAGTGACCAGTGACCTGTGACCAGTGACCAGTGACCAGTTACAAGTGACCAGTGACCAGCGACCAGTGACCAGTGACGAGCGACCAGTGACCAGTGACCATTGACCAGTGACCAGTGACCAGTGACCAGCGAAAGTGACCAGGGACCAGTGACCAGTGACCAGTGACCAGTGACCAGTGACCAGTGACCAGCGAAAGTGACCAGGGACCAGTGACCAGTGACCAGTGACCAGTGACCAGTGACCAGTGACCAGTGACCAGTTACAAGTGACCAGTGACCAGCGACCAGTGACCAGTGAAGAGCGACCAGTGACCAGTGACCAGTGACCAGTGACCAGCGAAAGTGACCAGGGACCAGTGACCAGTTACCAGTGAGCTGTGACCAGTGACCAGTGACCAGTGAACTGTGACCAGTGACCAGTGACCAGCGAAAGTGACCAGTGACCAGTCACGAGCGAAATTGACCAGTGACCAGCGAAAGTGACCAGTGACCAGTGACCAGTGACCAGTGTCCAGTGACCAGTGACCAGTGATAAGTGACCAGTGACCAGTGACCAGTGACCAGTGACCAGTGACCAGTGACCAGTGACCAGTGACCAGTGACCAGTGACCAGTGACCAGTGACCAGTGACCAGTGACCAGTGACCAGTTACAAGTGACCAGTGACCAGCGACCAGTGACCAGTGAAGAGCGACCAGTGACCAGTGACCATTGACCAGTGACCAGTGACCAGTGACCAGCGAAAGTGACCAGGGACCAGTGACCAGTTACCAGTGAGCTGTGACCAGTGGCCAGTGACCAGTGAACTGTGACCAGTGACCAGTGACCAGCGAAAGTGACCAGTGACCAGTCACGAGCGAAATTGACCAGTGACCAGCGAAAGTGACCAGTGACCAGTGACCAGTGACCAGTGACCAGTGTCCAGTGTCCAGTGACCAGTGACCAGTGACCAGTGACCAGTGACCAGTGACCAGCGAAAGTGACCAGGGACCAGTGACCAGTGACCAGTGACCAGTGACCAGTGACCAGTGACCAGTGACCAGTGAACAGTGACCAGTGACTAGTGTCCAGTGACCAGTGACCAGTGAGCTGTGACCAGTGACCAGTGACCAGTGACCAGTGACCAGTGACCAGTGACCAGTGACCAGTGACCAGCGAAAGTGACCAGTGACCAGTGACCAGTGTCCAGTGACCAGTGACCAGTGATAAGTGACCAGTGACCAGTGACCAGTGACCAGCGAAAGTGACCAGGGACCAGTGACCAGTTACCAGTGAGCTGTGACCAGTGACCAGTGACCAGTGACCAGTGACCAGTGACCAGTGACCAGTGACCAGTGACCATTGACCAGTGACCAGTGACCAGTGACAAGTGACCAGTGACCAGTGACCAGCGAAAGTGACCAGTGAACAGTGACCAGTGAATAGTGTCCAGTGACCAGTGACCAGTGACCAGCGAAAGTGACCAGTGACCAGTCCCGAGCGAAATTAACCAGTGACCAGCGAAAGTGACCAGTGACCTGTGACCAGTGACCAGTGACCAGTTACAAGTGACCAGTGACCAGCGACCAGTGACCAGTGACGAGCGACCAGTGACCAGTGACCATTGACCAGTGACCAGTGACCAGTGACCAGCGAAAGTGACCAGGGACCAGTGACCAGTGACCAGTGACCAGTGACCAGTGACCAGTGACCAGCGAAAGTGACCAGGGACCAGTGACCAGTGACCAGTGACCAGTGACCAGTGACCAGTGACCAGTGACCAGTGACCAGTGACCAGTGACCAGTGACCAGTTACAAGTGACCAGTGACCAGCGACCAGTAACCAGTGAAGAGCGACCAGTGACCAGTGACCATTGACCAGTGACCAGTGACCAGTGACCAGTGACCAGTGACCAGTGACCAGCGAAAGTGACCAGGGACCAGTGACCAGTGACCAGTGACCAGTGACCAGTGACCAGTGACCAGTGACCAGTGAACAGTGACCAGTGACTAGTGTCCAGTGACCAGTGACCAGTGAGCTGTGACCAGTGACCAGTGACCAGTGACCAGTGACCAGTGACCAGTGACCAGTGACCAGTGACGAATGACCAGTGACCAGCGAAAGTGACCAGTGACCAGTCACGATCGAAATTGTCCAGTGACCAGCGAAAGTGACCAGTGACCAGTGACCAGTGACCAGTGTCCAGTGACCAGTGACCAGTGATAAGTGACCAGTGACCAGTGACCAGTGACCAGTGACCAGTGACCAGTGACCAGTGACCAGCGAAAGTGACCAGGGACCAGTGACCAGTGACCAGTGAGCTGTGACCAGTGACCAGTGACCAGTGAACTGTGACCAGTGACCAGTGACCAGCGAAAGTGACCAGTGACCAGTCACGATCGAAATTGACCAGTGACCAGCGAAAGTGACCAGTGACCAGTGACCAGTGACCAGTGTCCAGTGTCCAGTGACCAGTGACCAGTGACCAGTGACCAGTGACCAGTGACCAGCGAAAGTGACCAGGGACCAGTGACCAGTGACCAGTGACCAGTGACCAGTGACCAGTGACCAGTGACCAGTGAACAGTGACCAGTGACTAGTGTCCAGTGACCAGTGACCAGTGAGCTGTGACCAGTGACCAGTGACCAGTGACCAGTGACCAGTGACCAGTGACCAGTGACCAGTGACGAATGACCAGTGACCAGCGAAAGTGACCAGTGACCAGTCACGATCGAAATTGTCCAGTGTCCAGCGAAAGTGACCAGTGACCAGTGACCAGTGACCAGTGTCCAGTGACCAGTGACCAGTGATAAGTGACCAGTGACCAGTGACCAGTGACCAGTGACCAGTGACCAGTGACCAGTGACCAGCGAAAGTGACCAGGGACCAGTGACCAGTGACCAGTGACCAGTGACCAGTGACCAGTGACCAGTGACCAGTGAACAGTGACCAGTGACTAGTGTCCAGTGACCAGTGACCAGTGAGCTGTGACCAGTGACCAGTGACCAGTGACCAGTGACCAGTGACCAGTGACCAGTGACCAGTGACCAGTGACCAGTGACCAGTGACCATTGACCAGTGACCAGTGACCAGTGACCAGTGACAAGTGACCAGTGACCAGTGACCAGCGAAAGTGACCAGTGAACAGTGACCAGTGAATAGTGTCCAGTGACCAGTGACCAGTGACCAGCGAAAGTGACCAGTGACCAGTCACGAGCGAAATTGACCAGTGACCAGCGAAAGTGACCAGTGACCTGTGACCAGTGACCAGTGACCAGTTACAAGTGACCAGTGACCAGCGACCAGTGACCAGTGACGAGCGACCAGTGACCAGTGACCATTGACCAGTGACCAGTGACCAGTGACCAGCGAAAGTGACCAGGGACCAGTGACCAGTGACCAGTGTCCAGTGACCAGTGACCAGTGACCAGCGAAAGTGACCAGGGACCAGTGACCAGTGACCAGTGACCAGTGACCAGTGACCAGTGACCAGTGACCAGTTACAAGTGACCAGTGACCAGTGAACAGTGACCAGTGACTAGTGTCCAGTGACCAGTGACCAGTGAGCTGTGACCAGTGACCAGTGACCAGTGACCAGTGACCAGTGACCAGTGACCAGTGACCAGTGACCAGTGACCAGTGACCAGTGACCAGTGACCATTGACCAGTGACCAGTGACCAGTGACAAGTGACCAGTGACCAGTGACCAGCGAAAGTGACCAGTGAACAGTGACCAGTGAATAGTGTCCAGTGACCAGTGACCAGTGACCAGCGAAAGTGACCAGTGACCAGTCCCGAGCGAAATTGACCAGTGACCAGCGAAAGTGACCAGTGACCTGTGACCAGTGACCAGTGACCAGTGACCAGTGACCAGCGAAAGTGACCAGGGACCAGTGACCAGTGACCAGTGACCAGTGACCAGTGACCAGTGACCAGCGAAAGTGACCAGGGACCAGTGACCAGTGACCAGTGACCAGTGACCAGTGACCAGTGACCAGTGACCAGTGACCAGTGACCAGTGACCAGTTACAAGTGACCAGTGACCAGCGACCAGTGACCAGTGAAGAGCGACCAGTGACCAGTGACCATTGACCAGTGACCAGTGACCAGTGACCAGCGAAAGTGACCAGGGACCAGTGACCAGTTACCAGTGAGCTGTGACCAGTGACCAGTGACCAGTGAACTGTGACCAGTGACCAGTGACCAGCGAAAGTGACCAGTGACCAGTCACGAGCGAAATTGACCAGTGACCAGCGAAAGTGACCAGTGACCAGTGACCAGTGACCAGTTACAAGTGACCAGTGACCAGCGACCAGTGACCAGTGAAGAGCGACCAGTGACCAGTGACCATTGACCATTGACCAGTGACCAGTGACCAGTGACCAGCGAAAGTGACCAGGGACCAGTGACCAGTTACCAGTGAGCTGTGACCAGTGACCAGTGACCAGTGAACTGTGACCAGTGACCAGTGACCAGCGAAAGTGACCAGTGACCAGTCACGAGCGAAATTGACCAGTGACCAGCGAAAGTGACCAGTGAACAGTGACCAGTGAATAGTGTCCAGTGACCAGTGACCAGTGACCAGCGAAAGTGACCAGTGACCAGTCACGAGCGAAATTGACCAGTGACCAGCGAAAGTGACCAGTGACCTGTGACCAGTGACCAGTGACCAGTTACAAGTGACCAGTGACCAGCGACCAGTGACCAGTGACGAGCGACCAGTGACCAGTGACCATTGACCAGTGACCAGTGACCAGTGACCAGCGAAAGTGACCAGGGACCAGTGACCAGTGACCAGTGACCAGTGACCAGTGACCAGTGACCAGCGAAAGTGACCAGGGACCAGTGACCAGTGACCAGTGACCAGTGACCAGTGACCAGTGACCAGTGACCAGTTACAAGTGACCAGTGACCAGCGACCAGTGACCAGTGAAGAGCGACCAGTGACCAGTGACCAGTGACCAGTGACCAGCGAAAGTGACCAGGGACCAGTGACCAGTTACCAGTGAGCTGTGACCAGTGACCAGTGACCAGTGAACTGTGACCAGTGACCAGTGACCAGCGAAAGTGACCAGTGACCAGTCACGAGCGAAATTGACCAGTGACCAGCGAAAGTGACCAGTGACCAGTGACCAGTGACCAGTGTCCAGTGACCAGTGACCAGTGATAAGTGACCAGTGACCAGTGACCAGTGACCAGTGACCAGTGACCAGTGACCAGTGACCAGCAAAAATGACCAGTGACCAGTGACCAGTGACCAGTGACCAGTGACCAGTGACCAGCGAAAGTGACAAGAGACCAGTGACCATTGACCAGTGACCAGTGACCAGTGACCAGTGACCAGCGACCAGTGACCAGTGACCATTGACCAGTGACCAGTGACCAGTGACCAGCGACCAGTGACCAGCGAAAGTGACCAGGGACCAGTGACCAGTGACCAGTGACCAGTGACCACTGACCATTGACCAGTGACCAGTGACCAGTGACCAGTGACCAGTGACCAGTGACCAGTGACCAGCGACCAGTGACCAGTGACCATTGACCAGTGACCAGTGACCAGCAAAAATGACCAGTGACCAGTGACCAGTGACCAGTGACCAGTGACCAGTGACCAGTGACCAGTGACCAGTGACCAGTGACCAGCGAAAGTGACCAGGGACCTGTGACCAGTGACCAGTGACCAGTGACCAGTGACCAGTGACCAGTGACCAGTGACCAGTGACCAGTGACCAGTGACCAGTGACCAGTGACCAGTGACCAGTTACAAGTGACCAGTGACCAGCGACCAGTGACCAGTGAAGAGCGACCAGTGACCAGTGACCATTGACCAGTGACCAGTGACCAGTGACCAGCGAAAGTGACCAGGGACCAGTGACCAGTTACCAGTGAGCTGTGACCAGTGGCCAGTGACCAGTGAACTGTGACCAGTGACCAGTGACCAGCGAAAGTGACCAGTGACCAGTCACGAGCGAAATTGACCAGTGACCAGCGAAAGTGACCAGTGACCAGTGACCAGTGACCAGTGTCCAGTGACCAGTGACCAGTGAGCTGTGACCAGTGACCAGTGACCAGTGAACTGTGACCAGTGACCAGTGACCAGCGAAAGTGACCAGTGACCAGTCACGATCGAAATTGACCAGTGACCAGCGAAAGTGACCAGTGACCAGTGACCAGTGACCAGTGACCAGTGTCCAGTGTCCAGTGACCAGTGACCAGTGACCAGTGACCAGTGACCAGTGACCAGCGAAAGTGACCAGGGACCAGTGACCAGTGACCAGTGACCAGTGACCAGTGACCAGTGACCAGTGACCAGTGAACAGTGACCAGTGACTAGTGTCCAGTGACCAGTGACCAGTGAGCTGTGACCAGTGACCAGTGACCAGTGACCAGTGACCAGTGACCAGTGACCAGTGACCAGTGACCAGCGAAAGTGACCAGTGACCAGTCACGATCGAAATTGACCAGTGACCAGCGAAAGTGACCAGTGACCAGTGACCAGTGACCAGTGTCCAGTGACCAGTGACCAGTGATAAGTGACCAGTGACCAGTGACCAGCGAAAGTGACCAGGGACCAGTGACCAGTTACCAGTGAGCTGTGACCAGTGACCAGTGACCAGTGACCAGTGACCAGTGACCAGTGACCAGTGACCAGTGACCATTGACCAGTGACCAGTGACCAGTGACAAGTGACCAGTGACCAGTGACCAGCGAAAGTGACCAGTGAACAGTGACCAGTGAATAGTGTCCAGTGACCAGTGACCAGTGACCAGCGAAAGTGACCAGTGACCAGTCCCGAGCGAAATTGACCAGTGACCAGCGAAAGTGACCAGTGACCTGTGACCAGTGACCAGTGACCAGTTACAAGTGACCAGTGACCAGCGACCAGTGACCAGTGACGAGCGACCAGTGACCAGTGACCATTGACCAGTGACCAGTGACCAGTGACCAGCGAAAGTGACCAGGGACCAGTGACCAGTGACCAGTGACCAGTGACCAGTGACCAGTGACCAGTGACCAGTGACCAGTGACCAGTTACAAGTGACCAGTGACCAGCGACCAGTAACCAGTGAAGAGCGACCAGTGACCAGTGACCATTGACCAGTGACCAGTGACCAGCGAAAGTGACCAGGGACCAGTGACCAGTGACCAGTGACCAGTGACCAGTGACCAGTGACCAGTGACCAGTGAACAGTGAACAGTGACCAGTGACTAGTGTCCAGTGACCAGTGACCAGTGAGCTGTGACCAGTGACCAGTGACCAGTGACCAGTGACCAGTGACCAGTGACCAGTGACCAGTGACGAATGACCAGTGACCAGCGAAAGTGACCAGTGACCAGTCACGATCGAAATTGTCCAGTGACCAGCGAAAGTGACCAGTGACCAGTGACCAGTGACCAGTGTCCAGTGACCAGTGACCAGTGATAAGTGACCAGTGACCAGTGACCAGTGACCAGTGACCAGTGACCAGTGACCAGTGACCAGCGAAAGTGACCAGGGACCAGTGACCAGTGACCAGTGAGCTGTGACCAGTGACCAGTGACCAGTGAACTGTGACCAGTGACCAGTGACCAGCGAAAGTGACCAGTGACCAGTCACGATCGAAATTGACCAGTGACCAGCGAAAGTGACCAGTGACCAGTGACCAGTGACCAGTGTCCAGTGTCCAGTGACCAGTGACCAGTGACCAGTGACCAGTGACCAGTGACCAGCGAAAGTGACCAGGGACCAGTGACCAGTGACCAGTGACCAGTGACCAGTGACCAGTGACCAGTGACCAGTGAACAGTGACCAGTGACTAGTGTCCAGTGACCAGTGACCAGTGAGCTGTGACCAGTGACCAGTGACCAGTGACCAGTGACCAGTGACCAGTGACCAGTGACCAGTGACGAATGACCAGTGACCAGCGAAAGTGACCAGTGACCAGTCACGATCGAAATTGTCCAGTGTCCAGCGAAAGTGACCAGTGACCAGTGACCAGTGACCAGTGTCCAGTGACCAGTGACCAGTGATAAGTGACCAGTGACCAGTGACCAGTGACCAGTGACCAGTGACCAGTGACCAGTGACCAGCGAAAGTGACCAGGGACCAGTGACCAGTGACCAGTGACCAGTGACCAGTGACCAGTGACCAGTGACCAGTGAACAGTGACCAGTGACTAGTGTCCAGTGACCAGTGACCAGTGAGCTGTGACCAGTGACCAGTGACCAGTGACCAGTGACCAGTGACCAGTGACCAGTGACCAGTGACCAGTGACCAGTGACCAGTGACCAGTGACCATTGACCAGTGACCAGTGACCAGTGACCAGTGACAAGTGACCAGTGACCAGTGACCAGCGAAAGTGACCAGTGAACAGTGACCAGTGAATAGTGTCCAGTGACCAGTGACCAGTGACCAGCGAAAGTGACCAGTGACCAGTCACGAGCGAAATTGACCAGTGACCAGCGAAAGTGACCAGTGACCTGTGACCAGTGACCAGTGACCAGTTACAAGTGACCAGTGACCAGCGACCAGTGACCAGTGACGAGCGACCAGTGACCAGTGACCATTGACCAGTGACCAGTGACCAGTGACCAGCGAAAGTGACCAGGGACCAGTGACCAGTGACCAGTGACCAGTGACCAGTGACCAGTGACCAGCGAAAGTGACCAGGGACCAGTGACCAGTGACCAGTGACCAGTGACCAGTGACCAGTGACCAGTGACCAGTTACAAGTGACCAGTGACCAGCGACCAGTGACCAGTGAAGAGCGACCAGTGACCAGTGACCAGTGACCAGTGACCAGCGAAAGTGACCAGGGACCAGTGACCAGTTACCAGTGAGCTGTGACCAGTGACCAGTGACCAGTGAACTGTGACCAGTGACCAGTGACCAGCGAAAGTGACCAGTGACCAGTCACGAGCGAAATTGACCAGTGACCAGCGAAAGTGACCAGTGACCAGTGACCAGTGACCAGTGTCCAGTGACCAGTGACCAGTGATAAGTGACCAGTGACCAGTGACCAGTGACCAGTGACCAGTGACCAGTGACCAGTGACCAGTGACCAGCGACCAGTGACCAGTGACCATTGACCAGTGACCAGTGACCAGTGACCAGGGAAAGTGACCAGAGACCAGTGACCAGTGACCAGTGACGAGTGACCAGTGACCAGTGACCAGTGACCAGTTACAAGTGACCAGTGACCAGTTACAAGTGACCAGTGACCAGCGACCAGTGACCAGTGACGAGCGACCAGTGACCATTGACCAGTGACCAGTGACCAGCAAAAATGACCAGTGACCAGTGACCAGTGACCAGTGACCAGTGACCAGTGACCAGTGACCAGCAAAAATGACCAGTGACCAGTGACCAGTGACCAGTGACCAGTGACCAGTGACCAGTGACCAGTGACCAGCGAAAGTGACAAGAGACCAGTGACCATTGACCAGTGACCAGTGACCAGTGACCAGTGACCAGCGACCAGTGACCAGTGACCATTGACCAGTGACCAGTGACCAGTGACCAGCGACCAGTGACCAGCGAAAGTGACCAGGAACCAGTGACCAGTGACCAGTGACCAGTGACCACTGACCATTGACCAGTGACCAGTGACCAGTGACCAGTGACCAGTGACCAGTGACCAGTGACCAGCGACCAGTGACCAGTGACCATTGACCAGTGACCAGTGACCAGCAAAAATGACCAGTGACCAGTGACCAGTGACCAGTGACCAGTGACCAGTGACCAGTGACCAGTGACCAGTGACCAGTGACCAGTGACCAGCGAAAGTGACCAGGGACCTGTGACCAGTGACCAGTGACCAGTGACCAGTGACCAGTGACCAGTGACCAGTGACCAGTGACCAGTGACCAGTGACCAGTGACCAGTGACCAGTGACCAGTTACAAGTGACCAGTGACCAGCGACCAGTGACCAGTGAAGAGCGACCAGTGACCAGTGACCATTGACCAGTGACCAGTGACCAGTGACCAGCGAAAGTGACCAGGGACCAGTGACCAGTTACCAGTGAGCTGTGACCAGTGGCCAGTGACCAGTGAACTGTGACCAGTGACCAGTGACCAGCGAAAGTGACCAGTGACCAGTCACGAGCGAAATTGACCAGTGACCAGCGAAAGTGACCAGTGACCAGTGACCAGTGACCAGTGTCAAGTGACCAGTGACCAGTGAGCTGTGACCAGTGACCAGTGACCAGTGAACTGTGACCAGTGACCAGTGACCAGCGAAAGTGACCAGTGACCAGTCACGATCGAAATTGACCAGTGACCAGCGAAAGTGACCAGTGACCAGTGACCAGTGACCAGTGTCCAGTGTCCAGTGACCAGTGACCAGTGACCAGTGACCAGTGACCAGTGACCAGCGAAAGTGACCAGGGACCAGTGACCAGTGACCAGTGACCAGTGACCAGTGACCAGTGACCAGTGACCAGTGAACAGTGACCAGTGACTAGTGTCCAGTGACCAGTGACCAGTGAGCTGTGACCAGTGACCAGTGACCAGTGACCAGTGACCAGTGACCAGTGACCAGTGACCAGTGACCAGTGACCAGCGAAAGTGACCAGTGACCAGTCACGATCGAAATTGACCAGTGACCAGCGAAAGTGACCAGTGACCAGTGACCAGTGACCAGTGTCCAGTGACCAGTGACCAGTGATAAGTGACCAGTGACCAGTGACCAGTGACCAGTGACCAGTGACCAGCGAAAGTGACCAGGGACCAGTGACCAGTGACCAGTGATCAGTGACCAGTGACCAGTGACCAGTGACCAGTGAACAGTGACCAGTGACTAGTGTCCAGTGACCAGTGACCAGTGAGCTGTGACCAGTGACCAGTGACCAGTGACCAGTGACCAGTGACCAGCGAAAGTGACCAGGGACCAGTGACCAGTGACCAGTGATCAGTGACCAGTGACCAGTGACCAGTGACCAGTGAACAGTGACCAGTGACTAGTGTCCAGTGACCAGTGACCAGTGAGCTGTGACCAGTGACCAGTGACCAGTGACCAGTGACCAGTGACCAGTGACCAGTGACCAGTGACCAGTTACAAGTGACCAGTGACCAGCGACCAGTGACCAGTGACAAGCGACCAGTGACCAGTGACCATTGACCAGTGACCAGTGACCAGTGACCAGCGAAAGTGACCAGGGACCAGTGACCAGTGACCAGTGACCAGTGACCAGTGACCAGCGAAAGTGACCAGGGACCAGTGACCAGTGACCAGTGACCAGTGACCAGTGACCAGTGACCAGTGACCAGTGACCAGTGACCAGTGACCAGTGACCAGTGACCAGTGACCAGTTACAAGTGACCAGTGACCAGCGACCAGTGACCAGTGAAGAGCGACCAGTGACCAGTGACCATTGACCAGTGACCAGTGACCAGTGACCAGCGAAAGTGACCAGGGACCAGTGACCAGTTACCAGTGACCAGTGACCAGTGACCAGTGACCAGTGACCAGTGACCAGTGACCAGTGACCAGTGACCAGTGACCAGTGACCATTGACCAGTGACCAGTGACCAGTGACCAGTGACAAGTGACCAGTGACCAGTGACCAGCGAAAGTGACCAGTGAACAGTGACCAGTGAATAGTGTCCAGTGACCAGTGACCAGCGAAAGTGACCAGTGACCAGTCACGAGCGAAATTGACCAGTGACCAGCGAAAGTGACCAGTGACCTGTGACCAGTGACCAGTGACCAGTTACAAGTGACCAGTGACCAGCGACCAGTGACCAGTGACGAGCGACCAGTGACCAGTGACCATTGACCAGTGACCAGTGACCAGTGACCAGCGAAAGTGACCAGGGACCAGTGACCAGTGACCAGTGACCAGTGACCAGTGACAAGTGACCAGCGAAAGTGACCAGGGACCAGTGACCAGTGACCAGTGACCAGTGACCAGTGACCAGTGACCAGTGACCAGTGACCAGTGACCAGTTACAAGTGACCAGTGACCAGCGACCAGTGACCAGTGAAGAGCGACCAGTGACCAGTGACCAGTGACCAGTGACCAGCGAAAGTGACCAGGGACCAGTGACCAGTTACCAGTGAGCTGTGACCAGTGACCAGTGACCAGTGAACTGTGACCAGTGACCAGTGACCAGCGAAAGTGACCAGTGACCAGTCACGAGCGAAATTGACCAGTGACCAGCGAAAGTGACCAGTGACCAGTGACCAGTGACCAGTGTCCAGTGACCAGTGACCAGTGATAAGTGACCAGTGACAAGTGACCAGTGACCAGTGACCAGTGACCAGTGACCAGTGACCAGCGACCAGTGACCAGTGACCATTGACCAGTGACCAGTGACCAGTGACCAGGGAAAGTGACCAGAGACCAGTGACCAGTGACCAGTGACCAGGGAAAGTGACCAGAGACCAGTGACCAGTGACCAGTGACGAGTGACCAGTGACCAGTGACCAGTGAACAGTTACAAGTGACCAGTGACCAGTTACAAGTGACCAGTGACCAGCGACCAGTGACCAGTGACGAGCGACCAGTGACCATTGACCAGTGACCAGTGACCAGCAAAAATGACCAGTGACCAGTGACCAGTGACCAGTGGCCAGTGACCAGTGACCAGCAAAAATGACCAGTGACCAGTGACCAGTGACCAGTGACCAGTGACCAGTGACCAGTGACCAGCGAAAGTGACAAGAGACCAGTGACCATTGACCAGTGACCAGTGACCAGTGACCAGTGACCAGTGACCAGCGACCAGTGACCAGTGACCATTGACCAGTGACCAGTGACCAGTGACCAGCGACCAGTGACCAGCGAAAGTGACCAGGGACCAGTGACCAGTGACCAGTGACCAGTGACCACTGACCATTGACCAGTGACCAGTGACCAGTGACCAGTGACCAGTGACCAGTGACCAGCGACCAGCGACCAGTGACCAGTGACCATTGACCAGTGACCAGTGACCAGCAAAAATGACCAGTGACCAGTGACCAGTGACCAGTGACCAGTGACCAGTGACCAGTGACCAGTGACCAGTGACCAGTGACCAGTGACCAGTGACCAGTGACCAGTGTCCAGTGACCAGTGACCAGTGATAAGTGACCAGTGACCAGTGACCAGTGACCAGTGACCAGTGACCAGTGACCAGTGACCAGCGACCAGTGACCAGTGACCATTGACCAGTGACCAGTGACCAGTGGCCAGGGAAAGTGACCAGAGACCAGTGACCAGTGACCAGTGACGAGTGACCAGTGACCAGTGACCAGTGACCAGTTACAAGTGACCAGTGACCAGTGACCAGTTACAAGTGACCAGTGACCAGCGACCAGTGACCAGTGACGAGCGACCAGTGACCAGTGACCAGCAAAAATGACCAGTGACCAGTGACCAGTGACCAGTGACCAGTGGCCAGTGACCAGTGACCAGCAAAAATGACCAGTGACCAGTGACCAGTGACCAGTGACCAGTGACCAGTGACCAGTGACCAGCGAAAGTGACAAGAGACCAGTGACCATTGACCAGTGACCAGTGACCAGTGACCAGTGACCAGCGACCAGTGACCAGTGACCATTGACCAGTGACCAGTGACCAGTGACCAGCGACCAGTGACCAGCGAAAGTGACCAGTGACCAGTGACCAGTGACCAGTGACCAGTGACCACTGACCATTGAGCAGTGACCAGTGACCAGTGACCAGTGACCAGTGACCAGCGACCAGTGACCAGTGACCATTGACCAGTGACCAGTGACCAGCAAAAATGACCAGTGACCAGTGACCAGTGACCAGTGACCAGTGACCAGTGACCAGTGACCAGTGACCAGTGACCAGTGACCAGTGACCAGTGACCAGTGACCAGTGACCAGCGAAAGTGACCAGGGACCTGTGACCAGTGACCAGTGACCAGTGACCAGTGACCAGTGACCAGTGACCAGTGACCAGTGACCAGTGACCAGTGACCAGTGACCAGTGACCAGTGACCTGTGACCAGTGACCAGTGACCAGTGACCAGTGACCAGTGACCAGTGACCAGTGACCAGTGACCAGTTACAAGTGACCAGTGACCAGCGACCAGTGACCAGTGACGAGCGACCAGTGACCAGTGACCATTGACCAGTGACCAGTGACCAGTGACCAGCGAAAGTGACCAGGGACCAGTGACCAGTGACCAGTGACCAGTGACCAGCGAAAGTGACCAGTGAGCAGTGACCAGTGACCAGTGACCAGCGGTAGTGACCAGTGATCAGTGACCAGTGAACAGTGACCAGTGACCAGCGAAATTGACCAGTGACCAGCGAAAGTGACCAGTGACGAGTGACCTGTGACAAGTGACCAGTGACCAGCGACCAGTGACCAGTGACCAGTGACCAGCGACCAGTGACCAGTGACCAGCGAAAGTGACCAGGGACCAGTGACCAGTGACCAGTGACAAGTGACCAGTGACCAGTGACCAGCGAAAGTGACCAGTGAACAGTGACCAGTGAATAGTGTCCAGTGACCAGTGACCAGTGACCAGCGAAAGTGACCAGTGACCAGTCCCGAGCGAAATTGACCAGTGACCAGCGAAAGTGACCAGTGACCTGTGACCAGTGACCAGTGACCAGTTACAAGTGACCAGTGACCAGCGACCAGTGACCAGTGACGAGCGACCAGTGACCAGTGACCATTGACCAGTGACCAGTGACCAGTGACCAGCGAAAGTGACCAGGGCCCAGTGACCAGTGACCAGTGACCAGTGACCAGTGACCAGTGACCAGCGAAAGTGACCAGGGAGCAGTGACCAGTGACCAGTGACCAGTGACCAGTGACCAGTGACCAGTGACCAGTGACCAGCGAAAGTGACCAGTGACCAGTCACGATCGAAATTGACCAGTGACCAGCGAAAGTGACCACTGACCAGTGACCAGTGACCAGTGTCCAGTGACCAGTGACCAGTGATAAGTGACCAGTGACCAGTGACCAGTGACCAGTGACCAGTGACCAGCGAAAGTGACCAGGGACCAGTGACCAGTGACCAGTGACCAGTGACCAGTGACCAGTGAACAGTGACCAGTGACTAGTGTCCAGTGACCAGTGACCAGTGAGCTGTGACCAGTGACCAGTGACCAGTGACCAGTGACCAGTGACCAGTGACCAGTGACCAGTGACCAGTGACCAGTGACCATTGACCAGTGACCAGTGACCAGTGACCAGCGAAAGTGACCAGTGAACAGTGACCAGTGAATAGTGTCCAGTGACCAGTGACCAGTGACCAGCGAAAGTGACCAGTGACCAGTCCCGAGCGAAATTGACCAGTGACCAGCGAAAGTGACCAGTGACCTGTGACCAGCGAAAGTGACCAGGGACCAGTGACCAGTGACCAGTGACCAGTGACCAGCGAAAGTGACCAGTGAGCAGTGACCAGTGACCAGTGACCAGCGGTAGTGACCAGTGATCAGTGACCAGTGAACAGTGACCAGTGACCAGCGAAATTGACCAGTGACCAGCGAAAGTGACCAGTGACGAGTGACCTGTGACAAGTGACCAGTGACCAGCGACCAGTGACCAGTGACCAGTGACCAGCGACCAGTGACCAGTGACCAGCGAAAGTGACCAGGGACCAGTGACCAGTGACCATTGACCAGTGACCAGTGACCAGTGACAAGTGACCAGTGACCAGTGACCAGCGAAAGTGACCAGTGAACAGTGACCAGTGAATAGTGTCCAGTGACGAGTGACCAGTGACCAGCGAAAGTGACCAGTGACCAGTCCCGAGCGAAATTGACCAGTGACCAGCGAAAGTGACCAGTGACCTGTGACCAGTGACCAGTGACCAGTTACAAGTGACCAGTGACCAGCGACCAGTGACCAGTGACGAGCGACCAGTGACCAGTGACCATTGACCAGTGACCAGTGACCAGTGACCAGCGAAAGTGACCAGGGACCAGTGACCAGTGACCAGTGACCAGTGACCAGTGACCAGTGACCAGCGAAAGTGACCAGGGACCAGTGACCAGTGACCAGTGACCAGTGACCAGTGACCAGCGAAAGTGACCAGTGACCAGTCACGATCGAAATTGACCAGTGACCAGCGAAAGTGACCACTGACCAGTGACCAGTGACCAGTGTCCAGTGACCAGTGACCAGTGATAAGTGACCAGTGACCAGTGACCAGTGACCAGTGACCAGCGAAAGTGACCAGGGACCAGTGACCAGTGACCAGTGACCAGTGACCAGTGACCAGTGACCAGTGACCAGTGAACAGTGACCAGTGACTAGTGTCCAGTGACCAGTGACCAGTGAGCTGTGACCAGTGACCAGTGACCAGTGACCAGTGACCAGTGACCAGTGACCAGTGACCAGTGACCAGTGACCAGTGACCAGTGACCATTGACCAGTGACCAGTGACCAGTGACAAGTGACCAGTGACCAGTGACCAGCGAAAGTGACCAGTGAACAGTGACCAGTGTATAGTGTCCAGTGACCAGTGACCAGTGACCAGTCCCGAGCGAAATTGACCAGTGACCAGCGAAAGTGACCAGTGACCTGTGACCAGTGACCAGTGACCAGTTACAAGTGACCAGTGACCAGCGACCAGTGACCAGTGACGAGCGACCAGTGACCAGTGACCATTGACCAGTGACCAGTGACCAGTGACCAGCGAAAGTGACCAGGGACCAGTGACCAGTGACCAGTGATCAGTGACCAGTGACCAGTGACCAGTGACCAGTGAACAGTGACCAGTGACTAGTGTCCAGTGACCAGTGACCAGTGAGCTGTGACCAGTGACCAGTGACCAGTGACCAGTGACCAGTGACCAGTGACCAGTGACCAGTGACCAGTTACAAGTGACCAGTGACCAGCGACCAGTGACCAGTGACGAGCGACCAGTGACCAGTGACCATTGACCAGTGACCAGTGACCAGTGACCAGCGAAAGTGACCAGGGACCAGTGACCAGTGACCAGTGACCAGTGACCAGTGACCAGCGAAAGTGACCAGGGACCAGTGACCAGTGACCAGTGACCAGTGACCAGTGACCAGCGACCAGTGACCAGTGACCATTGACCAGTGACCAGTGACCAGTGACCAGCGACCAGTGACCAGCGAAAGTGACCAGGGACCAGTGACCAGTGACCAGTGACCAGTGACCACTGACCATTGACCAGTGACCAGTGACCAGTGACCAGTGACCAGTGACCAGTGACCAGTGACCAGCGACCAGTGACCAGTGACCATTGACCAGTGACCAGTGACCAGCAAAAATGACCAGTGACCAGTGACCAGTGACCAGTGACCAGTGACCAGTGACCAGTGACCAGTGACCAGTGACCAGTGACCAGTGACCAGTGACCAGCGAAAGTGACCAGGGACCTGTGACCAGTGACCAGTGACCAGTGACCAGTGACCAGTGACCAGTGACCAGTGACCAGTGACCAGTGACCAGTGACCAGTGACCAGTGACCAGTGACCAGTGACCAGTTACAAGTGACCAGTGACCAGCGACCAGTGACCAGTGAAGAGCGACCAGTGACCAGTGACCATTGACCAGTGACCAGTGACCAGTGACCAGCGAAAGTGACCAGGGACCAGTGACCAGTTACCAGTGAGCTGTGACCAGTGGCCAGTGACCAGTGAACTGTGACCAGTGACCAGTGACCAGCGAAAGTGACCAGTGACCAGTCACGAGCGAAATTGACCAGTGACCAGCGAAAGTGACCAGTGACCAGTGACCAGTGACCAGTGTCCAGTGACCAGTGACCAGTGAGCTGTGACCAGTGACCAGTGACCAGTGAACTGTGACCAGTGACCAGTGACCAGCGAAAGTGACCAGTGACCAGTCACGATCGAAATTGACCAGTGACCAGCGAAAGTGACCAGTGACCAGTGACCAGTGACCAGTGACCAGTGTCCAGTGTCCAGTGACCAGTGACCAGTGACCAGTGACCAGTGACCAGTGACCAGCGAAAGTGACCAGGGACCAGTGACCAGTGACCAGTGACCAGTGACCAGTGACCAGTGACCAGTGACCAGTGAACAGTGACCAGTGACTAGTGTCCAGTGACCAGTGACCAGTGAGCTGTGACCAGTGACCAGTGACCAGTGACCAGTGACCAGTGACCAGTGACCAGTGACCAGTGACCAGCGAAAGTGACCAGTGACCAGTCACGATCGAAATTGACCAGTGACCAGCGAAAGTGACCAGTGACCAGTGACCAGTGACCAGTGTCCAGTGACCAGTGACCAGTGATAAGTGACCAGTGACCAGTGACCAGCGAAAGTGACCAGGGACCAGTGACCAGTTACCAGTGAGCTGTGACCAGTGACCAGTGACCAGTGACCAGTGACCAGTGACCAGTGACCAGTGACCAGTGACCAGTGACCATTGACCAGTGACCAGTGACCAGTGACAAGTGACCAGTGACCAGTGACCAGCGAAAGTGACCAGTGAACAGTGACCAGTGAATAGTGTCCAGTGACCAGTGACCAGTGACCAGCGAAAGTGACCAGTGACCAGTCCCGAGCGAAATTGACCAGTGACCAGCGAAAGTGACCAGTGACCTGTGACCAGTGACCAGTGACCAGTTACAAGTGACCAGTGACCAGCGACCAGTGACCAGTGACGAGCGACCAGTGACCAGTGACCATTGACCAGTGACCAGTGACCAGTGACCAGCGAAAGTGACCAGGGACCAGTGACCAGTGACCAGTGACCAGTGACCAGTGACCAGTGACCAGCGAAAGTGACCAGGGACCAGTGACCGGTGACCAGTGACCAGTGACCAGTGACCAGTGACCAGTGACCAGTGACCAGTGACCAGTGACCAGTGACCAGTTACAAGTGACCAGTGACCAGCGACCAGTAACCAGTGAAGAGCGACCAGTGACCAGTGACCATTGACCAGTGACCAGTGACCAGTGACCAGTGACCAGCGAAAGTGACCAGGGACCAGTGACCAGTGACCAGTGACCAGTGACCAGTGACCAGTGACCAGTGACCAGTGAACAGTGACCAGTGACTAGTGTCCAGTGACCAGTGACCAGTGAGCTGTGACCAGTGACCAGTGACCAGTGACCAGTGACCAGTGACCAGTGACCAGTGACCAGTGACCAGTGACGAATGACCAGTGACCAGCGAAAGTGACCAGTGACCAGTCACGATCGAAATTGTCCAGTGACCAGCGAAAGTGACCAGTGACCAGTGACCAGTGACCAGTGTCCAGTGACCAGTGACCAGTGATAAGTGACCAGTGACCAGTGACCAGTGACCAGTGACCAGTGACCAGTGACCAGTGACCAGCGAAAGTGACCAGGGACCAGTGACCAGTGACCAGTGAGCTGTGACCAGTGACCAGTGACCAGTGAACTGTGACCAGTGACCAGTGACCAGCGAAAGTGACCAGTGACCAGTCACGATCGAAATTGACCAGTGACCAGCGAAAGTGACCAGTGACCAGTGACCAGTGACCAGTGTCCAGTGTCCAGTGACCAGTGACCAGTGACCAGTGACCAGTGACCAGTGACCAGCGAAAGTGACCAGGGACCAGTGACCAGTGACCAGTGACCAGTGACCAGTGACCAGTGGCCAGTGACCAGTGAACAGTGACCAGTGACTAGTGTCCAGTGACCAGTGACCAGTGAGCTGTGACCAGTGACCAGTGACCAGTGACCAGTGACCAGTGACCAGTGACCAGTGACCAGTGACGAATGACCAGTGACCAGCGAAAGTGACCAGTGACCAGTCACGATCGCAATTGTCCAGTGACCAGCGAAAGTGACCAGTGACCAGTGACCAGTGACCAGTGTCCAGTGACCAGTGACCAGTGATAAGTGACCAGTGACCAGTGACCAGTGACCAGTGACCAGTGACCAGTGACCAGTGACCAGCGAAAGTGACCAGGGACCAGTGACCAGTGACCAGTGACCAGTGACCAGTGACCAGTGACCAGTGACCAGTGAACAGTGACCAGTGACTAGTGTCCAGTGACCAGTGACCAGTGAGCTGTGACCAGTGACCAGTGACCAGTGACCAGTGACCAGTGACCAGTGACCAGTGACCAGTGACCAGTGACCAGTGACCATTGACCAGTGACCAGTGACCAGTGACCAGTGACAAGTGACCAGTGACCAGTGACCAGCGAAAGTGACCAGTGAACAGTGACCAGTGAATAGTGTCCAGTGACCAGTGACCAGTGACCAGCGAAAGTGACCAGTGACCAGTCACGAGCGAAATTGACCAGTGACCAGCGAAAGTGACCAGTGACCTGTGACCAGTGACCAGTGACCAGTTACAAGTGACCAGTGACCAGCGACCAGTGACCAGTGACGAGCGACCAGTGACCAGTGACCATTGACCAGTGACCAGTGACCAGTGACCAGCGAAAGTGACCAGGGACCAGTGACCAGTGACCAGTGACCAGTGACCAGTGACCAGCGAAAGTGACCAGGGACCAGTGACCAGTGACCAGTGACCAGTGACCAGTGACCAGTGACCAGTGACCAGTGACCAGTGACCAGTTACAAGTGACCAGTGACCAGCGACCAGTGACCAGTGAAGAGCGACCAGTGACCAGTGACCATTGACCAGTGACCAGTGACCAGTGACCAGCGAAAGTGACCAGGGACCAGTGACCAGTTACCAGTGACCAGTGACCAGTGACCAGTGACCAGTGACCAGTGACCAGTGACCAGTGACCAGTGACCATTGACCAGTGACCAGTGACCAGTGACCAGTGACAAGTGACCAGTGACCAGTGACCAGCGAAAGTGACCAGTCAACAGTGACCAGTGAATAGTGTCCAGTGACCAGTGACCAGCGAAAGTGACCAGTGACCAGTCACGAGCGAAATTGACCAGTGACCAGCGAAAGTGACCAGTGACCTGTGACCAGTGACCAGTGACCAGTTACAAGTGACCAGTGACCAGCGACCAGTGACCAGTGACGAGCGACCAGTGACCAGTGACCATTGACCAGTGACCAGTGACCAGTGACCAGCGAAAGTGACCAGGGACCAGTGACCAGTGACCAGTGACCAGTGACCAGTGACAAGTGACCAGCGAAAGTGACCAGGGACCAGTGACCAGTGACCAGTGACCAGTGACCAGTGACCAGTGACCAGTGACCAGTGACCAGTGACCAGTTACAAGTGACCAGTGACCAGCGACCAGTGACCAGTGAAGAGCGACCAGTGACCAGTGACCAGTGACCAGTGACCAGCGAAAGTGACCAGGGACCAGTGACCAGTTACCAGTGAGCTGTGACCAGTGACCAGTGACCAGTGAACTGTGACCAGTGACCAGTGACCAGCGAAAGTGACCAGTGACCAGTCACGAGCGAAATTGACCAGTGACCAGCGAAAGTGACCAGTGACCAGTGACCAGTGACCAGTGTCCAGTGACCAGTGACCAGTGATAAGTGACCAGTGACAAGTGACCAGTGACCAGTGACCAGTGACCAGTGACCAGTGACCAGCGACCAGTGACCAGTGACCATTGACCAGTGACCAGTGACCAGTGACCAGGGAAAGTGACCAGAGACCAGTGACCAGTGACCAGTGACGAGTGACCAGTGACCAGTGACCAGTGAACAGTTACAAGTGACCAGTGACCAGTTACAAGTGACCAGTGACCAGCGACCAGTGACCAGTGACGAGCGACCAGTGACCATTGACCAGTGACCAGTGACCAGCAAAAATGACCAGTGACCAGTGACCAGTGACCAGTGGCCAGTGACCAGTGACCAGCAAAAATGACCAGTGACCAGTGACCAGTGACCAGTGACCAGTGACCAGTGACCAGTGACCAGCGAAAGTGACAAGAGACCAGTGACCATTGACCAGTGACCAGTGACCAGTGACCAGTGACCAGTGACCAGCGACCAGTGACCAGTGACCATTGACCAGTGACCAGTGACCAGTGACCAGCGACCAGTGACCAGCGAAAGTGACCAGGGACCAGTGACCAGTGACCAGTGACCAGTGACCACTGACCATTGACCAGTGACCAGTGACCAGTGACCAGTGACCAGTGACCAGTGACCAGCGACCAGTGACCAGTGACCATTGACCAGTGACCAGTGACCAGCAAAAATGACCAGTGACCAGTGACCAGTGACCAGTGACCAGTGACCAGTGACCAGTGACCAGTGACCAGTGACCAGTGACCAGTGACCAGTGACCAGTGACCAGCGAAAGTGACCAGGGACCTGTGACCAGTGACCAGTGACCAGTGACCAGTGACCAGTGACCAGTGACCAGTGACCAGTGACCAGTGACCAGTGACCAGTGACCAGTGACCAGTGACCAGTGACCAGTGACCAGTGACCAGCGACCAGTGACCAGTGACCAGTGACAAGTGACCAGCGAAAGTGACCAGGGACCAGTGACCAGTGACCAGTGACCAGTGACCAGTGACCAGTGACCAGTGACCAGTGACCAGTGACCAGTTACAAGTGACCAGTGACCAGCGACCAGTGACCAGTGAAGAGCGACCAGTGACCAGTGACCAGTGACCAGTGACCAGCGAAAGTGACCAGGGACCAGTGACCAGTTACAAGTGACCAGTGACCAGCGACCAGTGACCAGTGACGAGCGACCAGTGACCAGTGACCATTGACCAGTGACCAGTGACCAGTGACCAGCGAAAGTGACCAGTGACCAGTCACGATCGAAATTGACCAGTGACCAGCGAAAGTGACCAGTGACCAGTGACTAGTGACCAGTGTCCAGTGACCAGTGACCAGTGATAAGTGACTAGTGACCAGTGACCAGTGACCAGTGACCAGTGACCAGTGACCAGTGACCAGCGAAAGTGACCAGGGACCAGTGACCAGTGACCAGTGACCAGTGACCAGTGACCAGTGACCAGTGACCAGTGAACAGTGACCTGTGACTAGTGTCCAGTGACCAGTGACCAGTGAGCTGTGACCAGTGACCAGTGACCAGTGACCAGTGACCAGTGACCAGTGACCAGTGACCAGTGACCAGTGACCAGTGACCAGTGACCAGTGACCAGTGACCATTGACCAGTGACCAGTGACCAGTGACCAGTGACAAGTGACCAGTGACCAGTGACCAGCGAAAGTGACCAGTGAACAGTGACCAGTGAATAGTGTCCAGTGACCAGTGACCAGCGAAAGTGACCAGTGACCAGTCACGAGCGAAATTGACCAGTGACCAGCGAAAGTGACCAGTGACCTGTGACCAGTGACCAGTGACCAGTTACAAGTGACCAGTGACCAGCGACCAGTGACCAGTGACGAGCGACCAGTGACCAGTGACCATTGACCAGTGACCAGTGACCAGTGACCAGCGAAAGTGACCAGGGACCAGTGACCAGTGACCAGTGACCAGTGACCAGTGACAAGTGACCAGCGAAAGTGACCAGGGACCAGTGACCAGTGACCAGTGACCAGTGACCAGTGACCAGTGACCAGTGACCAGCGACCAGTGACCAGTGAAGAGCGACCAGTGACCAGTGACCAGTGACCAGTGACCAGCGAAAGTGACCAGGGACCAGTGACCAGTTACCAGTGAGCTGTGACCAGTGACCAGTGACCAGTGAACTCTGACCAGTGACCAGTGACCAGCGAAAGTGACCAGTGACCAGTCACGAGCGAAATTGACCAGTGACCAGCGAAAGTGACCAGTGACCAGTGACCAGTGACCAGTGTCCAGTGACCAGTGACCAGTGATAAGTGACCAGTGACCAGTGACCAGTGACCAGTGACCAGTGACCAGTGACCAGCGACCAGTGACCAGTGACCATTGACCAGTGACCAGTGACCAGTGACCAGGGAAAGTGACCAGAGACCAGTGACCAGTGACCAGTGACGAGTGACCAGTGACCAGTGACCAGTGACCAGTTACAAGTGACCAGTGACCAGTTACAAGTGACCAGTGACCAGCGACCAGTGACCAGTGACGAGCGACCAGTGACCATTGACCAGTGACCAGTGACCAGCAAAAATGACCAGTGACCAGTGACCAGTGACCAGTGACCAGTGGCCAGTGACCAGTGACCAGCAAAAATGACCAGTGACCAGTGACCAGTGACCAGTGACCAGTGACCAGTGACCAGTGACCAGCGAAAGTGACAAGAGACCAGTGACCATTGACCAGTGACCAGTGACCAGTGACCAGTGACCAGCGACCAGTGACCAGTGACCATTGACCAGTGACCAGTGACCAGTGACCAGCGACCAGTGACCAGCGAAAGTGACCAGTGACCAGTGACCAGTGACCAGTGAACAGTGACCTGTGACTAGTGTCCAGTGACCAGTGACCAGCGAAAGTGACCAGGGACCAGTGACCAGTGACCAGTGACCAGTGACCAGTGACCAGTGACCAGTGACCAGTGAACAGTGACCTGTGACTAGTGTCCAGTGACCAGTGACCAGTGAGCTGTGACCAGTGACCAGTGACCAGTGACCAGTGACCAGTGACCAGTGACCAGTGACCAGTGACCAGTGACCAGTGACCAGTGACCAGTGACCAGTGACCATTGACCAGTGACCAGTGACCAGTGACCAGTGACAAGTGACCAGTGACCAGTGACCAGCGAAAGTGACCAGTGAACAGTGACCAGTGAATAGTGTCCAGTGACCAGTGACCAGCGAAAGTGACCAGTGACCAGTCACGAGCGAAATTGACCAGTGACCAGCGAAAGTGACCAGTGACCTGTGACCAGTGACCAGTGACCAGTTACAAGTGACCAGTGACCAGCGACCAGTGACCAGTGACGAGCGACCAGTGACCAGTGACCATTGACCAGTGACCAGTGACCAGTGACCAGCGAAAGTGACCAGGGACCAGTGACCAGTGACCAGTGACCAGTGACCAGTGACAAGTGACCAGCGAAAGTGACCAGGGACCAGTGACCAGTGACCAGTGACCAGTGACCAGTGACCAGTGACCAGTGACCAGTGACCAGTGACCAGTGACCAGTTACAAGTGACCAGTGACCAGCGACCAGTGACCAGTGAAGAGCGACCAGTGACCAGTGACCAGTGACCAGTGACCAGCGAAAGTGACCAGGGACCAGTGACCAGTTACCAGTGAGCTGTGACCAGTGACCAGTGACCAGTGAACTGTGACCAGTGACCAGTGACCAGCGAAAGTGACCAGTGACCAGTCACGAGCGAAATTGACCAGTGACCAGCGAAAGTGACCAGTGACCAGTGACCAGTGACCAGTGTCCAGTGACCAGTGACCAGTGATAAGTGACCAGTGACCAGTGACCAGTGACCAGTGACCAGTGACCAGTGACCAGCGACCAGTGACCAGTGACCATTGACCAGTGACCAGTGACCAGTGACCAGGGAAAGTGACCAGAGACCAGTGACCAGTGACCAGTGACGAGTGACCAGTGACCAGTGACCAGTGACCAGTTACAAGTGACCAGTGACCAGTTACAAGTGACCAGTGACCAGCGACCAGTGACCAGTGACGAGCGACCAGTGACCATTGACCAGTGACCAGTGACCAGCAAAAATGACCAGTGACCAGTGACCAGTGACCAGTGACCAGTGGCCAGTGACCAGTGACCAGCAAAAATGACCAGTGACCAGTGACCAGTGACCAGTGACCAGTGACCAGTGACCAGTGACCAGCGAAAGTGACAAGAGACCAGTGACCATTGACCAGTGACCAGTGACCAGTGACCAGTGACCAGCGACCAGTGACCAGTGACCATTGACCAGTGACCAGTGACCAGTGACCAGCGACCAGTGACCAGCGAAAGTGACCAGTGACCAGTGACCAGTGACCAGTGACCAGTGACCACTGACCATTGACCAGTGACCAGTGACCAGTGACCAGTGACCAGTGACCAGCGACCAGTGACCAGTGACCATTGACCAGTGACCAGTGACCAGCAAAAATGACCAGTGACCAGTGACCAGTGACCAGTGACCAGTGACCAGTGACCAGTGACCAGTGACCAGTGACCAGTGACCAGTGACCAGTGACCAGTGACCAGTGACCAGTGACCAGTGACCAGTGACCAGCGAAAGTGACCAGGGACCTGTGACCAGTGACCAGTGACCAGTGACCAGTGACCAGTGACCAGTGACCAGTGACCAGTGACCAGTGACCTGTGACCAGTGACCAGTGACCAGTGACCAGTGACCAGTGACCAGTGACCAGTGACCAGTGACCAGTGACCAGTTACAAGTGACCAGTGACCAGCGACCAGTGACCAGTGACGAGCGACCAGTGACCAGTGACCATTGACCAGTGACCAGTGACCAGTGACCAGCGAAAGTGACCAGGGACCAGTGACCAGTGACCAGTGACCAGTGACCAGCGAAAGTGACCAGTGAGCAGTGACCAGTGACCAGTGACCAGCGGTAGTGACCAGTGATCAGTGACCAGTGAACAGTGACCAGTGACCAGTGACCAGTGACCAGTGACCAGTGACCAGTGACCAGTGACCTGTGACCAGTGACCAGTGACCAGTGACCAGTGACCAGTGACCAGTGACCAGTGACCAGTGACCAGTGACCAGTTACAAGTGACCAGTGACCAGCGACCAGTGACCAGTGACGAGCGACCAGTGACCAGTGACCATTGACCAGTGACCAGTGACCAGTGACCAGCGAAAGTGACCAGGGACCAGTGACCAGTGACCAGTGACCAGTGACCAGCGAAAGTGACCAGTGAGCAGTGACCAGTGACCAGTGACCAGCGGTAGTGACCAGTGATCAGTGACCAGTGAACAGTGACCAGTGACCAGCGAAATTGACCAGTGACCAGCGAAAGTGACCAGTGACGAGTGACCTGTGACAAGTGACCAGTGACCAGCGACCAGTGACCAGTGACCAGTGACCAGCGACCAGTGACCAGTGACCAGCGAAAGTGACCAGGGACCAGTGACCAGTGACCAGTGACAAGTGACCAGTGACCAGTGACCAGCGAAAGTGACCAGTGAACAGTGACCAGTGAATAGTGTCCAGTGACCAGTGACCAGTGACCAGCGAAAGTGACCAGTGACCAGTCCCGAGCGAAATTGACCAGTGACCAGCGAAAGTGACCAGTGACCTGTGACCAGTGACCAGTGACCAGTTACAAGTGACCAGTGACCAGCGACCAGTGACCAGTGACGAGCGACCAGTGACCAGTGACCATTGACCAGTGACCAGTGACCAGTGACCAGCGAAAGTGACCAGGGACCAGTGACCAGTGACCAGTGACCAGTGACCAGTGACCAGTGACCAGCGAAAGTGACCAGGGAGCAGTGACCAGTGACCAGTGACCAGTGTCCAGTGACCAGTGACCAGTGACCAGTGACCAGCGAAAGTGACCAGTGACCAGTCACGATCGAAATTGACCAGTGACCAGCGAAAGTGACCACTGACCAGTGACCAGTGACCAGTGTCCAGTGACCAGTGACCAGTGATAAGTGACCAGTGACCAGTGACCAGTGACCAGTGACCAGTGACCAGCGAAAGTGACCAGGGACCAGTGACCAGTGACCAGTGACCAGTGACCAGTGACCAGTGAACAGTGACCAGTGACTAGTGTCCAGTGACCAGTGACCAGTGAGCTGTGACCAGTGACCAGTGACCAGTGACCAGTGACCAGTGACCAGTGACCAGTGACCAGTGACCAGTGACCAGTGACCAGTGACCATTGACCAGTGACCAGTGACCAGTGACCAGCGAAAGTGACCAGTGAACAGTGACCAGTGAATAGTGTCCAGTGACCAGTGACCAGTGACCAGCGAAAGTGACCAGTGACCAGTCCCGAGCGAAATTGACCAGTGACCAGCGAAAGTGACCAGGGACCAGTGACCAGTGACCAGTGACCAGTGACCAGCGAACTGTGACCAGTGACCAGTGACCAGTGAACAGTGACCTGTGACTAGTGTCCAGTGACCAGTGACCAGTGAGCTGTGACCAGTGACCAGTGACCAGTGACCAGTGACCAGTGACCAGTGACCAGTGACCAGTGACCAGTGACCAGTGACCAGTGACCAGTGACCAGTGACCATTGACCAGTGACCAGTGACCAGTGACCAGTGACAAGTGACCAGTGACCAGTGACCAGCGAAAGTGACCAGTGAACAGTGACCAGTGAATAGTGTCCAGTGACCAGTGACCAGCGAAAGTGACCAGTGACCAGTCACGAGCGAAATTGACCAGTGACCAGCGAAAGTGACCAGTGACCTGTGACCAGTGACCAGTGACCAGTTACAAGTGACCAGTGACCAGCGACCAGTGACCAGTGACGAGCGACCAGTGACCAGTGACCATTGACCAGTGACCAGTGACCAGTGACCAGCGAAAGTGACCAGGGACCAGTGACCAGTGACCAGTGACCAGTGACCAGTGACAAGTGACCAGCGAAAGTGACCAGGGACCAGTGACCAGTGACCAGTGACCAGTGACCAGTGACCAGTGACCAGTGACCAGTGACCAGTGACCAGTGACCAGTTACAAGTGACCAGTGACCAGCGACCAGTGACCAGTGAAGAGCGACCAGTGACCAGTGACCAGTGACCAGTGACCAGCGAAAGTGACCAGGGACCAGTGACCAGTTACCAGTGAGCTGTGACCAGTGACCAGTGACCAGTGAACTGTGACCAGTGACCAGTGACCAGCGAAAGTGACCAGTGACCAGTCACGAGCGAAATTGACCAGTGACCAGCGAAAGTGACCAGTGACCAGTGACCAGTGACCAGTGTCCAGTGACCAGTGACCAGTGATAAGTGACCAGTGACCAGTGACCAGTGACCAGTGACCAGTGACCAGTGACCAGCGACCAGTGACCAGTGACCATTGACCAGTGACCAGTGACCAGTGACCAGGGAAAGTGACCAGAGACCAGTGACCAGTGACCAGTGACGAGTGACCAGTGACCAGTGACTAGTGACCAGTTACAAGTGACCAGTGACCAGTTACAAGTGACCAGTGACCAGCGACCAGTGACCAGTGACGAGCGACCAGTGACCATTGACCAGTGACCAGTGACCAGCAAAAATGACCAGTGACCAGTGACCAGTGACCAGTGACCAGTGGCCAGTGACCAGTGACCAGCAAAAATGACCAGTGACCAGTGACCAGTGACCAGTGACCAGTGACCAGTGACCAGTGACCAGCGAAAGTGACAAGAGACCAGTGACCATTGACCAGTGACCAGTGACCAGTGACCAGTGACCAGCGACCAGTGACCAGTGACCATTGACCAGTGACCAGTGACCAGTGACCAGCGACCAGTGACCAGCGAAAGTGACCAGTGACCAGTGACCAGTGACCAGTGACCAGTGACCACTGACCATTGACCAGTGACCAGTGACCAGTGACCAGTGACCAGTGACCAGCGACCAGTGACCAGTGACCATTGACCAGTGACCAGTGACCAGCAAAAATGACCAGTGACCAGTGACCAGTGACCAGTGACCAGTGACCAGTGACCAGTGACCAGTGACCAGTGACCAGTGACCAGTGACCAGTGACCAGTGACCAGTGACCAGTGACCAGTGACCAGTGACCAGCGAAAGTGACCAGGGACCTGTGACCAGTGACCAGTGACCAGTGACCAGTGACCAGTGACCAGTGACCAGTGACCAGTGACCAGTGACCTGTGACCAGTGACCAGTGACCAGTGACCAGTGACCAGTGACCAGTGACCAGTGACCAGTGACCAGTGACCAGTTACAAGTGACCAGTGACCAGCGACCAGTGACCAGTGACGAGCGACCAGTGACCAGTGACCATTGACCAGTGACCAGTGACCAGTGACCAGCGAAAGTGACCAGGGACCAGTGACCAGTGACCAGTGACCAGTGACCAGCGAAAGTGACCAGTGAGCAGTGACCAGTGACCAGTGACCAGCGGTAGTGACCAGTGATCAGTGACCAGTGAACAGTGACCAGTGACCAGCGAAATTGACCAGTGACCAGCGAAAGTGACCAGTGACGAGTGACCTGTGACAAGTGACCAGTGACCAGCGACCAGTGACCAGTGACCAGTGACCAGCGACCAGTGACCAGTGACCAGCGAAAGTGACCAGGGACCAGTGACCAGTGACCAGTGACAAGTGACCAGTGACCAGTGACCAGCGAAAGTGACCAGTGAACAGTGACCAGTGAATAGTGTCCAGTGACCAGTGACCAGTGACCAGCGAAAGTGACCAGTGACCAGTCCCGAGCGAAATTGACCAGTGACCAGCGAAAGTGACCAGTGACCTGTGACCAGTGACCAGTGACCAGTTACAAGTGACCAGTGACCAGCGACCAGTGACCAGTGACGAGCGACCAGTGACCAGTGACCATTGACCAGTGACCAGTGACCAGTGACCAGCGAAAGTGACCAGGGACCAGTGACCAGTGACCAGTGACCAGTGACCAGTGACCAGTGACCAGCGAAAGTGACCAGGGAGCAGTGACCAGTGACCAGTGACCAGTGTCCAGTGACCAGTGACCAGTGACCAGTGACCAGCGAAAGTGACCAGTGACCAGTCACGATCGAAATTGACCAGTGACCAGCGAAAGTGACCACTGACCAGTGACCAGTGACCAGTGTCCAGTGACCAGTGACCAGTGATAAGTGACCAGTGACCAGTGACCAGTGACCAGTGACCAGTGACCAGCGAAAGTGACCAGGGACCAGTGACCAGTGACCAGTGACCAGTGACCAGTGACCAGTGAACAGTGACCAGTGACTAGTGTCCAGTGACCAGTGACCAGTGAGCTGTGACCAGTGACCAGTGACCAGTGACCAGTGACCAGTGACCAGTGACCAGTGACCAGTGACCAGTGACCAGTGACCAGTGACCATTGACCAGTGACCAGTGACCAGTGACCAGCGAAAGTGACCAGTGAACAGTGACCAGTGAATAGTGTCCAGTGACCAGTGACCAGTGACCAGCGAAAGTGACCAGTGACCAGTCCCGAGCGAAATTGACCAGTGACCAGCGAAAGTGACCAGGGACCAGTGACCAGTGACCAGTGACCAGTGACCAGCGAAAGTGACCAGTGAGCAGTGACCAGTGACCAGTGACCAGCGGTAGTGACCAGTGATCAGTGACCAGTGAACAGTGACCAGTGACCAGCGAAATTGACCAGTGACCAGCGAAAGTGACCAGTGACGAGTGACCAGTGACCAGTGACCAGTGACCAGTGACCAGTGACCAGTGACCAGTGACCAGTGACCAGTTACAAGTGACCAGTGACCAGCGACCAGTGACCAGTGACGAGCGACCAGTGACCAGTGACCATTGACCAGTGACCAGTGACCAGTGACCAGCGAAAGTGACCAGGGACCAGTGACCAGTGACCAGTGACCAGTGACCAGCGAAAGTGACCAGTGAGCAGTGACCAGTGACCAGTGACCAGCGGTAGTGACCAGTGATCAGTGACCAGTGAACAGTGACCAGTGACCAGCGAAATTGACCAGTGACCAGCGAAAGTGACCAGTGACGAGTGACCTGTGACAAGTGACCAGTGACCAGCGACCAGTGACCAGTGACCAGTGACCAGCGACCAGTGACCAGTGACCAGCGAAAGTGACCAGTGACCAGTGACAAGTGACCAGTGACCAGTGACCAGCGAAAGTGACCAGTGAACAGTGACCAGTGAATAGTGTCCAGTGACCAGTGACCAGTGACCAGCGAAAGTGACCAGTGACCAGTCCCGAGCGAAATTGACCAGTGACCAGCGAAAGTGACCAGTGACCTGTGACCAGTGACCAGTGACCAGTTACAAGTGACCAGTGACCAGCGACCAGTGACCAGTGACGAGCGACCAGTGACCAGTGACCATTGACCAGTGACCAGTGACCAGTGACCAGCGAAAGTGACCAGGGACCAGTGACCAGTGACCAGTGACCAGTGACCAGTGACCAGTGACCAGCGAAAGTGACCAGGGAGCAGTGACCAGTGACCAGTGACCAGTGACCAGTGACCAGTGACCAGTGACCAGTGACCAGTGACCAGCGAAAGTGACCAGTGACCAGTCACGATCGAAATTGACCAGTGACCAGCGAAAGTGACCACTGACCAGTGACCAGTGACCAGTGTCCAGTGACCAGTGACCAGTGATAAGTGACCAGTGACCAGTGACCAGTGACCAGTGACCAGTGACCAGCGAAAGTGACCAGGGACCAGTGACCAGTGACCAGTGACCAGTGACCAGTGACCAGTGACCAGTGAACAGTGACCAGTGACTAGTGTCCAGTGACCAGTGACCAGTGAGCTGTGACCAGTGACCAGTGACCAGTGACCAGTGACCAGTGACCAGTGACCAGTGACCAGTGACCAGTGACCAGTGACCAGTGACCATTGACCAGTGACCAGTGACCAGTGACCAGCGAAAGTGACCAGTGAACAGTGACCAGTGAATAGTGTCCAGTGACCAGTGACCAGTGACCAGCGAAAGTGACCAGTGACCAGTCCCGAGCGAAATTGACCAGTGACCAGCGAAAGTGACCAGTGACCTGTGACCAGCGAAAGTGACCAGGGACCAGTGACCAGTGACCAGTGACCAGCGAAAGTGACCAGTGAGCAGTGACCAGTGACCAGTGACCAGCGGTAGTTACCAGTGATCAGTGACCAGTGAACAGTGACCAGTGACCAGTGAAATTGACCAGTGACCAGCGAAAGTGACCAGTGACGAGTGACCTGTGACAAGTGACCAGTGACCAGCGACCAGTGACCAGTGACCAGTGACCAGCGACCAGTGACCAGTGACCAGCGAAAGTGACCAGGGACCAGTGACCAGTGACCATTGACCAGTGACCAGTGACCAGTGACAAGTGACCAGTGACCAGTGACCAGCGAAAGTGACCAGTGAACAGTGACCAGTGAATAGTGTCCAGTGACCAGTGACCAGTGACCAGTGACCAGCGAAAGTGACCAGTGACCAGTCCCGAGCGAAATTGACCAGTGACCAGCGAAAGTGACCAGTGACCTGTGACCAGTGACCAGTGACCAGTTACAAGTGACCAGTGACCAGCGACCAGTGACCAGTGACGAGCGACCAGTGACCAGTGACCATAGACCAGTGACCAGTGACCAGTGACCAGCGAAAGTGACCAGGGACCAGTGACCAGTGACCAGTGACCAGTGACCAGTGACCAGTGACCAGCGAAAGTGACCAGGGACCAGTGACCAGTGACCAGTGACCAGTGACCAGTGACCAGTGACCAGTGACCAGTGACCAGCGAAAGTGACCAGTGACCAGTCACGATCGAAATTGACCAGTGACCAGCGAAAGTGACCACTGACCAGTGACCAGTGACCAGTGTCCAGTGACCAGTGACCAGTGATAAGTGACCAGTGACCAGTGACCAGTGACCAGTGACCAGTGACCAGTGACCAGCGAAAGTGACCAGGGACCAGTGACCAGTGACCAGTGACCAGTGACCAGTGACCAGTGACCAGTGACCAGTGACCAGTGACCAGTGACCAGTGAACAGTGACCAGTGACTAGTGTCCAGTGACCAGTGACCAGTGAGCTGTGACCAGTGACCAGTGACCAGTGACCAGTGACCAGTGACCAGTGACCAGTGACTAGTGACCAGTGACCAGTGACCAGTGACCATTGACCAGTGACCAGTGACCAGTGACAAGTGACCAGTGACCAGTGACCAGCGAAAGTGACCAGTGAACAGTGACCAGTGAATAGTGTCCAGTGACCAGTGACCAGTGACCAGCGAAATTGACCAGTGACCAGCGAAAGTGACCAGTGACGAGTGACCTGTGACAAGTGACCAGTGACCAGCGACCAGTGACCAGTGACCAGTGACCAGCGACCAGTGACCAGTGACCAGCGAAAGTGACCAGGGACCAGTGACCAGTGACCATTGACCAGTGACCAGTGACCAGTGACAAGTGACCAGTGACCAGTGACCAGCGAAAGTGACCAGTGAACAGTGACCAGTGAATAGTGTCCAGTGACCAGTGACCAGTGACCAGTGACCAGCGAAAGTGACCAGTGACCAGTCCCGAGCGAAATTGACCAGTGACCAGCGAAAGTGACCAGTGACCTGTGACCAGTGACCAGTGACCAGTTACAAGTGACCAGTGACCAGCGACCAGTGACCAGTGACGAGCGACCAGTGACCAGTGACCATTGACCAGTGACCAGTGACCAGTGACCAGCGAAAGTGACCAGGGACCAGTGACCAGTGACCAGTGACCAGTGACCAGTGACCAGTGACCAGCGAAAGTGACCAGGGACCAGTGACCAGTGACCAGTGACCAGTGACCAGTGACCAGTGACCAGTGACCAGTGACCAGCGAAAGTGACCAGTGACCAGTCACGATCGAAATTGACCAGTGACCAGCGAAAGTGACCACTGACCAGTGACCAGTGACCAGTGTCCAGTGACCAGTGACCAGTGATAAGTGACCAGTGACCAGTGACCAGTGACCAGTGACCAGTGACCAGTGACCAGCGAAAGTGACCAGGGACCAGTGACCAGTGACCAGTGACCAGTGACCAGTGACCAGTGACCAGTGACCAGTGAACAGTGACCAGTGACTAGTGTCCAGTGACCAGTGACCAGTGAGCTGTGACCAGTGACCAGTGACCAGTGACCAGTGACCAGTGACCAGTGACCAGTGACCAGTGACCAGTGACCAGTGACCAGTGACCATTGACCAGTGACCAGTGACCAGTGACAAGTGACCAGTGACCAGTGACCAGCGAAAGTGAACAGTGAACAGTGACCAGTGAATAGTGTCCAGTGACCAGTGACCAGTGACCAGCGAAAGTGACCAGTGACCAGTCCCGAGCGAAATTGACCAGTGACCAGCGAAAGTGACCAGTGACCTGTGACCAGTGACCAGTGACCAGTTACAAGTGACCAGTGACCAGCGACCAGTGACCAGTGACGAGCGACCAGTGACCAGTGACCATTGACCAGTGACCAGTGACCAGTGACCAGCGAAAGTGACCAGGGACCAGTGACCAGTGACCAGTGATCAGTGACCAGTGACCAGTGACCAGTGACCAGTGAACAGTGACCAGTGACTAGTGTCCAGTGACCAGTGACCAGTGAGCTGTGACCAGTGACCAGTGACCAGTGACCAGTGACCAGTGACCAGTGACCAGTGACCAGTGACCAGTTACAAGTGACCAGTGACCAGCGACCAGTGACCAGTGACGAGCGACCAGTGACCAGTGACCATTGACCAGTGACCAGTGACCAGTGACCAGCGAAAGTGACCAGCGAAAGTGACCAGTGACCAGTGACCAGTGACCAGTGTCCAGTGACCAGTGACCAGTGAGCTGTGACCAGTGACCAGTGACCAGTGAACTGTGACCAGTGACCAGTGACCAGCGAAAGTGACCAGTGACCAGTCACGATCGAAATTGACCAGTGACCAGCGAAAGTGACCAGTGACCAGTGACCAGTGACCAGTGACCAGTGTCCAGTGTCCAGTGACCAGTGACCAGTGACCAGTGACCAGTGACCAGTGACCAGCGAAAGTGACCAGGGACCAGTGACCAGTGACCAGTGACCAGTGACCAGTGACCAGTGACCAGTGACCAGTGAACAGTGACCAGTGACTAGTGTCCAGTGACCAGTGACCAGTGAGCTGTGACCAGTGACCAGTGACCAGTGACCAGTGACCAGTGACCAGTGACCAGTGACCAGTGACCAGCGAAAGTGACCAGTGACCAGTCACGATCGAAATTGACCAGTGACCAGCGAAAGTGACCAGTGACCAGTGACCAGTGACCAGTGTCCAGTGACCAGTGACCAGTGATAAGTGACCAGTGACCAGTGACCAGCGAAAGTGACCAGGGACCAGTGACCAGTTACCAGTGAGCTGTGACCAGTGACCAGTGACCAGTGACCAGTGACCAGTGACCAGTGACCAGTGACCAGTGACCATTGACCAGTGACCAGTGACCAGTGACAAGTGACCAGTGACCAGTGAATAGCGAAAGTGACCAGTGAACAGTGACCAGTGAATAGTGTCCAGTGACCAGTGACCAGTGACCAGCGAAAGTGACCAGTGACCAGTCCCGAGCGAAATTGACCAGTGACCAGCGAAAGTGACCAGTGACCTGTGACCAGTGACCAGTGACCAGTTACAAGTGACCAGTGACCAGCGACCAGTGACCAGTGACGAGCGACCAGTGACCAGTGACCATTGACCAGTGACCAGTGACCAGTGACCAGCGAAAGTGACCAGGGACCAGTGACCAGTGACCAGTGACCAGTGACCAGTGACCAGTGACCAGCGAAAGTGACCAGGGACCAGTGACCAGTGACCAGTGACCAGTGACCAGTGACCAGTGACCAGTGACCAGTGACCAGTGACCAGTGACCAGTGACCAGTTACAAGTGACCAGTGACCAGCGACCAGTGACCAGTGAAGAGCGACCAGTGACCAGTGACCATTGACCAGTGACCAGTGACCAGTGACCAGTGACCAGCGAAAGTGACCAGGGACCAGTGACCAGTGACCAGTGACCAGTGACCAGTGACCAGTGACCAGTGACCAGTGAACAGTGACCAGTGACTAGTGTCCAGTGACCAGTGACCAGTGAGCTGTGACCAGGGACCTGTGACCAGTGACCAGTGACCAGTGACCAGCGAAAGTGACCAGTGACCAGTGACCAGTGACCAGTGTCCAGTGACCAGTGACCAGTGACCAGTGACCAGTGACCAGTGACCAGCGAAAGTGACCAGGGACCTGTGACCAGTGACCAGTGACCAGTGACCAGTGACCAGTGACCAGTGACCAGTGAACAGTGACCAGTGACTAGTGTCCAGTGACCAGTGACCAGTGAGCTGTGACCAGTGACCAGTGACCAGTGACCAGTGACCAGTGACCAGTGACCAGTGACCAGTGACCAGTGACCAGTGACCAGTGACCAGTGACCATTGACCAGTGACCAGTGACCAGTGACAAGTGACCAGTGACCAGTGACCAGCGAAAGTGACCAGTGAACAGTGACCAGTGAATAGTGTCCAGTGACCAGTGACCAGTGACCAGCGAAAGTGACCAGTGACCAGTCCCGAGCGAAATTGACCAGTGACCAGCGAAAGTGACCAGTGACCTGTGACCAGTGACCAGTGACCAGTGACCAGTGACCAGCGAAAGTGACCAGGGACCAGTGACCAGTGACCAGTGACCAGTGACCAGTGACCAGTGACCAGCGAAAGTGACCAGGGACCAGTGACCAGTGACCAGTGACCAGTGACCAGTGACCAGTGACCAGTGACCAGTGACCAGTGACCAGTGACCAGTGACCAGCGAAAGTGACCAGGGACCAGTGACCAGTGACCAGTGATCAGTGACCAGTGACCAGTGACCAGTGACCAGTGAACAGTGACCAGTGACTAGTGTCCAGTGACCAGTGACCAGTGAGCTGTGACCAGTGACCAGTGACCAGTGACCAGTGACCAGTGACCAGTGACCAGCGACCAGTGACCAGTGACGAGCGACCAGTGACCAGTGACCATTGACCAGTGACCAGTGACCAGTGACCAGCGAAAGTGACCAGGGACCAGTGACCAGTGACCAGTGACCAGTGACCAGTGACAAGTGACCAGCGAAAGTGACCAGGGACCAGTGACCAGTGACCAGTGACCAGTGACCAGTGACCAGTGACCAGTGACCAGTGACCAGTGACCAGTTACAAGTGACCAGTGACCAGCGACCAGTGACCAGTGAAGAGCGACCAGTGACCAGTGACCAGTGACCAGTGACCAGCGAAAGTGACCAGGGACCAGTGACCAGTTACCAGTGAGCTGTGACCAGTGACCAGTGACCAGTGAACTGTGACCAGTGACCAGTGACCAGCGAAAGTGACCAGTGACCAGTCACGAGCGAAATTGACCAGTGACCAGCGAAAGTGACCAGTGACCAGTGACCAGTGACCAGTGTCCAGTGACCAGTGACCAGTGATAAGTGACCAGTGACAAGTGACCAGTGACCAGTGACCAGTGACCAGTGACCAGTGACCAGCGACCAGTGACCAGTGACCATTGACCAGTGACCAGTGACCAGTGACCAGGGAAAGTGACCAGAGACCAGTGACCAGTGACCAGTGACGAGTGACCAGTGACCAGTGACCAGTGAACAGTTACAAGTGACCAGTGACCAGTTACAAGTGACCAGTGACCAGCGACCAGTGACCAGTGACGAGCGACCAGTGACCATTGACCAGTGACCAGTGACCAGCAAAAATGACCAGTGACCAGTGACCAGTGACCAGTGGCCAGTGACCAGTGACCAGTGACCAGCGAAAGTGACAAGAGACCAGTGACCATTGACCAGTGACCAGTGACCAGTGACCAGTGACCAGTGACCAGCGACCAGTGACCAGTGACCATTGACCAGTGACCAGTGACCAGTGACCAGCGACCAGTGACCAGCGAAAGTGACCAGGGACCAGTGACCAGTGACCAGTGACCAGTGACCACTGACCATTGACCAGTGACCAGTGACCAGTGACCAGTGACCAGTGACCAGTGACCAGCGACCAGTGACCAGTGACCATTGACCAGTGACCAGTGACCAGCAAAAATGACCAGTGACCAGTGACCAGTGACCAGTGACCAGTGACCAGTGACCAGTGACCAGTGACCAGTGACCAGTGACCAGTGACCAGTGACCAGTGACCAGTGACCAGTGACCAGCGAAAGTGACCAGGGACCTGTGACCAGTGACCAGTGACCAGTGACCAGTGACCAGTGACCAGTGACCAGTGACCAGTGACCAGTGACCAGTGACCAGTGACCAGTGACCAGTGACCAGTGACCAGTGACCAGTGACCAGCGACCAGTGACCAGTGACCAGTGACAAGTGACCAGCGAAAGTGACCAGGGACCAGTGACCAGTGACCAGTGACCAGTGACCAGTGACCAGTGACCAGTGACCAGTGACCAGTGACCAGTTACAAGTGACCAGTGACCAGCGACCAGTGACCAGTGAAGAGCGACCAGTGACCAGTGACCAGTGACCAGTGACCAGCGAAAGTGACCAGGGACCAGTGACCAGTTACAAGTGACCAGTGACCAGCGACCAGTGACCAGTGACGAGCGACCAGTGACCAGTGACCATTGACCAGTGACCAGTGACCAGTGACCAGCGAAAGTGACCAGTGACCAGTCACGATCGAAATTGACCAGTGACCAGCGAAAGTGACCAGTGACCAGTGACTAGTGACCAGTGTCCAGTGACCAGTGACCAGTGATAAGTGACTAGTGACCAGTGACCAGTGACCAGTGACCAGTGACCAGTGACCAGTGACCAGCGAAAGTGACCAGGGACCAGTGACCAGTGAACAGTGACCTGTGACTAGTGTCCAGTGACCAGTGACCAGTGAGCTGTGACCAGTGACCAGTGACCAGTGACCAGTGACCAGTGACCAGTGACCAGTGACCAGTGACCAGTGACCAGTGACCAGTGACCAGTGACCAGTGACCAGTGACCAGTGACCAGTGACCAGTGACCATTGACCAGTGACCAGTGACCAGTGACCAGTGACAAGTGACCAGTGACCAGTGACCAGCGAAAGTGACCAGTGAACAGTGACCAGTGAATAGTGTCCAGTGACCAGTGACCAGTGACCAGCGAAAGTGACCAGTGACCAGTCACGAGCGAAATTGACCAGTGACCAGCGAAAGTGACCAGTGACCTGTGACCAGTGACCAGTGACCAGTTACAAGTGACCAGTGACCAGCGACCAGTGACCAGTGACGAGCGACCAGTGACCAGTGACCATTGACCAGTGACCAGTGACCAGTGACCAGCGAAAGTGACCAGGGACCAGTGACCAGTGACCAGTGACCAGTGACCAGTGACCAGCGAAAGTGACCAGGGACCAGTGACCAGTGACCAGTGACCAGTGACCAGTGACCAGTGACCAGTGACCAGTGACCAGTGACCAGTTACAAGTGACCAGTGACCAGCGACCAGTGACCAGTGAAGAGCGACCAGTGACCAGTGACCATTGACCAGTGACCAGTGACCAGTGACCAGCGAAAGTGACCAGGGACCAGTGACCAGTTACCAGTGACCAGTGACCAGTGACCAGTGACCAGTGACCAGTGACCAGTGACCAGTGACCAGTGACCATTGACCAGTGACCAGTGACCAGTGACCAGTGACAAGTGACCAGTGACCAGTGACCAGCGAAAGTGACCAGTCAACAGTGACCAGTGAATAGTGTCCAGTGACCAGTGACCAGCGAAAGTGACCAGTGACCAGTCACGAGCGAAATTGACCAGTGACCAGCGAAAGTGACCAGTGACCTGTGACCAGTGACCAGTGACCAGTTACAAGTGACCAGTGACCAGCGACCAGTGACCAGTGACGAGCGACCAGTGACCAGTGACCATTGACCAGTGACCAGTGACCAGTGACCAGCGAAAGTGACCAGGGACCAGTGACCAGTGACCAGTGACCAGTGACCAGTGACAAGTGACCAGCGAAAGTGACCAGGGACCAGTGACCAGTGACCAGTGACCAGTGACCAGTGACCAGTGACCAGTGACCAGTGACCAGTGACCAGTTACAAGTGACCAGTGACCAGCGACCAGTGACCAGTGAAGAGCGACCAGTGACCAGTGACCAGTGACCAGTGACCAGCGAAAGTGACCAGGGACCAGTGACCAGTTACCAGTGAGCTGTGACCAGTGACCAGTGACCAGTGAACTGTGACCAGTGACCAGTGACCAGCGAAAGTGACCAGTGACCAGTCACGAGCGAAATTGACCAGTGACCAGCGAAAGTGACCAGTGACCAGTGACCAGTGACCAGTGTCCAGTGACCAGTGACCAGTGATAAGTGACCAGTGACAAGTGACCAGTGACCAGTGACCAGTGACCAGTGACCAGTGACCAGCGACCAGTGACCAGTGACCATTGACCAGTGACCAGTGACCAGTGACCAGGGAAAGTGACCAGAGACCAGTGACCAGTGACCAGTGACGAGTGACCAGTGACCAGTGACCAGTGAACAGTTACAAGTGACCAGTGACCAGTTACAAGTGACCAGTGACCAGCGACCAGTGACCAGTGACGAGCGACCAGTGACCATTGACCAGTGACCAGTGACCAGCAAAAATGACCAGTGACCAGTGACCAGTGACCAGTGGCCAGTGACCAGTGACCAGCAAAAATGACCAGTGACCAGTGACCAGTGACCAGTGACCAGTGACCAGTGACCAGTGACCAGCGAAAGTGACAAGAGACCAGTGACCATTGACCAGTGACCAGTGACCAGTGACCAGTGACCAGTGACCAGCGACCAGTGACCAGTGACCATTGACCAGTGACCAGTGACCAGTGACCAGCGACCAGTGACCAGCGAAAGTGACCAGGGACCAGTGACCAGTGACCAGTGACCAGTGACCACTGACCATTGACCAGTGACCAGTGACCAGTGACCAGTGACCAGTGACCAGTGACCAGCGACCAGTGACCAGTGACCATTGACCAGTGACCAGTGACCAGCAAAAATGACCAGTGACCAGTGACCAGTGACCAGTGACCAGTGACCAGTGACCAGTGACCAGTGACCAGTGACCAGTGACCAGTGACCAGTGACCAGTGACCAGCGAAAGTGACCAGGGACCTGTGACCAGTGACCAGTGACCAGTGACCAGTGACCAGTGACCAGTGACCAGTGACCAGTGACCAGTGACCAGTGACCAGTGACCAGTGACCAGTGACCAGTGACCAGTGACCAGTGACCAGTGACCAGCGACCAGTGACCAGTGACCAGTGACAAGTGACCAGCGAAAGTGACCAGGGACCAGTGACCAGTGACCAGTGACCAGTGACCAGTGACCAGTGACCAGTGACCAGTGACCAGTGACCAGTTACAAGTGACCAGTGACCAGCGACCAGTGACCAGTGAAGAGCGACCAGTGACCAGTGACCAGTGACCAGTGACCAGCGAAAGTGACCAGGGACCAGTGACCAGTTACAAGTGACCAGTGACCAGCGACCAGTGACCAGTGACGAGCGACCAGTGACCAGTGACCAGTGACCAGCGAAAGTGACCAGTGACCAGTCACGATCGAAATTGACCAGTGACCAGCGAAAGTGACCAGTGACCAGTGACTAGTGACCAGTGTCCAGTGACCAGTGACCAGTGATAAGTGACTAGTGACCAGTGACCAGTGACCAGTGACCAGTGACCAGTGACCAGTGACCAGCGAAAGTGACCAGGGACCAGTGACCAGTGACCAGTGACCAGTGACCAGTGACCAGTGACCAGTGACCAGTGAACAGTGACCTGTGACTAGTGTCCAGTGACCAGTGACCAGTGAGCTGTGACCAGTGACCAGTGACCAGTGACCAGTGACCAGTGACCAGTGACCAGTGACCAGTGACCAGTGACCAGTGACCAGTGACCAGTGACCAGTGACCATTGACCAGTGACCAGTGACCAGTGACCAGTGACAAGTGACCAGTGACCAGTGACCAGCGAAAGTGACCAGTGAACAGTGACCAGTGAATAGTGTCCAGTGACCAGTGACCAGCGAAAGTGACCAGTGACCAGTCACGAGCGAAATTGACCAGTGACCAGCGAAAGTGACCAGTGACCTGTGACCAGTGACCAGTGACCAGTTACAAGTGACCAGTGACCAGCGACCAGTGACCAGTGACGAGCGACCAGTGACCAGTGACCATTGACCAGTGACCAGTGACCAGTGACCAGCGAAAGTGACCAGGGACCAGTGACCAGTGACCAGTGACCAGTGACCAGTGACAAGTGACCAGCGAAAGTGACCAGGGACCAGTGACCAGTGACCAGTGACCAGTGACCAGTGACCAGTGACCAGTGACCAGTGACCAGTGACCAGCGACCAGTGACCAGTGAAGAGCGACCAGTGACCAGTGACCAGTGACCAGTGACCAGCGAAAGTGACCAGGGACCAGTGACCAGTTACCAGTGAGCTGTGACCAGTGACCAGTGACCAGTGAACTCTGACCAGTGACCAGTGACCAGCGAAAGTGACCAGTGACCAGTCACGAGCGAAATTGACCAGTGACCAGCGAAAGTGACCAGTGACCAGTGACCAGTGACCAGTGTCCAGTGACCAGTGACCAGTGATAAGTGACCAGTGACCAGTGACCAGTGACCAGTGACCAGTGACCAGTGACCAGCGACCAGTGACCAGTGACCATTGACCAGTGACCAGTGACCAGTGACCAGGGAAAGTGACCAGAGACCAGTGACCAGTGACCAGTGACGAGTGACCAGTGACCAGTGACCAGTGACCAGTTACAAGTGACCAGTGACCAGTTACAAGTGACCAGTGACCAGCGACCAGTGACCAGTGACGAGCGACCAGTGACCATTGACCAGTGACCAGTGACCAGCAAAAATGACCAGTGACCAGTGACCAGTGACCAGTGACCAGTGGCCAGTGACCAGTGACCAGCAAAAATGACCAGTGACCAGTGACCAGTGACCAGTGACCAGTGACCAGTGACCAGTGACCAGCGAAAGTGACAAGAGACCAGTGACCATTGACCAGTGACCAGTGACCAGTGACCAGTGACCAGCGACCAGTGACCAGTGACCATTGACCAGTGACCAGTGACCAGTGACCAGCGACCAGTGACCAGCGAAAGTGACCAGTGACCAGTGACCAGTGACCAGTGAACAGTGACCTGTGACTAGTGTCCAGTGACCAGTGACCAGCGAAAGTGACCAGGGACCAGTGACCAGTGACCAGTGACCAGTGACCAGTGACCAGTGACCAGTGACCAGTGAACAGTGACCTGTGACTAGTGTCCAGTGACCAGTGACCAGTGAGCTGTGACCAGTGACCAGTGACCAGTGACCAGTGACCAGTGACCAGTGACCAGTGACCAGTGACCAGTGACCAGTGACCAGTGACCAGTGACCAGTGACCATTGACCAGTGACCAGTGACCAGTGACCAGTGACAAGTGACCAGTGACCAGTGACCAGCGAAAGTGACCAGTGAACAGTGACCAGTGAATAGTGTCCAGTGACCAGTGACCAGCGAAAGTGACCAGTGACCAGTCACGAGCGAAATTGACCAGTGACCAGCGAAAGTGACCAGTGACCTGTGACCAGTGACCAGTGACCAGTTACAAGTGACCAGTGACCAGCGACCAGTGACCAGTGACGAGCGACCAGTGACCAGTGACCATTGACCAGTGACCAGTGACCAGTGACCAGCGAAAGTGACCAGGGACCAGTGACCAGTGACCAGTGACCAGTGACCAGTGACAAGTGACCAGCGAAAGTGACCAGGGACCAGTGACCAGTGACCAGTGACCAGTGACCAGTGACCAGTGACCAGTGACCAGTGACCAGTGACCAGTGACCAGTTACAAGTGACCAGTGACCAGCGACCAGTGACCAGTGAAGAGCGACCAGTGACCAGTGACCAGTGACCAGTGACCAGCGAAAGTGACCAGGGACCAGTGACCAGTTACCAGTGAGCTGTGACCAGTGACCAGTGACCAGTGAACTGTGACCAGTGACCAGTGACCAGCGAAAGTGACCAGTGACCAGTCACGAGCGAAATTGACCAGTGACCAGCGAAAGTGACCAGTGACCAGTGACCAGTGACCAGTGTCCAGTGACCAGTGACCAGTGATAAGTGACCAGTGACCAGTGACCAGTGACCAGTGACCAGTGACCAGTGACCAGCGACCAGTGACCAGTGACCATTGACCAGTGACCAGTGACCAGTGACCAGGGAAAGTGACCAGAGACCAGTGACCAGTGACCAGTGACGAGTGACCAGTGACCAGTGACCAGTGACCAGTTACAAGTGACCAGTGACCAGTTACAAGTGACCAGTGACCAGCGACCAGTGACCAGTGACGAGCGACCAGTGACCATTGACCAGTGACCAGTGACCAGCAAAAATGACCAGTGACCAGTGACCAGTGACCAGTGACCAGTGGCCAGTGACCAGTGACCAGCAAAAATGACCAGTGACCAGTGACCAGTGACCAGTGACCAGTGACCAGTGACCAGTGACCAGCGAAAGTGACAAGAGACCAGTGACCATTGACCAGTGACCAGTGACCAGTGACCAGTGACCAGCGACCAGTGACCAGTGACCATTGACCAGTGACCAGTGACCAGTGACCAGCGACCAGTGACCAGCGAAAGTGACCAGTGACCAGTGACCAGTGACCAGTGACCAGTGACCACTGACCATTGACCAGTGACCAGTGACCAGTGACCAGTGACCAGTGACCAGCGACCAGTGACCAGTGACCATTGACCAGTGACCAGTGACCAGCAAAAATGACCAGTGACCAGTGACCAGTGACCAGTGACCAGTGACCAGTGACCAGTGACCAGTGACCAGTGACCAGTGACCAGTGACCAGTGACCAGTGACCAGTGACCAGTGACCAGTGACCAGTGACCAGTGACCAGCGAAAGTGACCAGGGACCTGTGACCAGTGACCAGTGACCAGTGACCAGTGACCAGTGACCAGTGACCAGTGACCAGTGACCAGTGACCTGTGACCAGTGACCAGTGACCAGTGACCAGTGACCAGTGACCAGTGACCAGTGACCAGTGACCAGTGACCAGTTACAAGTGACCAGTGACCAGCGACCAGTGACCAGTGACGAGCGACCAGTGACCAGTGACCATTGACCAGTGACCAGTGACCAGTGACCAGCGAAAGTGACCAGGGACCAGTGACCAGTGACCAGTGACCAGTGACCAGCGAAAGTGACCAGTGAGCAGTGACCAGTGACCAGTGACCAGCGGTAGTGACCAGTGATCAGTGACCAGTGAACAGTGACCAGTGACCAGCGAAATTGACCAGTGACCAGCGAAAGTGACCAGTGACGAGTGACCTGTGACAAGTGACCAGTGACCAGCGACCAGTGACCAGTGACCAGTGACCAGCGACCAGTGACCAGTGACCAGCGAAAGTGACCAGGGACCAGTGACCAGTGACCAGTGACAAGTGACCAGTGACCAGTGACCAGCGAAAGTGACCAGTGAACAGTGACCAGTGAATAGTGTCCAGTGACCAGTGACCAGTGACCAGCGAAAGTGACCAGTGACCAGTCCCGAGCGAAATTGACCAGTGACCAGCGAAAGTGACCAGTGACCTGTGACCAGTGACCAGTGACCAGTTACAAGTGACCAGTGACCAGCGACCAGTGACCAGTGACGAGCGACCAGTGACCAGTGACCATTGACCAGTGACCAGTGACCAGTGACCAGCGAAAGTGACCAGGGACCAGTGACCAGTGACCAGTGACCAGTGACCAGTGACCAGTGACCAGCGAAAGTGACCAGGGAGCAGTGACCAGTGACCAGTGACCAGTGTCCAGTGACCAGTGACCAGTGACCAGTGACCAGCGAAAGTGACCAGTGACCAGTCACGATCGAAATTGACCAGTGACCAGCGAAAGTGACCACTGACCAGTGACCAGTGACCAGTGTCCAGTGACCAGTGACCAGTGATAAGTGACCAGTGACCAGTGACCAGTGACCAGTGACCAGTGACCAGCGAAAGTGACCAGGGACCAGTGACCAGTGACCAGTGACCAGTGACCAGTGACCAGTGAACAGTGACCAGTGACTAGTGTCCAGTGACCAGTGACCAGTGAGCTGTGACCAGTGACCAGTGACCAGTGACCAGTGACCAGTGACCAGTGACCAGTGACCAGTGACCAGTGACCAGTGACCAGTGACCAGTGACCATTGACCAGTGACCAGTGACCAGTGACCAGCGAAAGTGACCAGTGAACAGTGACCAGTGAATAGTGTCCAGTGACCAGTGACCAGTGACCAGCGAAAGTGACCAGTGACCAGTCCCGAGCGAAATTGACCAGTGACCAGCGAAAGTGACCAGGGACCAGTGACCAGTGACCAGTGACCAGTGACCAGCGAAAGTGACCAGTGAGCAGTGACCAGTGACCAGTGACCAGCGGTAGTGACCAGTGATCAGTGACCAGTGAACAGTGACCAGTGACCAGCGAAATTGACCAGTGACCAGCGAAAGTGACCAGTGACGAGTGACCAGTGACCAGTGACCAGTGACCAGTGACCAGTGACCAGTGACCAGTGACCAGTGACCAGTTACAAGTGACCAGTGACCAGCGACCAGTGACCAGTGACGAGCGACCAGTGACCAGTGACCATTGACCAGTGACCAGTGACCAGTGACCAGCGAAAGTGACCAGGGACCAGTGACCAGTGACCAGTGACCAGTGACCAGCGAAAGTGACCAGTGAGCAGTGACCAGTGACCAGTGACCAGCGGTAGTGACCAGTGATCAGTGACCAGTGAACAGTGACCAGTGACCAGCGAAATTGACCAGTGACCAGCGAAAGTGACCAGTGACGAGTGACCTGTGACAAGTGACCAGTGACCAGCGACCAGTGACCAGTGACCAGTGACCAGCGACCAGTGACCAGTGACCAGCGAAAGTGACCAGTGACCAGTGACAAGTGACCAGTGACCAGTGACCAGCGAAAGTGACCAGTGAACAGTGACCAGTGAATAGTGTCCAGTGACCAGTGACCAGTGACCAGCGAAAGTGACCAGTGACCAGTCCCGAGCGAAATTGACCAGTGACCAGCGAAAGTGACCAGTGACCTGTGACCAGTGACCAGTGACCAGTTACAAGTGACCAGTGACCAGCGACCAGTGACCAGTGACGAGCGACCAGTGACCAGTGACCATTGACCAGTGACCAGTGACCAGTGACCAGCGAAAGTGACCAGGGACCAGTGACCAGTGACCAGTGACCAGTGACCAGTGACCAGTGACCAGCGAAAGTGACCAGGGAGCAGTGACCAGTGACCAGTGACCAGTGACCAGTGACCAGTGACCAGTGACCAGTGACCAGTGACCAGCGAAAGTGACCAGTGACCAGTCACGATCGAAATTGACCAGTGACCAGCGAAAGTGACCACTGACCAGTGACCAGTGACCAGTGTCCAGTGACCAGTGACCAGTGATAAGTGACCAGTGACCAGTGACCAGTGACCAGTGACCAGTGACCAGCGAAAGTGACCAGGGACCAGTGACCAGTGACCAGTGACCAGTGACCAGTGACCAGTGACCAGTGAACAGTGACCAGTGACTAGTGTCCAGTGACCAGTGACCAGTGAGCTGTGACCAGTGACCAGTGACCAGTGACCAGTGACCAGTGACCAGTGACCAGTGACCAGTGACCAGTGACCAGTGACCAGTGACCATTGACCAGTGACCAGTGACCAGTGACCAGCGAAAGTGACCAGTGAACAGTGACCAGTGAATAGTGTCCAGTGACCAGTGACCAGTGACCAGCGAAAGTGACCAGTGACCAGTCCCGAGCGAAATTGACCAGTGACCAGCGAAAGTGACCAGTGACCTGTGACCAGCGAAAGTGACCAGGGACCAGTGACCAGTGACCAGTGACCAGCGAAAGTGACCAGTGAGCAGTGACCAGTGACCAGTGACCAGCGGTAGTTACCAGTGATCAGTGACCAGTGAACAGTGACCAGTGACCAGTGAAATTGACCAGTGACCAGCGAAAGTGACCAGTGACGAGTGACCTGTGACAAGTGACCAGTGACCAGTGACCAGCGGTAGTTACCAGTGATCAGTGACCAGTGAACAGTGACCAGTGACCAGTGAAATTGACCAGTGACCAGCGAAAGTGTCCAGTGACCAGTGACCAGTGACCAGTGACCAGCGAAAGTGACCAGTGACCAGTCCCGAGCGAAATTGACCAGTGACCAGCGAAAGTGACCAGTGACCTGTGACCAGTGACCAGTGACCAGTTACAAGTGACCAGTGACCAGCGACCAGTGACCAGTGACGAGCGACCAGTGACCAGTGACCATAGACCAGTGACCAGTGACCAGTGACCAGCGAAAGTGACCAGGGACCAGTGACCAGTGACCAGTGACCAGTGACCAGTGACCAGTGACCAGCGAAAGTGACCAGGGACCAGTGACCAGTGACCAGTGACCAGTGACCAGTGACCAGTGACCAGTGACCAGTGACCAGCGAAAGTGACCAGTGACCAGTCACGATCGAAATTGACCAGTGACCAGCGAAAGTGACCACTGACCAGTGACCAGTGACCAGTGTCCAGTGACCAGTGACCAGTGATAAGTGACCAGTGACCAGTGACCAGTGACCAGTGACCAGTGACCAGTGACCAGCGAAAGTGACCAGGGACCAGTGACCAGTGACCAGTGACCAGTGACCAGTGACCAGTGACCAGTGACCAGTGACCAGTGACCAGTGACCAGTGAACAGTGACCAGTGACTAGTGTCCAGTGACCAGTGACCAGTGAGCTGTGACCAGTGACCAGTGACCAGTGACCAGTGACCAGTGACCAGTGACCAGTGACTAGTGACCAGTGACCAGTGACCAGTGACCATTGACCAGTGACCAGTGACCAGTGACAAGTGACCAGTGACCAGTGACCAGCGAAAGTGACCAGTGAACAGTGACCAGTGAATAGTGTCCAGTGACCAGTGACCAGTGACCAGCGAAATTGACCAGTGACCAGCGAAAGTGACCAGTGACGAGTGACCTGTGACAAGTGACCAGTGACCAGCGACCAGTGACCAGTGACCAGTGACCAGCGACCAGTGACCAGTGACCAGCGAAAGTGACCAGGGACCAGTGACCAGTGACCATTGACCAGTGACCAGTGACCAGTGACAAGTGACCAGTGACCAGTGACCAGCGAAAGTGACCAGTGAACAGTGACCAGTGAATAGTGTCCAGTGACCAGTGACCAGTGACCAGTGACCAGCGAAAGTGACCAGTGACCAGTCCCGAGCGAAATTGACCAGTGACCAGCGAAAGTGACCAGTGACCTGTGACCAGTGACCAGTGACCAGTTACAAGTGACCAGTGACCAGCGACCAGTGACCAGTGACGAGCGACCAGTGACCAGTGACCATTGACCAGTGACCAGTGACCAGTGACCAGCGAAAGTGACCAGGGACCAGTGACCAGTGACCAGTGACCAGTGACCAGTGACCAGTGACCAGCGAAAGTGACCAGGGACCAGTGACCAGTGACCAGTGACCAGTGACCAGTGACCAGTGACCAGTGACCAGTGACCAGCGAAAGTGACCAGTGACCAGTCACGATCGAAATTGACCAGTGACCAGCGAAAGTGACCACTGACCAGTGACCAGTGACCAGTGTCCAGTGACCAGTGACCAGTGATAAGTGACCAGTGACCAGTGACCAGTGACCAGTGACCAGTGACCAGTGACCAGCGAAAGTGACCAGGGACCAGTGACCAGTGACCAGTGACCAGTGACCAGTGACCAGTGACCAGTGACCAGTGAACAGTGACCAGTGACTAGTGTCCAGTGACCAGTGACCAGTGAGCTGTGACCAGTGACCAGTGACCAGTGACCTGTGACCAGTGACCAGTGACCAGTGACCAGTGACCAGTGACCAGTGACCAGTGACCATTGACCAGTGACCAGTGACCAGTGACAAGTGACCAGTGACCAGTGACCAGCGAAAGTGAACAGTGAACAGTGACCAGTGAATAGTGTCCAGTGACCAGTGACCAGTGACCAGCGAAAGTGACCAGTGACCAGTCCCGAGCGAAATTGACCAGTGACCAGCGAAAGTGACCAGTGACCTGTGACCAGTGACCAGTGACCAGTTACAAGTGACCAGTGACCAGCGACCAGTGACCAGTGACGAGCGACCAGTGACCAGTGACCATTGACCAGTGACCAGTGACCAGTGACCAGCGAAAGTGACCAGGGACCAGTGACCAGTGACCAGTGATCAGTGACCAGTGACCAGTGACCAGTGACCAGTGAACAGTGACCAGTGACCAGTGACCAGTGACCAGTTACAAGTGACCAGTGACCAGCGACCAGTGACCAGTGACGAGCGACCAGTGACCAGTGACCATTGACCAGTGACCAGTGACCAGTGACCAGCGAAAGTGACCAGCGAAAGTGACCAGTGACCAGTGACCAGTGACCAGTGTCCAGTGACCAGTGACCAGTGAGCTGTGACCAGTGACCAGTGACCAGTGAACTGTGACCAGTGACCAGTGACCAGCGAAAGTGACCAGTGACCAGTCACGATCGAAATTGACCAGTGACCAGCGAAAGTGACCAGTGACCAGTGACCAGTGACCAGTGACCAGTGTCCAGTGTCCAGTGACCAGTGACCAGTGACCAGTGACCAGTGACCAGTGACCAGCGAAAGTGACCAGGGACCAGTGACCAGTGACCAGTGACCAGTGACCAGTGACCAGTGACCAGTGACCAGTGAACAGTGACCAGTGACTAGTGTCCAGTGACCAGTGACCAGTGAGCTGTGACCAGTGACCAGTGACCAGTGACCAGTGACCAGTGACCAGTGACCAGTGACCAGTGACCAGCGAAAGTGACCAGTGACCAGTCACGATCGAAATTGACCAGTGACCAGCGAAAGTGACCAGTGACCAGTGACCAGTGACCAGTGTCCAGTGACCAGTGACCAGTGATAAGTGACCAGTGACCAGTGACCAGCGAAAGTGACCAGGGACCAGTGACCAGTTACCAGTGAGCTGTGACCAGTGACCAGTGACCAGTGACCAGTGACCAGTGACCAGTGACCAGTGACCAGTGACCAGTGACCATTGACCAGTGACCAGTGACCAGTGACAAGTGACCAGTGACCAGTGAATAGCGAAAGTGACCAGTGAACAGTGACCAGTGAATAGTGTCCAGTGACCAGTGACCAGTGACCAGCGAAAGTGACCAGTGACCAGTCCCGAGCGAAATTGACCAGTGACCAGCGAAAGTGACCAGTGACCTGTGACCAGTGACCAGTGACCAGTTACAAGTGACCAGTGACCAGCGACCAGTGACCAGTGACGAGCGACCAGTGACCAGTGACCATTGACCAGTGACCAGTGACCAGTGACCAGCGAAAGTGACCAGGGACCAGTGACCAGTGACCAGTGACCAGTGACCAGTGACCAGTGACCAGCGAAAGTGACCAGGGACCAGTGACCAGTGACCAGTGACCAGTGACCAGTGACCAGTGACCAGTGACCAGTGACCAGTGACCAGTGACCAGTGACCAGTTACAAGTGACCAGTGACCAGCGACCAGTGACCAGTGAAGAGCGACCAGTGACCAGTGACCATTGACCAGTGACCAGTGACCAGTGACCAGTGACCAGCGAAAGTGACCAGGGACCAGTGACCAGTGACCAGTGACCAGTGACCAGTGACCAGTGACCAGTGACCAGTGAACAGTGACCAGTGACTAGTGTCCAGTGACCAGTGACCAGTGAGCTGTGACCAGGGACCTGTGACCAGTGACCAGTGACCAGTGACCAGCGAAAGTGACCAGTGACCAGTGACCAGTGACCAGTGTCCAGTGACCAGTGACCAGTGACCAGTGACCAGTGACCAGTGACCAGCGAAAGTGACCAGGGACCAGTGACCAGTGACCAGTGACCAGTGACCAGTGACCAGTGACCAGTGACCAGTGAACAGTGACCAGTGACTAGTGTCCAGTGACCAGTGACCAGTGAGCTGTGACCAGTGACCAGTGACCAGTGACCAGTGACCAGTGACCAGTGACCAGTGACCAGTGACCAGTGACCAGTGACCAGTGACCAGTGACCATTGACCAGTGACCAGTGACCAGTGACAAGTGACCAGTGACCAGTGACCAGCGAAAGTGACCAGTGAACAGTGACCAGTGAATAGTGTCCAGTGACCAGTGACCAGTGACCAGCGAAAGTGACCAGTGACCAGTCCCGAGCGAAATTGACCAGTGACCAGCGAAAGTGACCAGTGACCTGTGACCAGTGACCAGTGACCAGTGACCAGTGACCAGTGACCAGCGAAAGTGACCAGGGACCAGTGACCAGTGACCAGTGACCAGTGACCAGTGACCAGTGACCAGCGAAAGTGACCAGGGACCAGTGACCAGTGACCAGTGACCAGTGACCAGTGACCAGTGACCAGTGACCAGTGACCAGTGACCAGTGACCAGTGACCAGCGAAAGTGACCAGGGACCAGTGACCAGTGACCAGTGATCAGTGACCAGTGACCAGTGACCAGTGACCAGTGAACAGTGACCAGTGACTAGTGTCCAGTGACCAGTGACCAGTGAGCTGTGACCAGTGACCAGTGACCAGTGACCAGTGACCAGTGACCAGTGACCAGTTACAAGTGACCAGTGACCAGCGACCAGTGACCAGTGACAAGCGACCAGTGACCAGTGACAATTGACCAGTGACCAGTGACCAGTGACCAGCGAAAGTGACCAGGGACCAGTGACCAGTGACCAGTGACCAGTGACCAGTGACCAGCGAAAGTGACCAGGGACCAGTGACCAGTGACCAGTGACCAGTGACCAGTGACCAGTGACCAGTGACCAGTGACCAGTGACCAGTTACAAGTGACCAGTGACCAGCGACCAGTGACCAGTGAAGAGCGACCAGTGACCAGTGACCATTGACCAGTGACCAGTGACCAGTGACCAGCGAAAGTGACCAGGGACCAGTGACCAGTTACCAGTGACCAGTGACCAGTGACCAGTGACCAGTGACCAGTGACCAGTGACCAGTGACCAGTGACCATTGACCAGTGACCAGTGACCAGTGACCAGTGACAAGTGACCAGTGACCAGTGACCAGCGAAAGTGACCAGTGAACAGTGACCAGTGAATAGTGTCCAGTGACCAGTGACCAGCGAAAGTGACCAGTGACCAGTCACGAGCGAAATTGACCAGTGACCAGCGAAAGTGACCAGTGACCTGTGACCAGTGACCAGTGACCAGTTACAAGTGACCAGTGACCAGCGACCAGTGACCAGTGACGAGCGACCAGTGACCAGTGACCATTGACCAGTGACCAGTGACCAGTGACCAGCGAAAGTGACCAGGGACCAGTGACCAGTGACCAGTGACCAGTGACCAGTGACAAGTGACCAGCGAAAGTGACCAGGGACCAGTGACCAGTGACCAGTGACCAGTGACCAGTGACCAGTGACCAGTGACCAGTGACCAGTGACCAGTTACAAGTGACCAGTGACCAGCGACCAGTGACCAGTGAAGAGCGACCAGTGACCAGTGACCAGTGACCAGTGACCAGCGAAAGTGACCAGGGACCAGTGACCAGTTACCAGTGAGCTGTGACCAGTGACCAGTGACCAGTGAACTGTGACCAGTGACCAGTGACCAGCGAAAGTGACCAGTGACCAGTCACGAGCGAAATTGACCAGTGACCAGCGAAAGTGACCAGTGACCAGTGACCAGTGACCAGTGTCCAGTGACCAGTGACCAGTGATAAGTGACCAGTGACAAGTGACCAGTGACCAGTGACCAGTGACCAGTGACCAGTGACCAGCGACCAGTGACCAGTGACCATTGACCAGTGACCAGTGACCAGTGACCAGGGAAAGTGACCAGAGACCAGTGACCAGTGACCAGTGACGAGTGACCAGTGACCAGTGACCAGTGAACAGTTACAAGTGACCAGTGACCAGTTACAAGTGACCAGTGACCAGCGACCAGTGACCAGTGACGAGCGACCAGTGACCATTGACCAGTGACCAGTGACCAGCAAAAATGACCAGTGACCAGTGACCAGTGACCAGTGGCCAGTGACCAGTGACCAGTGACCAGCGAAAGTGACAAGAGACCAGTGACCATTGACCAGTGACCAGTGACCAGTGACCAGTGACCAGTGACCAGCGACCAGTGACCAGTGACCATTGACCAGTGACCAGTGACCAGTGACCAGCGACCAGTGACCAGCGAAAGTGACCAGGGACCAGTGACCAGTGACCAGTGACCAGTGACCACTGACCATTGACCAGTGACCAGTGACCAGTGACCAGTGACCAGTGACCAGTGACCAGCGACCAGTGACCAGTGACCATTGACCAGTGACCAGTGACCAGCAAAAATGACCAGTGACCAGTGACCAGTGACCAGTGACCAGTGACCAGTGACCAGTGACCAGTGACCAGTGACCAGTGACCAGTGACCAGTGACCAGTGACCAGTGACCAGTGACCAGCGAAAGTGACCAGGGACCTGTGACCAGTGACCAGTGACCAGTGACCAGTGACCAGTGACCAGTGACCAGTGACCAGTGACCAGTGACCAGTGACCAGTGACCAGTGACCAGTGACCAGTGACCAGTGACCAGTGACCAGCGACCAGTGACCAGTGACCAGTGACAAGTGACCAGCGAAAGTGACCAGGGACCAGTGACCAGTGACCAGTGACCAGTGACCAGTGACCAGTGACCAGTGACCAGTGACCAGTGACCAGTTACAAGTGACCAGTGACCAGCGACCAGTGACCAGTGAAGAGCGACCAGTGACCAGTGACCAGTGACCAGTGACCAGCGAAAGTGACCAGGGACCAGTGACCAGTTACAAGTGACCAGTGACCAGCGACCAGTGACCAGTGACGAGCGACCAGTGACCAGTGACCATTGACCAGTGACCAGTGACCAGTGACCAGCGAAAGTGACCAGTGACCAGTCACGATCGAAATTGACCAGTGACCAGCGAAAGTGACCAGTGACCAGTGACTAGTGACCAGTGTCCAGTGACCAGTGACCAGTGATAAGTGACTAGTGACCAGTGACCAGTGACCAGTGACCAGTGACCAGTGACCAGTGACCAGCGAAAGTGACCAGGGACCAGTGACCAGTGACCAGTGACCAGTGACCAGTGACCAGTGACCAGTGACCAGTGAACAGTGACCTGTGACTAGTGTCCAGTGACCAGTGACCAGTGAGCTGTGACCAGTGACCAGTGACCAGTGACCAGTGACCAGTGACCAGTGACCAGTGACCAGTGACCAGTGACCAGTGACCAGTGACCAGTGACCAGTGACCAGTGACCATTGACCAGTGACCAGTGACCAGTGACCAGTGACAAGTGACCAGTGACCAGTGACCAGCGAAAGTGACCAGTGAACAGTGACCAGTGAATAGTGTCCAGTGACCAGTGACCAGCGAAAGTGACCAGTGACCAGTCACGAGCGAAATTGACCAGTGACCAGCGAAAGTGACCAGCGACCTGTGACCAGTGACCAGTGACCAGTTACAAGTGACCAGTGACCAGCGACCAGTGACCAGTGACGAGCGACCAGTGACCAGTGACCATTGACCAGTGACCAGTGACCAGTGACCAGCGAAAGTGACCAGGGACCAGTGACCAGTGACCAGTGACCAGTGACCAGTGACAAGTGACCAGCGAAAGTGACCAGGGACCAGTGACCAGTGACCAGTGACCAGTGACCAGTGACCAGTGACCAGTGACCAGTGACCAGTGACCAGTTACAAGTGACCAGTGACCAGCGACCAGTGACCAGTGAAGAGCGACCAGTGACCAGTGACCAGTGACCAGTGACCAGCGAAAGTGACCAGGGACCAGTGACCAGTTACCAGTGAGCTGTGACCAGTGACCAGTGACCAGTGAACTGTGACCAGTGACCAGTGACCAGCGAAAGTGACCAGTGACCAGTCACGAGCGAAATTGACCAGTGACCAGCGAAAGTGACCAGTGACCAGTGACCAGTGACCAGTGTCCAGTGACCAGTGACCAGTGATAAGTGACCAGTGACCAGTGACCAGTGACCAGTGACCAGTGACCAGTGACCATTGACCAGTGACCAGTGACCAGTGACCAGGGAAAGTGACCAGAGACCAGTGACCAGTGACCAGTGACGAGTGACCAGTGACCAGTGACCAGTGACCAGTTACAAGTGACCAGTGACCAGTTACAAGTGACCAGTGACCAGCGACCAGTGACCAGTGACGAGCGACCAGTGACCATTGACCAGTGACCAGTAACCAGCAAAAATGACCAGTGACCAGTGACCAGTGACCAGTGACCAGTGGCCAGTGACCAGTGACCAGCAAAAATGACCAGTGACCAGTGACCAGTGACCAGTGACCAGTGACCAGTGACCAGTGACCAGCGAAAGTGACAAGAGACCAGTGACCATTGACCAGTGACCAGTGACCAGTGACCAGTGACCAGCGACCAGTGACCAGTGACCATTGACCAGTGACCAGTGACCAGTGACCAGCGACCAGTGACCAGCGAAAGTGACCAGTGACCAGTGACCAGTGACCAGTGACCAGTGACCACTGACCATTGACCAGTGACCAGTGACCAGTGACCAGTGACCAGTGACCAGCGACCAGTGACCAGTGACCATTGACCAGTGACCAGTGACCAGCAAAAATGACCAGTGACCAGTGACCAGTGACCAGTGACCAGTGACCAGTGACCAGTGACCAGTGACCAGTGACCAGTGACCAGTGACCAGTGACCAGTGACCAGTGACCAGCGAAAGTGACCAGGGACCTGTGACCAGTGACCAGTGACCAGTGACCAGTGACCAGTGACCAGTGACCAGTGACCAGTGACCAGTGACCAGTGACCAGTGACCAGTGACCTGTGACCAGTGACCAGTGACCAGTGACCAGTGACCAGTGACCAGTGACCAGTGACCAGTTACAAGTGACCAGTGACCAGCGACCAGTGACCAGTGACGAGCGACCAGTGACCAGTGACCATTGACCAGTGACCAGTGACCAGTGACCAGCGAAAGTGACCAGGGACCAGTGACCAGTGACCAGTGACCAGTGACCAGCGAAAGTGACCAGTGAGCAGTGACCAGTGACCAGTGACCAGCGGTAGTGACCAGTGATCAGTGACCAGTGAACAGTGACCAGTGACCAGCGAAATTGACCAGTGACCAGCGAAAGTGACCAGTGACGAGTGACCTGTGACAAGTGACCAGTGACCAGCGACCAGTGACCAGTGACCAGTGACCAGCGACCAGTGACCAGTGACCAGCGAAAGTGACCAGGGACCAGTGACCAGTGACCAGTGACAAGTGACCAGTGACCAGTGACCAGCGAAAGTGACCAGTGAACAGTGACCAGTGAATAGTGTCCAGTGACCAGTGACCAGTGACCAGCGAAAGTGACCAGTGACCAGTCCCGAGCGAAATTGACCAGTGACCAGCGAAAGTGACCAGTGACCTGTGACCAGTGACCAGTGACCAGTTACAAGTGACCAGTGACCAGCGACCAGTGACCAGTGACGAGCGACCAGTGACCAGTGACCATTGACCAGTGACCAGTGACCAGTGACCAGCGAAAGTGACCAGGGACCAGTGACCAGTGACCAGTGACCAGTGACCAGTGACCAGTGACCAGCGAAAGTGACCAGGGAGCAGTGACCAGTGACCAGTGACCAGTGTCCAGTGACCAGTGACCAGTGACCAGTGACCAGTGACCAGCGAAAGTGACCAGTGACCAGTCACGATCGAAATTGACCAGTGACCAGCGAAAGTGACCACTGACCAGTGACCAGTGACCAGTGTCCAGTGACCAGTGACCAGTGATAAGTGACCAGTGACCAGTGACCAGTGACCAGTGACCAGTGACCAGTGACCAGCGAAAGTGACCAGGGACCAGTGACCAGTGACCAGTGACCAGTGACCAGTGACCAGTGAACAGTGACCAGTGACTAGTGTCCAGTGACCAGTGACCAGTGAGCTGTGACCAGTGACCAGTGACCAGTGACCAGTGACCAGTGACCAGTGACCAGTGACCAGTGACCAGTGACCAGTGACCAGTGACCATTGACCAGTGACCAGTGACCAGTGACCAGCGAAAGTGACCAGTGAACAGTGACCAGTGAATAGTGTCCAGTGACCAGTGACCAGTGACCAGCGAAAGTGACCAGTGACCAGTCCCGAGCGAAATTGACCAGTGACCAGCGAAAGTGACCAGTGACCTGTGACCAGCGAAAGTGACCAGGGACCAGTGACCAGTGACCAGTGACCAGTGACCAGCGAAAGTGACCAGTGAGCAGTGACCAGTGACCAGTGACCAGCGGTAGTGACCAGTGATCAGTGACCAGTGAACAGTGACCAGTGACCAGCGAAATTGACCAGTGACCAGCGAAAGTGACCAGTGACGAGTGACCAGTGACCAGTGACCAGTGACCAGTGACCAGTGACCAGTGACCAGTGACCAGTGACCAGTTACAAGTGACCAGTGACCAGCGACCAGTGACCAGTGACGAGCGACCAGTGACCAGTGACCATTGACCAGTGACCAGTGACCAGTGACCAGCGAAAGTGACCAGGGACCAGTGACCAGTGACCAGTGACCAGTGACCAGCGAAAGTGACCAGTGAGCAGTGACCAGTGACCAGTGACCAGCGGTAGTGACCAGTGATCAGTGACCAGTGAACAGTGACCAGTGACCAGCGAAATTGACCAGTGACCAGCGAAAGTGACCAGTGACGAGTGACCTGTGACAAGTGACCAGTGACCAGCGACCAGTGACCAGTGACCAGTGACCAGCGACCAGTGACCAGTGACCAGCGAAAGTGACCAGTGACCAGTGACAAGTGACCAGTGACCAGTGACCAGCGAAAGTGACCAGTGAACAGTGACCAGTGAATAGTGTCCAGTGACCAGTGACCAGTGACCAGCGAAAGTGACCAGTGACCAGTCCCGAGCGAAATTGACCAGTGACCAGCGAAAGTGACCAGTGACCTGTGACCAGTGACCAGTGACCAGTTACAAGTGACCAGTGACCAGCGACCAGTGACCAGTGACGAGCGACCAGTGACCAGTGACCATTGACCAGTGACCAGTGACCAGTGACCAGCGAAAGTGACCAGGGACCAGTGACCAGTGACCAGTGACCAGTGACCAGTGACCAGTGACCAGCGAAAGTGACCAGGGAGCAGTGACCAGTGACCAGTGACCAGTGACCAGTGACCAGTGACCAGTGACCAGTGACCAGTGACCAGCGAAAGTGACCAGTGACCAGTCACGATCGAAATTGACCAGTGACCAGCGAAAGTGACCACTGACCAGTGACCAGTGACCAGTGTCCAGTGACCAGTGACCAGTGATAAGTGACCAGTGACCAGTGACCAGTGACCAGTGACCAGTGACCAGCGAAAGTGACCAGGGACCAGTGACCAGTGACCAGTGACCAGTGACCAGTGACCAGTGAACAGTGACCAGTGACTAGTGTCCAGTGACCAGTGACCAGTGAGCTGTGACCAGTGACCAGTGACCAGTGACCAGTGACCAGTGACCAGTGACCAGTGACCAGTGACCAGTGACCAGTGACCAGTGACCATTGACCAGTGACCAGTGACCAGTGACCAGCGAAAGTGACCAGTGAACAGTGACCAGTGAATAGTGTCCAGTGACCAGTGACCAGTGACCAGCGAAAGTGACCAGTGACCAGTCCCGAGCGAAATTGACCAGTGACCAGCGAAAGTGACCAGTGACCTGTGACCAGCGAAAGTGACCAGGGACCAGTGACCAGTGACCAGTGACCAGTGACCAGCGAAAGTGACCAGTGAGCAGTGACCAGTGACCAGTGACCAGCGGTAGTGACCAGTGATCAGTGACCAGTGAACAGTGACCAGTGACCAGCGAAATTGACCAGTGACCAGCGAAAGTGACCAGTGACGAGTGACCTGTGACAAGTGACCAGTGACCAGCGACCAGTGACCAGTGACCAGTGACCAGCGACCAGTGACCAGTGACCAGCGAAAGTGACCAGGGACCAGTGACCAGTGACCATTGACCAGTGACCAGTGACCAGTGACAAGTGACCAGTGACCAGTGACCAGCGAAAGTGACCAGTGAACAGTGACCAGTGAATAGTGTCCAGTGACCAGTGACCAGTGACCAGTGACCAGCGAAAGTGACCAGTGACCAGTCCCGAGCGAAATTGACCAGTGACCAGCGAAAGTGACCAGTGACCTGTGACCAGTGACCAGTGACCAGTTACAAGTGACCAGTGACCAGCGACCAGTGACCAGTGACGAGCGACCAGTGACCAGTGACCATAGACCAGTGACCAGTGACCAGTGACCAGCGAAAGTGACCAGGGACCAGTGACCAGTGACCAGTGACCAGTGACCAGTGACCAGTGACCAGCGAAAGTGACCAGGGACCAGTGACCAGTGACCAGTGACCAGTGACCAGTGACCAGTGACCAGTGACCAGTGACCAGCGAAAGTGACCAGTGACCAGTCACGATCGAAATTGACCAGTGACCAGCGAAAGTGACCACTGACCAGTGACCAGTGACCAGTGTCCAGTGACCAGTGACCAGTGATAAGTGACCAGTGACCAGTGACCAGTGACCAGTGACCAGTGACCAGTGACCAGCGAAAGTGACCAGGGACCAGTGACCAGTGACCAGTGACCAGTGACCAGTGACCAGTGACCAGTGACCAGTGACCAGTGACCAGTGACCAGTGAACAGTGACCAGTGACTAGTGTCCAGTGACCAGTGACCAGTGAGCTGTGACCAGTGACCAGTGACCAGTGACCAGTGACCAGTGACCAGTGACCAGTGACTAGTGACCAGTGACCAGTGACCAGTGACCATTGACCAGTGACCAGTGACCAGTGACAAGTGACCAGTGACCAGTGACCAGCGAAAGTGACCAGTGAACAGTGACCAGTGAATAGTGTCCAGTGACCAGTGACCAGTGACCAGCGAAATTGACCAGTGACCAGCGAAAGTGACCAGTGACGAGTGACCTGTGACAAGTGACCAGTGACCAGCGACCAGTGACCAGTGACCAGTGACCAGCGACCAGTGACCAGTGACCAGCGAAAGTGACCAGGGACCAGTGACCAGTGACCATTGACCAGTGACCAGTGACCAGTGACAAGTGACCAGTGACCAGTGACCAGCGAAAGTGACCAGTGAACAGTGACCAGTGAATAGTGTCCAGTGACCAGTGACCAGTGACCAGTGACCAGCGAAAGTGACCAGTGACCAGTCCCGAGCGAAATTGACCAGTGACCAGCGAAAGTGACCAGTGACCTGTGACCAGTGACCAGTGACCAGTTACAAGTGACCAGTGACCAGCGACCAGTGACCAGTGACGAGCGACCAGTGACCAGTGACCATTGACCAGTGACCAGTGACCAGTGACCAGCGAAAGTGACCAGGGACCAGTGACCAGTGACCAGTGACCAGTGACCAGTGACCAGTGACCAGCGAAAGTGACCAGGGACCAGTGACCAGTGACCAGTGACCAGTGACCAGTGACCAGTGACCAGTGACCAGTGACCAGCGAAAGTGACCAGTGACCAGTCACGATCGAAATTGACCAGTGACCAGCGAAAGTGACCACTGACCAGTGACCAGTGACCAGTGTCCAGTGACCAGTGACCAGTGATAAGTGACCAGTGACCAGTGACCAGTGACCAGTGACCAGTGACCAGTGACCAGCGAAAGTGACCAGGGACCAGTGACCAGTGACCAGTGACCAGTGACCAGTGACCAGTGACCAGTGACCAGTGAACAGTGACCAGTGACTAGTGTCCAGTGACCAGTGACCAGTGAGCTGTGACCAGTGACCAGTGACCAGTGACCAGTGACCAGTGACCAGTGACCAGTGACCAGTGACCAGTGACCAGTGACCAGTGACCATTGACCAGTGACCAGTGACCAGTGACAAGTGACCAGTGACCAGTGACCAGCGAAAGTGAACAGTGAACAGTGACCAGTGAATAGTGTCCAGTGACCAGTGACCAGTGACCAGCGAAAGTGACCAGTGACCAGTCCCGAGCGAAATTGACCAGTGACCAGCGAAAGTGACCAGTGACCTGTGACCAGTGACCAGTGACCAGTTACAAGTGACCAGTGACCAGCGACCAGTGACCAGTGACGAGCGACCAGTGACCAGTGACCATTGACCAGTGACCAGTGACCAGTGACCAGCGAAAGTGACCAGGGACCAGTGACCAGTGACCAGTGATCAGTGACCAGTGACCAGTGACCAGTGACCAGTGAACAGTGACCAGTGACTAGTGTCCAGTGACCAGTGACCAGTGAGCTGTGACCAGTGACCAGTGACCAGTGACCAGTGACCAGTGACCAGTGACCAGTGACCAGTGACCAGTTACAAGTGACCAGTGACCAGCGACCAGTGACCAGTGACGAGCGACCAGTGACCAGTGACCATTGACCAGTGACCAGTGACCAGTGACCAGCGAAAGTGACCAGCGAAAGTGACCAGTGACCAGTGACCAGTGACCAGTGTCCAGTGACCAGTGACCAGTGAGCTGTGACCAGTGACCAGTGACCAGTGAACTGTGACCAGTGACCAGTGACCAGCGAAAGTGACCAGTGACCAGTCACGATCGAAATTGACCAGTGACCAGCGAAAGTGACCAGTGACCAGTGACCAGTGACCAGTGACCAGTGTCCAGTGTCCAGTGACCAGTGACCAGTGACCAGTGACCAGTGACCAGTGACCAGCGAAAGTGACCAGGGACCAGTGACCAGTGACCAGTGACCAGTGACCAGTGACCAGTGACCAGTGACCAGTGAACAGTGACCAGTGACTAGTGTCCAGTGACCAGTGACCAGTGAGCTGTGACCAGTGACCAGTGACCAGTGACCAGTGACCAGTGACCAGTGACCAGTGACCAGTGACCAGCGAAAGTGACCAGTGACCAGTCACGATCGAAATTGACCAGTGACCAGCGAAAGTGACCAGTGACCAGTGACCAGTGACCAGTGTCCAGTGACCAGTGACCAGTGATAAGTGACCAGTGACCAGTGACCAGCGAAAGTGACCAGGGACCAGTGACCAGTTACCAGTGAGCTGTGACCAGTGACCAGTGACCAGTGACCAGTGACCAGTGACCAGTGACCAGTGACCAGTGACCATTGACCAGTGACCAGTGACCAGTGACAAGTGACCAGTGACCAGTGACCAGCGAAAGTGACCAGTGAACAGTGACCAGTGAATAGTGTCCAGTGACCAGTGACCAGTGACCAGCAAAAGTGACCAGTGACCAGTCCCGAGCGAAATTGACCAGTGACCAGCGAAAGTGACCAGTGACCTGTGACCAGTGACCAGTGACCAGTTACAAGTGACCAGTGACCAGCGACCAGTGACCAGTGACGAGCGACCAGTGACCAGTGACCATTGACCAGTGACCAGTGACCAGTGACCAGCGAAAGTGACCAGGGACCAGTGACCAGTGACCAGTGACCAGTGACCAGTGACCAGTGACCAGCGAAAGTGACCAGGGACCAGTGACCAGTGACCAGTGACCAGTGACCAGTGACCAGTGACCAGTGACCAGTGACCAGTGACCAGTGACCAGTGACCAGTTACAAGTGACCAGTGACCAGCGACCAGTGACCAGTGAAGAGCGACCAGTGACCAGTGACCATTGACCAGTGACCAGTGACCAGTGACCAGTGACCAGCGAAAGTGACCAGGGACCAGTGACCAGTGACCAGTGACCAGTGACCAGTGACCAGTGACCAGTGACCAGTGAACAGGGACCAGTGACTAGTGTCCAGTGACCAGTGACCAGTGAGCTGTGACCAGGGACCTGTGACCAGTGACCAGTGACCAGTGACCAGCGAAAGTGACCAGTGACCAGTGACCAGTGACCAGTGTCCAGTGACCAGTGACCAGTGACCAGTGACCAGTGACCAGTGACCAGCGAAAGTGACCAGGGACCAGTGACCAGTGACCAGTGACCAGTGACCAGTGACCAGTGACCAGTGACCAGTGAACAGTGACCAGTGACTAGTGTCCAGTGACCAGTGACCAGTGAGCTGTGACCAGTGACCAGTGACCAGTGACCAGTGACCAGTGACCAGTGACCAGTGACCAGTGACCAGTGACCAGTGACCAGTGACCAGTGACCATTGACCAGTGACCAGTGACCAGTGACAAGTGACCAGTGACCAGTGACCAGCGAAAGTGACCAGTGAACAGTGACCAGTGAATAGTGTCCAGTGACCAGTGACCAGTGACCAGCGAAAGTGACCAGTGACCAGTCCCGAGCGAAATTGACCAGTGACCAGCGAAAGTGACCAGTGACCTGTGACCAGTGACCAGTGACCAGTGACCAGTGACCAGCGAAAGTGACGAGGGACCAGTGACCAGTGACCAGTGACCAGTGACCAGTGACCAGTGACCAGCGAAAGTGACCAGGGACCAGTGACCAGTGACCAGTGACCAGTGACCAGTGACCAGTGACCAGTGACCCGTGACCAGTGACCAGTGACCAGTGACCAGTGACCAGTTACAAGTGACCAGTGACCAGCGACCAGTGACCAGTGAAGAGCGACCAGTGACCAGTGACCATTGACCAGTGACCAGTGACCAGTGACCAGCGAAAGTGACCAGGGACCAGTGACCAGTTACCAGTGAGCTGTGACCAGTGACCAGTGACCAGTGAACTGTGACCAGTGACCAGTGACCAGCGAAAGTGACCAGTGACCAGTCACGAGCGAAATTGACCAGTGACCAGCGAAAGTGACCAGTGACCAGTGACCAGTGACCAGTGACCAGTGACCAGTTACAAGTGACCAGTGACCAGCGACCAGTGACCAGTGAAGAGCGACCAGTGACCAGTGACCATTGACCAGTGACCAGTGACCAGTGACCAGCGAAAGTGACCAGGGACCAGTGACCAGTTACCAGTGAGCTGTGACCAGTGACCAGTGACCAGTGAACTGTGACCAGTGACCAGTGACCAGCGAAAGTGACCAGTGACCAGTCACGAGCGAAATTGACCAGTGACCAGCGAAAGTGACCAGTGAACAGTGACCAGTGAATAGTGTCCAGTGACCAGTGACCAGTGACCAGCGAAAGTGACCAGTGACCAGTCACGAGCGAAATTGACCAGTGACCAGCGAAAGTGACCAGTGACCTGTGACCAGTGACCAGTGACCAGTTACAAGTGACCAGTGACCAGCGACCAGTGACCAGTGACGAGCGACCAGTGACCAGTGACCATTGACCAGTGACCAGTGACCAGTGACCAGCGAAAGTGACCAGGGACCAGTGACCAGTGACCAGTGACCAGTGACCAGTGACCAGTGACCAGCGAAAGTGACCAGGGACCAGTGACCAGTGACCAGTGACCAGTGACCAGTGACCAGTGACCAGTGACCAGTTACAAGTGACCAGTGACCAGCGACCAGTGACCAGTGAAGAGCGACCAGTGACCAGTGACCAGTGACCAGTGACCAGCGAAAGTGACCAGGGACCAGTGACCAGTTACCAGTGAGCTGTGACCAGTGACCAGTGACCAGTGAACTGTGACCAGTGACCAGTGACCAGCGAAAGTGACCAGTGACCAGTCACGAGCGAAATTGACCAGTGACCAGCGAAAGTGACCAGTGACCAGTGACCAGTGACCAGTGTCCAGTGACCAGTGACCAGTGATAAGTGACCAGTGACCAGTGACCAGTGACCAGTGACCAGTGACCAGCAAAAATGACCAGCAAAAATGACCAGTGACCAGTGACCAGTGACCAGTGACCAGTGACCAGTGACCAGTGACCAGTGACCAGTGACCAGCGAAAGTGACAAGAGACCAGTGACCATTGACCAGTGACCAGTGACCAGTGACCAGTGACCAGCGACCAGTGACCAGTGACCATTGACCAGTGACCAGTGACCAGTGACCAGCGACCAGTGACCAGCGAAAGTGACCAGGGACCAGTGACCAGTGACCAGTGACCAGTGACCACTGACCATTGACCAGTGACCAGTGACCAGTGACCAGTGACCAGTGACCAGTGACCAGTGACCAGCGACCAGTGACCAGTGACCATTGACCAGTGACCAGTGACCAGCAAAAATGACCAGTGACCAGTGACCAGTGACCAGTGACCAGTGACCAGTGACCAGTGACCAGTGACCAGTGACCAGTGACCAGTGACCAGTGACCAGCGAAAGTGACCAGGGACCTGTGACCAGTGACCAGTGACCAGTGACCAGTGACCAGTGACCAGTGACCAGTGACCAGTGACCAGTGACCAGTGACCAGTGACCAGTGACCAGTGACCAGTGACCAGTGACCAGTGACCAGTTACAAGTGACCAGTGACCAGCGACCAGTGACCAGTGAAGAGCGACCAGTGACCAGTGACCATTGACCAGTGACCAGCGAAAGTGACCAGGGACCAGTGACCAGTTACCAGTGAGCTGTGACCAGTGGCCAGTGGCCAGTGAACTGTGACCAGTGACCAGTGACCAGCGAAAGTGACCAGTGACCAGTCACGAGCGAAATTGACCAGTGACCAGCGAAAGTGACCAGTGACCAGTGACCAGTGACCAGTGTCCAGTGACCAGTGACCAGTGAGCTGTGACCAGTGACCAGTGACCAGTGAACTGTGACCAGTGACCAGTGACCAGCGAAAGTGACCAGTGACCAGTCACGATCGAAATTGACCAGTGACCAGCGAAAGTGACCAGTGACCAGTGACCAGTGACCAGCGAAAGTGACCAGGGACCAGTGACCAGTGACCAGTGACCAGTGACCAGTGACCAGTGACCAGTGACCAGTGAACAGTGACCAGTGACTAGTGTCCAGTGACCAGTGACCAGTGAGCTGTGACCAGTGACCAGTGACCAGTGACCAGTGACCAGTGACCAGTGACCAGTGACCAGTGACCAGCGAAAGTGACCAGTGACCAGTCACGATCGAAATTGACCAGTGACCAGCGAAAGTGACCAGTGACCAGTGACCAGTGACCAGTGTCCAGTGACCAGTGACCAGTGATAAGTGACCAGTGACCAGTGACCAGCGAAAGTGACCAGGGACCAGTGACCAGTTACCAGTGAGCTGTGACCAGTGACCAGTGACCAGTGACCAGTGACCAGTGACCAGTGACCAGTGACCAGTGACCAGTGACCATTGACCAGTGACCAGTGACCAGTGACAAGTGACCAGTGACCAGTGACCAGCGAAAGTGACCAGTGAACAGTGACCAGTGAATAGTGTCCAGTGACCAGTGACCAGTGACCAGCGAAAGTGACCAGTGACCAGTCCCGAGCGAAATTGACCAGTGACCAGCGAAAGTGACCAGTGACCTGTGACCAGTGACCAGTGACCAGTTACAAGTGACCAGTGACCAGCGACCAGTGACCAGTGACGAGCGACCAGTGACCAGTGACCATTGACCAGTGACCAGTGACCAGTGACCAGCGAAAGTGACCAGGGACCAGTGACCAGTGACCAGTGACCAGTGACCAGTGACCAGTGACCAGCGAAAGTGACCAGGGACCAGTGACCAGTGACCAGTGACCAGTGACCAGTGACCAGTGACCAGTGACCAGTGACCAGTGACCAGTGACCAGTGACCAGTTACAAGTGACCAGTGACCAGCGACCAGTAACCAGTGAAGAGCGACCAGTGACCAGTGACCATTGACCAGTGACCAGTGACCAGTGACCAGTGACCAGCGAAAGTGACCAGGGACCAGTGACCAGTGACCAGTGACCAGTGACCAGTGACCAGTGACCAGTGACCAGTGAACAGTGACCAGTGACTAGTGTCCAGTGACCAGTGACCAGTGAGCTGTGACCAGTGACCAGTGACCAGTGACCAGTGACCAGTGACCAGTGACCAGTGACCAGTGACCAGTGACGAATGACCAGTGACCAGCGAAAGTGACCAGTGACCAGTCACGATCGAAATTGTCCAGTGACCAGCGAAAGTGACCAGTGACCAGTGACCAGTGACCAGTGTCCAGTGACCAGTGACCAGTGATAAGTGACCAGTGACCAGTGACCAGTGACCAGTGACCAGTGACCAGTGACCAGTGACCAGCGAAAGTGACCAGGGACCAGTGACCAGTGACCAGTGAGCTGTGACCAGTGACCAGTGACCAGTGAACTGTGACCAGTGACCAGTGACCAGCGAAAGTGACCAGTGACCAGTCACGATCGAAATTGACCAGTGACCAGCGAAAGTGACCAGTGACCAGTGACCAGTGACCAGTGTCCAGTGTCCAGTGACCAGTGACCAGTGACCAGTGACCAGTGACCAGTGACCAGCGAAAGTGACCAGGGACCAGTGACCAGTGACCAGTGACCAGTGATCAGTGACCAGTGACCAGTGACCAGTGACCAGTGAACAGTGACCAGTGACTAGTGTCCAGTGACCAGTGACCAGTGAGCTGTGACCAGTGACCAGTGACCAGTGACCAGTGACCAGTGACCAGTGACCAGTGACCAGTGACGAATGACCAGTGACCAGCGAAAGTGACCAGTGACCAGTCACGATCGAAATTGTCCAGTGTCCAGCGAAAGTGACCAGTGACCAGTGACCAGTGACCAGTGTCCAGTGACCAGTGACCAGTGATAAGTGACCAGTGACCAGTGACCAGTGACCAGTGACCAGTGACCAGTGACCAGTGACCAGCGAAAGTGACCAGGGACCAGTGACCAGTGACCAGTGACCAGTGACCAGTGACCAGTGACCAGTGACCAGTGAACAGTGACCAGTGACTAGTGTCCAGTGACCAGTGACCAGTGAGCTGTGACCAGTGACCAGTGACCAGTGACCAGTGACCAGTGACCAGTGACCAGTGACCAGTGACCAGTGACCAGTGACCAGTGACCATTGACCAGTGACCAGTGACCAGTGACCAGTGACAAGTGACCAGTGACCAGTGACCAGCGAAAGTGACCAGTGAACAGTGACCAGTGAATAGTGTCCAGTCACCAGTGACCAGTGACCAGCGAAAGTGACCAGGGACCAGTGACCAGTGACCAGTGACCAGTGACCAGTGACCAGTGACCAGTGACCAGCGAAAGTGACCAGGGACCAGTGACCAGTGACCAGTGACCAGTGACCAGTGACCAGTGACCAGTGACCAGTTACAAGTGACCAGTGACCAGCGACCAGTGACCAGTGAAGAGCGACCAGTGACCAGTGACCAGTGACCAGTGACCAGCGAAAGTGACCAGGGACCAGTGACCAGTTACCAGTGAGCTGTGACCAGTGACCAGTGACCAGTGAACTGTGACCAGTGACCAGTGACCAGCGAAAGTGACCAGTGACCAGTCACGAGCGAAATTGACCAGTGACCAGCGAAAGTGACCAGTGACCAGTGACCAGTGACCAGTGATAAGTGACCAGTGACCAGTGACCAGTGACCAGTGACCAGTGACCAGTGACCAGTGACCAGCGACCAGTGACCAGTGACCATTGACCAGTGACCAGTGACCAGTGACCAGGGAAAGTGACCAGAGACCAGTGACCAGTGACCAGTGACGAGTGACCAGTGACCAGTGACCAGTGACCAGTTACAAGTGACCAGTGACCAGTTACAAGTGACCAGTGACCAGCGACCAGTGACCAGTGACGAGCGACCAGTGACCATTGACCAGTGACCAGTGACCAGCAAAAATGACCAGTGACCAGTGACCAGTGACCAGTGACCAGTGACCAGTGACCAGTGACCAGCAAAAATGACCAGTGACCAGTGACCAGTGACCAGTGACCAGTGACCAGTGACCAGTGACCAGTGACCAGCGAAAGTGACAAGAGACCAGTGACCATTGACCAGTGACCAGTGACCAGTGACCAGTGACCAGCGACCAGTGACCAGTGACCATTGACCAGTGACCAGTGACCAGTGACCAGCGACCAGTGACCAGCGAAAGTGACCAGGAACCAGTGACCAGTGACCAGTGACCAGTGACCACTGACCATTGACCAGTGACCAGTGACCAGTGACCAGTGACCAGTGACCAGTGACCAGTGACCAGCGACCAGTGACCAGTGACCATTGACCAGTGACCAGTGACCAGCAAAAATGACCAGTGACCAGTGACCAGTGACCAGTGACCAGTGACCAGTGACCAGTGACCAGTGACCAGTGACCAGTGACCAGTGACCAGCGAAAGTGACCAGGGACCTGTGACCAGTGACCAGTGACCAGTGACCAGTGACCAGTGACCAGTGACCAGTGACCAGTGACCAGTGACCAGTGACCAGTGACCAGTGACCAGTTACAAGTGACCAGTGACCAGTGACCAGTGACCAGCGAAAGTGACCAGGGACCAGTGACCAGTGACCAGTGACCAGTGACCAGTGACCAGTGACCAGTGACCAGTGAACAGTGACCAGTGACTAGTGTCCAGTGACCAGTGACCAGTGAGCTGTGACCAGTGACCAGTGACCAGTGACCAGTGACCAGTGACCAGTGACCAGTGACCAGTGACCAGCGAAAGTGACCAGTGACCAGTCACGATCGAAATTGACCAGTGACCAGCGAAAGTGACCAGTGACCAGTGACCAGTGACCAGTGTCCAGTGACCAGTGACCAGTGATAAGTGACCAGTGACCAGTGACCAGTGACCAGTGACCAGTGACCAGCGAAAGTGACCAGGGACCAGTGACCAGTGACCAGTGATCAGTGACCAGTGACCAGTGACCAGTGACCAGTGAACAGTGACCAGTGACTAGTGTCCAGTGACCAGTGACCAGTGAGCTGTGACCAGTGACCAGTGACCAGTGACCAGTGACCAGTGACCAGTGACCAGCGAAAGTGACCAGGGACCAGTGACCAGTGACCAGTGATCAGTGACCAGTGACCAGTGACCAGTGACCAGTGAACAGTGACCAGTGACTAGTGTCCAGTGACCAGTGACCAGTGAGCTGTGACCAGTGACCAGTGACCAGTGACCAGTGACCAGTGACCAGTGACCAGTGACCAGTGACCAGTGACCAGTTACAAGTGACCAGTGACCAGCGACCAGTGACCAGTGACAAGCGACCAGTGACCAGTGACCATTGACCAGTGACCAGTGACCAGTGACCAGCGAAAGTGACCAGGGACCAGTGACCAGTGACCAGTGACCAGTGACCAGTGACCAGCGAAAGTGACCAGGGACCAGTGACCAGTGACCAGTGACCAGTGACCAGTGACCAGTGACCAGTGACCAGTGACCAGTGACCAGTGACCAGTGACCAGTTACAAGTGACCAGTGACCAGCGACCAGTGACCAGTGAAGAGCGACCAGTGACCAGTGACCATTGACCAGTGACCAGTGACCAGTGACCAGCGAAAGTGACCAGGGACCAGTGACCAGTTACCAGTGACCAGTGACCAGTGACCAGTGACCAGTGACCAGTGACCAGTGACCAGTGACCAGTGACCATTGACCAGTGACCAGTGACCAGTGACCAGTGACAAGTGACCAGTGACCAGTGACCAGCGAAAGTGACCAGTGAACAGTGACCAGTGAATAGTGTCCAGTGACCAGTGACCAGCGAAAGTGACCAGTGACCAGTCACGAGCGAAATTGACCAGTGACCAGCGAAAGTGACCAGTGACCTGTGACCAGTGACCAGTGACCAGTTACAAGTGACCAGTGACCAGCGACCAGTGACCAGTGACGAGCGACCAGTGACCAGTGACCATTGACCAGTGACCAGTGACCAGTGACCAGCGAAAGTGACCAGGGACCAGTGACCAGTGACCAGTGACCAGTGACCAGTGACAAGTGACCAGCGAAAGTGACCAGGGACCAGTGACCAGTGACCAGTGACCAGTGACCAGTGACCAGTGACCAGTGACCAGTGACCAGTGACCAGTTACAAGTGACCAGTGACCAGCGACCAGTGACCAGTGAAGAGCGACCAGTGACCAGTGACCAGTGACCAGTGACCAGCGAAAGTGACGAGGACCAGTGACCAGTTACCAGTGAGCTGTGACCAGTGACCAGTGACCAGTGAACTGTGACCAGTGACCAGTGACCAGCGAAAGTGACCAGTGACCAGTCACGAGCGAAATTGACCAGTGACCAGCGAAAGTGACCAGTGACCAGTGACCAGTGACCAGTGTCCAGTGACCAGTGACCAGTGATAAGTGACCAGTGACAAGTGACCAGTGACCAGTGACCAGTGACCAGTGACCAGTGACCAGTGACCAGCGACCAGTGACCAGTGACCATTGACCAGTGACCAGTGACCAGTGACCAGGGAAAGTGACCAGAGACCAGTGACCAGTGACCAGTGACGAGTGACCAGTGACCAGTGACCAGTGAACAGTTACAAGTGACCAGTGACCAGTTACAAGTGACCAGTGACCAGCGACCAGTGACCAGTGACGAGCGACCAGTGACCATTGACCAGTGACCAGTGACCAGCAAAAATGACCAGTGACCAGTGACCAGTGACCAGTGGCCAGTGACCAGTGACCAGCAAAAATGACCAGTGACCAGTGACCAGTGACCAGTGACCAGTGACCAGTGACCAGTGACCAGCGAAAGTGACAAGAGACCAGTGACCATTGACCAGTGACCAGTGACCAGTGACCAGTGACCAGTGACCAGCGACCAGTGACCAGTGACCATTGACCAGTGACCAGTGACCAGTGACCAGCGACCAGTGACCAGCGAAAGTGACCAGGGACCAGTGACCAGTGACCAGTGACCAGTGACCACTGACCAGTGACCAGTGACCAGTGACCAGCGACCAGTGACCAGCGAAAGTGACCAGGGACCAGTGACCAGTGACCAGTGACCAGTGACCACTGACCATTGACCAGTGACCAGTGACCAGTGACCAGTGACCAGTGACCAGTGACCAGTGACCAGTGACCAGTGACCAGTGACCAGTGACCAGTGACCAGTGACCAGTGACCAGTGACCAGCGAAAGTGACCAGGGACCTGTGACCAGTGACCAGTGACCAGTGACCAGTGACCAGTGACCAGTGACCAGTGACCAGTGACCAGTGACCAGTGACCAGTGACCAGTGACCAGTGACCAGTGACCAGTGACCAGTGACCAGCGACCAGTGACCAGTGACCAGTGACAAGTGACCAGCGAAAGTGACCAGGGACCAGTGACCAGTGACCAGTGACCAGTGACCAGTGACCAGTGACCAGTAACCAGTGACCAGTGACCAGTTACAAGTGACCAGTGACCAGCGACCAGTGACCAGTGAAGAGCGACCAGTGACCAGTGACCAGTGACCAGTGACCAGCGAAAGTGACCAGGGACCAGTGACCAGTTACAAGTGACCAGTGACCAGCGACCAGTGACCAGTGACGAGCGACCAGTGACCAGTGACCATTGACCAGTGACCAGTGACCAGTGACCAGCGAAAGTGACCAGTGACCAGTCACGATCGAAATTGACCAGTGACCAGCGAAAGTGACCAGTGACCAGTGACTAGTGACCAGTGTCCAGTGACCAGTGACCAGTGATAAGTGACTAGTGACCAGTGACCAGTGACCAGTGACCAGTGACCAGTGACCAGCGAAAGTGACCAGGGACCAGTGACCAGTGACCAGTGACCAGTGACCAGTGACCAGTGACCAGTGAACAGTGACCTGTGACTAGTGTCCAGTGACCAGTGACCAGTGAGCTGTGACCAGTGACCAGTGACCAGTGACCAGTGACCAGTGACCAGTGACCAGTGACCAGTGACCAGCGAAAGTGACCAGTGAACAGTGACCAGTGAATAGTGTCCAGTGACCAGTGACCAGCGAAAGTGACCAGTGACCAGTCACGAGCGAAATTGACCAGTGACCAGCGAAAGTGACCAGTGACCTGTGACCAGTGACCAGTGACCAGTTACAAGTGACCAGTGACCAGCGACCAGTGACCAGTGACGAGCGACCAGTGACCAGTGACCATTGACCAGTGACCAGTGACCAGTGACCAGCGAAAGGGACCAGGGACCAGTGACCAGTGACCAGTGACCAGTGACCAGTGACAAGTGACCAGCGAAAGTGACCAGGGACCAGTGACCAGTGACCAGTGACCAGTGACCAGTGACCAGTGACCAGTGACCAGTGACCAGTGACCAGTTACAAGTGACCAGTGACCAGCGACCAGTGACCAGTGAAGAGCGACCAGTGACCAGTGACCAGTGACCAGTGACCAGCGAAAGTGACCAGGGACCAGTGACCAGTTACCAGTGAGCTGTGACCAGTGACCAGTGACCAGTGAACTGTGACCAGTGACCAGTGACCAGCGAAAGTGACCAGTGACCAGTCACGAGCGAAATTGACCAGTGACCAGCGAAAGTGACCAGTGACCAGTGACCAGTGACCAGTGTCCAGTGACCAGTGACCAGTGATAAGTGACCAGTGACCAGTGACCAGTGACCAGTGACCAGTGACCAGTGACCAGTGACCAGCGACCAGTGACCAGTGACCATTGACCAGTGACCAGTGACCAGTGACCAGGGAAAGTGACCAGAGACCAGTGACCAGTGACCAGTGACGAGTGACCAGTGACCAGTGACCAGTGACCAGTTACAAGTGACCAGTGACCAGTTACAAGTGACCAGTGACCAGCGACCAGTGACCAGTGACGAGCGACCAGTGACCATTGACCAGTGACCAGTGACCAGCAAAAATGACCAGTGACCAGTGACCAGTGACCAGTGACCAGTGGCCAGTGACCAGTGACCAGCAAAAATGACCAGTGACCAGTGACCAGTGACCAGTGACCAGTGACCAGTGACCAGTGACCAGCGAAAGTGACAAGAGACCAGTGACCATTGACCAGTGACCAGTGACCAGTGACCAGTGACCAGCGACCAGTGACCAGTGACCATTGACCAGTGACCAGTGACCAGTGACCAGCGACCAGTGACCAGCGAAAGTGACCAGTGACCAGTGACCAGTGACCAGTGACCAGTGACCACTGACCATTGACCAGTGACCAGTGACCAGTGACCAGTGACCAGTGACCAGCGACCAGTGACCAGTGACCATTGACCAGTGACCAGTGACCAGCAAAAATGACCAGTGACCAGTGACCAGTGACCAGTGACCAGTGACCAGTGACCAGTGACCAGTGACCAGTGACCAGTGACCAGTGACCAGTGACCAGTGACCAGCGAAAGTGACCAGGGACCTGTGACCAGTGACCAGTGACCAGTGACCAGTGACCAGTGACCAGTGACCAGTGACCAGTGACCAGTGACCAGTGACCAGTGACCAGTGACCAGTGACCAGTGACCAGTGACCAGCGAAAGTGACCAGGGACCTGTGACCAGTGACCAGTGACCAGTGACCAGTGACCAGTGACCAGTGACCAGTGACCAGTGACCAGTGACCAGTGACCAGTGACCAGTGACCAGTGACCAGTGACCAGCGACCAGTGACCAGTGACCAGTGACAAGTGACCAGCGAAAGTGACCAGGGACCAGTGACCAGTGACCAGTGACCAGTGACCAGTGACCAGTGACCAGTAACCAGTGACCAGTGACCAGTTACAAGTGACCAGTGACCAGCGACCAGTGACCAGTGAAGAGCGACCAGTGACCAGTGACCAGTGACCAGTGACCAGCGAAAGTGACCAGGGACCAGTGACCAGTTACAAGTGACCAGTGACCAGCGACCAGTGACCAGTGACGAGCGACCAGTGACCAGTGACCATTGACCAGTGACCAGTGACCAGTGACCAGCGAAAGTGACCAGTGACCAGTCACGATCGAAATTGACCAGTGACCAGCGAAAGTGACCAGTGACCAGTGACTAGTGACCAGTGTCCAGTGACCAGTGACCAGTGATAAGTGACTAGTGACCAGTGACCAGTGACCAGTGACCAGTGACCAGTGACCAGTGACCAGCGAAAGTGACCAGGGACCAGTGACCAGTGACCAGTGACCAGTGACCAGTGACCAGTGACCAGTGACCAGTGAACAGTGACCTGTGACTAGTGTCCAGTGACCAGTGACCAGTGAGCTGTGACCAGTGACCAGTGACCAGTGACCAGTGACCAGTGACCAGTGACCAGTGACCAGTGACCAGCGAAAGTGACCAGTGAACAGTGACCAGTGAATAGTGTCCAGTGACCAGTGACCAGCGAAAGTGACCAGTGACCAGTCACGAGCGAAATTGACCAGTGACCAGCGAAAGTGACCAGTGACCTGTGACCAGTGACCAGTGACCAGTTACAAGTGACCAGTGACCAGCGACCAGTGACCAGTGACGAGCGACCAGTGACCAGTGACCATTGACCAGTGACCAGTGACCAGTGACCAGCGAAAGTGACCAGGGACCAGTGACCAGTGACCAGTGACCAGTGACCAGTGACAAGTGACCAGCGAAAGTGACCAGGGACCAGTGACCAGTGACCAGTGACCAGTGACCAGTGACCAGTGACCAGTGACCAGTGACCAGTGACCAGTTACAAGTGACCAGTGACCAGCGACCAGTGACCAGTGAAGAGCGACCAGTGACCAGTGACCAGTGACCAGTGACCAGCGAAAGTGACCAGGGACCAGTGACCAGTTACCAGTGAGCTGTGACCAGTGACCAGTGACCAGTGAACTGTGACCAGTGACCAGTGACCAGCGAAAGTGACCAGTGACCAGTCACGAGCGAAATTGACCAGTGACCAGCGAAAGTGACCAGTGACCAGTGACCAGTGACCAGTGTCCAGTGACCAGTGACCAGTGATAAGTGACCAGTGACCAGTGACCAGTGACCAGTGACCAGTGACCAGTGACCAGTGACCAGCGACCAGTGACCAGTGACCATTGACCAGTGACCAGTGACCAGTGACCAGGGAAAGTGACCAGAGACCAGTGACCAGTGACCAGTGACGAGTGACCAGTGACCAGTGACCAGTGACCAGTTACAAGTGACCAGTGACCAGTTACAAGTGACCAGTGACCAGCGACCAGTGACCAGTGACGAGCGACCAGTGACCATTGACCAGTGACCAGTGACCAGCAAAAATGACCAGTGACCAGTGACCAGTGACCAGTGACCAGTGGCCAGTGACCAGTGACCAGCAAAAATGACCAGTGACCAGTGACCAGTGACCAGTGACCAGTGACCAGTGACCAGTGACCAGCGAAAGTGACAAGAGACCAGTGACCATTGACCAGTGACCAGTGACCAGTGACCAGTGACCAGCGACCAGTGACCAGTGACCATTGACCAGTGACCAGTGACCAGTGACCAGCGACCAGTGACCAGCGAAAGTGACCAGTGACCAGTGACCAGTGACCAGTGACCAGTGACCACTGACCATTGACCAGTGACCAGTGACCAGTGACCAGTGACCAGTGACCAGCGACCAGTGACCAGTGACCATTGACCAGTGACCAGTGACCAGCAAAAATGACCAGTGACCAGTGACCAGTGACCAGTGACCAGTGACCAGTGACCAGTGACCAGTGACCAGTGACCAGTGACCAGTGACCAGTGACCAGTGACCAGCGAAAGTGACCAGGGACCTGTGACCAGTGACCAGTGACCAGTGACCAGTGACCAGTGACCAGTGACCAGTGACCAGTGACCAGTGACCAGCGACCAGTGACCAGTGACGAGCGACCAGTGACCAGTGACCATTGACCAGTGACCAGTGACCAGTGACCAGCGAAAGTGACCAGGGACCAGTGACCAGTGACCAGTGATCAGTGACCAGTGACCAGTGACCAGTTACAAGTGACCAGTGACCAGCGACCAGTGACCAGTGACGAGCGACCAGTGACCAGTGACCAGTGACCAGCGAAAGTGACCAGTGAACAGTGACCAGTGAATAGTGTCCAGTGACCAGTGACCAGTGACCAGCGAAAGTGACCAGTGACCAGTCCCGAGCGAAATTGACCAGTGACCAGCGAAAGTGACCAGTGACCTGTGACCAGTGACCAGTGACCAGTTACAAGTGACCAGTGACCAGCGACCAGTGACCAGTGACGAGCGACCAGTGACCAGTGACCATTGACCAGTGACCAGTGACCAGTGACCAGCGAAAGTGACCAGGGACCAGTGACCAGTGACCAGTGATCAGTGACCAGTGACCAGTGACCAGTGACCAGTGAACAGTGACCAGTGACTAGTGTCCAGTGACCAGTGACCAGTGAGCTGTGACCAGTGACCAGTGACCAGTGACCAGTGACCAGTGACCAGTGACCAGTGACCAGTGACCAGTGACCAGTGACCAGTTACAAGTGACCAGTGACCAGCGACCAGTGACCAGTGACGAGCGACCAGTGACCAGTGACCATTGACCAGTGACCAGTGACCAGTGACCAGCGAAAGTGACCAGGGACCAGTGACCAGTGACCAGCGAAAGTGACCAGGGACCAGTGACCAGTGACCAGTGACCAGTGACCAGTGACCAGCGACCAGTGACCAGTGACCATTGACCAGTGACCAGTGACCAGTGACCAGCGACCAGTGACCAGCGAAAGTGACCAGGGACCAGTGACCAGTGACCAGTGACCAGTGACCACTGACCATTGACCAGTGACCAGTGACCAGTGACCAGTGACCAGTGACCAGTGACCAGTGACCAGCGACCAGTGACCAGTGACCATTGACCAGTGACCAGTGACCAGCAAAAATGACCAGTGACCAGTGACCAGTGACCAGTGACCAGTGACCAGTGACCAGTGACCAGTGACCAGTGACCAGTGGCCAGTGACCAGTGACCAGCGAAAGTGACCAGGGACCTGTGACCAGTGACCAGTGACCAGTGACCAGTGACCAGTGACCAGTGACCAGTGACCAGTGACCAGTGACCAGTGACCAGTGACCAGTGACCAGTGACCAGTGACCAGTGACCAGTGACCAGTGACCAGTTACAAGTGACCAGTGACCAGCGACCAGTGACCAGTGAAGAGCGACCAGTGACCAGTGACCATTGACCAGTGACCAGTGACCAGTGACCAGCGAAAGTGACCAGGGACCAGTGACCAGTTACCAGTGAGCTGTGACCAGTGGCCAGTGACCAGTGAACTGTGACCAGTGACCAGTGACCAGCGAAAGTGACCAGTGACCAGTCACGAGCGAAATTGACCAGTGACCAGCGAAAGTGACCAGTGACCAGTGACCAGTGACCAGTGTCCAGTGACCAGTGACCAGTGAGCTGTGACCAGTGACCAGTGACCAGTGAACTGTGACCAGTGACCAGTGACCAGCGAAAGTGACCAGTGACCAGTCACGATCGAAATTGACCAGTGACCAGCGAAAGTGACCAGTGACCAGTGACCAGTGACCAGTGACCAGTGTCCAGTGTCCAGTGACCAGTGACCAGTGACCAGTGACCAGTGACCAGTGACCAGCGAAAGTGACCAGGGACCAGTGACCAGTGACCAGTGACCAGTGACCAGTGAACAGTGACCAGTGACTAGTGTCCAGTGACCAGTGACCAGTGAGCTGTGACCAGTGACCAGTGACCAGTGACCAGTGACCAGTGACCAGTGACCAGTGACCAGTGACCAGCGAAAGTGACCAGTGACCAGTCACGATCGAAATTGACCAGTGACCAGCGAAAGTGACCAGTGACCAGTGACCAGTGACCAGTGTCCAGTGACCAGTGACCAGTGATAAGTGACCAGTGACCAGTGACCAGCGAAAGTGACCAGGGACCAGTGACCAGTTACCAGTGAGCTGTGACCAGTGACCAGTGACCAGTGACAAGTGACCAGTGACCAGTGACCAGTGACCAGTGACCAGTGACCATTGACCAGTGACCAGTGACCAGTGACAAGTGACCAGTGACCAGTGACCAGCGAAAGTGACCAGTGAACAGTGACCAGTGAATAGTGTCCAGTGACCAGTGACCAGTGACCAGCGAAAGTGACCAGTGACCAGTCCCGAGCGAAATTGACCAGTGACCAGCGAAAGTGACCAGTGACCTGTGACCAGTGACCAGTGACCAGTTACAAGTGACCAGTGACCAGCGACCAGTGACCAGTGACGAGCGACCAGTGACCAGTGACCATTGACCAGTGACCAGTGACCAGTGACCAGCGAAAGTGACCAGGGACCAGTGACCAGTGACCAGTGACCAGTGACCAGTGACCAGTGACCAGCGAAAGTGACCAGGGACCAGTGACCAGTGACCAGTGACCAGTGACCAGTGACCAGTGACCAGTGACCAGTGACCAGTGACCAGTTACAAGTGACCAGTGACCAGCGACCAGTAACCAGTGAAGAGCTACCAGTGACCAGTGACCATTGACCAGTGACCAGTGACCAGTGACCAGTGACCAGCGAAAGTGACCAGGGACCAGTGACCAGTGACCAGTGACCAGTGACCAGTGACCAGTGACCAGTGAACAGTGACCAGTGACTAGTGTCCAGTGACCAGTGACCAGTGAGCTGTGACCAGTGACCAGTGACCAGTGACCAGTGACCAGTGACCAGTGACCAGTGACCAGTGACGAATGACCAGTGACCAGCGAAAGTGACCAGTGACCAGTCACGATCGAAATTGTCCAGTGACCAGCGAAAGTGACCAGTGACCAGTGACCAGTGACCAGTGTCCAGTGACCAGTGACCAGTGATAAGTGACCAGTGACCAGTGACCAGTGACCAGTGACCAGTGACCAGTGACCAGTGACCAGCGAAAGTGACCAGGGACCAGTGACCAGTGACCAGTGAGCTGTGACCAGTGACCAGTGACCAGTGAACTGTGACCAGTGACCAGTGACCAGCGAAAGTGACCAGTGACCAGTCACGATCGAAATTGACCAGTGACCAGCGAAAGTGACCAGTGACCAGTGACCAGTGACCAGTGTCCAGTGTCCAGTGACCAGTGACCAGTGACCAGTGACCAGTGACCAGTGACCAGCGAAAGTGACCAGGGACCAGTGACCAGTGACCAGTGACCAGTGACCAGTGACCAGTGACCAGTGAACAGTGACCAGTGACTAGTGTCCAGTGACCAGTGACCAGTGAGCTGTGACCAGTGACCAGTGACCAGTGACCAGTGACCAGTGACCAGTGACCAGTGACGAATGACCAGTGACCAGCGAAAGTGACCAGTGACCAGTCACGATCGAAATTGTCCAGTGACCAGCGAAAGTGACCAGTGACCAGTGACCAGTGACCAGTGTCCAGTGACCAGTGACCAGTGATAAGTGACCAGTGACCAGTGACCAGTGACCAGTGACCAGTGACCAGCGAAAGTGACCAGGGACCAGTGACCAGTGACCAGTGACCAGTGACCAGTGACCAGTGACCAGTGACCAGTGACCAGTGAACAGTGACCAGTGACTAGTGTCCAGTGACCAGTGACCAGTGAGCTGTGACCAGTGACCAGTGACCAGTGACCAGTGACCAGTGACCAGTGACCAGTGACCAGTGACCAGTGACCAGTGACCATTGACCAGTGACCAGTGACCAGTGACCAGTGACAAGTGACCAGTGACCAGTGACCAGCGAAAGTGACCAGTGAACAGTGACCAGTGAATAGTGTCCAGTGACCAGTGACCAGTGACCAGCGAAAGTGACCAGTGACCAGTCACGAGCGAAATTGACCAGTGACCAGCGAAAGTGACCAGTGACCTGTGACCAGTGACCAGTGACCAGTTACAAGTGACCAGTGACCAGCGACCAGTGACCAGTGACGAGCGACCAGTGACCAGTGACCATTGACCAGTGACCAGTGACCAGTGACCAGCGAAAGTGACCAGGGACCAGTGACCAGTGACCAGTGACCAGTGACCAGTGACCAGTGACCAGCGAAAGTGACCAGGGACCAGTGACCAGTGACCAGTGACCAGTGACCAGTGACCAGTGACCAGTGACCAGTTACAAGTGACCAGTGACCAGCGACCAGTGACCAGTGAAGAGCGACCAGTGACCAGTGACCAGTGACCAGTGACCAGCGAAAGTGACCAGGGACCAGTGACCAGTTACCAGTGAGCTGTGACCAGTGACCAGTGACCAGTGAACTGTGACCAGTGACCAGTGACCAGCGAAAGTGACCAGTGACCAGTCACGAGCGAAATTGACCAGTGACCAGCGAAAGTGACCAGTGACCAGTGACCAGTGACCAGTGTCCAGTGACCAGTGACCAGTGATAAGTGACCAGTGACCAGTGACCAGTGACCAGTGACCAGTGACCAGTGACCAGTGACCAGCGACCAGTGACCAGTGACCATTGACCAGTGACCAGTGACCAGTGACCAGGGAAAGTGACCAGAGACCAGTGACCAGTGACCAGTGACGAGTGACCAGTGACCAGTGACCAGTGACCAGTTACAAGTGACCAGTGACCAGTTACAAGTGACCAGTGACCAGCGACCAGTGACCAGTGACGAGCGACCAGTGACCATTGACCAGTGAGCAGTGACCAGCAAAAATGACCAGTGACCAGTGACCAGTGACCAGTGACCAGTGACCAGTGACCAGTGACCAGCAAAAATGACCAGTGACCAGTGACCAGTGACCAGTGACCAGTGACCAGTGACCAGTGACCAGTGACCAGCGAAAGTGACAAGAGACCAGTGACCATTGACCAGTGACCAGTGACCAGTGACCAGTGACCAGCGACCAGTGACCAGTGACCATTGACCAGTGACCAGTGACCAGTGACCAGCGACCAGTGACCAGCGAAAGTGACCAGGAACCAGTGACCAGTGACCAGTGACCAGTGACCACTGACCATTGACCAGTGACCAGTGACCAGTGACCAGTGACCAGTGACCAGTGACCAGTGACCAGCGACCAGTGACCAGTGACCATTGACCAGTGACCAGTGACCAGCAAAAATGACCAGTGACCAGTGACCAGTGACCAGTGACCAGTGACCAGTGACCAGTGACCAGTGACCAGTGACCAGTGACCAGTGACCAGCGAAAGTGACCAGGGACCTGTGACCAGTGACCAGTGACCAGTGACCAGTGACCAGTGACCAGTGACCAGTGACCAGTGACCAGTGACCAGTGACCAGTGACCAGTGACCAGTGACCAGTTACAAGTGACCAGTGACCAGCGACCAGTGACCAGTGAAGAGCGACCAGTGACCAGTGACCATTGACCAGTGACCAGTGACCAGTGACCAGCGAAAGTGACCAGGGACCAGTGACCAGTTACCAGTGAGCTGTGACCAGTGGCCAGTGACCAGTGAACTGTGACCAGTGACCAGTGACCAGCGAAAGTGACCAGTGACCAGTCACGAGCGAAATTGACCAGTGACCAGCGAAAGTGACCAGTGACCAGTGACCAGTGACCAGTGTCCAGTGACCAGTGACCAGTGAGCTGTGACCAGTGACCAGTGACCAGTGAACTGTGACCAGTGACCAGTGACCAGCGAAAGTGACCAGTGACCAGTCACGATCGAAATTGACCAGTGACCAGCGAAAGTGACCAGTGACCAGTGACCAGTGACCAGTGTCCAGTGTCCAGTGACCAGTGACCAGTGACCAGTGACCAGTGACCAGTGACCAGCGAAAGTGACCAGGGACCAGTGACCAGTGACCAGTGACCAGTGACCAGTGACCAGTGACCAGTGACCAGTGAACAGTGACCAGTGACTAGTGTCCAGTGACCAGTGACCAGTGAGCTGTGACCAGTGACCAGTGACCAGTGACCAGTGACCAGTGACCAGTGACCAGTGACCAGTGACCAGCGAAAGTGACCAGTGACCAGTCACGATCGAAATTGACCAGTGACCAGCGAAAGTGACCAGTGACCAGTGACCAGTGACCAGTGTCCAGTGACCAGTGACCAGTGATAAGTGACCAGTGACCAGTGACCAGTGACCAGTGACCAGTGACCAGCGAAAGTGACCAGGGACCAGTGACCAGTGACCAGTGATCAGTGACCAGTGACCAGTGACCAGTGACCAGTGAACAGTGACCAGTGACTAGTGTCCAGTGACCAGTGACCAGTGAGCTGTGACCAGTGACCAGTGACCAGTGACCAGTGACCAGTGACCAGTGACCAGCGAAAGTGACCAGGGACCAGTGACCAGTGACCAGTGATCAGTGACCAGTGACCAGTGACCAGTGACCAGTGAACAGTGACCAGTGACTAGTGTCCAGTGACCAGTGACCAGTGAGCTGTGACCAGTGACCAGTGACCAGTGACCAGTGACCAGTGACCAGTGACCAGTGACCAGTGACCAGTTACAAGTGACCAGTGACCAGCGACCAGTGACCAGTGACAAGCGACCAGTGACCAGTGACCATTGACCAGTGACCAGTGACCAGTGACCAGCGAAAGTGACCAGGGACCAGTGACCAGTGACCAGTGACCAGTGACCAGCGAAAGTGACCAGTGAACAGTGACCAGTGAATAGTGTCCAGTGACCAGTGACCAGCGAAAGTGACCAGTGACCAGTCACGAGCGAAATTGACCAGTGACCAGCGAAAGTGACCAGTGACCTGTGACCAGTGACCAGTGACCAGTTACAAGTGACCAGTGACCAGCGACCAGTGACCAGTGACGAGCGACCAGTGACCAGTGACCATTGACCAGTGACCAGTGACCAGTGACCAGCGAAAGTGACCAGGGACCAGTGACCAGTGACCAGTGACCAGTGACCAGTGACCAGTGACAAGTGACCAGCGAAAGTGACCAGGGACCAGTGACCAGTGACCAGTGACCAGTGACCAGTGACCAGTGACCAGTGACCAGTGACCAGTGACCAGTGACCAGTTACAAGTGACCAGTGACCAGCGACCAGTGACCAGTGAAGAGCGACCAGTGACCAGTGACCAGTGACCAGTGACCAGCGAAAGTGACCAGGGACCAGTGACCAGTTACCAGTGAGCTGTGACCAGTGACCAGTGACCAGTGAACTGTGACCAGTGACCAGTGACCAGCGAAAGTGACCAGTGACCAGTCACGAGCGAAATTGACCAGTGACCAGCGAAAGTGACCAGTGACCAGTGACCAGTGACCAGTGTCCAGTGACCAGTGACCAGTGATAAGTGACCAGTGACAAGTGACCAGTGACCAGTGACCAGTGACCAGTGACCAGTGACCAGCGACCAGTGACCAGTGACCATTGACCAGTGACCAGTGACCAGTGACCAGGGAAAGTGACCAGAGACCAGTGACCAGTGACCAGTGACGAGTGACCAGTGACCAGTGACCAGTGAACAGTTACAAGTGACCAGTGACCAGTTACAAGTGACCAGTGACCAGCGACCAGTGACCAGTGACGAGCGACCAGTGACCATTGACCAGTGACCAGTGACCAGCAAAAATGACCAGTGACCAGTGACCAGTGACCAGTGGCCAGTGACCAGTGACCAGCAAAAATGACCAGTGACCAGTGACCAGTGACCAGTGACCAGTGACCAGTGACCAGTGACCAGCGAAAGTGACAAGAGACCAGTGACCATTGACCAGTGACCAGTGACCAGTGACCAGTGACCAGTGACCAGCGACCAGTGACCAGTGACCATTGACCAGTGACCAGTGACCAGTGACCAGCGACCAGTGACCAGCGAAAGTGACCAGGGACCAGTGACCAGTGACCAGTGACCAGTGACCACTGACCATTGACCAGTGACCAGTGACCAGTGACCAGTGACCAGTGACCAGTGACCAGCGACCAGTGACCAGTGACCATTGACCAGTGACCAGTGACCAGCAAAAATGACCAGTGACCAGTGACCAGTGACCAGTGACCAGTGACCAGTGACCAGTGACCAGTGACCAGTGACCAGTGACCAGTGACCAGTGACCAGTGACCAGTGACCAGTGACCAGTGACCAGCGAAAGTGACCAGGGACCTGTGACCAGTGACCAGTGACCAGTGACCAGTGACCAGTGACCAGTGACGAGTGACCAGTGACCAGTGACCAGTGACCAGTTACAAGTGACCAGTGACCAGTTACAAGTGACCAGTGACCAGCGACCAGTGACCAGTGACGAGCGACCAGTGACCATTGACCAGTGACCAGTGACCAGCAAAAATGACCAGTGACCAGTGACCAGTGACCAGTGACCAGTGGCCAGTGACCAGTGACCAGCAAAAATGACCAGTGACCAGTGACCAGTGACCAGTGACCAGTGACCAGTGACCAGTGACCAGCGAAAGTGACAAGAGACCAGTGACCATTGACCAGTGACCAGTGACCAGTGACCAGTGACCAGCGACCAGTGACCAGTGACCATTGACCAGTGACCAGTGACCAGTGACCAGCGACCAGTGACCAGCGAAAGTGACCAGTGACCAGTGACCAGTGACCAGTGACCAGTGACCACTGACCATTGACCAGTGACCAGTGACCAGTGACCAGTGACCAGTGACCAGCGACCAGTGACCAGTGACCATTGACCAGTGACCAGTGACCAGCAAAAATGACCAGTGACCAGTGACCAGTGACCAGTGACCAGTGACCAGTGACCAGTGACCAGTGACCAGTGACCAGTGACCAGTGACCAGTGACCAGTGACCAGTGACCAGTGACCAGCGAAAGTGACCAGGGACCTGTGACCAGTGACCAGTGACCAGTGACCAGTGACCAGTGACCAGTGACCAGTGACCAGTGACCAGTGACCAGTGACCAGTGACCAGTGACCAGTGACCAGTGACCTGTGACCAGTGACCAGTGACCAGTGACCAGTGACCAGTGACCAGTGACCAGTGACCAGTGACCAGTTACAAGTGACCAGTGACCAGCGACCAGTGACCAGTGACGAGCGACCAGTGACCAGTGACCATTGACCAGTGACCAGTGACCAGTGACCAGCGAAAGTGACCAGGGACCAGTGACCAGTGACCAGTGACCAGTGACCAGCGAAAGTGACCAGTGAGCAGTGACCAGTGACCAGTGACCAGCGGTAGTGACCAGTGATCAGTGACCAGTGAACAGTGACCAGTGACCAGCGAAATTGACCAGTGACCAGCGAAAGTGACCAGTGACGAGTGACCTGTGACAAGTGACCAGTGACCAGCGACCAGTGACCAGTGACCAGTGACCAGCGACCAGTGACCAGTGACCAGCGAAAGTGACCAGGGACCAGTGACCAGTGACCAGTGACAAGTGACCAGTGACCAGTGACCAGCGAAAGTGACCAGTGAACAGTGACCAGTGAATAGTGTCCAGTGACCAGTGACCAGTGACCAGCGAAAGTGACCAGTGACCAGTCCCGAGCGAAATTGACCAGTGACCAGCGAAAGTGACCAGTGACCTGTGACCAGTGACCAGTGACCAGTTACAAGTGACCAGTGACCAGCGACCAGTGACCAGTGACGAGCGACCAGTGACCAGTGACCATTGACCAGTGACCAGTGACCAGTGACCAGCGAAAGTGACCAGGGACCAGTGACCAGTGACCAGTGACCAGTGACCAGTGACCAGTGACCAGCGAAAGTGACCAGGGAGCAGTGACCAGTGACCAGTGACCAGTGACCAGTGACCAGTGACCAGTGACCAGTGACCAGTGACCAGCGAAAGTGACCAGTGACCAGTCACGATCGAAATTGACCAGTGACCAGCGAAAGTGACCACTGACCAGTGACCAGTGACCAGTGTCCAGTGACCAGTGACCAGTGATAAGTGACCAGTGACCAGTGACCAGTGACCAGTGACCAGTGACCAGCGAAAGTGACCAGGGACCAGTGACCAGTGACCAGTGACCAGTGACCAGTGACCAGTGAACAGTGACCAGTGACTAGTGTCCAGTGACCAGTGACCAGTGAGCTGTGACCAGTGACCAGTGACCAGTGACCAGTGACCAGTGACCAGTGACCAGTGACCAGTGACCAGTGACCAGTGACCAGTGACCATTGACCAGTGACCAGTGACCAGTGACCAGCGAAAGTGACCAGTGAACAGTGACCAGTGAATAGTGTCCAGTGACCAGTGACCAGTGACCAGCGAAAGTGACCAGTGACCAGTCCCGAGCGAAATTGACCAGTGACCAGCGAAAGTGACCAGTGACCTGTGACCAGCGAAAGTGACCAGGGACCAGTGACCAGTGACCAGTGACCAGTGACCAGCGAAAGTGACCAGTGAGCAGTGACCAGTGACCAGTGACCAGCGGTAGTGACCAGTGATCAGTGACCAGTGAACAGTGACCAGTGACCAGCGAAATTGACCAGTGACCAGCGAAAGTGACCAGTGACGAGTGACCTGTGACAAGTGACCAGTGACCAGCGACCAGTGACCAGTGACCAGTGACCAGCGACCAGTGACCAGTGACCAGCGAAAGTGACCAGGGACCAGTGACCAGTGACCATTGACCAGTGACCAGTGACCAGTGACAAGTGACCAGTGACCAGTGACCAGCGAAAGTGACCAGTGAACAGTGACCAGTGAATAGTGTCCAGTGACCAGTGACCAGTGACCAGTGACCAGCGAAAGTGACCAGTGACCAGTCCCGAGCGAAATTGACCAGTGACCAGCGAAAGTGACCAGTGACCTGTGACCAGTGACCAGTGACCAGTTACAAGTGACCAGTGACCAGCGACCAGTGACCAGTGACGAGCGACCAGTGACCAGTGACCATTGACCAGTGACCAGTGACCAGTGACCAGCGAAAGTGACCAGGGACCAGTGACCAGTGACCAGTGACCAGTGACCAGTGACCAGTGACCAGCGAAAGTGACCAGGGACCAGTGACCAGTGACCAGTGACCAGTGACCAGTGACCAGTGACCAGTGACCAGTGACCAGCGAAAGTGACCAGTGACCAGTCACGATCGAAATTGACCAGTGACCAGCGAAAGTGACCACTGACCAGTGACCAGTGACCAGTGTCCAGTGACCAGTGACCAGTGATAAGTGACCAGTGACCAGTGACCAGTGACCAGTGACCAGTGACCAGTGACCAGCGAAAGTGACCAGGGACCAGTGACCAGTGACCAGTGACCAGTGACCAGTGACCAGTGAGCAGTGACCAGTGACCAGTGAACAGTGACCAGTGACTAGTGTCCAGTGACCAGTGACCAGTGAGCTGTGACCAGTGACCAGTGACAAGTGACCAGTGACCAGTGACCAGTGACCAGCGAAAGTGACCAGTGAACAGTGACCAGTGAATAGTGTCCAGTGACCAGTGACCAGTGACCAGCGAAAGTGACCAGTGACCAGTCCCGAGCGAAATTGACCAGTGACCAGCGAAAGTGACCAGTGACCTGTGACCAGTGACCAGTGACCAGTTACAAGTGACCAGTGACCAGCGACCAGTGACCAGTGACGAGCGACCAGTGACCAGTGACCATTGACCAGTGACCAGTGACCAGTGACCAGCGAAAGTGACCAGGGACCAGTGACCAGTGACCAGTGATCAGTGACCAGTGACCAGTGACCAGTGACCAGTGAACAGTGACCAGTGACTAGTGTCCAGTGACCAGTGACCAGTGAGCTGTGACCAGTGACCAGTGACCAGTGACCAGTGACCAGTGACCAGTGACCAGTGACCAGTGACCAGCGAAAGTGACCAGGGAGCAGTGACCAGTGACCAGTGACCAGTGACCAGTGACCAGTGACCAGTGACCAGTGACCAGTGACCAGCGAAAGTGACCAGTGACCAGTCACGATCGAAATTGACCAGTGACCAGCGAAAGTGACCACTGACCAGTGACCAGTGACCAGTGTCCAGTGACCAGTGACCAGTGATAAGTGACCAGTGACCAGTGACCAGTGACCAGTGACCAGTGACCAGCGAAAGTGACCAGGGACCAGTGACCAGTGACCAGTGACCAGTGACCAGTGACCAGTGAACAGTGACCAGTGACTAGTGTCCAGTGACCAGTGACCAGTGAGCTGTGACCAGTGACCAGTGACCAGTGACCAGTGACCAGTGACCAGTGACCAGTGACCAGTGACCAGTGACCAGTGACCAGTGACCATTGACCAGTGACCAGTGACCAGTGACCAGCGAAAGTGACCAGTGAACAGTGACCAGTGAATAGTGTCCAGTGACCAGTGACCAGTGACCAGCGAAAGTGACCAGTGACCAGTCCCGAGCGAAATTGACCAGTGACCAGCGAAAGTGACCAGTGACCTGTGACCAGCGAAAGTGACCAGGGACCAGTGACCAGTGACCAGTGACCAGTGACCAGCGAAAGTGACCAGTGAGCAGTGACCAGTGACCAGTGACCAGCGGTAGTGACCAGTGATCAGTGACCAGTGAACAGTGACCAGTGACCAGCGAAATTGACCAGTGACCAGCGAAAGTGACCAGTGACGAGTGACCTGTGACAAGTGACCAGTGACCAGCGACCAGTGACCAGTGACCAGTGACCAGCGACCAGTGACCAGTGACCAGCGAAAGTGACCAGGGACCAGTGACCAGTGACCATTGACCAGTGACCAGTGACCAGTGACAAGTGACCAGTGACCAGTGACCAGCGAAAGTGACCAGTGAACAGTGACCAGTGAATAGTGTCCAGTGACCAGTGACCAGTGACCAGTGACCAGCGAAAGTGACCAGTGACCAGTCCCGAGCGAAATTGACCAGTGACCAGCGAAAGTGACCAGTGACCTGTGACCAGTGACCAGTGACCAGTTACAAGTGACCAGTGACCAGCGACCAGTGACCAGTGACGAGCGACCAGTGACCAGTGACCATTGACCAGTGACCAGTGACCAGTGACCAGCGAAAGTGACCAGGGACCAGTGACCAGTGACCAGTGACCAGTGACCAGTGACCAGTGACCAGCGAAAGTGACCAGGGACCAGTGACCAGTGACCAGTGACCAGTGACCAGTGACCAGTGACCAGTGACCAGTGACCAGCGAAAGTGACCAGTGACCAGTCACGATCGAAATTGACCAGTGACCAGCGAAAGTGACCACTGACCAGTGACCAGTGACCAGTGTCCAGTGACCAGTGACCAGTGATAAGTGACCAGTGACCAGTGACCAGTGACCAGTGACCAGTGACCAGTGACCAGCGAAAGTGACCAGGGACCAGTGACCAGTGACCAGTGACCAGTGACCAGTGACCAGTGAGCAGTGACCAGTGACCAGTGAACAGTGACCAGTGACTAGTGTCCAGTGACCAGTGACCAGTGAGCTGTGACCAGTGACCAGTGACAAGTGACCAGTGACCAGTGACCAGTGACCAGCGAAAGTGACCAGTGAACAGTGACCAGTGAATAGTGTCCAGTGACCAGTGACCAGTGACCAGCGAAAGTGACCAGTGACCAGTCCCGAGCGAAATTGACCAGTGACCAGCGAAAGTGACCAGTGACCTGTGACCAGTGACCAGTGACCAGTTACAAGTGACCAGTGACCAGCGACCAGTGACCAGTGACGAGCGACCAGTGACCAGTGACCATTGACCAGTGACCAGTGACCAGTGACCAGCGAAAGTGACCAGGGACCAGTGACCAGTGACCAGTGATCAGTGACCAGTGACCAGTGACCAGTGACCAGTGAACAGTGACCAGTGACTAGTGTCCAGTGACCAGTGACCAGTGAGCTGTGACCAGTGACCAGTGACCAGTGACCAGTGACCAGTGACCAGTGACCAGTGACCAGTGACCAGTTACAAGTGACCAGTGACCAGCGACCAGTGACCAGTGACGAGCGACCAGTGACCAGTGACCATTGACCAGTGACCAGTGACCAGTGACCAGCGAAAGTGACCAGGGACCAGTGACCAGTGACCAGTGACCAGTGACCAGTGACCAGCGAAAGTGACCAGGGACCAGTGACCAGTGACCAGTGACCAGTGACCAGTGACCAGTGACCAGTGACCAGTGACCAGTGACCAGTGACCAGTGACCAGTTACAAGTGACCAGTGACCAGCGACCAGTGACCAGTGAAGAGCGACCAGTGACCAGTGACCATTGACCAGTGACCAGTGACCAGTGACCAGCGAAAGTGACCAGGGACCAGTGACCAGTTACCAGTGACCAGTGACCAGTGACCAGTGACCAGTGACCAGTGACCAGTGACCAGTGACCAGTGACCAGTGACCATTGACCAGTGACCAGTGACCAGTGACCAGTGACAAGTGACCAGTGACCAGTGACCAGCGAAAGTGACCAGTGAACAGTGACCAGTGAATAGTGTCCAGTGACCAGTGACCAGCGAAAGTGACCAGTGACCAGTCACGAGCGAAATTGACCAGTGACCAGCGAAAGTGACCAGTGACCTGTGACCAGTGACCAGTGACCAGTTACAAGTGACCAGTGACCAGCGACCAGTGACCAGTGACGAGCGACCAGTGACCAGTGACCATTGACCAGTGACCAGTGACCAGTGACCAGCGAAAGTGACCAGGGACCAGTGACCAGTGACCAGTGACCAGTGACCAGCGAAAGTGACCAGTGAGCAGTGACCAGTGACCAGTGACCAGCGGTAGTGACCAGTGATCAGTGACCAGTGAACAGTGACCAGTGACCAGCGAAATTGACCAGTGACCAGCGAAAGTGACCAGTGACGAGTGACCTGTGACAAGTGACCAGTGACAAGCGACCAGTGACCAGTGACCAGTGACCAGCGACCAGTGACCAGTGACCAGCGAAAGTGACCAGGGACCAGTGACCAGTGACCAGTGACCAGTGACCAGCGAAAGTGACCAGTGAACAGTGACCAGTGAATAGTGTCCAGTGACCAGTGACCAGTGACCAGCGAAAGTGACCAGTGACCAGTCCCGAGCGAAATTGACCAGTGACCAGCGAAAGTGACCAGTGACCTGTGACCAGTGACCAGTGACCAGTTACAAGTGACCAGTGACCAGCGACCAGTGACCAGTGACGAGCGACCAGTGACCAGTGACCATTGACCAGTGACCAGTGACCAGTGACCAGCGAAAGTGACCAGGGACCAGTGACCAGTGACCAGTGACCAGTGACCAGTGACCAGTGACCAGTGACCAGCGAAAGTGACCAGGGACCAGTGACCAGTGACCAGTGACCAGTGACCAGTGACCAGTGACCAGTGACCAGTGACCAGCGAAAGTGACCAGTGACCAGTCACGATCGAAATTGACCAGTGACCAGCGAAAGTGACCACTGACCAGTGACCAGTGACCAGTGTCCAGTGACCAGTGACCAGTGATAAGTGACCAGTGACCAGTGACCAGTGACCAGTGACCAGTGACCAGTGACCAGCGAATGTGACCAGGGACCAGTGACCAGTGACCAGTGACCAGTGACCAGTGACCAGTGAACAGTGACCAGTGACTAGTGTCCAGTGACCAGTGACCAGTGAGCTGTGACCAGTGACCAGTGACAAGTGACCAGTGACCAGTGACCAGTGACCAGTGACCAGTGACCATTGACCAGTGACCAGTGACCAGTGACAAGTGACCAATGACCAGTGACCAGCGAAAGTGACCAGTGAACAGTGACCAGTGAATAGTGTCCAGTGACCAGTGACCAGTGACCAGCGAAAGTGACCAGTGACCAGTCCCGAGCGAAATTGACCAGTGACCAGCGAAAGTGACCAGTGACCTGTGACCAGTGACCAGTGACCAGTTACAAGTGACCAGTGACCAGCGACCAGTGACCAGTGACGAGCGACCAGTGACCAGTGACCATTGACCAGTGACCAGTGACCAGTGACCAGCGAAAGTGACCAGGGACCAGTGACCAGTGACCAGTGACCAGTGACCAGTGACCAGTGACCAGTGACCAGTGACCAGCGAAAGTGACCAGGGACCAGTGACCAGTGACCAGTGACCAGTGACCAGTGACCAGTGACCAGTGACCAGTGACCAGTGACCAGTGACCAGTGACCAGTGACCAGTTACAAGTGACCAGTGACCAGCGACCAGTGACCAGTGAAGAGCGACCAGTGACCAGTGACCAGTGACCAGCGAAAGTGACCAGGGACCAGTGACCAGTTACCAGTGAGCTGTGACCAGTGACCAGTGACCAGTGAACTGTGACCAGTGACCAGTGACCAGCGAAAGTGACCAGTGACCAGTCACGAGCGAAATTGACCAGTGACCAGCGAACGTGACCAGTGACCAGTGACCAGTGACAAGTGACCAGCGACCAGTGACCAGTGACCAGTTACAAGTGACCAGTGACCAGCGACCAGTGACCAGTGAAGAGCGACCAGTGACCAGTGACCATTGACCAGTGACCAGTGACCAGTGACCAGCGAAAGTGACCAGGGACCAGTGACCAGTTACCAGTGAGCTGTGACCAGTGTCCAGTGACCAGTGACCAGTGAGCTGTGACCAGTGACCAGTGACCAGTGAACTGTGACCAGTGACCAGTGACCAGCGAAAGTGACCAGTGACCAGTCACGATCGAAATTGACCAGTGACCAGCGAAAGTGACCAGTGACCAGTGACCAGTGACCAGTGTCCAGTGTCCAGTGACCAGTGACCAGTGACCAGTGACCATTGACCAGTGACCAGCGAAAGTGACCAGGGACCAGTGACCAGTGACCAGTGACCAGTGACCAGTGACCAGTGACCAGTGAACAGTGACCAGTGACTAGTGTCCAGTGACCAGTGACCAGTGAGCTGTGACCAGTGACCAGTGACCAGTGACCAGTGACCAGTGACCAGTGACCAGTGACCAGTGACCAGCGAAAGTGACCAGTGACCAGTCACGATCGAAATTGACCAGTGACCAGCGAAAGTGACCAGTGACCAGTGACCAGTGACCAGTGTGCAGTGACCAGTGACCAGTGATAAGTGACCAGTGACCAGTGACCAGTGACCAGTGACCAGTGACCAGCGAAAGTGACCAGGGACCAGTGACCAGTGACCAGTGACCAGTGACCAGTGACCAGTGACCAGTGACCAGTGAACAGTGACCAGTGACTAGTGTCCAGTGACCAGTGACCAGTGAGCTGTGACCAGTGACCAGTGACCAGTGACCAGTGACCAGTGACCAGTGACCAGTGACCAGTGACCAGTGACCAGTGACCATTGACCAGTGACCAGTGACCAGTGACCAGTGACAAGTGACCAGTGACCAGTGACCAGCGAAAGTGACCAGTGACCAGTGACCAGTGACCAGTGACCAGTGACCAGTGACCAGTGACCAGTGACCAGTGACCAGTTACAAGTGACCAGTGACCAGCGACCAGTGACCAGTGAAGAGCGACCAGTGACCAGTGAAGAGCGACCAGTGACCAGTGACCAGTGACCAGTGACCAGCGACCAGTGACCAGTGACAAGTGACAAGTGACCCGTGACCAGTGACCAGCGAAAGTGACAAGTGACCAGTGACCAGTGACCAGTGACCAGTGACCAGTGACCAGTGACCAGTGACCAGTGACCAGCGAAAGTGACCAGTGACCAGTGACCAGTGACCAGTGACCAGTGACCAGTGACCAGTGACCAGTGACCAGTGACCAGTTACAAGTGACCAGTGACCAGTGACCAGTGACCAGTGACCAGTGACCAGTGACCAGTGACCAGTGACCAGTTACAAGTGACCAGTGACCAGCGACCAGTGACCAGTGACGAGCGACCAGTGACCAGTGACCATTGACCAGTGACCAGTGACCAGTGACCAGTGACCAGCGAAAGTGACCAGTGACCAGTCACGATCGAAATTGACCAGTGACCAGCGAAAGTGACCACTGACCAGTGACCAGTGACCAGTGTCCAGTGACCAGTGACCAGTGATAAGTGACCAGTGACCAGTGACCAGTGACCAGTGACCAGTGACCAGTGACCAGCGAAAGTGACCAGGGACCAGTGACCAGTGACCAGTGACCAGTGACCAGTGACCAGTGACCAGTGACCAGTGACCAGTGAACAGTGACCAGTGACTAGTGTCCAGTGACCAGTGACCAGTGAGCTGTGACCAGTGACCAGTGACCAGTGACCAGTGACCAGTGACCAGTGACCAGTGACCAGTGACAAGTGACCAGTGACCAGTGACCAGCGAAAGTGACCAGTGACCAGTGACCAGTGACCAGTGACCAGTGACCAGTGACCAGTGACCAGTGACCAGTGACCAGTTACAAGTGACCAGTGACCAGCGACCAGTGACCAGTGAAGAGCGACCAGTGACCAGTGAAGAGCGACCAGTGACCAGTGACCAGTGACCAGTGACCAGCGACCAGTGACCAGTGACAAGTGACAAGTGACCCGTGACCAGTGACCAGCGAAAGTGACAAGTGACCAGTGACCAGTGACCAGTGACCAGTGACCAGTGACCAGTGACCAGTGACCAGTGACCAGCGAAAGTGACCAGTGACCAGTGACCAGTGACCAGTGACCAGTGACCAGTGACCAGTGACCAGTGACCAGTGACCAGTTACAAGTGACCAGTGACCAGTGACCAGTGACCAGTGACCAGTGACCAGTGACCAGTGACCAGTGACCAGTGACCAGTTACAAGTGACCAGTGACCAGCGACCAGTGACCAGTGACGAGCGACCAGTGACCAGTGACCATTGACCAGTGACCAGTGACCAGTGACCAGTGACCAGCGAAAGTGACCAGTGACCAGTCACGATCGAAATTGACCAGTGACCAGCGAAAGTGACCACTGACCAGTGACCAGTGACCAGTGTCCAGTGACCAGTGACCAGTGATAAGTGACCAGTGACCAGTGACCAGTGACCAGTGACCAGTGACCAGTGACCAGCGAAAGTGACCAGGGACCAGTGACCAGTGACCAGTGACCAGTGACCAGTGACCAGTGACCAGTGAACAGTGACCAGTGACTAGTGTCCAGTGACCAGTGACCAGTGAGCTGTGACCAGTGACCAGTGACCAGTGACCAGTGACCAGTGACCAGTGACCAGTGACCAGTGACCAGTGACCAGTGACCAGTGACCAGTGACCAGTGACCATTGACCAGTGACCAGTGACCAGTGACAAGTGACCAGTGACCAGTGACCAGCGAAAGTGACCAGTGAACAGTGACCAGTGAATAGTGTCCAGGGACCAGTGACCAGTGACCAGTGACCAGTGACCAGTGACCAGTGACCAGCGACCAGTGACCAGTGACCATTGACCAGTGACCAGTGACCAGCAAAAATGACCAGTGACCAGTGACCAGCAAAAATGACCAGTGACCAGTGACCAGTGACCAGTGACCAGCGAAAGTGACAAGTGACCAGTGACCATTGACCAGTGACCAGTGACCAGCGAAAGTGACCAGTGACCAGTGAACAGTGACCAGCGAAATTGACCAGTTTCCAGTCACCAGTGACAAGTGACCAGTGACCAGTGACCAGCGACCAGTGACCAGTGACAAGTGACAAGTGACCAGTGACCAGTGACCAGCGAAAGTGACAAGTGACCAGTGACCAGTGACCAGTGACCAGTGACCAGTGACCAGCGAAAGTGACCAGTGACCAGTGACCAGTGATAAGTGACCAGTGACCAGTGACCAGTGACCAGTGACCAGTGACCAGTGACCAGTGACCAGCGAAAGTGACCAGGGACCAGTGACCAGTGACCAGTGACCAGTGACCAGTGACCAGTGACCAGTGACCAGTGACCAGTGAACAGTGACCAGTGACTAGTGTCCAGTGACCAGTGACCAGTGAGCTGCGACCAGTGACCAGTGACCAGTGACCAGTGACCAGTGACCAGTGACCAGTGACCATTGACCAGTGACGAGCGACCAGTGACCAGTGACCATTGACCAGTGACCAGTGACCAGCGAAAGTGACCAGTGAACAGTGACCAGTGAATAGTGTCCAGTGACCAGTGACCAGTGACCAGCGAAAGTGACCAGTGACCAGTCACGAGCGAAATTGACCAGTGACCAGCGAAAGTGACCAGTGACCTGTGATCAGTGACCAGTGACCAGTTACAAGTGACCAGTGACCAGCGACCAGTGACCAGTGACGAGCGACCAGTGACCAGTGACCATTGACCAGTGACCAGTGACCAGTGACCAGCGAAAGTGACCAGGGACCAGTGACCAGTGACCAGTGACCAGTGACCAGTGACCAGTGACCAGCGAAAGAGACCAGGGACCAGTGACCAGTGACCAGTGACCAGTGACCAGTGACCAGTGACCAGTGACCAGTTACAAGTGACCAGTGACCAGCGACCAGTGACCAGTGAAGAGCGACCAGTGACCAGTGACCAGTGACCAGTGACCAGCGAAAGTGACCAGGGACCAGTGACCAGTTACCAGTGAGCTGTGACCAGTGACCAGTGACCAGTGAACTGTGACCAGTGACCAGTGACCAGCGAAAGTGACCAGTGACCAGTCACGAGCGAAATTGACCAGTGACCAGCGAAAGTGACCAGTGACCAGTGACCAGTGACCAGTGTCCAGTGACCAGTGACCAGTGATAAGTGACCAGTGACCAGTGACCAGTGACCAGTGACCAGTGACCAGTGACCAGTGACCAGCAAAAATGACCAGTGACCAGTGACCAGTGACCAGTGACCAGTGACCAGTGACCAGTGACCAGTGACCAGTGACCAGTGACCAGCGAAAGTGACAAGAGACCAGTGACCATTGACCAGTGACCAGTGACCAGTGACCAGTGACCAGCGACCAGTGACCAGTGACCATTGACCAGTGACCAGTGACCAGTGACCAGCGACCAGTGACCAGCGAAAGTGACCAGGGACCAGTGACCAGTGACCAGTGACCAGTGACCACTGACCATTGACCAGTGACCAGTGACCAGTGACCAGTGACCAGTGACCAGTGACCAGTGACCAGCGACCAGTGACCAGTGACCATTGACCAGTGACCAGTGACCAGCAAAAATGACCAGTGACCAGTGACCAGTGACCAGTGACCAGTGACCAGTGACCAGTGACCAGTGACCAGTGACCAGTGACCAGTGACCAGTGACCAGTGACCAGTGACCAGCGAAAGTGACCAGGGACCTGTGACCAGTGACCAGTGACCAGTGACCAGTGACCAGTGACCAGTGACCAGTGACCAGTGACCAGTGACCAGTGACCAGTGACCAGTGACCAGTGACCAGTGACCAGTGACCAGTTACAAGTGACCAGTGACCAGCGACCAGTGACCAGTGAAGAGCGACCAGTGACCAGTGACCATTGACCAGTGACCAGTGACCAGTGACCAGCGAAAGTGACCAGGGACCAGTGACCAGTTACCAGTGAGCTGTGACCAGTGGCCAGTGACCAGTGAACTGTGACCAGTGACCAGTGACCAGCGAAAGTGACCAGTGACCAGTCACGAGCGAAATTGACCAGTGACCAGCGAAAGTGACCAGTGTCCAGTGACCAGTGACCAGTGAGCTGTGACCAGTGACCAGTGACCAGTGAACTGTGACCAGTGACCAGTGACCAGCGAAAGTGACCAGTGACCAGTCACGATCGAAATTGACCAGTGACCAGCGAAAGTGACCAGTGACCAGTGACCAGTGACCAGTGTCCAGTGTCCAGTGACCAGTGACCAGTGACCAGTGACCAGTGACCAGTGACCAGCGAAAGTGACCAGGGACCAGTGACCAGTGACCAGTGACCAGTGACCAGTGACCAGTGACCAGTGACCAGTGAACAGTGACCAGTGACTAGTGTCCAGTGACCAGTGACCAGTGAGCTGTGACCAGTGACCAGTGACCAGTGACCAGTGACCAGTGACCAGTGACCAGTGACCAGTGACCAGCGAAAGTGACCAGTGACCAGTCACGATCGAAATTGACCAGTGACCAGCGAAAGTGACCAGTGACCAGTGACCAGTGACCAGTGTCCAGTGACCAGTGACCAGTGATAAGTGACCAGTGACCAGTGACCAGCGAAAGTGACCAGGGACCAGTGACCAGTTACCAGTGAGCTGTGACCAGTGACCAGTGTCCAGTGACCAGTGACCAGTGACCAGTGACCAGTGACCATTGACCAGTGACCAGTGACCAGTGACAAGTGACCAGTGACCAGTGACCAGCGAAAGTGACCAGTGAACAGTGACCAGTGAATAGTGTCCAGTGACCAGTGACCAGTGACCAGCGAAAGTGACCAGTGACCAGTCCCGAGCGAAATTGACCAGTGACCAGCGAAAGTGACCAGTGACCTGTGACCAGTGACCAGTGACCAGTTACAAGTGACCAGTGACCAGCGACCAGTGACCAGTGACGAGCGACCAGTGACCAGTGACCATTGACCAGTGACCAGTGACCAGTGACCAGCGAAAGTGACCAGGGACCAGTGACCAGTGACCAGTGACCAGCGACCAGTGACCAGTGACCAGCGAAAGTGACCAGGGACCAGTGACCAGTGACCAGTGACCAGTGACCAGTGACCAGTGACCAGTGACCAGTGACCAGTGACCAGTGACCAGTGACCAGTTACAAGTGACCAGTGACCAGCGACCAGTGACCAGTGAAGAGCGACCAGTGACCAGTGACCATTGACCAGTGACCAGTGACCAGTGACCAGCGAAAGTGACCAGGGACCAGTGACCAGTTACCAGTGAGCTGTGACCAGTGACCAGTGACCAGTGAACTGTGACCAGTGACCAGTGACCAGCGAAAGTGACCAGTGACCAGTCACGAGCGAAATTGACCAGTGACCAGCGAAAGTGACCAGTGACCAGTGACCAGTGACCAGTGACCAGTGACCAGTTACAAGTGACCAGTGACCAGCGACCAGTGACCAGTGAAGAGCGACCAGTGACCAGTGACCATTGACCAGTGACCAGTGACCAGTGACCAGCGAAAGTGACCAGGGACCAGTGACCAGTTACGAGTGAGCTGTGACCAGTGACCAGTGACCAGTGAACTGTGACCAGTGACCAGTGACCAGCGAAAGTGACCAGTGACCAGTCACGAGCGAAATTGACCAGTGACCAGCGAAAGTGACCAGTGACCAGTGACCAGTGACCAGTGTCCAGTGACCAGTGACCAGTGAGCTGTGACCAGTGACCAGTGACCAGTGAACTGTGACCAGTGACCAGTGACCAGCGAAAGTGACCAGTGACCAGTCACGATCGAAATTGACCAGTGACCAGCGAAAGTGACCAGTGACCAGTGACCAGTGACCAGTGTCCAGTGTCCAGTGACCAGTGACCAGTGACCAGTGACCAGCGAAAGTGACCAGGGACCAGTGACCAGTGACCAGTGACCAGTGACCAGTGACCAGTGACCAGTGACCAGTGAACAGTGACCAGTGACCAGTGACCATTGACCAGTGACCAGTGACCAGTGACCAGCGAAAGTGACCAGGGACCAGTGACCAGTGACCAGTGACCAGTGACCAGTGACCAGTGACCAGCGAAAGTGACCAGGGACCAGTGACCAGTGACCAGTGACTAGTGACCAGTGACCAGTGACCAGTTACAAGTGACCAGTGACCAGCGACCAGTGACCAGTGATGAGCGACCAGTGACCAGTGACCAGTGACCAGTGACCAGCGAAAGTGACCAGGGACCAGTGACCAGTTACCAGTGAGCTGTGACCAGTGACCAGTGACCAGTGAACTGTGACCAGTGACCAGTGACCAGCGAAAGTGACCAGTGACCAGTCACGAGCGAAATTGACCAGTGACCAGCGAAAGTGACCAGTGACCAGTGACCAGTGACCAGTGTCCAGTGACCAGTGACCAGTGATAAGTGACCAGTGACCAGTGACCAGTGACCAGTGACCAGTGACCAGTGACCAGTGACCAGCGACCAGTGACCAGTGACCATTGACCAGTGACCAGTGACCAGTGACCAGGGAAAGTGACCAGAGACCAGTGACCAGTGACCAGTGACGAGTGACCAGTGACCAGTGACCAGTGACCAGTTACAAGTGACCAGTGACCAGTTACAAGTGACCAGTGACCAGCGACCAGTGACCAGTGACGAGCGACCAGTGACCATTGACCAGTGACCAGTGACCAGCAAAAATGACCAGTGACCAGTGACCAGTGACCAGTGACCAGTGACCAGTGACCAGTGACCAGCAAAAATGACCAGTGACCAGTGACCAGTGACCAGTGACCAGTGACCAGCGAAAGTGACAAGAGACCAGTGACCATTGACCAGTGACCAGTGACCAGTGACCAGTGACCAGCGACCAGTGACCAGTGACCATTGACCAGTGACCAGTGACCAGTGACCAGCGACCAGTGACCAGCGAAAGTGACCAGGGACCAGTGACCAGTGACCAGTGACCAGTGACCACTGACAATTGACCAGTGACCAGTGACCAGTGACCAGTGACCAGTGACCAGTGACCAGTGACCAGTGACCAGCGACCAGTGACCAGTGACCATTGACCAGTGACCAGTGACCAGCAAAAATGACCAGTGACCAGTGACCAGTGACCAGTGACCAGTGACCAGTGACCAGTGACCAGTGACCAGTGACCAGCGAAAGTGACCAGGGACCTGTGACCAGTGACCAGTGACCAGTGACCAGTGACCAGTGACCAGTGACCAGTGACCAGTGACCAGTGACCAGTGACCAGTGACCAGTGACCAGTGACCAGTTACAAGTGACCAGTGACCAGCGACCAGTGACCAGTGAAGAGCGACCAGTGACCAGTGACCATTGACCAGTGACCAGTGACCAGTGACCAGCGAAAGTGACCAGGGACCAGTGACCAGTTACCAGTGAGCTGTGACCAGTGGCCAGTGACCAGTGAACTGTGACCAGTGACCAGTGACCAGCGAAAGTGACCAGTGACCAGTCACGAGCGAAATTGACCAGTGACCAGCGAAAGTGACCAGTGACCAGTGACCAGTGACCAGTGTCCAGTGACCAGTGACCAGTGAGCTGTGACCAGTGACCAGTGACCAGTGAACTGTGACCAGTGACCAGTGACCAGCGAAAGTGACCAGTGACCAGTCACGATCGAAATTGACCAGTGACCAGCGAAAGTGACCAGTGACCAGTGACCAGTGACCAGTGTCCAGTGTCCAGTGACCAGTGACCAGTGACCAGTGACCAGTGACCAGTGACCAGCGAAAGTGACCAGGGACCAGTGACCAGTGACCAGTGACCAGTGACCAGTGACCAGTGACCAGTGACCAGTGACCAGTGACCAGTGAACAGTGACCAGTGACTAGTGTCCAGTGACCAGTGACCAGTGAGCTGTGACCAGTGACCAGTGACCAGTGACCAGTGACCAGTGACCAGTGACCAGTGACCAGTGACCAGTGACCAGCGAAAGTGACCAGTGACCAGTCACGATCGAAATTGACCAGTGACCAGCGAAAGTGACCAGTGACCAGTGACCAGTGACCAGTGTCCAGTGACCAGTGACCAGTGATAAGTGACCAGTGACCAGTGACCAGTGACCAGTGACCAGTGACCAGCGAAAGTGACCAGGGACCAGTGACCAGTGACCAGTGATCAGTGACCAGTGACCAGTGACCAGTGACCAGTGAACAGTGACCAGTGAACAGTGACCAGTGACTAGTGTCCAGTGACCAGTGACCAGTGAGCTGTGACCAGTGACCAGTGACCAGTGACCAGTGACCAGTGACCAGTGACCAGTGACCAGTGACCAGTGACCAGTGACCAGCGAAAGTGACCAGTGACCAGTCACGATCGAAATTGACCAGTGACCAGCGAAAGTGACCAGTGACCAGTGACCAGTGACCAGTGTCCAGTGACCAGTGACCAGTGATAAGTGACCAGTGACCAGTGACCAGTGACCAGTGACCAGTGACCAGCGAAAGTGACCAGGGACCAGTGACCAGTGACCAGTGATCAGTGACCAGTGACCAGTGACCAGTGACCAGTGAACAGTGACCAGTGACTAGTGTCCAGTGACCAGTGACCAGTGAGCTGTGACCAGTGACCAGTGACCAGTGACCAGTGACCAGTGACCAGTGACCAGTGACCAGCGAAAGTGACCAGGGACCAGTGACCAGTGACCAGTGATCAGTGACCAGTGACCAGTGACCAGTGACCAGTGAACAGTGACCAGTGACTAGTGTCCAGTGACCAGTGACCAGTGAGCTGTGACCAGTGACCAGTGACCAGTGACCAGTGACCAGTGACCAGTGACCAGTGACCAGTGACCAGTTACAAGTGACCAGTGACCAGCGACCAGTGACCAGTGACGAGCGACCAGTGACCAGTGACCATTGACCAGTGACCAGTGACCAGTGACCAGCGAAAGTGACCAGGGACCAGTGACCAGTGACCAGTGACCAGTGACCAGTGACCAGTGACCAGTGACCAGTTACAAGTGACCAGTGACCAGCGACCAGTGACCAGTGAAGAGCGACCAGTGACCAGTGACCATTGACCAGTGACCAGTGACCAGTGACCAGCGAAAGTGACCAGGGACCAGTGACCAGTTACCAGTGACCAGTGACCAGTGACCAGTGACCAGTGACCAGTGACCAGTGACCAGTGACCAGTGACCATTGACCAGTGACCAGTGACCAGTGACCAGTGACAAGTGACCAGTGACCAGTGACCAGCGAAAGTGACCAGTGAACAGTGACCAGTGAATAGTGTCCAGTGACCAGTGACCAGCGAAAGTGACCAGTGACCAGTCACGAGCGAAATTGACCAGTGACCAGCGAAAGTGACCAGTGACCTGTGACCAGTGACCAGTGACCAGTTACAAGTGACCAGTGACCAGCGACCAGTGACCAGTGACGAGCGACCAGTGACCAGTGACCATTGACCAGTGACCAGTGACCAGTGACCAGCGAAAGTGACCAGGGACCAGTGACCAGTGACCAGTGACCAGTGACCAGTGACAAGTGACCAGCGAAAGTGACCAGGGACCAGTGACCAGTGACCAGTGACCAGTGACCAGTGACCAGTGACCAGTGACCAGTGACCAGTGACCAGTTACAAGTGACCAGTGACCAGCGACCAGTGACCAGTGAAGAGCGACCAGTGACCAGTGACCAGTGACCAGTGACCAGCGAAAGTGACCAGGGACCAGTGACCAGTTACCAGTGAGCTGTGACCAGTGACCAGTGACCAGTGAACTGTGACCAGTGACCAGTGACCAGCGAAAGTGACCAGTGACCAGTCACGAGCGAAATTGACCAGTGACCAGCGAAAGTGACCAGTGACCAGTGACCAGTGACCAGTGTCCAGTGACCAGTGACCAGTGATAAGTGACCAGTGACAAGTGACCAGTGACCAGTGACCAGTGACCAGTGACCAGTGACCAGCGACCAGTGACCAGTGACCATTGACCAGTGACCAGTGACCAGTGACCAGGGAAAGTGACCAGAGACCAGTGACCAGTGACCAGTGAACAGTTACAAGTGACCAGTGACCAGTTACAAGTGACCAGTGACCAGCGACCAGTGACCAGTGACGAGCGACCAGTGACCATTGACCAGTGACCAGTGACCAGCAAAAATGACCAGTGACCAGTGACCAGTGACCAGTGGCCAGTGACCAGTGACCAGCAAAAATGACCAGTGACCAGTGACCAGTGACCAGTGACCAGTGACCAGTGACCAGTGACCAGCGAAAGTGACAAGAGACCAGTGACCATTGACCAGTGACCAGTGACCAGTGACCAGTGACCAGTGACCAGCGACCAGTGACCAGTGACCATTGACCAGTGACCAGTGACCAGTGACCAGCGACCAGTGACCAGCGAAAGTGACCAGGGACCAGTGACCAGTGACCAGTGACCAGTGACCACTGACCATTGACCAGTGACCAGTGACCAGTGACCAGTGACCAGTGACCAGTGACCAGCGACCAGTGACCAGTGACCATTGACCAGTGACCAGTGACCAGCAAAAATGACCAGTGACCAGTGACCAGTGACCAGTGACCAGTGACCAGTGACCAGTTACCAGTGACCAGTGACCAGTGACCAGTGACCAGTGACCAGTGACCAGTGACCAGTGACCAGTGACCATTGACCAGTGACCAGTGACCAGTGACCAGTGACAAGTGACCAGTGACCAGTGACCAGCGAAAGTGACCAGTGAACAGTGACCAGTGAATAGTGTCCAGTGACCAGTGACCAGCGAAAGTGACCAGTGACCAGTCACGAGCGAAATTGACCAGTGACCAGCGAAAGTGACCAGTGACCTGTGACCAGTGACCAGTGACCAGTTACAAGTGACCAGTGACCAGCGACCAGGGACCAGTGACGAGCGACCAGTGACCAGTGACCATTGACCAGTGACCAGTGACCAGTGACCAGCGAAAGTGACCAGGGACCAGTGACCAGTGACCAGTGACCAGTGACCATTGACCAGTGACCAGTGACCAGTGACCAGCGAAAGTGACCAGTGACCTGTGACCAGTGACCAGTGACCAGTTACAAGTGACCAGTGACCAGCGACCAGTGACCAGTGACGAGCGACCAGTGACCAGTGACCATTGACCAGTGACCAGTGACCAGTGACCAGCGAAAGTGACCAGGGACCAGTGACCAGTGACCAGTGACCAGCGACCAGTGACCAGTGACCAGCGAAAGTGACCAGGGACCAGTGACCAGTGACCAGTGACCAGTGACCAGTGACCAGTGACCAGTGACCAGTGACCAGTGACCAGTGACCAGTGACCAGTGACCAGTTACAAGTGACCAGTGACCAGCGACCAGTGACCAGTGAAGAGCGACCAGTGACCAGTGACCATTGACCAGTGACCAGTGACCAGTGACCAGCGAAAGTGACCAGGGACCAGTGACCAGTTACCAGTGAGCTGTGACCAGTGACCAGTGACCAGTGAACTGTGACCAGTGACCAGTGACCAGCGAAAGTGACCAGTGACCAGTCACGAGCGAAATTGACCAGTGACCAGCGAAAGTGACCAGTGACCAGTGACCAGTGACCAGTGACCAGTGACCAGTGACCAGTGACCAGTTACAAGTGACCAGTGACCAGCGACCAGTGACCAGTGAAGAGCGACCAGTGACCAGTGACCATTGACCAGTGACCAGTGACCAGTGACCAGCGAAAGTGACCAGGGACCAGTGACCAGTTACCAGTGAGCTGTGACCAGTGACCAGTGACCAGTGAACTGTGACCAGTGACCAGTGACCAGCGAAAGTGACCAGTGACCAGTCACGAGCGAAATTGACCAGTGACCAGCGAAAGTGACCAGTGACCAGTGACCAGTGACCAGTGTCCAGTGACCAGTGACCAGTGAGCTGTGACCAGTGACCAGTGACCAGTGAACTGTGACCAGTGACCAGTGACCAGCGAAAGTGACCAGTGACCAGTCACGATCGAAATTGACCAGTGACCAGCGAAAGTGACCAGTGACCAGTGACCAGTGACCAGTGTCCAGTGTCCAGTGACCAGTGCCCAGTGACCAGTGACCAGCGAAAGTGACCAGGGACCAGTGACCAGTGACCAGTGACCAGTGACCAGTGACCAGTGACCAGTGACCAGTGAACAGTGACCAGTGACCAGTGACCATTGACCAGTGACCAGTGACCAGTGACCAGCGAAAGTGACCAGGGACCAGTGACCAGTGACCAGTGACCAGTGACCAGTGACCAGTGACCAGCGAAAGTGACCAGGGACCAGTGACCAGTGACCAGTGACCAGTGACCAGTGACCAGTGACCAGTTACAAGTGACCAGTGACCAGCGACCAGTGACCAGTGATGAGCGACCAGTGACCAGTGACCAGTGACCAGTGACCAGCGAAAGTGACCAGGGACCAGTGACCAGTTACCAGTGAGCTGTGACCAGTGACCAGTGACCAGTGAACTGTGACCAGTGACCAGTGACCAGCGAAAGTGACCAGTGACCAGTCACGAGCGAAATTGACCAGTGACCAGCGAAAGTGACCAGTGACCAGTGACCAGTGACCAGTGTCCAGTGACCAGTGACCAGTGATAAGTGACCAGTGACCAGTGACCAGTGACCAGTGACCAGTGACCAGTGACCAGTGACCAGCGACCAGTGACCAGTGACCATTGACCAGTGACCAGTGACCAGTGGCCAGGGAAAGTGACCAGAGACCAGTGACCAGTGACCAGTGACGAGTGACCAGTGACCAGTGACCAGTGACCAGTTACAAGTGACCAGTGACCAGTTACAAGTGACCAGTGACCAGCGACCAGTGACCAGTGACGAGCGACCAGTGACCATTGACCAGTGACCAGTGACCAGCAAAAATGACCAGTGACCAGTGACCAGTGACCAGTGACCAGTGACCAGTGACCAGTGACCAGCAAAAATGACCAGTGACCAGTGACCAGTGACCAGTGACCAGTGACCAGTGACCAGCGAAAGTGACAAGAGACCAGTGACCATTGACCAGTGACCAGTGACCAGTGACCAGTGACCAGCGACCAGTGACCAGTGACCAGTGACCAGTGACCAGCGACCAGTGACCAGCGAAAGTGACCAGGGACCAGTGACCAGTGACCAGTGACCAGTGACCACTGACAATTGACCAGTGACCAGTGACCAGTGACCAGTGACCAGTGACCAGCGACCAGTGACCAGTGACCATTGACCAGTGACCAGTGACCAGCAAAAATGACCAGTGACCAGTGACCAGTGACCAGTGACCAGTGACCAGTGACCAGTGACCAGTGACCAGTGACCAGTGACCAGTGACCAGCGAAAGTGACCAGGGACCTGTGACCAGTGACCAGTGACCAGTGACCAGTGACCAGTGACCAGTGACCAGTGACCAGTGACCAGTGACCAGTGACCAGTGACCAGTGACCAGTTACAAGTGACCAGTGACCAGCGACCAGTGACCAGTGAAGAGCGACCAGTGACCAGTGACCATTGACCAGTGACCAGTGACCAGTGACCAGCGAAAGTGACCAGGGACCAGTGACCAGTTACCAGTGAGCTGTGACCAGTGGCCAGTGACCAGTGAACTGTGACCAGTGACCAGTGACCAGCGAAAGTGACCAGTGACCAGTCACGAGCGAAATTGACCAGTGACCAGCGAAAGTGACCAGTGACCAGTGACCAGTGACCAGTGTCCAGTGACCAGTGACCAGTGAGCTGTGACCAGTGACCAGTGACCAGTGAACTGTGACCAGTGACCAGTGACCAGCGAAAGTGACCAGTGACCAGTCACGATCGAAATTGACCAGTGACCAGCGAAAGTGACCAGTGACCAGTGACCAGTGACCAGTGTCCAGTGTCCAGTGACCAGTGACCAGTGACCAGTGACCAGTGACCAGTGACCAGCGAAAGTGACCAGGGACCAGTGACCAGTGACCAGTGACCAGTGACCAGTGACCAGTGACCAGTGACCAGTGACCAGTGACCAGTGACCAGTGAACAGTGACCAGTGACTAGTGTCCAGTGACCAGTGACCAGTGAGCTGTGACCAGTGACCAGTGACCAGTGACCAGTGACCAGTGACCAGTGACCAGTGACCAGTGACCAGTGACCAGTGACCAGCGAAAGTGACCAGTGACCAGTCACGATCGAAATTGACCAGTGACCAGCGAAAGTGACCAGTGACCAGTGACCAGTGACCAGTGTCCAGTGACCAGTGACCAGTGATAAGTGACCAGTGACCAGTGACCAGTGACCAGTGACCAGTGACCAGCGAAAGTGACCAGGGACCAGTGACCAGTGACCAGTGATCAGTGACCAGTGACCAGTGACCAGTGACCAGTGAACAGTGACCAGTGACTAGTGTCCAGTGACCAGTGACCAGTGAGCTGTGACCAGTGACCAGTGACCAGTGACCAGTGACCAGTGACCAGTGACCAGTGACCAGCGAAAGTGACCAGGGACCAGTGACCAGTGACCAGTGATCAGTGACCAGTGACCAGTGACCAGTGACCAGTGAACAGTGACCAGTGACTAGTGTCCAGTGACCAGTGACCAGTGAGCTGTGACCAGTGACCAGTGACCAGTGACCAGTGACCAGTGACCAGTGACCAGTGACCAGTGACCAGTTACAAGTGACCAGTGACCAGCGACCAGTGACCAGTGACGAGCGACCAGTGACCAGTGACCATTGACCAGTGACCAGTGACCAGTGACCAGTGACCAGCGAAAGTGACCAGGGACCAGTGACCAGTGACCAGTGACCAGTGACCAGTGACCAGCGAAAGTGACCAGGGACCAGTGACCAGTGACCAGTGACCAGTGACCAGTGACCAGTGACCAGTGACCAGTGACCAGTGACCAGTGACCAGTGACCAGTGACCAGTTACAAGTGACCAGTGACCAGCGACCAGTGACCAGTGAAGAGCGACCAGTGACCAGTGACCATTGACCAGTGACCAGTGACCAGTGACCAGCGAAAGTGACCAGGGACCAGTGACCAGTTACCAGTGACCAGTGACCAGTGACCAGTGACCAGTGACCAGTGACCAGTGACCAGTGACCAGTGACCATTGACCAGTGACCAGTGACCAGTGACCAGTGACAAGTGACCAGTGACCAGTGACCAGCGAAAGTGACCAGTGAACAGTGACCAGTGAATAGTGTCCAGTGACCAGTGACCAGCGAAAGTGACCAGTGACCAGTCACGAGCGAAATTGACCAGTGACCAGCGAAAGTGACCAGTGACCTGTGACCAGTGACCAGTGACCAGTTACAAGTGACCAGTGACCAGCGACCAGTGACCAGTGACGAGCGACCAGTGACCAGTGACCATTGACCAGTGACCAGTGACCAGTGACCAGCGAAAGTGACCAGGGACCAGTGACCAGTGACCAGTGACCAGTGACCAGTGACAAGTGACCAGCGAAAGTGACCAGGGACCAGTGACCAGTGACCAGTGACCAGTGACCAGTGACCAGTGACCAGTGACCAGTGACCAGTGACCAGTGACCAGTTACAAGTGACCAGTGACCAGCGACCAGTGACCAGTGAAGAGCGACCAGTGACCAGTGACCAGTGACCAGTGACCAGCGAAAGTGACCAGGGACCAGTGACCAGTTACCAGTGAGCTGTGACCAGTGACCAGTGACCAGTGAACTGTGACCAGTGACCAGTGACCAGCGAAAGTGACCAGTGACCAGTCACGAGCGAAATTGACCAGTGACCAGCGAAAGTGACCAGTGACCAGTGACCAGTGACCAGTGTCCAGTGACCAGTGACCAGTGATAAGTGACCAGTGACAAGTGACCAGTGACCAGTGACCAGTGACCAGTGACCAGTGACCAGCGACCAGTGACCAGTGACCATTGACCAGTGACCAGTGACCAGTGACCAGGGAAAGTGACCAGAGACCAGTGACCAGTGACCAGTGACGAGTGACCAGTGACCAGTGACCAGTGAACAGTTACAAGTGACCAGTGACCAGTTACAAGTGACCAGTGACCAGCGACCAGTGACCAGTGACGAGCGACCAGTGACCATTGACCAGTGACCAGTGACCAGCAAAAATGACCAGTGACCAGTGACCAGTGACCAGTGGCCAGTGACCAGTGACCAGCAAAAATGACCAGTGACCAGTGACCAGTGACCAGTGACCAGTGACCAGTGACCAGTGACCAGCGAAAGTGACAAGAGACCAGTGACCATTGACCAGTGACCAGTGACCAGTGACCAGTGACCAGTGACCAGCGACCAGTGACCAGTGACCATTGACCAGTGACCAGTGACCAGTGACCAGCGACCAGTGACCAGCGAAAGTGACCAGGGACCAGTGACCAGTGACCAGTGACCAGTGACCACTGACCATTGACCAGTGACCAGTGACCAGTGACCAGTGACCAGTGACCAGTGACCAGCGACCAGTGACCAGTGACCATTGACCAGTGACCAGTGACCAGCAAAAATGACCAGTGACCAGTGACCAGTGACCAGTGACCAGTGACCAGTGACCAGTGACCAGTGACCAGTGACCAGTGACCAGTGACCAGTGACCAGTGACCAGTGACCAGTGACCAGTGACCAGCGAAAGTGACCAGGGACCTGTGACCAGTGACCAGTGACCAGTGACCAGTGACCAGTGACCAGTGACCAGTGACCAGTGACCAGTGACCAGTGACCAGCGACCAGTGACCAGTGACCAGTGACAAGTGACCAGCGAAAGTGACCAGTGACCAGTGACCAGTGACCAGTGACCAGCGAAAGTGACAAGAGACCAGTGACCATTGACCAGTGACCAGTGACCAGTGACCAGTGACCAGCGACCAGTGACCAGTGACCATTGACCAGTGACCAGTGACCAGTGACCAGTTACAAGTGACCAGTGACCAGCGACCAGTGACCAGTGACGAGCGACCAGTGACCAGTGACCATTGACCAGTGACCAGTGACCAGTGACCAGCGAAAGTGACCAGGGACCAGTGACCAGTGACCAGTGACCAGTGACCAGTGACCAGCGAAAGTGACCAGGGACCAGTGACCAGTGACCAGTGACCAGTGACCAGTGACCAGTGACCAGTGACCAGTGACCAGTGACCAGTGACCAGTGACCAGTTACAAGTGACCAGTGACCAGCGACCAGTGACCAGTGAAGAGCGACCAGTGACCAGTGACCATTGACCAGTGACCAGTGACCAGTGACCAGCGAAAGTGACCAGGGACCAGTGACCAGTTACCAGTGACCAGTGACCAGTGACCAGTGACCAGTGACCAGTGACCAGTGACCAGTGACCAGTGACCATTGACCAGTGACCAGTGACCAGTGACCAGTGACAAGTGACCAGTGACCAGTGACCAGCGAAAGTGACCAGTGAACAGTGACCAGTGAATAGTGTCCAGTGACCAGTGACCAGCGAAAGTGACCAGTGACCAGTCACGAGCGAAATTGACCAGTGACCAGCGAAAGTGACCAGTGACCTGTGACCAGTGACCAGTGACCAGTTACAAGTGACCAGTGACCAGCGACCAGTGACCAGTGACGAGCGACCAGTGACCAGTGACCATTGACCAGTGACCAGTGACCAGTGACCAGCGAAAGTGACCAGGGACCAGTGACCAGTGACCAGTGACCAGTGACCAGTGACAAGTGACCAGCGAAAGTGACCAGGGACCAGTGACCAGTGACCAGTGACCAGTGACCAGTGACCAGTGACCAGTGACCAGTGACCAGTGACCAGTTACAAGTGACCAGTGACCAGCGACCAGTGACCAGTGAAGAGCGACCAGTGACCAGTGACCAGTGACCAGTGACCAGCGAAAGTGACCAGGGACCAGTGACCAGTTACCAGTGAGCTGTGACCAGTGACCAGTGACCAGTGAACTGTGACCAGTGACCAGTGACCAGCGAAAGTGACCAGTGACCAGTCACGAGCGAAATTGACCAGTGACCAGCGAAAGTGACCAGTGACCAGTGACCAGTGACCAGTGTCCAGTGACCAGTGACCAGTGATAAGTGACCAGTGACAAGTGACCAGTGACCAGTGACCAGTGACCAGTGACCAGTGACCAGCGACCAGTGACCAGTGACCATTGACCAGTGACCAGTGACCAGTGACCAGGGAAAGTGACCAGAGACCAGTGACCAGTGACGAGTGACCAGTGACCAGTGACCAGTGAACAGTTACAAGTGACCAGTGACCAGTTACAAGTGACCAGTGACCAGCGACCAGTGACCAGTGACGAGCGACCAGTGACCATTGACCAGTGACCAGTGACCAGCAAAAATGACCAGTGACCAGTGACCAGTGACCAGTGGCCAGTGACCAGTGACCAGCAAAAATGACCAGTGACCAGTGACCAGTGACCAGTGACCAGTGACCAGTGACCAGTGACCAGCGAAAGTGACAAGAGACCAGTGACCATTGACCAGTGACCAGTGACCAGTGACCAGTGACCAGTGACCAGCGACCAGTGACCAGTGACCATTGACCAGTGACCAGTGACCAGTGACCAGCGACCAGTGACCAGCGAAAGTGACCAGGGACCAGTGACCAGTGACCAGTGACCAGTGACCACTGACCATTGACCAGTGACCAGTGACCAGTGACCAGTGACCAGTGACCAGTGACCAGCGACCAGTGACCAGTGACCATTGACCAGTGACCAGTGACCAGCAAAAATGACCAGTGACCAGTGACCAGTGACCAGTGACCAGTGACCAGTGACCAGTGACCAGTGACCAGTGACCAGTGACCAGTGACCAGTGACCAGTGACCAGTGACCAGTGACCAGCGAAAGTGACCAGGGACCTGTGACCAGTGACCAGTGACCAGTGACCAGTGACCAGTGACCAGTGACCAGTGACCAGTGACCAGTGACCAGTGACCAGTGACCAGTGACCAGCGACCAGTGACCAGTGACCAGTGACAAGTGACCAGCGAAAGTGACCAGTGACCAGTGACCAGTGACCAGTGACCAGCGAAAGTGACAAGAGACCAGTGACCATTGACCAGTGACCAGTGACCAGTGACCAGTGACCAGCGACCAGTGACCAGTGACCATTGACCAGTGACCAGTGACCAGTGACCAGCGACCAGTGACCAGCGAAAGTGACCAGGGACCAGTGACCAGTGACCAGTGACCAGTGACCACTGACCATTGACCAGTGACCAGTGACCAGTGACCAGTGACCAGTGACCAGCGACCAGTGACCAGTGACCATTGACCAGTGACCAGTGACCAGCAAAAATGACCAGTGACCAGTGACCAGTGACCAGTGACCAGTGACCAGTGACCAGTGACCAGTGACCAGTGACCAGTGACCAGTGACCAGCGAAAGTGACCAGGGACCTGTGACCAGTGACCAGTGACCAGTGACCAGTGACCAGTGACCAGTGACCAGTGACCAGTGACCAGTGACCAGTGACCAGTGACCAGTGACCAGTTACAAGTGACCAGTGACCAGCGACCAGTGACCAGTGAAGAGCGACCAGTGACCAGTGACCATTGACCAGTGACCAGTGACCAGTGACCAGCGAAAGTGACCAGGGACCAGTGACCAGTTACCAGTGAGCTGTGACCAGTGGCCAGTGACCAGTGAACTGTGACCAGTGACCAGTGACCAGCGAAAGTGACCAGTGACTAGTCACGAGCGAAATTGACCAGTGACCAGCGAAAGTGACCAGTGACCAGTGACCAGTGACCAGTGTCCAGTGACCAGTGACCAGTGACCAGCGAAAGTGACCAGGGACCAGTGACCAGTGACCAGTGACCAGTGACCAGTGACCAGTGACCAGTGACCAGTGAACAGTGACCAGTGACTAGTGTCCAGTGACCAGTGACCAGTGAGCTGTGACCAGTGACCAGTGACCAGTGAACTGTGACCAGTGACCAGTGACCAGCGAAAGTGACCAGTGACCAGTCACGATCGAAATTGACCAGTGACCAGCGAAAGTGACCAGTGACCAGTGACCAGTGACCAGTGTCCAGTGTCCAGTGACCAGTGACCAGTGACCAGTGACCAGTGACCAGTGACCAGCGAAAGTGACCAGGGACCAGTGACCAGTGACCAGTGACCAGTGACCAGTGACCAGTGACCAGTGACCAGTGAACAGTGACCAGTGACTAGTGTCCAGTGACCAGTGACCAGTGAGCTGTGACCAGTGACCAGTGACCAGTGACCAGTGACCAGTGACCAGTGACCAGTGACCAGTGACCAGCGAAAGTGACCAGTGACCAGTCACGATCGAAATTGACCAGTGACCAGCGAAAGTGACCAGTGACCAGTGACCAGTGACCAGTGTCCAGTGACCAGTGACCAGTGATAAGTGACCAGTGACCAGTGACCAGTGACCAGTGACCAGTGACCAGCGAAAGTGACCAGGGACCAGTGACCAGTGACCAGTGATCAGTGACCAGTGACCAGTGACCAGTGACCAGTGAACAGTGACCAGTGACTAGTGTCCAGTGACCAGTGACCAGTGAGCTGTGACCAGTGACCAGTGACCAGTGACCAGTGACCAGTGACCAGTGACCAGCGAAAGTGACCAGGGACCAGTGACCAGTGACCAGTGATCAGTGACCAGTGACCAGTGACCAGTGACCAGTGAACAGTGACCAGTGACTAGTGTCCAGTGACCAATGACCAGTGACCAGTGTCCAGTGACCAGTGACCAGTGATAAGTGACCAGTGACCAGTGACCAGTGACCAGTGACCAGTGACCAGTGACCAGTGACCAGCGACCAGTGACCAGTGACCATTGACCAGTGACCAGTGACCAGTGACCAGGGAAAGTGACCAGAGACCAGTGACCAGTGACCAGTGACGAGTGACCAGTGACCAGTGACCAGTGACCAGTTACAAGTGACCAGTGACCAGTTACAAGTGACCAGTGACCAGCGACCAGTGACCAGTGACGAGCGACCAGTGACCATTGACCAGTGACCAGTGACCAGCAAAAATGACCAGTGACCAGTGACCAGTGACCAGTGACCAGTGGCCAGTGACCAGTGACCAGCAAAAATGACCAGTGACCAGTGACCAGTGACCAGTGACCAGTGACCAGTGACCAGTGACCAGCGAAAGTGACAAGAGACCAGTGACCATTGACCAGTGACCAGTGACCAGTGACCAGTGACCAGCGACCAGTGACCAGTGACCATTGACCAGTGACCAGTGACCAGTGACCAGCGACCAGTGACCAGCGAAAGTGACCAGTGACCAGTGACCAGTGACCAGTGACCAGTGACCACTGACCATTGACCAGTGACCAGTGACCAGTGACCAGTGACCAGTGACCAGCGACCAGTGACCAGTGACCATTGACCAGTGACCAGTGACCAGCAAAAATGACCAGTGACCAGTGACCAGTGACCAGTGACCAGTGACCAGTGACCAGTGACCAGTGACCAGTGACCAGTGACCAGTGACCAGTGACCAGCGAAAGTGACCAGGGACCTGTGACCAGTGACCAGTGACCAGTGACCAGTGACCAGTGACCAGTGACCAGTGACCAGTGACCAGTGACCAGTGACCTGTGACCAGTGACCAGTGACCAGTGACCAGTGACCAGTGACCAGTGACCAGTGACCAGTGACCAGTTACAAGTGACCAGTGACCAGCGACCAGTGACCAGTGACGAGCGACCAGTGACCAGTGACCATTGACCAGTGACCAGTGACCAGTGACCAGCGAAAGTGACCAGGGACCAGTGACCAGTGACCAGTGACCAGTGACCAGCGAAAGTGACCAGTGAGCAGTGACCAGTGACCAGTGACCAGCGGTAGTGACCAGTGATCAGTGACCAGTGAACAGTGACCAGTGACCAGCGAAATTGACCAGTGACCAGCGAAAGTGACCAGTGACGAGTGACCTGTGACAAGTGACCAGTGACCAGCGACCAGTGACCAGTGACCTGTGACCAGCGACCAGTGACCAGTGACCAGCGAAAGTGACCAGGGACCAGTGACCAGTGACCAGTGACAAGTGACCAGTGACCAGTGACCAGCGAAAGTGACCAGTGAACAGTGACCAGTGAATAGTGTCCAGTGACCAGTGACCAGTGACCAGCGAAAGTGACCAGTGACCAGTCCCGAGCGAAATTGACCAGTGACCAGCGAAAGTGACCAGTGACCTGTGACCAGTGACCAGTGACCAGTTACAAGTGACCAGTGACCAGCGACCAGTGACCAGTGACGAGCGACCAGTGACCAGTGACCATTGACCAGTGACCAGTGACCAGTGACCAGCGAAAGTGACCAGGGACCAGTGACCAGTGACCAGTGACCAGTGACCAGTGACCAGTGACCAGCGAAAGTGACCAGGGAGCAGTGACCAGTGACCAGTGACCAGTGACCAGTGACCAGTGACCAGTGACCAGTGACCAGTGACCAGTGACCAGTGACCAGCGAAAGTGACCAGTGACCAGTCACGATCGAAATTGACCAGTGACCAGCGAAAGTGACCACTGACCAGTGACCAGTGACCAGTGTCCAGTGACCAGTGACCAGTGATAAGTGACCAGTGACCAGTGACCAGTGACCAGTGACCAGTGACCAGCGAAAGTGACCAGGGACCAGTGACCAGTGACCAGTGACCAGTGACCAGTGACCAGTGAACAGTGACCAGTGACTAGTGTCCAGTGACCAGTGACCAGTGAGCTGTGACCAGTGACCAGTGACCAGTGACCAGTGACCAGTGACCAGTGACCAGTGACCAGTGACCAGTGACCAGTGACCATTGACCAGTGACCAGTGACCAGTGACCAGCGAAAGTGACCAGTGAACAGTGACCAGTGAATAGTGTCCAGTGACCAGTGACCAGTGACCAGCGAAAGTGACCAGTGACCAGTCCCGAGCGAAATTGACCAGTGACCAGCGAAAGTGACCAGTGACCTGTGACCAGTGACCAGTGACCAGTTACAAGTGACCAGTGACCAGCGACCAGTGACCAGTGACGAGCGACCAGTGACCAGTGACCATTGACCAGTGACCAGTGACCAGTGACCAGCGAAAGTGACCAGGGACCAGTGACCAGTGACCAGTGACCAGTGACCAGTGAACAGTGACCAGTGACCAGCGAAATTGACCAGTGACCAGCGAAAGTGACCAGTGACGAGTGACCTGTGACAAGTGACCAGTGACCAGCGACCAGTGACCAGTGACCAGTGACCAGCGACCAGTGACCAGTGACCAGCGAAAGTGACCAGGGACCAGTGACCAGTGACCATTGACCAGTGACCAGTGACCAGTGACAAGTGACCAGTGACCAGTGACCAGCGAAAGTGACCAGTGAACAGTGACCAGTGAATAGTGTCCAGTGACCAGTGACCAGTGACCAGCGAAAGTGACCAGTGACCAGTCCCGAGCGAAATTGACCAGTGACCAGCGAAAGTGACCAGTGACCTGTGACCAGTGACCAGTGACCAGTTACAAGTGACCAGTGACCAGCGACCAGTGACCAGTGACGAGCGACCAGTGACCAGTGACCATTGACCAGTGACCAGTGACCAGTGACCAGCGAAAGTGACCAGGGACCAGTGACCAGTGACCAGTGACCAGCGAAAGTGACCAGTGACGAGTGACCTGTGACAAGTGACCAGTGACCAGCGACCAGTGACCAGTGACCAGTGACCAGCGACCAGTGACCAGTGACCAGCGAAAGTGACCAGGGACCAGTGACCAGTGACCAGTGACCAGTGACCAGTGACCAGTGACCAGCGCCCAGTGACCAGTGACCATTGACCAGTGACCAGTGACCAGCAAAAATGACCAGTGACCAGTGACCAGCAAAAATGACCAGTGACCAGTGACCAGTGACCAGTGACCAGCGAAAGTGACAAGTGACCAGTGACCATTGACCAGTGACCAGTGACCAGCGAAAGTGACCAGTGACCAGTGAACAGTGACCAGCGAAATTGACCAGGGACCAGTGACCAGTGACCAGTGACCAGTGACCAGTGACCAGTGACCAGCGAAAGTGACCAGGGAGCAGTGACCAGTGACCAGTGACCAGTGACCAGTGACCAGTGACCAGTGACCAGTGACCAGTGACCAGTGACCAGTGACCAGCGAAAGTGACCAGTGACCAGTCACGATCGAAATTGACCAGTGACCAGCGAAAGTGACCACTGACCAGTGACCAGTGACCAGTGTCCAGTGACCAGTGACCAGTGATAAGTGACCAGTGACCAGTGACCAGTGACCAGTGACCAGTGACCAGCGAAAGTGACCAGGGACCAGTGACCAGTGACCAGTGACCAGTGACCAGTGACCAGTGAACAGTGACCAGTGACTAGTGTCCAGTGACCAGTGACCAGTGAGCTGTGACCAGTGACCAGTGACCAGTGACCAGTGACCAGTGACCAGTGACCAGTGACCAGTGACCAGTGACCAGTGACCAGTGACCATTGACCAGTGACCAGTGACCAGTGACCAGCGAAAGTGACCAGTGAACAGTGACCAGTGAATAGTGTCCAGTGACCAGTGACCAGTGACCAGCGAAAGTGACCAGTGACCAGTCCCGAGCGAAATTGACCAGTGACCAGCGAAAGTGACCAGTGACCTGTGACCAGTGACCAGTGACCAGTTACAAGTGACCAGTGACCAGCGACCAGTGACCAGTGACGAGCGACCAGTGACCAGTGACCATTGACCAGTGACCAGTGACCAGTGACCAGTGACCAGCGAAAGTGACCAGTGAGCAGTGACCAGTGACCAGTGACCAGCGGTAGTGACCAGTGATCAGTGACCAGTGAACAGTGACCAGTGACCAGCGAAATTGACCAGTGACCAGCGAAAGTGACCAGTGACGAGTGACCTGTGACAAGTGACCAGTGACCAGCGACCAGTGACCAGTGACCAGTGACCAGCGACCAGTGACCAGTGACCAGCGAAAGTGACCAGGGACCAGTGACCAGTGACCATTGACCAGTGACCAGTGACCAGTGACAAGTGACCAGTGACCAGTGACCAGCGAAAGTGACCAGTGAACAGTGACCAGTGAAAAGTGTCCAGTGACCAGTGACCAGTGACCAGCGAAAGTGACCAGTGACCAGTCCCGAGCGAAATTGACCAGTGACCAGCGAAAGTGACCAGTGACCTGTGACCAGTGACCAGTGACCAGTTACAAGTGACCAGTGACCAGCGACCAGTGACCAGTGACGAGCGACCAGTGACCAGTGACCATTGACCAGTGACCAGTGACCAGTGACCAGCGAAAGTGACCAGGGACCAGTGACCAGTGACCAGTGACCAGTGACCAGTGACCAGTGACCAGCGAAAGTGACCAGGGACCAGTGACCAGTGACCAGTGACCAGTGACCAGTGACCAGTGACCAGTGACCAGTGACCAGCGAAAGTGACCAGTGACCAGTCACGATCGAAATTGACCAGTGACCAGCGAAAGTGACCACTGACCAGTGACCAGTGACCAGTGTCCAGTGACCAGTGACCAGTGATAAGTGACCAGTGACCAGTGACCAGTGACCAGTGACCAGTGACCAGTGACCAGCGAAAGTGACCAGGGACCAGTGACCAGTGACCAGTGACCAGTGACCAGTGACCAGTGACCAGTGAACAGTGACCAGTGACTAGTGTCCAGTGACCAGTGACCAGTGAGCTGTGACCATTGACCAGTGACCAGTGACCAGTGACAAGTGACCAGTGACCAGTGACCAGCGAAAGTGACCACTGAACAGTGACCAGTGAATAGTGTCCAGTGACCAGTGACCAGTGACCAGCGAAAGTGACCAGTGACCAGTCCCGAGCGAAATTGACCAGTGACCAGCGAAAGTGACCAGTGACCTGTGACCAGTGACCAGTGACCAGTTACAAGTGACCAGTGACCAGCGACCAGTGACCAGTGACGAGCGACCAGTGACCAGTGACCATTGACCAGTGACCAGTGACCAGTGACCAGCGAAAGTGACCAGGGACCAGTGACCAGTGACCAGTGACCAGTGACCAGTGACCAGTGACCAGCGAAAGTGACCAGGGACCAGTGACCAGTGACCAGTGACCAGTGACCAGTGACCAGTGACCAGTGACCAGTGACCAGTGACCAGTGACCAGTGACCAGTGACCAGTGACCAGTTACAAGTGACCAGTGACCAGCGACCAGTGACCAGTGAAGAGCGACCAGTGACCAGTGACCAGTGACCAGCGAAAGTGACCAGGGACCAGTGACCAGTTACCAGTGAGCTGTGACCAGTGACCAGTGACCAGTGAACTGTGACCAGTGACCAGTGACCAGCGAAAGTGACCAGTGACCAGTCACGAGCGAAATTGACCAGTGACCAGCGAAAGTGACCAGTGACCAGTGACCAGTGACAAGTGACCAGTGACCAGTGACCAGTGACCAGTTACAAGTGACCAGTGACCAGCGACCAGTGACCATTGACCAGTGACCAGTGACCAGTGACCAGCGAAAGTGACCAGGGACCAGTGACCAGTTACCAGTGAGCTGTGACCAGTGTCCAGTGACCAGTGACCAGTGAGCTGTGACCAGTGACCAGTGACCAGTGAACTGTGACCAGTGACCAGTGACCAGCGAAAGTGACCAGTGACCAGTCACGATCGAAATTGACCAGTGACCAGCGAAAGTGACCAGTGACCAGTGACCAGTGACCAGTGTCCAGTGTCCAGTGACCAGTGACCAGTGACCAGTGACCATTGACCAGTGACCAGCGAAAGTGACCAGGGACCAGTGACCAGTGACCAGTGACCAGTGACCAGTGACCAGTGACCAGTGACCAGTGAACAGTGACCAGTGACTAGTGTCCAGTGACCAGTGACCAGTGACCAGTGACCAGTGACCAGTGACCAGTGACCAGTGACCAGTGACCAGTGACCAGCGAAAGTGACCAGTGACCAGTCACGATCGAAATTGACCAGTGACCAGCGAAAGTGACCAGTGACCAGTGACCAGTGACCAGTGACCAGTGTGCAGTGACCAGTGACCAGTGATAAGTGACCAGTGACCAGTGACCAGTGACCAGTGACCAGTGACCAGTGACCAGTGACCAGTGACCAGCGAAAGTGACCAGGGACCAGTGACCAGTGACCAGTGACCAGTGACCAGTGACCAGTGACCAGTGACCAGTGAACAGTGACCAGTGACTAGTGTCCAGTGACCAGTGACCAGTGAGCTGTGACCAGTGACCAGTGACCAGTGACCAGTGACCAGTGACCAGTGACCAGTGACCAGTGACCAGTGACCAGTGACCAGTGACCAGTGACCATTGACCAGTGACCAGTGACCAGTGACCAGTGACAAGTGACCAGTGACCAGTGACCAGCGAAAGTGACCAGTGACCAGTGACCAGTGACCAGTGACCAGCGAAAGTGACCAGTGAGCAGTGACCAGTGACCAGTGACCAGCGGTAGTGACCAGTGATCAGTGACCAGTGAACAGTGACCAGTGACCAGCGAAATTGACCAGTGACCAGCGAAAGTGACCAGTGACGAGTGACCTGTGACAAGTGACCAGTGACCAGCGACCAGTGACCAGTGACCAGTGACCAGCGAAAGTGACCAGGGACCAGTGACCAGTGACCAGTGACCAGCGAAAGTGACAAGTGACCAGTGACCATTGACCAGTGACCAGTGACCAGCGAAAGTGACCAGTGACCAGTGAACAGTGACCAGCGAAATTGACCAGGGACCAGTGACCAGTGACCAGTGACCAGTGACCAGTGACCAGTGACCAGCGAAAGTGACCAGGGAGCAGTGACCAGTGACCAGTGACCAGTGACCAGTGACCAGTGACCAGTGACCAGTGACCAGTGACCAGTGACCAGTGACCAGTGACCAGCGAAAGTGACCAGTGACCAGTCACGATCGAAATTGACCAGTGACCAGCGAAAGTGACCACTGACCAGTGACCAGTGACCAGTGTCCAGTGACCAGTGACCAGTGATAAGTGACCAGTGACCAGTGACCAGTGACCAGTGACCAGTGACCAGCGAAAGTGACCAGGGACCAGTGACCAGTGACCAGTGACCAGTGACCAGTGACCAGTGAACAGTGACCAGTGACTAGTGTCCAGTGACCAGTGACCAGTGAGCTGTGACCAGTGACCAGTGACCAGTGACCAGTGACCAGTGACCAGTGACCAGTGACCAGTGACCAGTGACCAGTGACCATTGACCAGTGACCAGTGACCAGTGACCAGCGAAAGTGACCAGTGAACAGTGACCAGTGAATAGTGTCCAGTGACCAGTGACCAGTGACCAGCGAAAGTGACCAGTGACCAGTCCCGAGCGAAATTGACCAGTGACCAGCGAAAGTGACCAGTGACCTGTGACCAGTGACCAGTGACCAGTTACAAGTGACCAGTGACCAGCGACCAGTGACCAGTGACGAGCGACCAGTGACCAGTGACCATTGACCAGTGACCAGTGACCAGTGACCAGCGAAAGTGACCAGGGACCAGTGACCAGTGACCAGTGACCAGTGACCAGCGAAAGTGACCAGTGAGCAGTGACCAGTGACCAGTGACCAGCGGTAGTGACCAGTGATCAGTGACCAGTGAACAGTGACCAGTGACCAGCGAAATTGACCAGTGACCAGCGAAAGTGACCAGTGACGAGTGACCTGTGACAAGTGACCAGTGACCAGCGACCAGTGACCAGTGACCAGTGACCAGCGACCAGTGACCAGTGACCAGCGAAAGTGACCAGGGACCAGTGACCAGTGACCATTGACCAGTGACCAGTGACCAGTGACAAGTGACCAGTGACCAGTGACCAGCGAAAGTGACCAGTGAACAGTGACCAGTGAATAGTGTCCAGTGACCAGTGACCAGTGACCAGCGAAAGTGACCAGGGACCAGTCCCGAGCGAAATTGACCAGTGACCAGCGAAAGTGACCAGTGACCTGTGACCAGTGACCAGTGACCAGTTACAAGTGACCAGTGACCAGCGACCAGTGACCAGTGACGAGCGACCAGTGACCAGTGACCATTGACCAGTGACCAGTGACCAGTGACCAGCGAAAGTGACCAGGGACCAGTGACCAGTGACCAGTGACCAGTGACCAGTGACCAGTGACCAGCGAAAGTGACCAGGGACCAGTGACCAGTGACCAGTGACCAGTGACCAGTGACCAGTGACCAGTGACCAGTGACCAGCGAAAGTGACCAGTGACCAGTCACGATCGAAATTGACCAGTGACCAGCGAAAGTGACCACTGACCAGTGACCAGTGACCAGTGTCCAGTGACCAGTGACCAGTGATAAGTGACCAGTGACCAGTGACCAGTGACCAGTGACCAGTGACCAGTGACCAGCGAAAGTGACCAGGGACCAGTGACCAGTGACCAGTGACCAGTGACCAGTGACCAGTGACCAGTGAACAGTGACCAGTGACTAGTGTCCAGTGACCAGTGACCAGTGAGCTGTGACCATTGACCAGTGACCAGTGACCAGTGACAAGTGACCAGTGACCAGTGACCAGCGAAAGTGACCACTGAACAGTGACCAGTGAATAGTGTCCAGTGACCAGTGACCAGTGACCAGCGAAAGTGACCAGTGACCAGTCCCGAGCGAAATTGACCAGTGACCAGCGAAAGTGACCAGTGACCTGTGACCAGTGACCAGTGACCAGTTACAAGTGACCAGTGACCAGCGACCAGTGACCAGTGACGAGCGACCAGTGACCAGTGACCATTGACCAGTGACCAGTGACCAGTGACCAGCGAAAGTGACCAGGGACCAGTGACCAGTGACCAGTGACCAGTGACCAGTGACCAGTGACCAGCGAAAGTGACCAGGGACCAGTGACCAGTGACCAGTGACCAGTGACCAGTGACCAGTGACCAGTGACCAGTGACCAGTGACCAGTGACCAGTGACCAGTGACCAGTGAACTGTGACCAGTGACCAGTGACCAGCGAAAGTGACCAGTGACCAGTCACGAGCGAAATTGACCAGTGACCAGCGAAAGTGACCAGTGACCAGTGACCAGTGACAAGTGACCAGTGACCAGTGACCAGTGACCAGTTACAAGTGACCAGTGACCAGCGACCAGTGACCATTGACCAGTGACCAGTGACCAGTGACCAGTGACCAGCGAAAGTGACCAGGGACCAGTGACCAGTGACCAGTGACCAGTGACCAGTGACCAGTGACCAGTGACCAGTGACCAGTGACCAGTGACCAGTGACCAGTGACCAGTGACCAGTGACCAGTTACAAGTGACCAGTGACCAGCGACCAGTGACCAGTGAAGAGCGACCAGTGACCAGTGACCAGTGACCAGCGAAAGTGACCAGGGACCAGTGACCAGTTACCAGTGAGCTGTGACCAGTGACCAGTGACCAGTGAACTGTGACCAGTGACCAGTGACCAGCGAAAGTGACCAGTGACCAGTCACGAGCGAAATTGACCAGTGACCAGCGAAAGTGACCAGTGACCAGTGACCAGTGACAAGTGACCAGTGACCAGTGACCAGTGACCAGTTACAAGTGACCAGTGACCAGCGACCAGTGACCATTGACCAGTGACCAGTGACCAGTGACCAGCGAAAGTGACCAGGGACCAGTGACCAGTTACCAGTGAGCTGTGACCAGTGTCCAGTGACCAGTGACCAGTGAGCTGTGACCAGTGACCAGTGACCAGTGAACTGTGACCAGTGACCAGTGACCAGCGAAAGTGACCAGTGACCAGTCACGATCGAAATTGACCAGTGACCAGCGAAAGTGACCAGTGACCAGTGACCAGTGACCAGTGTCCAGTGTCCAGTGACCACTGACCAGTGACCAGTGACCATTGACCAGTGACCAGCGAAAGTGACCAGGGACCAGTGACCAGTGACCAGTGACCAGTGACCAGTGACCAGTGACCAGTGACCAGTGAACAGTGACCAGTGACTAGTGTCCAGTGACCAGTGACCAGTGACCAGTGACCAGTGACCAGTGACCAGTGACCAGTGACCAGTGACCAGCGAAAGTGACCAGTGACCAGTCACGATCGAAATTGACCAGTGACCAGCGAAAGTGACCAGTGACCAGTGACCAGTGACCAGTGACCAGTGTGCAGTGACCAGTGACCAGTGATAAGTGACCAGTGACCAGTGACCAGTGACCAGTGACCAGTGACCAGTGACCAGTGACCAGTGACCAGCGAAAGTGACCAGGGACCAGTGACCAGTGACCAGTGACCAGTGACCAGTGACCAGTGACCAGTGACCAGTGAACAGTGACCAGTGACTAGTGTCCAGTGACCAGTGACCAGTGAGCTGTGACCAGTGACCAGTGACCAGTGACCAGTGACCAGTGACCAGTGACCAGTGACCAGTGACCAGTGACCAGTGACCAGTGACCAGTGACCATTGACCAGTGACCAGTGACCAGTGACCAGTGACAAGTGACCAGTGACCAGTGACCAGCGAAAGTGACCAGTGACCAGTGACCAGTGACCAGTGACCAGCGAAAGTGACCAGTGAGCAGTGACCAGTGACCAGTGACCAGCGGTAGTGACCAGTGATCAGTGACCAGTGAACAGTGACCAGTGACCAGCGAAATTGACCAGTGACCAGCGAAAGTGACCAGTGACGAGTGACCTGTGACAAGTGACCAGTGACCAGCGACCAGTGACCAGTGACCAGTGACCAGCGACCAGTGACCAGTGACCAGCGAAAGTGACCAGGGACCAGTGACCAGTGACCAGTGACCAGTGACCAGTGACCAGTGACCAGCGCCCAGTGACCAGTGACCATTGACCAGTGACCAGTGACCAGCAAAAATGACCAGTGACCAGTGACCAGCAAAAATGACCAGTGACCAGTGACCAGTGACCAGTGACCAGCGAAAGTGACAAGTGACCAGTGACCATTGACCAGTGACCAGTGACCAGCGAAAGTGACCAGTGACCAGTGAACAGTGACCAGCGAAATTGACCAGTTTCCAGTCACCAGTGACAAGTGACCAGTGACCAGTGACCAGCGACCAGTGACCAGTGACAAGTGACAAGTGACCAGTGACCAGTGACCAGCGAAAGTGACAAGTGACCAGTGACCAGTGACCAGTGACCAGTGACCAGTGACCAGTGACCAGTGACCAGCGAAAGTGACCAGTGACCAGTGACCAGTGACCAGTGACCAGTGACCAGTGACCAGTGACCAGTGACCAGTGACCAGTTACAAGTGACCAGTGACCAGCGACCAGTGACCAGTGAAGAGCGACCAGTGACCAGTGACCAGTGACCAGTGACCAGCGACCAGTGACCAGTGACAAGTGACAAGTGACCCGTGACCAGTGACCAGCGAAAGTGACAAGTGACCAGTGACCAGTGACCAGTGACCAGTGACCAGTGACCAGTGACCAGTGACCAGCGAAAGTGACCAGTGACCAGTGACCAGTGACCAGTGACCAGTGACCAGTGACCAGTGACCAGTGACCAGTGACCAGTTACAAGTGACCAGTGACCAGTGACCAGTGACCAGTGACCAGTGACCAGTGACCAGTGACCAGTGACCAGTTACAAGTGACCAGTGACCAGCGACCAGTGACCAGTGACGAGCGACCAGTGACCAGTGACCAGTGACCAGTGACCAGTGACCAGTGACCAGTGACCAGCGAAAGTGACCAGTGACCAGTCACGATCGAAATTGACCAGTGACCAGCGAAAGTGACCACTGACCAGTGACCAGTGACCAGTGTCCAGTGACCAGTGACCAGTGATAAGTGACCAGTGACCAGTGACCAGTGACCAGTGACCAGTGACCAGCGAAAGTGACCAGGGACCAGTGACCAGTGACCAGTGACCAGTGACCAGTGACCAGTGACCAGTGACCAGTGACCAGTGAACAGTGACCAGTGACTAGTGTCCAGTGACCAGTGACCAGTGAGCTGTGACCAGTGACCAGAGACCAGTGACCAGTGACCAGTGACCAGTGACCAGTGACCAGTGACCAGTGACCAGTGACCAGTGACCAGTGACCATTGACCAGTGACCAGTGACCAGTGACAAGTGACCAGTGACCAGTGACCAGCGAAAGTGACCAGTGAACAGTGACCAGTGAATAGTGTCCAGGGACCAGTGACCAGTGACCAGTGACCAGTGACCAGTGACCAGTGACCAGCGACCAGTGACCAGTGACCATTGACCAGTGACCAGTGACCAGCAAAAATGACCAGTGACCAGTGACCAGCAAAAATGACCAGTGACCAGTGACCAGTGACCAGTGACCAGCGAAAGTGACAAGTGACCAGTGACCATTGACCAGTGACCAGTGACCAGCGAAAGTGACCAGTGACCAGTGAACAGTGACCAGCGAAATTGACCAGTTTCCAGTCACCAGTGACAAGTGACCAGTGACCAGTGACCAGCGACCAGTGACCAGTGACAAGTGACAAGTGACCAGTGACCAGTGACCAGCGAAAGTGACAAGTGACCAGTGACCAGTGACCAGTGACCAGTGACCAGTGACCAGTGACCAGTGACCAGCGAAAGTGACCAGTGACCAGTGACCAGTGACCAGTGACCAGTGACCAGTGACCAGTTACAAGTGACCAGTGACCAGCGACCAGTGACCAGTGAAGAGCGACCAGTGACCAGTGACCAGTGACCAGTGACCAGCGACCAGTGACCAGTGACAAGTGACAAGTGACCAGTGACCAGTGACCAGCGAAAGTGACAAGTGACCAGTGACCAGTGACCAGTGACCAGTGACCAGTGACCAGTGACCAGTGACCAGCGAAAGTGACCAGTGACCAGTGACCAGTGACCAGTGACCAGTGACCAGTGACCAGTGACCAGTGACCAGTGACCAGTTACAAGTGACCAGTGACCAGTGACCAGTGACCAGTGACCAGTGACCAGTGACCAGTGACCAGTGACCAGTGACCAGTGACCAGTTACAAGTGACCAGTGACCAGCGACCAGTGACCAGTGAAGAGCGACCAGTGACCAGTGACCATTGACCAGTGACCAGTGACCAGTGACCAGCGAAAGTGACCAGGGACCAGTGACCAGTTACCAGTGAGCTGTGACCAGTGACCAGTGACCAGTGAACTGTGACCAGTGACCAGTGACCAGCGAAAGTGACCAGTGACCAGTCACGAGCGAAATTGACCAGTGACCAGCGAAAGTGACCAGTGACCAGTGACCAGTGACCAGTGACCAGTGACCAGTGTCCAGTGTCCAGTGACCAGTGACCAGTGAGCTGTGACCAGTGACCAGTGACCAGTGACCAGTGACCAGTGACCAGTGACCAGTGACCAGCGAAAGTGACCAGTGACCAGTCACGATCGAAATTGACCAGTGACCAGCGAAAGTGACCAGTGACCAGTGACCAGTGACCAGTGTCCAGTGACCAGTGACCAGTGATAAGTGACCAGTGACAAGTGACCAGTGACCAGTGACCAGTGACCAGTGACCAGTGACCAGCGAAAGTGACCAGGGACCAGTGACCAGTGACCAGTGACCAGTGACCAGTGACCAGTGAACAGTGACCAGTGACTAGTGTCCAGTGACCAGTGACCAGTGAGCTGTGACCAGTGACCAGTGACCAGTGACCAGTGACCAGTAACCAGTTACAAGTGACCAGTGACCAGCGACCAGTGACCAGTGACGAGCGACCAGTGACCAGTGACCATTGACCAGTGACCAGTGACCAGTGACCAGCGAAAGTGACCAGGGACCAGTGACCAGTGACCAGTGACCAGTGACCAGTGACCAGCGAAAGTGACCAGGGACCAGTGACCAGTGACCAGTGACCAGTGACCAGTGACCAGTGACCAGTGACCAGCGAAAGTGACCAGTGACCAGTCACGATCGAAATTGACCAGTGACCAGCGAAAGTGACCACTGACCAGTGACCAGTGACCAGTGTCCAGTGACCAGTGACCAGTGATAAGTGACCAGTGACCAGTGACCAGTGACCAGTGACCAGTGACCAGCGAAAGTGACCAGGGACCAGTGACCAGTGACCAGTGACCAGTGACCAGTGACCAGTGACCAGTGACCAGTGACCAGTGAACAGTGACCAGTGACTAGTGTCCAGTGACCAGTGACCAGTGACCAGCGAAAGTGACCAGGGACCAGTGACAAGTGACCAGTGACCAGTGACCAGTGACCAGTGACCAGTGACCAGTGACAAGTGACCAGTGACCAGCGACCAGTGACCAGTGACCAGTGACCACTGACCAGCGAAAGTGACCAGTGACCAGGGACCAGTGACCAGTGACCAGCGAAATTGACCAGTGACCAGTGACCAGTGACCAGTCACAAGTGACCAGTGACCAGTGAGCTGTGACCAGTGACCAGTGACCAGTGAACTGTGACCAGTGACCAGTGACCAGCGAAAGTGACCAGTGACCAGTGACCAGTGACCAGTGACCAGTGACCAGTGACCATTGACCAGTGACCAGTGACCAGTGACCAGTGACAAGTGACCAGTGACCAGTGACCAGCGAAAGTGACCAGTGACCAGTGAACAGTGACCAGTGACTAGTGTCCAGTGACCAGTGACCAGTGAGCTGGGACCAGTGACCAGTGACCAGTGACCAGTGACCAGTGACCAGTGACCAGTGACCAGTGACCAGCGAAAGTGACCAGTGACCAGTCACAAGTGACCAGTGACCAGTGAGCTGTGACCAGTGACCAGTGACCAGTGAACTGTGACCAGTGACCAGTGACCAGCGAAAGTGACCAGTGACCAGTCACGATCGAAAGTGACCAGTGACCAGTGTCCAGTGACCAGTGTCCAGTGACCAGTGACCAGTGATAAGTGACCAGTGACCAGTGACCAGTGACCAGTGACCAGTGACCAGTGACCAGTGACCAGCGAAAGTGACCAGGGACCAGTGACCAGTGACCAGTGACCAGTGACCAGTGACCAGTGACCAGTGACCAGTGCACAGTGACCAGTGACTAGTGTCCAGTGACCAGTGACCAGTGAGCTGTGACCAGTGACCAGTGACCAGTGACCAGTGACCAGTGACCAGTGACCAGTGACCAGTGACCAGTGACCAGTGACCAGTGACCAGTGACCATTGACCAGTGACCAGTGACCAGTGACCAGTGACAAGTGACCAGTGACCAGTGACCAGCGAAAGTGACCAGTGACCAGCGACCAGTGACCAGTGAAGAGCGACCAGTGACCAGTGACCATTGACCAGTGACCAGTGACCAGTGACCAGCGAAAGTGACCAGGGACCAGTGACCAGTTACCAGTGAGCTGTGACCAGTGACCAGTGACCAGTGAACTGTGACCAGTGACCAGTGACCAGCGAAAGTGACCAGTGACCAGTCACGAGCGAAATTGACCAGTGACCAGCGAAAGTGACCAGTGACCAGTGACCAGTGACCAGTGACCAGTGTCCAGTGACCAGTGACCAGTGATAAGTGACCAGTGACCAGTGACCAGTGACCAGCGACCAGTGACCAGTGACCAGTGAATAGTGACCAGTGACCAGTGAACAGCGAAAGTGACCAGTGGCCAGTGACCTGTGACCAGTGACCAGTGACCAGTGACCAGTGACCAGTGACGAGCGAAATGGACCAGTGACCAGTGACCAGTGACCACTGACCAGCGAAAGTGACCAGTGAGCTGTGACCAGTGACCAGTGACCAGTTACAAGTGACCAGTGACCAGTTACAAGTGACCAGTGACCAGCGACCAGTGACCAGTGACGAGCGACCAGTGACCATTGACCAGTGACCAGTGACCAGCAAAAATGACCAGTGACCAGTGACCAGTGACCAGTGACCAGTGACCAGTGACCAGTGACCAGTGACCAGTGACCAGTGACCAGTGAACTGTGACCAGTGACTAGTGACCAGCGAAAGTGACCAGTGACCAGTCACGAGCGAAATTGACCAGTGACCAGCGAAAGTGACCAGTGACCAGTGACCAGTGACCAGTGTCCAGTGACCAGTGACCAGTGATAAGTGACCAGTGACCAGTGACCAGTGACCAGCGACCAGTGACCAGTGACCAGTGAATAGTGACCAGTGTCCAGTGAACAGCGAAAGTGACCAGTGACCAGTGACCTGTGACCTGTGACCAGTGACCAGTGACCAGTGACCAGTGACCAGTGACGAGCGAAATGGACCAGTGACCAGTGACCAGTGACCAGTGAACTGTGACCAGTGACCAGTGACCAGCGAAAGTGACCAGTGACCAGTCACGAGCGAAATTGACCAGTGACCAGCGAAAGTGACCAGTGACCAGTGACCAGTGTCCAGTGACCAGTGACCAGTGATAAGTGACCAGTGTCCAGTGACCAGTGACCAGTGACCAGTGACCAGTGACCAGTGAATAGTGACCATTGACCAGTGAACAGCGAAAGTGACCAGTGACCAGTGACCAGTGACCAGTGACCAGTGACCAGTGACCAGTGACCAGTGACCAGTGACCAGTGATCAGTGACCAGCGAAAGTGACAAGTGACCAGTGACCATTGACCAGTGACCAGTGACCAGTGACCAGTGACCAGCGACCAGTGACCAGTGACCATTGACCTGTGACCAGTGACCAGTGACCAGCGAAAGTGACCAGTGACCAGTGACCAGTGACCAGTGACCAGTGACCAGTGACCAGTGACCAGTGACCAGTGACCAGTGACCAGTGACCAGTTACAAGTGACCAGTGACCAGTTACAAGTGACCAGTGACCAGCGACCAGTGACCAGTGACGAGCGACCAGTGACCATTGACCAGTGACCAGTGACCAGCAAAAATGACCAGTGACCAGTGACCAGTGACCAGTGACCAGTGACCAGTGACCAGTGACCAGTGACCAGTGACCAGTGACCAGTGACCAGTGACCAGCGACCAGTGACCAGTGACCATTGACCAGTGACCAGTGACCAGCAAAAATGACCAGTGACCAGTGACCAGTGACCAGTGAACAGTGACCAGTGACTAGTGTCCAGTGACCAGTGACCAGTGAGCTGTGACCAGTGACCAGTGACCAGTTACAAGTGACCAGTGACCAGTTACAAGTGACCAGTGACCAGCGACCAGTGACCAGTGACGAGCGACCAGTGACCATTGACCAGTGACCAGTGACCAGCAAAAATGACCAGTGACCAGTGACCAGTGACCAGTGACCAGTGACCAGTGACCAGTGACCAGTGACCAGTGACCAGTGACCAGTGACCAGTGACCAGCGACCAGTGACCAGTGACCATTGACCAGTGACCAGTGACCAGCAAAAATGACCAGTGACCAGTGACCAGTGACCAGTGACCAGTGGCCAGTGACCAGTGACCAGTGACCAGTGAACTGTGACCAGTGACCAGTGACCAGCGAAAGTGACCAGTGACCAGTGACCAGTGACCAGTGTCCAGTGACCAGTGACCAGTGATAAGTGACCAGTGTCCAGTGACCAGTGACCAGTGACCAGTGACCAGTGACCAGTGAATAGTGACCAGTGACCAGTGAACAGCGAAAGTGACCAGTGACCAGTGACCAGTGACCAGTGACCAGTGACCAGTGACCAGTGACCAGTGACCAGTGACCAGTGACCAGTGACCAGCGAAAGTGACCAGTGACCAGTGAACTGTGACCAGTGACCAGTGACCAGCGAAAGTGACCAGTGACCAGTCACGAGCGAAATTGACCAGTGACCAGCGAAAGTGACCAGTGACCAGTGACCAGTGACCAGTGTCCAGTGACCAGTGACCAGTGATAAGTGACCAGTGTCCAGTGACCAGTGAATAGTGACCAGTGACCAGTGAACAGCGAAAGTGACCAGTGACCAGTGACCAGTGACCAGTGACCAGTGACCAGTGATCAGTGACCAGCGAAAGTGACAAGTGACCAGTGACCATTGACCAGTGACCAGTGACCAGTGACCAGTGACCAGCGACCAGTGACCAGTGACCATTGACCAGTGACCAGTGACCAGTGACCAGCGAAAGTGACCAGTGACCAGTGACCAGTGACCAGTGACCAGTGACCAGTGACCAGTGACCAGTGACCAGTGACCAGTGACCAGTTACAAGTGACCAGTGACCAGTTACAAGTGACCAGTGACCAGCGACCAGTGACCAGTGACGAGCGACCAGTGACCATTGACCAGTGACCAGTGACCAGCAAAAATGACCAGTGACCAGTGACCAGTGACCAGTGACCAGTGACCAGTGACCAGTGACCAGTGACCAGTGACCAGTGACCAGTGACCAGCGACCAGTGACCAGTGACCATTGACCAGTGACCAGTGACCAGCAAAAATGACCAGTGACCAGTGACCAGTGACCAGTGAACAGTGACCAGTGACTAGTGTCCAGTGACCAGTGACCAGTGAGCTGTGACCAGTGACCAGTGACCAGTTACAAGTGACCAGTGACCAGTTACAAGTGACCAGTGACCAGCGACCAGTGACGAGCGACCAGTGACCATTGACCAGTGACCAGTGACCAGCAAAAATGACCAGTGACCAGTGACCAGTGACCAGTGACCAGTGGCCAGTGACCAGTGACCAGTGACCAGTGAACTGTGACCAGTGACCAGTGACCAGCGAAAGTGACCAGTGACCAGTCACGAGCGAAATTGACCAGTGACCAGCGAAAGTGACCAGTGACCAGTGACCAGTGACCAGTGTCCAGTGACCAGTGACCTGTGATAAGTGACCAGTGACCAGTGAATAGTGACCAGTGACCAGTGAACAGCGAAAGTGACCAGTGACCAGCGAAAGTGACCAGTGACCAGTCACGAGCGAAATTGACCAGTGACCAGCGAAAGTGACCAGTGACCAGTGACCAGTGACCAGTGACCAGTGACGAGCGAAATGGACCAGTGACCAGTGACCAGTGACCACTGACCAGCGAAAGTGACTAGTGACCAGGGACCAGTGACCAGTGACCAGCGAAATTGACCAGTGACCAGTGACCAGTGACCAGTGACAAGTGACCAGTGACCAGTGACCAGCGAAAGTGACCAGTGAACAGTGACCAGTGACTAGTGTCCAGTGACCAGTGACCAGTGAGCTGTGACCAGTGACCAGTGACCAGTGAACTGTGACCAGAGACCAGTGACCAGCGAAAGTGACCAGTGACCAGTCACGAGCGAAATGGACCAGTGACCAGCGAAAGTGACCAGTGACCAGTGACCAGTGACCAGTGTCCAGTGACCAGTGACCAGTGATAAGTGACCAGTGTCCAGTGACCAGTGACCAGTGACCAGTGACCAGTGACCAGTGAATAGTGACCAGTGACCAGTGAACAGCGAAAGTGACCAGTGACCAGTGACCAGTGACCAGTGACCAGTGACCAGTGACCAGTGACCAGTGACCAGCGAAAGTGACAAGTGACCAGTGACCATTGACCATTGACCAGTGACCAGTGACCAGTGACCAGCGACCAGTGACCAGTGACCATTGACCAGTGACCAGTGACCAGTGACCAGCGAAAGTGACCAGTGACCAGTGACAAGTGACCAGTGACCAGTGACCAGTGACCAGTGACCAGTGACCAGTGACCAGTTACAAGTGACCAGTGACCAGTTACAAGTGACCAGTGACCAGCGACCAGTGACCAGTGACGAGCGACCAGTGACCATTGACCAGTGACCAGTGACCAGCAAAAATGACCAGTGACCAGTGACCAGTGACCAGTGACCAGTGACCAGTGACAAGTGACCAGTGACCAGTGACCAGTGACCAGCGACCAGTGACCAGTGACCATTGACCAGTGACCAGTGACCAGCAAAAATGACCAGTGACCAGTGACCAGTGACCAGTGACCAGTGACCAGTGACCAGCGAAAGTGACAAGTGACCAGTGACCATTGACCAGTGACCAGTGACCAGTGACCAGTGACCAGTGACCAGTGACCAGCGAAAGTGACCAGTGACCAGTCACGATCGAAATTGACCAGTGACCAGCGAAAGTGACCAGTGACCAGTGACCAGTGACCAGTGTCCAGTGACCAGTGACCAGTGATAAGTGACCAGTGACCAGTGACCAGTGACCAGTGACCAGTGACCAGTGACCAGTGACCAGTGACCAGTGACCAGTGACCAGCGAAAGTGACCAGGGACCAGTGACCAGTGACCAGTGACCCGTGACCAGTGACCAGTGACCAGTGACCAGTGACCATTGACCAGTGACCAGTGACCAGTGACCAGTGACAAGTGACCAGTGACCAGTGACCAGCGAAAGTGACCAGTGAACAGTGACCAGTGACTAGTGTCCAGTGACCAGTGACCAGTGACCAGCGAAAGTGACCAGTGACCAGTCACGAGCGAAATTGACCAGTGACCAGCGAAAGTGACCAGTGACCTGTGACCAGTGACCAGTGAGCAGTTACAAGTGACCAGTGACCAGCGACCAATGACCAGTGACGAGCGACCAGTGACCAGTGACCATTGACCAGTGACCAGTGACCAGTGACCAGCGAAAGTGACCAGGGACCAGTGACCAGTGACCAGTGACCAGTGACCAGTGACCAGTGACCAGCGAAAGTGACAAGTGACCAGTGACCATTGACCAGTGACCAGTGACCAGTGACCAGTGACCAGCGACCAGTGACCAGTGACCAGCGAAAGTGACCAGTGACCAGTGACCAGTGACCAGTGACCAGTGACCAGTGACCAGTGACCAGTTACAAGTGACCAGTGACCAGTTACAAGTGACCAGTGACCAGCGACCAGTGACCAGTGACGAGCGACCAGTGACCATTGACCAGTGACCAGTGACCAGCAAAAATGACCAGTGACCAGTGACCAGTGACCAGTGACCAGTGACCAGTGACCAGTGACCAGTGACCAGTGACCAGCGACCAGTGACCAGTGACCATTGACCAGTGACCAGTGACCAGCAAAAATGACCAGTGACCAGTGACCAGTGACCAGTGACCAGTGACCAGTGACCAGCGAAAGTGACAAGTGACCAGTGACCATTGACCAGTGACCAGTGACCAGTGACCAGTGACCAGCGACCTGTGACCAGTGACCATTGACCAGTGACCAGTGACCAGTGACCAGCGAAAGTGACCAGTGACCAGTGACCAGTGACCAGTGACCAGTGACCAGTGACCAGCGACCAGTGACCAGTGACGAGCGACCAGTGACCATTGACCAGTGACCAGTGACCAGCAAAAATGACCAGTGACCAGTGACCAGTGACCAGTGACCAGTGACCAGTGACCAGTGACCAGCGAAAGTGACAAGTGACCAGTGACCATTGACCAGTGACCAGTGACCAGTGACCAGTGACCAGCGACCAGTGACCAGTGACCAGTGACCAGTGACCAGTGACCAGTGACCAGCGAAAGTGACCAGTGACCAGTGATCAGTGACCAGTGAACCGTGACCAGTGACCAGTGACCAGTGACCAGCGAAAGTGACCAGGGACCAGTGACCAGTGACCAGTGACCAGTGACCACTGACCATTGACCAGTGACCAGTGACAAGTGACCAGTGACCAGTGACCAATGACCAGCGACCAGTGACCAGTGACCATTGACCAGTGACCAGTGACCAGCAAAAATGACCAGTGACCAGTGACCAGTGACCAGTGACCAGTGACCAGTGACCAGTGACCAGTGACCAGTGACCAGTGACCAGTGACCAGCGAAAGTGACAAGTGACCAGTGACCATTGACCAGTGACCAGTGACCAGTGACCAGTGACCAGCGACCAGTGACCAGTGACCATTGACCAGTGACCAGTGACCAGTGACCAGCGAAAGTGACCAGTGACCAGTGACCAGTGACCAGTGACCAGTGACCAGTGACCAGTGACCAGTGACCAGTGACCAGTTACAAGTGACCAGTGACCAGCGACCAGTGACCAGTGAACAGTGACCAGTGACTAGTGTCCAGTGACCAGTGACCAGTGAGCTGTGACCAGTGACCAGTGACCAGTTACAAGTGACCAGTGACCAGCGACCAGTGACCAGTGACGAGCGACCAGTGACCATTGACCAGTGACCAGTGACCAGCAAAAATGACCAGTGACCAGTGACCAGTGACCAGTGACCAGTGGCCAGTGACCAGTGACCAGTGACCAGTGAACTGTGACCAGTGACCAGTGACCAGCGAAAGTGACCAGTGACCAGTCACGAGCGAAATTGACCAGTGACCAGCGAAAGTGACCAGTGACCAGTGACCAGTGACCAGTGTCCAGTGACCAGTGACCTGTGATAAGTGACCAGTGACCAGTGACCAGTGACCAGCGACCAGTGACCAGTGACCAGTGAATAGTGACCAGTGACCAGTGAACAGCGAAAGTGACCAGTGACCAGCGAAAGTGACCAGTGACCAGTCACGAGCGAAATTGACCAGTGACCAGCGAAAGTGACCAGTGACCAGTGACCAGTGACCAGTGACCAGTGACGAGCGAAATGGACCAGTGACCAGTGACCAGTGACCACTGACCAGCGAAAGTGACTAGTGACCAGGGACCAGTGACCAGTGACCAGCGAAATTGACCAGTGACCAGTGACCAGTGACCAGTGACAAGTGACCAGTGACCAGTGACCAGCGAAAGTGACCAGTGAACAGTGACCAGTGACTAGTGTCCAGTGACCAGTGACCAGTGAGCTGTGACCAGTGACCAGTGACCAGTGAACTGTGACCAGAGACCAGTGACCAGCGAAAGTGACCAGTGACCAGTCACGAGCGAAATGGACCAGTGACCAGCGAAAGTAACCAGTGACCAGTGACCAGTGACCAGTGACCAGTGTCCAGTGACCAGTGACCAGTGATAAGTGACCAGTGTCCAGTGACCAGTGACCAGTGACCAGTGACCAGTGACCAGTGAATAGTGACCAGTGACCAGTGAACAGCGAAAGTGACCAGTGACCAGTGACCAGTGACCAGTGACCAGTGACCTGTGACCAGTGACCAGTGACCAGTGACCAGTGACCAGTGACCAGCGAAAGTGACAAGTGACCAGTGACCATTGACCAGTGACCAGTGACCAGTGACCAGTGACCAGCGACCAGTGACCAGTGACCATTGACCAGTGACCAGTGACCAGTGACCAGCGAAAGTGACCAGTGACCAGTGACCAGTGACCAGTGACCAGTGACCAGTGACCAGTGACCAGTGACCAGTGACCAGTTACAAGTGACCAGTGACCAGTTACAAGTGACCAGTGACCAGCGACCAGTGACCAGTGACGAGCGACCAGTGACCATTGACCAGTGACCAGTGACCAGCAAAAATGACCAGTGACCAGTGACCAGTGACCAGTGACCAGTGACCAGTGACCAGTGACCAGTGACCAGTGACCAGTGACCAGCGACCAGTGACCAGTGACCATTGACCAGTGACCAATGACCAGCAAAAATGACCAGTGACCAGTGACCAGTGACCAGTGACCAGTGACCAGTGACCAGCGAAAGTGACAAGTGACCAGTGACCATTGACCAGTGACCAGTGACCAGTGACCAGCGAAAGTGACCAGTGACCAGTCACGATCGAAATTGACCAGTGACCAGCGAAAGTGACCAGTGACCAGTGACCAGTGACCAGTGTCCAGTGACCAGTGACCAGTGATAAGTGACCAGTGACCAGTGACCAGTGACCAGTGACCAGTGACCAGTGACCAGTGACCAGTGACCAGTGACCAGCGAAAGTGACCAGGGACCAGTGACCAGTGACCAGTGACCAGTGACCCGTGACCAGTGACCAGTGACCAGTGACCATTGACCAGTGACCTGTGACCAGTGACCAGTGTCCAGTGACCAGTGACCAGTGATAAGTGACCAGTGACCAGTGACCAGTGACCAGCGACCAGTGACCAGTGACCAGTGAATAGTGACCAGTGACCAGTGAACAGCGAAAGTGACCAGTGACCAGTGACCTGTGACCAGTGACCAGTGACCAGTGACCAGTGACGAGCGAAATGGACCAGTGACCAGTGACCAGTGACCACTGACCAGCGAAAGTGACCAGTGACCAGGGACCAGTGACCAGTGACCAGCGAAATTGACCAGTGATCAGTGACCAGTGACCAGTGACAAGTGACCAGTGACCAGTGACCAGCGAAAGTGACCAGTGAACAGTGACCAGTGACTAGTGTCCAGTGACCAGTGACCAGTGAGCTGTGACCAGTGACCAGTGACCAGTGAACTGTGACCAGTGACCAGTGACCAGCGAAAGTGACCAGTGACCAGTCACGAGCGAAATTGACCAGTGACCAGCGAAAGTGACCAGTGACCAGTGACCAGTGACCAGTGTCCAGTGACCAGTGACCAGTGATAAGTGACCAGTGACCAGTGACCAGTGACCAGCGACCAGTGACCAGTGACCAGTGAATAGTGACCAGTGACCAGTGAACAGCGAAAGTGACCAGTGACCAGTGACCTGTGACCTGTGACCAGGGACCAGTGACCAGTGACCAGTGACCAGTGACGAGCGAAATGGACCAGTGACCACTGACCAGCGAAAGTGACCAGTGACCAGGGACCAGTGACCAGTGACAAGCGAAATTGACCAGTGACCAGTGACCAGTGACCAGTGACAAGTGACCAGTGACCAGTGACCAGCGAAAGTGACCAGTGAACAGTGACCAGTGACTAGTGTCCAGTGACCAGTGACCAGTGAGCTGTGACCAGTGACCAGTGACCAGTGAACTGTGACCAGTGACCAGTGACCAGCGAAAGTGACCAGTGACCAGTCACGAGCGAAATTGACCAGTGACCAGCGAAAGTGACCAGTGACCAGTGACCAGTGACCAGTGTCCAGTGACCAGTGACCAGTGATAAGTGACCAGTGTCCAGTGACCAGTGACCAGTGACCAGTGACCAGTGAATAGTGACCAGTGAGGGTGAACAGCGAAAGTGACAAGTGACCAGTGACCAGTGACCAGTGACCAGTGACCAGTGACCAGTGACCAGTGACCAGTGACCAGTGACCAGTGACAAGTGACCAGTGACCATTGACCAGCGACCAGTGACCAGTGACCAGTGACCAGCGACCAGTGACCAGTGACCATTGACCAGTGACCAGTGACCAGTGACCAGCGAAAGTGACCAGTGACCAGTGACCAGTGACCAGTGACCAGTGACCAGTGACCAGTGACCAGTGACCATTGACCAGTGACCAGTGACCAGTGACCAGTGACCAGCGACCAGTGACCAGTGACCATTGACCAGTGACCAGTGACCAGTGACCAGCGAAAGTGACCAGTGACCAGTGACCAGTGACCAGTGACCAGTGACCAGTGACCAGTGACCAGTGACCAGTGACCAGTGACCAGTGACCAGTTACAAGTGACCAGTGACCAGTTACAAGTGACCAGTGACCAGCGACCAGTGACCAGTGACGAGCGACCAGTGACCATTGACCAGTGACCAGTGACCAGCAAAAATGACCAGTGACCAGTGACCAGTGACCAGTGACCAGTGACCAGTGACCAGTGACCAGTGACCAGTGACCAGTGACCAGTGACCAGTGACCAGTGACCATTGACCAGTGACCAGTGACCAGCAAAAATGACCAGTGACCAGTGACCAGTGACCAGTGAACAGTGACCAGTGACTAGTGTCCAGTGACCAGTGACCAGTGAGCTGTGACCAGTGACCAGTGACCAGTTACAAGTGACCAGTGACCAGTTACAAGTGACCAGTGACCAGCGACCAGTGACCAGTGACGAGCGACCAGTGACCATTGACCAGTGACCAGTGACCAGCAAAAATGACCAGTGACCAGTGACCAGTGACCAGTGACCAGTGGCCAGTGACCAGTGACCAGTGACCAGTGAACTGTGACCAGTGACCAGTGACCAGCGAAAGTGACCAGTGACCAGTCACGAGCGAAATTGACCAGTGACCAGCGAAAGTGACCAGTGACCAGTGACCAGTGACCAGTGTCCAGTGACCAGTGACCTGTGATAAGTGACCAGTGACCAGTGACCAGTGACCAGCGACCAGTGACCAGTGACCAGTGACCAGTGACCAGTGACCAGTGACCAGTGACCAGTGACCAGTGACCAGTGACCAGTGACCAGTGACCAGTGACCAGTGACCAGCGAAAGTGACCAGTGACCAGTGACCAGTGACCAGTGACCAGTGACCAGTGACCAGCGAAAGTGACAAGTGACCAGTGACCATTGACCAGTGACCAGTGACCAGTGACCAGCGAAAGTGACCAGTGACCAGTGATCAGTGACCAGTGAACCGTGACCAGTGACCAGTGACCAGTGACCAGCGAAAGTGACCAGGGACCAGTGACCAGTGACCAGTGACCAGTGACCACTGACCATTGACCAGTGACCAGTGACAAGTGACCAGTGACCAGTGACCAATGACCAGCGACCAGTGACCAGTGACCATTGACCAGTGACCAGTGACCAGCAAAAATGACCAGTGACCAGTGACCAGTGACCAGTGACCAGCGAACGTGACCAGGGACCAGTGACCAGTGACCAGTGACCAGTGACCAGTGACCAGTGCCCAGTGACCAGTGACCAGTGACCAGTTACAAGTGACCAGTGACCAGCGACCAGTGACCAGTGACCATTGACCAGTGACCAGTGACCAGTGACCAGCGAAAGTGACCAGGGACCAGTGACAAGTGACCAGTGACCAGTGACCAGTGACCAGTGACCAGTGACAAGTGACCAGTGACCAGCGACCAGTGACCAGTGACCAGTGACCACTGACCAGCGAAAGTGACCAGTGACCAGGGACCAGTGACCAGTGACCAGCGAAATTGACCAGTGACCAGTGACCAGTGACCAGTGACCAGTGAGCTGTGACCAGTGACCAGCGAAAGTGACCAGTGACCAGTGACCAGTGACCAGTGTCCAGTGTCCAGTGACCAGTGACCAGTGACCAGTGACCAGTGACCAGTGACCAGCGAAAGTGACCAGGGACCAGTGACCAGTGACCAGTGACCAGTGACCAGTGACCAGTGACCAGTGACCAGTGAACAGTGACCAGTGACTATTGTCCAGTGACCAGTGACCAGTGAGCTGTGACCAGTGACCAGTGACCAGTGACCAGTGACCAGTGACCAGCGAAAGTGACCAGTGACCAGTCACGATCGAAATTGACCAGTGACCAGCGAAAGTGACCAGTGACCAGTGACCAGTGACCAGTGTCCAGTGACCAGTGACCAGTGATAAGTGACCAGTGACCAGTGACCAGTGACCAGTGACCAGTGACCAGTGACCAGTGACCAGCGAAAGTGACCAGGGACCAGTGACCAGTGACCAGTGACCAGTGACCAGTGAACAGTGACCAGTGACTAGTGTCCAATGACCAGTGACCAGTGAGCTGTGACCAGTGACCAGTGACCAGTGACCAGTGACCAGTGACCAGTGACCAGTGACCAGTGACCAGTGACCATTGACCAGTGACCAGTGACCAGTGACCAGTGACAAGTGACCAGTGACCAGTGACCAGCGAAAGTGACCAGTGAACAGTGACCTGTGACCTGTGACCAGTGACCAGTGTCCAGTGACCAGTGACCAGTGATAAGTGACCAGTGACCAGTGACCAGTGACCAGCGACCAGTGACCAGTGACCAGTGAATAGTGACCAGTGACCAGTGAACAGCGAAAGTGACCAGTGACCAGTGACCTGTGACCAGTGACCAGTGACCAGTGACCAGTGACGAGCGAAATGGACCAGTGACCAGTGACCAGTGACCACTGACCAGCGAAAGTGACCAGTGACCAGGGACCAGTGACCAGTGACCAGCGAAATTGACCAGTGATCAGTGACCAGTGACCAGTGACAAGTGACCAGTGACCAGTGACCAGCGAAAGTGACCAGTGAACAGTGACCAGTGACTAGTGTCCAGTGACCAGTGACCAGTGAGCTGTGACCAGTGACCAGTGACCAGTGAACTGTGACCAGTGACCAGTGACCAGCGAAAGTGACCAGTGACCAGTCACGAGCGAAATTGACCAGTGACCAGCGAAAGTGACCAGTGACCAGTGACCAGTGACCAGTGTCCAGTGACCAGTGACCAGTGATAAGTGACCAGTGACCAGTGACCAGTGACCAGCGACCAGTGACCAGTGACCAGTGAATAGTGACCAGTGACCAGTGAACAGCGAAAGTGACCAGTGACCAGTGACCTGTGACCTGTGACCAGGGACCAGTGACCAGTGACCAGTGACCAGTGACGAGCGAAATGGACCAGTGACCACTGACCAGCGAAAGTGACCAGTGACCAGGGACCAGTGACCAGTGACCAGCGAAATTGACCAGTGACCAGTGACCAGTGACCAGTGACAAGTGACCAGTGACCAGTGACCAGCGAAAGTGACCAGTGAACAGTGACCAGTGACTAGTGTCCAGTGACCAGTGACCAGTGAGCTGTGACCAGTGACCAGTGACCAGTGAACTGTGACCAGTGACCAGTGACCAGCGAAAGTGACCAGTGACCAGTCACGAGCGAAATTGACCAGTGACCAGCGAAAGTGACCAGTGACCAGTGACCAGTGACCAGTGTCCAGTGACCAGTGACCAGTGATAAGTGACCAGTGTCCAGTGACCAGTGACCAGTGACCAGTGACCAGTGAATAGTGACCAGTGAGGGTGAACAGCGAAAGTGACAAGTGACCAGTGACCAGTGACCAGTGACCAGTGACCAGTGACCAGTGACCAGTGACCAGTGACCAGTGACCAGTGACAAGTGACCAGTGACCATTGACCAGCGACCAGTGACCAGTGACCAGTGACCAGCGACCAGTGACCAGTGACCATTGACCAGTGACCAGTGACCAGTGACCAGCGAAAGTGACCAGTGACCAGTGACCAGTGACCAGTGACCAGTGACCAGTGACCAGTGACCAGTGACCATTGACCAGTGACCAGTGACCAGTGACCAGTGACCAGCGACCAGTGACCAGTGACCATTGACCAGTGACCAGTGACCAGTGACCAGCGAAAGTGACCAGTGACCAGTGACCAGTGACCAGTGACCAGTGACCAGTGACCAGTGACCAGTGACCAGTGACCAGTGACCAGTTACAAGTGACCAGTGACCAGTTACAAGTGACCAGTGACCAGCGACCAGTGACCAGTGACGAGCGACCAGTGACCATTGACCAGTGACCAGTGACCAGCAAAAATGACCAGTGACCAGTGACCAGTGACCAGTGACCAGTGACCAGTGACCAGTGACCAGTGACCAGTGACCAGTGACCAGTGACCAGTGACCAGTGACCATTGACCAGTGACCAGTGACCAGCAAAAATGACCAGTGACCAGTGACCAGTGACCAGTGAACAGTGACCAGTGACTAGTGTCCAGTGACCAGTGACCAGTGAGCTGTGACCAGTGACCAGTGACCAGTTACAAGTGACCAGTGACCAGTTACAAGTGACCAGTGACCAGCGACCAGTGACCAGTGACGAGCGACCAGTGACCATTGACCAGTGACCAGTGACCAGCAAAAATGACCAGTGACCAGTGACCAGTGACCAGTGACCAGTGGCCAGTGACCAGTGACCAGTGACCAGTGAACTGTGACCAGTGACCAGTGACCAGCGAAAGTGACCAGTGACCAGTCACGAGCGAAATTGACCAGTGACCAGCGAAAGTGACCAGTGACCAGTGACCAGTGACCAGTGTCCAGTGACCAGTGACCTGTGATAAGTGACCAGTGACCAGTGACCAGTGACCAGCGACCAGTGACCAGTGACCAGTGAATAGTGACCAGTGACCAGTGAACAGCGAAAGTGACCAGTGACCAGCGAAAGTGACCAGTGACCAGTCACGAGCGAAATTGACCAGTGACCAGCGAAAGTGACCAGTGACCAGTGACCAGTGACCAGTGACCAGTGACCAGTGACCAGTGACCAGTGACCAGTGACCAGCGAAAGTGACCAGTGACCAGTGAACTGTGACCAGTGACCAGTGACCAGCGAAAGTGACCAGTGACCAGTCACGAGCGAAATTGACCAGTGACCAGCGAAAGTGACCAGTGACCAGTGACCAGTGACCAGTGTCCAGTGACCAGTGACCAGTGATAAGTGACCAGTGTCCAGTGACCAGTGAATAGTGACCAGTGACCAGTGAACAGCGAAAGTGACCAGTGACCAGTGACCAGTGACCAGTGACCAGTGACCAGTGATCAGTGACCAGCGAAAGTGACAAGTGACCAGTGACCATTGACCAGTGACCAGTGACCAGTGACCAGTGACCAGCGACCAGTGACCAGTGACCATTGACCAGTGACCAGTGACCAGTGACCAGCGAAAGTGACCAGTGACCAGTGACCAGTGACCAGTGACCAGTGACCAGTGACCAGTGACCAGTGACCAGTGACCAGTGACCAGTTACAAGTGACCAGTGACCAGTTACAAGTGACCAGTGACCAGCGACCAGTGACCAGTGACGAGCGACCAGTGACCATTGACCAGTGACCAGTGACCAGCAAAAATGACCAGTGACCAGTGACCAGTGACCAGTGACCAGTGACCAGTGACCAGTGACCAGTGACCAGTGACCAGTGACCAGTGACCAGTGACCAGTGACCAGTGACCAGTGACCAGCGACCAGTGACCATTGACCAGTGACCAGTGACCAGCAAAAATGACCAGTGACCAGTGACCAGTGACCAGTGAACAGTGACCAGTGACTAGTGTCCAGTGACCAGTGACCAGTGAGCTGTGACCAGTGACCAGTGACCAGTTACAAGTGACCAGTGACCAGTTACAAGTGACCAGTGACCAGCGACCAGTGACGAGCGACCAGTGACCATTGACCAGTGACCAGTGACCAGCAAAAATGACCAGTGACCAGTGACCAGTGACCAGTGACCAGTGGCCAGTGACCAGTGACCAGTGACCAGTGAACTGTGACCAGTGACCAGTGACCAGCGAAAGTGACCAGTGACCAGTCACGAGCGAAATTGACCAGTGACCAGCGAAAGTGACCAGTGACCAGTGACCAGTGACCAGTGTCCAGTGACCAGTGACCTGTGATAAGTGACCAGTGACCAGTGACCAGTGACCAGCGACCAGTGACCAGTGACCAGTGAATAGTGACCAGTGACCAGTGAACAGCGAAAGTGACCAGTGACCAGCGAAAGTGACCAGTGACCAGTCACGAGCGAAATTGACCAGTGACCAGCGAAAGTGACCAGTGACCAGTGACCAGTGACCAGTGACCAGTGACGAGCGAAATGGACCAGTGACCAGTGACCAGTGACCACTGACCAGCGAAAGTGACTAGTGACCAGGGACCAGTGACCAGTGACCAGCGAAATTGACCAGTGACCAGTGACCAGTGACCAGTGACAAGTGACCAGTGACCAGTGACCAGCGAAAGTGACCAGTGAACAGTGACCAGTGACTAGTGTCCAGTGACCAGTGACCAGTGAGCTGTGACCAGTGACCAGTGACCAGTGAACTGTGACCAGAGACCAGTGACCAGCGAAAGTGACCAGTGACCAGTCACGAGCGAAATGGACCAGTGACCAGCGAAAGTGACCAGTGACCAGTGACCAGTGACCAGTGTCCAGTGACCAGGGACCAGTGATAAGTGACCAGTGTCCAGTGACCAGTGACCAGTGACCAGTGACCAGTGACCAGTGACCAGTGAATAGTGACCAGTGACCAGTGAACAGCGAAAGTGACCAGTGACCAGTGACCAGTGACCAGTGACCAGTGACCAGTGACCATTGACCATTGACCAGTGACCAGTGACCAGTGACCAGTGACCAGCGAAAGTGACAAGTGACCAGTGACCATTGACCATTGACCAGTGACCAGTGACCAGTGACCAGCGACCAGTGACCAGTGACCATTGACCAGTGACCAGTGACCAGTGACCAGCGAAAGTGACCAGTGACCAGTGACCAGTGTCCAGTGACCAGTGACCAGTGACCAGTGACCAGTGACCAGTGACCAGTTACAAGTGACCAGTGACCAGTTACAAGTGACCAGTGACCAGCGACCAGTGACCAGTGACCAGTGACGAGCGACCAGTGACCATTGACCAGTGACCAGTGACCAGCAAAAATGACCAGTGACCAGTGACCAGTGACCAGTGACCAGTGACCAGTGACCAGTGACCAGTGACCAGTGACCAGTGACCAGTGACCAGCGACCAGTGACCAGTGACCATTGACCAGTGACCAGTGACCAGCAAAAATGACCAGTGACCAGTGACCAGTGACCAGTGACCAGTGACCAGTGACCAGCGAAAGTGACAAGTGACCAGTGACCATTGACCAGTGACCAGTGACCAGTGACCAGTGACCAGTGACCAGTGACCAGCGAAAGTGACCAGTGACCAGTCACGATCGAAATTGACCAGTGACCAGCGAAAGTGACCAGTGACCAGTGACCAGTGACCAGTGTCCAGTGTCCAGTGACCAGTGATAAGTGACCAGTGACCAGTGACCAGTGACCAGTGACCAGTGACCAGTGACCAGTGACCAGTGACCAGTGACCAGTGACCAGCGAAAGTGACCAGGGACCAGTGACCAGTGACCAGTGACCAGTGACCAGTGACCCGTGACCAGTGACCAGTGACCAGTGACCAGTGACCAGTGCCCAGTGACCAGTGACCAGTGACCAGTTACAAGTGACCAGTGACCAGCGACCAGTGACCAGTGACCATTGACCAGTGACCAGTGACCAGTGACCAGCGAAAGTGACCAGGGACCAGTGACAAGTGACCAGTGACCAGTGACCAGTGACCAGTGACCAGTGACAAGTGACCAGTGACCAGCGACCAGTGACCAGTGACCAGTGACCACTGACCAGCGAAAGTGACCAGTGACCAGGGACCAGTGACCAGTGACCAGCGAAATTGACCAGTGACCAGTGACCAGTGACCAGTGACCAGTGAGCTGTGACCAGTGACCAGCGAAAGTGACCAGTGACCAGTGACCAGTGACCAGTGTCCAGTGTCCAGTGACCAGTGACCAGTGACCAGTGACCAGTGACCAGTGACCAGCGAAAGTGACCAGGGACCAGTGACCAGTGACCAGTGACCAGTGACCAGTGACCAGTGACCAGTGACCAGTGAACAGTGACCAGTGACTATTGTCCAGTGACCAGTGACCAGTGAGCTGTGACCAGTGACCAGTGACCAGTGACCAGTGACCAGTGACCAGCGAAAGTGACCAGTGACCAGTCACGATCGAAATTGACCAGTGACCAGCGAAAGTGACCAGTGACCAGTGACCAGTGACCAGTGTCCAGTGACCAGTGACCAGTGATAAGTGACCAGTGACCAGTGACCAGTGACCAGTGACCAGTGACCAGTGACCAGTGACCAGCGAAAGTGACCAGGGACCAGTGACCAGTGACCAGTGACCAGTGACCAGTGACCAGTGAACAGTGACCAGTGACTAGTGTCCAATGACCAGTGACCAGTGAGCTGTGACCAGTGACCAGTGACCAGTGACCAGTGACCAGTGACCAGTGACCAGTGACCAGTGACCAGTGACCATTGACCAGTGACCAGTGACCAGTGACCAGTGACAAGTGACCAGTGACCAGTGACCAGCGAAAGTGACCAGTGAACAGTGACCTGTGACCTGTGACCAGTGACCAGTGTCCAGTGACAAGTGACCAGTGATAAGTGACCAGTGACCAGTGACCAGTGACCAGCGACCAGTGACCAGTGACCAGTGAATCGTGACCAGTGACCAGTGAACAGCGAAAGTGACCAGTGACCAGTGACCTGTGACCAGTGACCAGTGACCAGTGACCAGTGACGAGCGAAATGGACCAGTGACCAGTGACCAGTGACCACTGACCAGCGAAAGTGACCAGTGACCAGGGACCAGTGACCAGTGACCAGCGAAATTGACCAGTGATCAGTGACCAGTGACCTGTGATAAGTGACCAGTGACCAGTGACCAGTGACCAGCGACCAGTGACCAGTGACCAGTGAATAGTGACCAGTGACCAGTGAACAGCGAAAGTGACCAGTGACCAGCGAAAGTGACCAGTGACCAGTCACGAGCGAAATTGACCAGTGACCAGCGAAAGTGACCAGTGACCAGTGACCAGTGACCAGTGACCAGTGACGAGCGAAATGGACCAGTGACCAGTGACCAGTGACCACTGACCAGCGAAAGTGACTAGTGACCAGGGACCAGTGACCAGTGACCAGCGAAATTGACCAGTGACCAGTGACCAGTGACCAGTGACAAGTGACCAGTGACCAGTGACCAGCGAAAGTGACCAGTGAACAGTGACCAGTGACTAGTGTCCAGTGACCAGTGACCAGTGAGCTGTGACCAGTGACCAGTGACCAGTGAACTGTGACCAGAGACCAGTGACCAGCGAAAGTGACCAGTGACCAGTCACGAGCGAAATGGACCAGTGACCAGCGAAAGTGACCAGTGACCAGTGACCAGTGACCAGTGTCCAGTGACCAGTGACCAGTGATAAGTGACCAGTGTCCAGTGACCAGTGACCAGTGACCAGTGACCAGTGACCAGTGACCAGTGAATAGTGACCAGTGACCAGTGAACAGCGAAAGTGACCAGTGACCAGTGACCAGTGACCAGTGACCAGTGACCAGTGACCATTGACCATTGACCAGTGACCAGTGACCAGTGACCAGTGACCAGCGAAAGTGACAAGTGACCAGTGACCATTGACCATTGACCAGTGACCAGTGACCAGTGACCAGCGACCAGTGACCAGTGACCATTGACCAGTGACCAGTGACCAGTGACCAGCGAAAGTGACCAGTGACCAGTGACCAGTGTCCAGTGACCAGTGACCAGTGACCAGTGACCAGTGACCAGTGACCAGTTACAAGTGACCAGTGACCAGTTACAAGTGACCAGTGACCAGCGACCAGTGACCAGTGACCAGTGACGAGCGACCAGTGACCATTGACCAGTGACCAGTGACCAGCAAAAATGACCAGTGACCAGTGACCAGTGACCAGTGACCAGTGACCAGTGACCAGTGACCAGTGACCAGTGACCAGTGACCAGTGACCAGCGACCAGTGACCAGTGACCATTGACCAGTGACCAGTGACCAGCAAAAATGACCAGTGACCAGTGACCAGTGACCAGTGACCAGTGACCAGTGACCAGCGAAAGTGACAAGTGACCAGTGACCATTGACCAGTGACCAGTGACCAGTGACCAGTGACCAGTGACCAGTGACCAGCGAAAGTGACCAGTGACCAGTCACGATCGAAATTGACCAGTGACCAGCGAAAGTGACCAGTGACCAGTGACCAGTGACCAGTGTCCAGTGTCCAGTGACCAGTGATAAGTGACCAGTGACCAGTGACCAGTGACCAGTGACCAGTGACCAGTGACCAGTGACCAGTGACCAGTGACCAGTGACCAGCGAAAGTGACCAGGGACCAGTGACCAGTGACCAGTGACCAGTGACCAGTGACCCGTGACCAGTGACCAGTGACCAGTGACCAGTGACCAGTGCCCAGTGACCAGTGACCAGTGACCAGTTACAAGTGACCAGTGACCAGCGACCAGTGACCAGTGACCATTGACCAGTGACCAGTGACCAGTGACCAGCGAAAGTGACCAGGGACCAGTGACAAGTGACCAGTGACCAGTGACCAGTGACCAGTGACCAGTGACAAGTGACCAGTGACCAGCGACCAGTGACCAGTGACCAGTGACCACTGACCAGCGAAAGTGACCAGTGACCAGGGACCAGTGACCAGTGACCAGCGAAATTGACCAGTGACCAGTGACCAGTTACCAGTGACCAGTGAGCTGTGACCAGTGACCAGCGAAAGTGACCAGTGACCAGTGACCAGTGACCAGTGTCCAGTGTCCAGTGACCAGTGACCAGTGACCAGTGACCAGTGACCAGTGACCAGCGAAAGTGACCAGGGACCAGTGACCAGTGACCAGTGACCAGTGACCAGTGACCAGTGACCAGTGACCAGTGAACAGTGACCAGTGACTATTGTCCAGTGACCAGTGACCAGTGAGCTGTGACCAGTGACCAGTGACCAGTGACCAGTGACCAGTGACCAGCGAAAGTGACCAGTGACCAGTCACGATCGAAATTGACCAGTGACCAGCGAAAGTGACCAGTGACCAGTGACCAGTGACCAGTGTCCAGTGACCAGTGACCAGTGATAAGTGACCAGTGACCAGTGACCAGTGACCAGTGACCAGTGACCAGCGAAAGTGACCAGGGACCAGTGACCAGTGACCAGTGACCAGTGACCAGTGACCAGTGAACAGTGACCAGTGACTAGTGTCCAATGACCAGTGACCAGTGAGCTGTGACCAGTGACCAGTGACCAGTGACCAGTGACCAGTGACCAGTGACCAGTGACCAGTGACCAGTGACCATTGACCAGTGACCAGTGACCAGTGACCAGTGACAAGTGACCAGTGACCAGTGACCAGCGAAAGTGACCAGTGAACAGTGACCTGTGACCTGTGACCAGTGACCAGTGTCCAGTGACCAGTGACCAGTGATAAGTGACCAGTGACCAGTGACCAGTGACCAGCGACCAGTGACCAGTGACCAGTGAATAGTGACCAGTGACCAGTGAACAGCGAAAGTGACCAGTGACCAGTGACCTGTGACCAGTGACCAGTGACCAGTGACCAGTGACGAGCGAAATGGACCAGTGACCAGTGACCAGTGACCACTGACCAGCGAAAGTGACCAGTGACCAGGGACCAGTGACCAGTGACCAGCGAAATTGACCAGTGATCAGTGACCAGTGACCAGTGACAAGTGACCAGTGACCAGCGAAAGTGACCAGTGAACAGTGACCAGTGACTAGTGTCCAGTGACCAGTGACCAGTGAGCTGTGACCAGTGACCAGTGACCAGTGAACTGTGACCAGTGACCAGTGACCAGCGAAAGTGACCAGTGACCAGTCACGAGCGAAATTGACCAGTGACCAGCGAAAGTGACCAGTGACCAGTGACCAGTGACCAGTGTCCAGTGACCAGTGACCAGTGATAAGTGACCAGTGACCAGTGACCAGTGACCAGCGACCAGTGACCAGTGACCAGTGAATAGTGACCAGTGACCAGTGAACAGCGAAAGTGACCAGTGACCAGTGACCTGTGACCTGTGACCAGTGACCAGTGACCAGTCACCAGTGACCAGTGACGAGCGAAATGGACCAGTGACCACTGACCAGCGAAAGTGACCAGTGACCAGGGACCAGTGACCAGTGACCAGCGAAATTGACCAGTGACCAGTGACCAGTGACCAGTGACAAGTGACCAGTGACCAGTGACCAGCGAAAGTGACCAGTGAACAGTGACCAGTGACTAGTGTCCAGTGACCAGTGACCAGTGAGCTGTGACCAGTGACCAGTGACCAGTGAACTGTGACCAGTGACCAGTGACCAGCAAAAGTGACCAGTGACCAGTCACGAGCGAAATTGACCAGTGACCAGCGAAAGTGACCAGTGACCAGTGACCAGTGACCAGTGTCCAGTGACCAGTGACCAGTGATAAGTGACCAGTGTCCAGTGACCAGTGACCAGTGACCAGTGACCAGTGAATAGTGACCAGTGAGGGTGAACAGCGAAAGTGACAAGTGACCAGTGACCAGTGACCAGTGACCAGTGACCAGTGACCAGTGACCAGTGACCAGTGACCAGTGACCAGTGACCAGCGAAAGTGACAAGTGACCAGTGACCATTGACCAGCGACCAGTGACCAGCGACCAGTGACCAGCGACCAGTGACCAGTGACCATTGACCAGTGACCAGTGACCAGTGACCAGCGAAAGTGACCAGTGACCAGTGACCAGTGACCAGTGACCAGTGACCAGTGACCAGTGACCAGTGACCAGTGACCAGTGACCAGTGACCAGTGACCAGTGACCAGTTACAAGTGACCAGTGACCAGTTACAAGTGACCAGTGACCAGCGACCAGTGACCAGTGACGAGCGACCAGTGACCATTGACAAGTGACCAGTGACCAGCAAAAATGACCAGTGACCAGTGACCAGTGACCAGTGACCAGTGACCAGTGACCAGTGACCAGCGACCAGTGACCAGTGACCATTGACCAGTGACCAGTGACCAGCAAAAATGACCAGTGACCAGTGACCAGTGACCAGTGACCAGTGACCAGCGAAAGTGACAAGTGACCAGTGACCATTGACCAGTGACCAGTGACCAGTGACCAGTGACCAGCGACCAGTGACCAGTGACCATTGACCAGTGACCAGTGACCAGTGACCAGTGACCAGTTACAAGTGACCAGTGACCAGTTACAAGTGACCAGTGACCAGCGACCAGTGACCAGTGACGAGCGACCAGTGACCATTGACCAGTGACCAGTGACCAGCAAAAATGACCAGTGACCAGTGACCAGTGACCAGTGACCAGTGACCAGTGACCAGTGACCAGTGACCAGTGACCAGTGACCAGCGAAAGTGACAAGTGACCAGTGACCATTGACCAGTGACCAGTGACCAGTGACCAGTGACCAGCGACCAGTGACCAGTGACCATTGACCAGTGACCAGTGACCAGTGACCAGCGAAAGTGACCAGTGACCAGTGATCAGTGACCAGTGAACAGTGACCAGTGACCAGTGACCAGTGACCAGTGACCAGCGAAAGTGACCAGGGACCAGTGACCAGTGACCAGTGACCAGTGACCACTGACCATTGACCAGTGACCAGTGACCAGTGACCAGTGACCAGTGACCAGTGACCAGTGACCAGCGACCAGTGACCAGTGACCATTGACCAGTGACCAGTGACCAGCAAAAATGACCAGTGACCAGTGACCAGTGACCAGTGACCAGTGACCAGTGACCAGTGACCAGTGACCAGTGACCAGCGAAAGTGACAAGTGACCAGTGACCATTGACCAGTGACCAGTGACCAGTGACCAGTGACCAGCGACCAGTGACCAGTGACCATTGACCAGTGACCAGTGACCAGTGACCAGCGAAAGTGACCAGTGACCAGTGACCAGTGACCAGTGACCAGTGACCAGTGACCAGTGACCAGTGACCAGTGACCAGTGACCAGTGACCAGTGACCAGTTACAAGTGACCAGTGACCAGCGACCAGTGACCAGTGACGAGCGACCAGTGACCAGTGACCATTGACCAGTGACCAGTGACCAGTGACCAGCGAAAGTGACCAGGGACCAGTGACCAGTGACCAGTGACCAGTGACCAGCGAAAGTGACCAGTGACCAGTGACCAGTGACCAGTGACCAGCGGTAGTGACCAGTGATCAGTGACCAGTGAACAGTGACCAGTGACCAGCGAAATTGACCAGTGACCAGCGAAAGTGACCAGTGACGAGTGACCTGTGACAAGTGACCAGTGACCAGCGACCAGTGACCAGTGACCAGTGACCAGTGACCAGTGACCAGTGACCAGCGAAAGTGACCAGGGACCAGTGACCAGTGACCAGTGACCAGTGATCAGCGACCAGTGACCAGTGACCATTGACCAGTGACCAGTGACCAGCAAAAATGACCAGTGACCAGTGACCAGCAAAAATGACCAGTGACCAGTGACCAGTGACCAGCGAAAGTGACAAGTGACCAGTGACCATTGACCAGTGACCAGTGACCAGCGAAAGTGACCAGTGAGTAGTGAACAGTGACCAGCGAAATTGACCAGTTTCCAGTCACCAGTGACAAGTGACCAGTGACCAGTGACCAGTGACCAGTGACCAGTGAAATTGACCAGTGATCAGTGACCAGTGACCAGTGACAAGTGACCAGTGACCAGTGACCAGCGAAAGTGACCAGTGAACAGTGACCAGTGACTAGTGTCCAGTGACCAGTGACCAGTGAGCTGTGACCAGTGACCAGTGACCAGTGAACTGTGACCAGTGACCAGTGACCAGCGAAAGTGACCAGTGACCAGTCACGAGCGAAATTGACCAGTGACCAGCGAAAGTGACCAGTGACCAGTGACCAGTGACCAGTGTCCAGTGACCAGTGACCAGTGATAAGTGACCAGTGACCAGTGACCAGTGACCAGCGACCAGTGACCAGTGACCAGTGACCAGTGACCAGTGACCAGTGACCAGTGACCAGTGACCAGTGACCAGTGACCAGTGACCAGCGACCAGTGACCAGTGACCATTGACCAGTGACCAGTGACCAGCAAAAATGACCAGTGACCAGTGACCAGTGACCAGTGACCAGTGACCAGTGACCAGTGACCAGTGACCAGCGAAAGTGACAAGTGACCAGTGACCATTGACCAGTGACCAGTTACCAGTGACCAGTGACCAGCGACCAGTGACCAGTGACCATTGACCAGTGACCAGTGACCAGTGACCAGCGAAAGTGACCAGTGACCAGTGACCAGTGACCAGTGACCAGTGACCAGTGACCAGTGACCAGTGACCAGTGACCAGTGACCAGTGACCAGTGACCAGTTACAAGTGACCAGTGACCAGCGACCAGTGACCAGTGACGAGCGACCAGTGACCAGTGACCATTGACCAGTGACCAGTGACCAGTGACCAGCGAAAGTGACCAGGGACCAGTGACCAGTGACCAGTGACCAGTGACCAGCGAAAGTGACCAGTGACCAGTGACCAGTGACCAGTGACCAGCGGTAGTGACCAGTGATCAGTGGCCAGTGAACAGTGACCAGTGACCAGCGAAATTGACCAGTGACCAGCGAAAGTGACCAGTGACGAGTGACCTGTGACAAGTGACCAGTGACCAGCGACCAGTGACCAGTGACCAGTGACCAGTGACCAGTGACCAGTGACCAGTGACCAGCGAAAGTGACCAGGGACCAGTGACCAGTGACCAGTGACCAGTGATCAGCGACCAGTGACCAGTGACCATTGACCAGTGACCAGTGACCAGCAAAAATGACCAGTGACCAGTGACCAGCAAAAATGACCAGTGACCAGTGACCAGTGACAAGTGACCAGCGAAAGTGACAAGTGACCAGTGACCATTGACCAGTGACCAGTGACCAGCGAAAGTGACCAGTGAGTAGTGAACAGTGACCAGCGAAATTGACCAGTTTCCAGTCGCCAGTGACAAGTGACCAGTGACCAGTGACCAGTGACCAGTGACCAGTGAAATTGACCAGTGATCAGTGACCAGTGACCAGTGACAAGTGACCAGTGACCAGTGACCAGCGAAAGTGACCAGTGAACAGTGACCAGTGACTAGTGTCCAGTGACCAGTGACCAGTGAGCTGTGACCAGTGACCAGTGACCAGTGAACTGTGACCAGTGACCAGTGACCAGCGAAAGAGACCAGTGACCAGTCACGAGCGAAATTGACCAGTGACCAGCGAAAGTGACCAGTGACCAGTGACCAGTGACCAGTGTCCAGTGACCAGTGACCAGTGATAAGTGACCAGTGACCAGTGACCAGTGACCAGCGACCAGTGACCAGTGACCAGTGAGTAGTGACCAGTGACCAGTGAACAGCGAAAGTGACCAGTGACCAGTGACCTGTGACCTGTGACCAGTGACCAGTGACCAGTGACCAGTGACCAGTGACGAGCGAAATGGACCAGTGACCACTGACCAGCGAAAGTGACCAGTGACCAGGGACCAGTGACCAGTGACCAGCGAAATTGACCAGTGACCAGTGACCAGTGACCAGTGACAAGTGACCAGTGACCAGTGACCAGCGAAAGTGACCAGTGAACAGTGACCAGTGACTAGTGTCCAGTGACCAGTGACCAGTGAGCTGTGACCAGTGACCAGTGACCAGTGAACTGTGACCAGTGACCAGTGACCAGCGAAAGTGACCAGTGACCAGTCACGAGCGAAATTGACCATTGACCAGCGAAAGTGACCAGTGACCAGTGACCAGTGACCAGTGACCAGTGACCAGTGACCAGTGACCAGCGACCAGTGACCAGTGACCAGCGAAAGTGACCAGTGACCAGTGACCAGTGACCAGTGACCAGTGACCAGTGACCAGTGACCAGTGACCAGTGACCAGTTACAAGTGACCAGTGACCAGTTACAAGTGACCAGTGACCAGCGACCAGTGACCAGTGACGAGCGACCAGTGACCATTGACCAGTGACCAGTGACCAGCAAAAATGACCAGTGACCAGTGACCAGTGACCAGTGACCAGTGACCAGTGACCAGTGACCAGTGACCAGTGACCAGCGACCAGTGACCAGTGACCATTGACCAGTGACCAGTGACCAGCAAAAATGACCATTGACCAGTGACCAGTGACCAGTGACCAGTGACCAGCGACCAGTGACCAGTGACCATTGACCAGTGACCAGTGACCAGTGACCAGCGAAAGTGACCAGTGACCAGTGACCAGTGACCAGTGACCAGTGACCAGTGACCAGTTACAAGTGACCAGTGACCAGTTACAAGTGACCAGTGACCAGCGACCAGTGACCAGTGACGAGCGACCAGTGACCATTGACCAGTGACCAGTGACCAGCAAAAATGACCAGTGACCAGTGACCAGTGACCAGTGACCAGTGACCAGTGACCAGTGACCAGTGACCAGCGAAAGTGACAAGTGACCAGTGACCATTGACCAGTGACCAGTGACCAGTGACCAGTGACCAGCGACCAGTGACCAGTGACCAGTGACCATTGACAAGTGACCAGTGACCAGTGACCAGCGAAAGTGACCAGTGACCAGTGATCAGTGACCAGTGAACAGTGACACAGTGACCAGTGACCAGTGACCAGCGAAAGTGACCAGGGACCAGTGACCAGTGACCAGTGACCAGTGACCACTGACCATTGACCAGTGACCAGTGACCAGTGACCAGTGACCAGCGACCAGTGACCAGTGACCAGTGACCAGTGACCAGTGACCAGTTACAAGTGACCAGTGACCAGTTACAAGTGACCAGTGACCAGCGACCAGTGACCAGTGACGAGCGACCAGTGACCATTGACCAGTGACCAGTGACCAGCAAAAATGACCAGTGACCAGTGACCAGTGACCAGTGACCAGTGACCAGTGACCAGTGACCAGTGACCAGTGACCAGTGACCAGCGACCAGTGACCAGTGACCATTGACCAGTGACCAGTGACCAGCAAAAATGACCAGTGACCAGTGACCAGTGACCAGTGACCAGTGACCAGTGACCAGTGTCCAGTGACCAGCGAAAGTGACAAGTGACCAGTGACCATTGACCAGTGACCAGTGACCAGTGACCAGTGACCAGCGACCAGTGACCAGTGACCATTGACCAGTGACCAGTGACCAGTGACCAGCGAAAGTGACCAGTGACCAGTGACCAGTGACCAGTGACCAGTGACCAGTGACCAGTTACAAGTGACCAGTGACCAGTTACAAGTGACCAGTGACCAGCGACCAGTGACCAGTGACGAGCGACCAGTGACCATTGACCAGTGACCAGTGACCAGCAAAAATGACCAGTGACCAGTGACCAGTGACCAGTGACCAGTGACCAGTGACCAGTGACCAGTGACCAGCGAAAGTGACAAGTGACCAGTGACCATTGACCAGTGACCAGTGACCAGTGACCAGTGACCAGCGACCAGTGACCAGTGACCATTGACAAGTGACCAGTGACCAGTGACCAGCGAAAGTGACCAGTGACCAGTGATCAGTGACCAGTGAACAGTGACACAGTGACCAGTGACCAGTGACCAGCGAAAGTGACCAGGGACCAGTGACCAGTGACCAGTGACCAGTGACCACTGACCATTGACCAGTGACCAGTGACCAGTGACCAGTGACCAGCGACCAGTGACCAGTGACCAGTGACCATTGACCAGTGACCAGTGACCAGTGACCAGTGACCAGTGACCAGTGACCAGTGACCAGTGACCAGTGACCAGTGACAAGTGACCAGTGACCAGCGACCAGTGACCAGTGACCAGTGACCATTGACCAGTGACCAGTGACCAGTGACCAGCGAACGTGACCAGGGACCAGTGACCAGTGACCAGTGACCAGTGACCAGTGACCAGTGACCAGTGACCAGTGACCAGTGACCAGTTACAAGTGACCAGTGACCAGCGACCAGTGACCAGTGACGAGCGACCAGTGACCAGTGACCATTGACCAGTGACCAGTGACCAGTGACCAGCGAAAGTGACCAGGGACCAGTGACAAGTGACCAGTGACAAGTGACCAGTGACCAGCGACCAGTGACCAGTGACCAGTGACCACTGACCAGCGAAAGTGACCAGTGACCAGGGACCAGTGACCAGTGACCAGCGAAATTGACCAGTGACCAGTGACCAGTGACCAGTGACAAGTGACCAGTGACCAGTGAGCTGTGACCAGTGACCAGTGACCAGTGAACTGTGACCAGTGACCAGTGACCAGCGAAAGTGACCAGTGCCCAGTCACGATCGAAATTGACCAGTGACCAGCGAAAGTGACCAGTGACCAGTGACCAGTGACCAGTGTCCAGTGACCAGTGACCAGTGATAAGTGACCAGTGACCAGTGACCAGTGACCAGTGACCAGTGACCAGTGACCAGTGACCAGTGACCAGCGAAAGTGACCAGTGACCAGCGAAAGTGACCAGTGAACAGTGACCAGTGACCAGTTACAAGTGACCAGTGACCAGTTACAAGTGACCAGTGACCAGCGACCAGTGACCAGTGACCAGTGACGAGCGACCAGTGACCATTGACCAGTGACCAGTGACCAGCAAAAATGACCAGTGACCAGTGACCAGTGACCAGTGACCAGTGACCAGTGACCAGTGACCAGTGACCAGTGACCAGTGACCAGTGACCAGCGACCAGTGACCAGTGACCATTGACCAGTGACCAGTGACCAGCAAAAATGACAAGTGACCAGTGACCATTGACCAGTGACCAGTGACCAGTGACCAGTGACCAGTGACCAGTGACCAGCGAAAGTGACCAGTGACCAGTCACGATCGAAATTGACCAGTGACCAGCGAAAGTGACCAGTGACCAGTGACCAGTGACCAGTGTCCAGTGTCCAGTGACCAGTGATAAGTGACCAGTGACCAGTGACCAGTGACCAGTGACCAGTGACCAGTGACCAGTGACCAGTGACCAGTGACCAGTGACCAGCGAAAGTGACCAGGGACCAGTGACCAGTGACCAGTGACCAGTGACCAGTGACCCGTGACCAGTGACCAGTGACCAGTGACCAGTGACCAGTGCCCAGTGACCAGTGACCAGTGACCAGTTACAAGTGACCAGTGACCAGCGACCAGTGACCAGTGACCATTGACCAGTGACCAGTGACCAGTGACCAGCGAAAGTGACCAGGGACCAGTGACAAGTGACCAGTGACCAGTGACCAGTGACCAGTGACCAGTGACAAGTGACCAGTGACCAGCGACCAGTGACCAGTGACCAGTGACCACTGACCAGCGAAAGTGACCAGTGACCAGGGACCAGTGACCAGTGACCAGCGAAATTGACCAGTGACCAGTGACCAGTGACCAGTGACCAGTGAGCTGTGACCAGTGACCAGCGAAAGTGACCAGTGACCAGTGACCAGTGACCAGTGTCCAGTGTCCAGTGACCAGTGACCAGTGACCAGTGACCAGTGACCAGTGACCAGCGAAAGTGACCAGGGACCAGTGACCAGTGACCAGTGACCAGTGACCAGTGACCAGTGACCAGTGACCAGTGAACAGTGACCAGTGACTATTGTCCAGTGACCAGTGACCAGTGAGCTGTGACCAGTGACCAGTGACCAGTGACCAGTGACCAGTGACCAGCGAAAGTGACCAGTGACCAGTCACGATCGAAATTGACCAGTGACCAGCGAAAGTGACCAGTGACCAGTGACCAGTGACCAGTGTCCAGTGACCAGTGACCAGTGATAAGTGACCAGTGACCAGTGACCAGTGACCAGTGACCAGTGACCAGTGACCAGTGACCAGCGAAAGTGACCAGGGACCAGTGACCAGTGACCAGTGACCAGTGACCAGTGACCAGTGAACAGTGACCAGTGACTAGTGTCCAATGACCAGTGACCAGTGAGCTGTGACCAGTGACCAGTGACCAGTGACCAGTGACCAGTGACCAGTGACCAGTGACCAGTGACCAGTGACCATTGACCAGTGACCAGTGACCAGTGACCAGTGACAAGTGACCAGTGACCAGTGACCAGCGAAAGTGACCAGTGAACAGTGACCTGTGACCTGTGACCAGTGACCAGTGTCCAGTGACCAGTGACCAGTGATAAGTGACCAGTGACCAGTGACCAGTGACCAGCGACCAGTGACCAGTGACCAGTGAATAGTGACCAGTGACCAGTGAACAGCGAAAGTGACCAGTGACCAGTGACCTGTGACCAGTGACCAGTGACCAGTGACCAGTGACGAGCGAAATGGACCAGTGACCAGTGACCAGTGACCACTGACCAGCGAAAGTGACCAGTGACCAGGGACCAGTGACCAGTGACCAGCGAAATTGACCAGTGATCAGTGACCAGTGACCAGTGACAAGTGACCAGTGACCAGTGACCAGCGAAAGTGACCAGTGAACAGTGACCAGTGACTAGTGTCCAGTGACCAGTGACCAGTGAGCTGTGACCAGTGACCAGTGACCAGTGAACTGTGACCAGTGACCAGTGACCAGCGAAAGTGACCAGTGACCAGTCACGAGCGAAATTGACCAGTGACCAGCGAAAGTGACCAGTGACCAGTGACCAGTGACCAGTGTCCAGTGACCAGTGACCAGTGATAAGTGACCAGTGACCAGTGACCAGTGACCAGCGACCAGTGACCAGTGACCAGTGAATAGTGACCAGTGACCAGTGAACAGCGAAAGTGACCAGTGACCAGTGACCTGTGACCTGTGACCAGTGACCAGTGACCAGTCACCAGTGACCAGTGACGAGCGAAATGGACCAGTGACCACTGACCAGCGAAAGTGACCAGTGACCAGGGACCAGTGACCAGTGACCAGCGAAATTGACCAGTGACCAGTGACCAGTGACCAGTGACAAGTGACCAGTGACCAGTGACCAGCGAAAGTGACCAGTGAACAGTGACCAGTGACTAGTGTCCAGTGACCAGTGACCAGTGAGCTGTGACCAGTGACCAGTGACCAGTGAACTGTGACCAGTGACCAGTGACCAGCAAAAGTGACCAGTGACCAGTCACGAGCGAAATTGACCAGTGACCAGCGAAAGTGACCAGTGACCAGTGACCAGTGACCAGTGTCCAGTGACCAGTGACCAGTGATAAGTGACCAGTGTCCAGTGACCAGTGACCAGTGACCAGTGACCAGTGAATAGTGACCAGTGAGGGTGAACAGCGAAAGTGACAAGTGACCAGTGACCAGTGACCAGTGACCAGTGACCAGTGACCAGTGACCAGTGACCAGTGACCAGTGACCAGTGACCAGTGACCAGTGACCAGTGACCAGCGAAAGTGACAAGTGACCAGTGACCATTGACCAGCGACCAGTGACCAGTGACCAGTGACCAGCGACCAGTGACCAGTGACCATTGACCAGTGACCAGTGACCAGTGACCAGCGAAAGTGACCAGTGACCAGTGACCAGTGACCAGTGACCAGTGACCAGTGACCAGTGACCAGTGACCAGTGACCAGTGACCAGTGACCAGTGACCAGTGACCAGTTACAAGTGACCAGTGACCAGTTACAAGTGACCAGTGACCAGCGACCAGTGACCAGTGACGAGCGACCAGTGACCATTGACAAGTGACCAGTGACCAGCAAAAATGACCAGTGACCAGTGACCAGTGACCAGTGACCAGTGACCAGTGACCAGTGACCAGCGACCAGTGACCAGTGACCATTGACCAGTGACCAGTGACCAGCAAAAATGACCAGTGACCAGTGACCAGTGACCAGTGACCAGTGACCAGCGAAAGTGACAAGTGACCAGTGACCATTGACCAGTGACCAGTGACCAGTGACCAGTGACCAGCGACCAGTGACCAGTGACCATTGACCAGTGACCAGTGACCAGTGACCAGTGACCAGTTACAAGTGACCAGTGACCAGTTACAAGTGACCAGTGACCAGCGACCAGTGACCAGTGACGAGCGACCAGTGACCATTGACCAGTGACCAGTGACCAGTGAGCTGTGACCAGTGACCAGTGACCAGTGAACTGTGACCAGTGACCAGTGACCAGCGAAAGAGACCAGTGACCAGTCACGAGCGAAATTGACCAGTGACCAGCGAAAGTGACCAGTGACCAGTGACCAGTGACCAGTGTCCAGTGACCAGTGACCAGTGATAAGTGACCAGTGACCAGTGACCAGTGACCAGCGACCAGTGACCAGTGACCAGTGAGTAGTGACCAGTGACCAGTGAACAGCGAAAGTGACCAGTGACCAGTGACCTGTGACCTGTGACCAGTGACCAGTGACCAGTGACCAGTGACCAGTGACGAGCGAAATGGACCAGTGACCACTGACCAGCGAAAGTGACCAGTGACCAGGGACCAGTGACCAGTGACCAGCGAAATTGACCAGTGACCAGTGACCAGTGACCAGTGACAAGTGACCAGTGACCAGTGACCAGCGAAAGTGACCAGTGAACAGTGACCAGTGACTAGTGTCCAGTGACCAGTGACCAGTGAGCTGTGACCAGTGACCAGTGACCAGTGAACTGTGACCAGTGACCAGTGACCAGCGAAAGTGACCAGTGACCAGTCACGAGCGAAATTGACCATTGACCAGCGAAAGTGACCAGTGACCAGTGACCAGTGACCAGTGACCAGTGACCAGTGACCAGTGACCAGCGACCAGTGACCAGTGACCAGCGAAAGTGACCAGTGACCAGTGACCAGTGACCAGTGACCAGTGACCAGTGACCAGTGACCAGTGACCAGTGACCAGTTACAAGTGACCAGTGACCAGTTACAAGTGACCAGTGACCAGCGACCAGTGACCAGTGACGAGCGACCAGTGACCATTGACCAGTGACCAGTGACCAGCAAAAATGACCAGTGACCAGTGACCAGTGACCAGTGACCAGTGACCAGTGACCAGTGACCAGTGACCAGTGACCAGCGACCAGTGACCAGTGACCATTGACCAGTGACCAGTGACCAGCAAAAATGACCATTGACCAGTGACCAGTGACCAGTGACCAGTGACCAGCGACCAGTGACCAGTGACCATTGACCAGTGACCAGTGACCAGTGACCAGCGAAAGTGACCAGTGACCAGTGACCAGTGACCAGTGACCAGTGACCAGTGACCAGTTACAAGTGACCAGTGACCAGTTACAAGTGACCAGTGACCAGCGACCAGTGACCAGTGACGAGCGACCAGTGACCATTGACCAGTGACCAGTGACCAGCAAAAATGACCAGTGACCAGTGACCAGTGACCAGTGACCAGTGACCAGTGACCAGTGACCAGTGACCAGCGAAAGTGACAAGTGACCAGTGACCATTGACCAGTGACCAGTGACCAGTGACCAGTGACCAGCGACCAGTGACCAGTGACCAGTGACCATTGACAAGTGACCAGTGACCAGTGACCAGCGAAAGTGACCAGTGACCAGTGATCAGTGACCAGTGAACAGTGACACAGTGACCAGTGACCAGTGACCAGCGAAAGTGACCAGGGACCAGTGACCAGTGACCAGTGACCAGTGACCACTGACCATTGACCAGTGACCAGTGACCAGTGACCAGTGACCAGCGACCAGTGACCAGTGACCAGTGACCAGTGACCAGTGACCAGTTACAAGTGACCAGTGACCAGTTACAAGTGACCAGTGACCAGCGACCAGTGACCAGTGACGAGCGACCAGTGACCATTGACCAGTGACCAGTGACCAGCAAAAATGACCAGTGACCAGTGACCAGTGACCAGTGACCAGTGACCAGTGACCAGTGACCAGTGACCAGTGACCAGTGACCAGCGACCAGTGACCAGTGACCATTGACCAGTGACCAGTGACCAGCAAAAATGACCAGTGACCAGTGACCAGTGACCAGTGACCAGTGACCAGTGACCAGTGTCCAGTGACCAGCGAAAGTGACAAGTGACCAGTGACCATTGACCAGTGACCAGTGACCAGTGACCAGTGACCAGCGACCAGTGACCAGTGACCATTGACCAGTGACCAGTGACCAGTGACCAGCGAAAGTGACCAGTGACCAGTGACCAGTGACCAGTGACCAGTGACCAGTGACCAGTTACAAGTGACCAGTGACCAGTTACAAGTGACCAGTGACCAGCGACCAGTGACCAGTGACGAGCGACCAGTGACCATTGACCAGTGACCAGTGACCAGCAAAAATGACCAGTGACCAGTGACCAGTGACCAGTGACCAGTGACCAGTGACCAGTGACCAGTGACCAGCGAAAGTGACAAGTGACCAGTGACCATTGACCAGTGACCAGTGACCAGTGACCAGTGACCAGCGACCAGTGACCAGTGACCATTGACAAGTGACCAGTGACCAGTGACCAGCGAAAGTGACCAGTGACCAGTGATCAGTGACCAGTGAACAGTGACACAGTGACCAGTGACCAGTGACCAGCGAAAGTGACCAGGGACCAGTGACCAGTGACCAGTGACCAGTGACCACTGACCATTGACCAGTGACCAGTGACCAGTGACCAGTGACCAGCGACCAGTGACCAGTGACCAGTGACCATTGACCAGTGACCAGTGACCAGTGACCAGTGACCAGTGACCAGTGACCAGTGACCAGTGACCAGTGACCAGTGACAAGTGACCAGTGACCAGCGACCAGTGACCAGTGACCAGTGACCATTGACCAGTGACCAGTGACCAGTGACCAGCGAACGTGACCAGGGACCAGTGACCAGTGACCAGTGACCAGTGACCAGTGACCAGTGACCAGTGACCAGTGACCAGTGACCAGTTACAAGTGACCAGTGACCAGCGACCAGTGACCAGTGACGAGCGACCAGTGACCAGTGACCATTGACCAGTGACCAGTGACCAGTGACCAGCGAAAGTGACCAGGGACCAGTGACAAGTGACCAGTGACAAGTGACCAGTGACCAGCGACCAGTGACCAGTGACCAGTGACCACTGACCAGCGAAAGTGACCAGTGACCAGGGACCAGTGACCAGTGACCAGCGAAATTGACCAGTGACCAGTGACCAGTGACCAGTGACAAGTGACCAGTGACCAGTGAGCTGTGACCAGTGACCAGTGACCAGTGAACTGTGACCAGTGACCAGTGACCAGCGAAAGTGACCAGTGCCCAGTCACGATCGAAATTGACCAGTGACCAGCGAAAGTGACCAGTGACCAGTGACCAGTGACCAGTGTCCAGTGACCAGTGACCAGTGATAAGTGACCAGTGACCAGTGACCAGTGACCAGTGACCAGTGACCAGTGACCAGTGACCAGTGACCAGCGAAAGTGACCAGTGACCAGCGAAAGTGACCAGTGAACAGTGACCAGTGACCAGTTACAAGTGACCAGTGACCAGTTACAAGTGACCAGTGACCAGCGACCAGTGACCAGTGACCAGTGACGAGCGACCAGTGACCATTGACCAGTGACCAGTGACCAGCAAAAATGACCAGTGACCAGTGACCAGTGACCAGTGACCAGTGACCAGTGACCAGTGACCAGTGACCAGTGACCAGTGACCAGTGACCAGCGACCAGTGACCAGTGACCATTGACCAGTGACCAGTGACCAGCAAAAATGACAAGTGACCAGTGACCATTGACCAGTGACCAGTGACCAGTGACCAGTGACCAGTGACCAGTGACCAGTGACCAGTGACCAGCGAGTGACCAGTGACCAGTCACGATCGAAATTGACCAGTGACCAGCGAAAGTGACCAGTGACCAGTGACCAGTGACCAGTGTCCAGTGTCCAGTGACCAGTGATAAGTGACCAGTGACCAGTGACCAGTGACCAGTGACCAGTGACCAGTGACCAGTGACCAGTGACCAGTGACCAGTGACCAGCGAAAGTGACCAGGGACCAGTGACCAGTGACCAGTGACCAGTGACCAGTGACCCGTGACCAGTGACCAGTGACCAGTGACCAGTGACCAGTGCCCAGTGACCAGTGACCAGTGACCAGTTACAAGTGACCAGTGACCAGCGACCAGTGACCAGTGACCATTGACCAGTGACCAGTGACCAGTGACCAGCGAAAGTGACCAGGGACCAGTGACAAGTGACCAGTGACCAGTGACCAGTGACCAGTGACCAGTGACAAGTGACCAGTGACCAGCGACCAGTGACCAGTGACCAGTGACCACTGACCAGCGAAAGTGACCAGTGACCAGGGACCAGTGACCAGTGACCAGCGAAATTGACCAGTGACCAGTGACCAGTGACCAGTGACCAGTGAGCTGTGACCAGTGACCAGCGAAAGTGACCAGTGACCAGTGACCAGTGACCAGTGTCCAGTGTCCAGTGACCAGTGACCAGTGACCAGTGACCAGTGACCAGTGACCAGCGAAAGTGACCAGGGACCAGTGACCAGTGACCAGTGACCAGTGACCAGTGACCAGTGACCAGTGACCAGTGAACAGTGACCAGTGACTATTGTCCAGTGACCAGTGACCAGTGAGCTGTGACCAGTGACCAGTGACCAGTGACCAGTGACCAGTGACCAGCGAAAGTGACCAGTGACCAGTCACGATCGAAATTGACCAGTGACCAGCGAAAGTGACCAGTGACCAGTGACCAGTGACCAGTGTCCAGTGACCAGTGACCAGTGATAAGTGACCAGTGACCAGTGACCAGTGACCAGTGACCAGTGACCAGTGACCAGTGACCAGCGAAAGTGACCAGGGACCAGTGACCAGTGACCAGTGACCAGTGACCAGTGACCAGTGAACAGTGACCAGTGACTAGTGTCCAATGACCAGTGACCAGTGAGCTGTCACCAGTGACCAGTGACCAGTGACCAGTGACCAGTGACCAGTGACCAGTGACCAGTGACCAGTGACCATTGACCAGTGACCAGTGACCAGTGACCAGTGACAAGTGACCAGTGACCAGTGACCAGCGAAAGTGACCAGTGAACAGTGACCTGTGACCTGTGACCAGTGACCAGTGTCCAGTGACCAGTGACCAGTGATAAGTGACCAGTGACCAGTGACCAGTGACCAGCGACCAGTGACCAGTGACCAGTGAATAGTGACCAGTGACCAGTGAACAGCGAAAGTGACCAGTGACCAGTGACCTGTGACCAGTGACCAGTGACCAGTGACCAGTGACGAGCGAAATGGACCAGTGACCAGTGACCAGTGACCACTGACCAGCGAAAGTGACCAGTGACCAGGGACCAGTGACCAGTGACCAGCGAAATTGACCAGTGATCAGTGACCAGTGACCAGTGACAAGTGACCAGTGACCAGTGACCAGCGAAAGTGACCAGTGAACAGTGACCAGTGACTAGTGTCCAGTGACCAGTGACCAGTGAGCTGTGACCAGTGACCAGTGACCAGTGAACTGTGACCAGTGACCAGTGACCAGCGAAAGTGACCAGTGACCAGTCACGAGCGAAATTGACCAGTGACCAGCGAAAGTGACCAGTGACCAGTGACCAGTGACCAGTGTCCAGTGACCAGTGACCAGTGATAAGTGACCAGTGACCAGTGACCAGTGACCAGCGACCAGTGACCAGTGACCAGTGAATAGTGACCAGTGACCAGTGAACAGCGAAAGTGACCAGTGACCAGTGACCTGTGACCTGTGACCAGTGACCAGTGACCAGTCACCAGTGACCAGTGACGAGCGAAATGGACCAGTGACCACTGACCAGCGAAAGTGACCAGTGACCAGGGACCAGTGACCAGTGACCAGCGAAATTGACCAGTGACCAGTGACCAGTGACCAGTGACAAGTGACCAGTGACCAGTGACCAGCGAAAGTGACCAGTGAACAGTGACCAGTGACTAGTGTCCAGTGACCAGTGACCAGTGAGCTGTGACCAGTGACCAGTGACCAGTGAACTGTGACCAGTGACCAGTGACCAGCAAAAGTGACCAGTGACCAGTCACGAGCGAAATTGACCAGTGACCAGCGAAAGTGACCAGTGACCAGTGACCAGTGACCAGTGTCCAGTGACCAGTGACCAGTGATAAGTGACCAGTGTCCAGTGACCAGTGACCAGTGACCAGTGACCAGTGAATAGTGACCAGTGAGGGTGAACAGCGAAAGTGACAAGTGACCAGTGACCAGTGACCAGTGACCAGTGACCAGTGACCAGTGACCAGTGACCAGTGACCAGTGACCAGTGACCAGTGACCAGTGACCAGTGACCAGCGAAAGTGACAAGTGACCAGTGACCATTGACCAGCGACCAGTGACCAGTGACCAGTGACCAGCGACCAGTGACCAGTGACCATTGACCAGTGACCAGTGACCAGTGACCAGCGAAAGTGACCAGTGACCAGTGACCAGTGACCAGTGACCAGTGACCAGTGACCAGTGACCAGTGACCAGTGACCAGTGACCAGTGACCAGTGACCAGTGACCAGTTACAAGTGACCAGTGACCAGTTACAAGTGACCAGTGACCAGCGACCAGTGACCAGTGACGAGCGACCAGTGACCATTGACAAGTGACCAGTGACCAGCAAAAATGACCAGTGACCAGTGACCAGTGACCAGTGACCAGTGACCAGTGACCAGTGACCAGCGACCAGTGACCAGTGACCATTGACCAGTGACCAGTGACCAGCAAAAATGACCAGTGACCAGTGACCAGTGACCAGTGACCAGTGACCAGCGAAAGTGACAAGTGACCAGTGACCATTGACCAGTGACCAGTGACCAGTGACCAGTGACCAGCGACCAGTGACCAGTGACCATTGACCAGTGACCAGTGACCAGTGACCAGTGACCAGTTACAAGTGACCAGTGACCAGTTACAAGTGACCAGTGACCAGCGACCAGTGACCAGTGACGAGCGACCAGTGACCATTGACCAGTGACCAGTGACCAGCAAAAATGACCAGTGACCAGTGACCAGTGACCAGTGACCAGTGACCAGTGACCAGTGACCAGTGACCAGTGACCAGTGACCAGCGAAAGTGACAAGTGACCAGTGACCATTGACCAGTGACCAGTGACCAGTGACCAGTGACCAGCGACCAGTGACCAGTGACCATTGACCAGTGACCAGTGACCAGTGACCAGCGAAAGTGACCAGTGACCAGTGATCAGTGACCAGTGAACAGTGACCAGTGACCAGTGACCAGTGACCAGTGACCAGCGAAAGTGACCAGGGACCAGTGACCAGTGACCAGTGACCAGTGACCACTGACCATTGACCAGTGACCAGTGACCAGTGACCAGTGACCAGTGACCAGTGACCAGTGACCAGCGACCAGTGACCAGTGACCATTGACCAGTGACCAGTGACCAGCAAAAATGACCAGTGACCAGTGACCAGTGACCAGTGACCAGTGACCAGTGACCAGTGACCAGTGACCAGTGACCAGCGAAAGTGACAAGTGACCAGTGACCATTGACCAGTGACCAGTGACCAGTGACCAGTGACCAGCGACCAGTGACCAGTGACCATTGACCAGTGACCAGTGACCAGTGACCAGCGAAAGTGACCAGTGACCAGTGACCAGTGACCAGTGACCAGTGACCAGTGACCAGTGACCAGTGACCAGTGACCAGTGACCAGTGACCAGTGACCAGTTACAAGTGACCAGTGACCAGCGACCAGTGACCAGTGACGAGCGACCAGTGACCAGTGACCATTGACCAGTGACCAGTGACCAGTGACCAGCGAAAGTGACCAGGGACCAGTGACCAGTGACCAGTGACCAGTGACCAGCGAAAGTGACCAGTGACCAGTGACCAGTGACCAGTGACCAGCGGTAGTGACCAGTGATCAGTGACCAGTGAACAGTGACCAGTGACCAGCGAAATTGACCAGTGACCAGCGAAAGTGACCAGTGACGAGTGACCTGTGACAAGTGACCAGTGACCAGCGACCAGTGACCAGTGACCAGTGACCAGTGACCAGTGACCAGTGACCAGCGAAAGTGACCAGGGACCAGTGACCAGTGACCAGTGACCAGTGATCAGCGACCAGTGACCAGTGACCATTGACCAGTGACCAGTGACCAGCAAAAATGACCAGTGACCAGTGACCAGCAAAAATGACCAGTGACCAGTGACCAGTGACCAGCGAAAGTGACAAGTGACCAGTGACCATTGACCAGTGACCAGTGACCAGCGAAAGTGACCAGTGAGTAGTGAACAGTGACCAGCGAAATTGACCAGTTTCCAGTCACCAGTGACAAGTGACCAGTGACCAGTGACCAGTGACCAGTGACCAGTGAAATTGACCAGTGATCAGTGACCAGTGACCAGTGACAAGTGACCAGTGACCAGTGACCAGCGAAAGTGACCAGTGAACAGTGACCAGTGACTAGTGTCCAGTGACCAGTGACCAGTGAGCTGTGACCAGTGACCAGTGACCAGTGAACTGTGACCAGTGACCAGTGACCAGCGAAAGTGACCAGTGACCAGTCACGAGCGAAATTGACCAGTGACCAGCGAAAGTGACCAGTGACCAGTGACCAGTGACCAGTGTCCAGTGACCAGTGACCAGTGATAAGTGACCAGTGACCAGTGACCAGTGACCAGCGACCAGTGACCAGTGACCAGTGACCAGTGACCAGTGACCAGTGACCAGCGACCAGTGACCAGTGACCATTGACCAGTGACCAGTGACCAGCAAAAATGACCAGTGACCAGTGACCAGTGACCAGTGACCAGTGACCAGTGACCAGTGACCAGTGACCAGTGACCAGTGACCAGCGAAAGTGACAAGTGACCAGTGACCATTGACCAGTGACCAGTTACCAGTGACCAGTGACCAGCGACCAGTGACCAGTGACCATTGACCAGTGACCAGTGACCAGTGACCAGCGAAAGTGACCAGTGACCAGTGACCAGTGACCAGTGACCAGTGACCAGTGACCAGTGACCAGTGACCAGTGACCAGTGACCAGTGACCAGTGACCAGTTACAAGTGACCAGTGACCAGCGACCAGTGACCAGTGACGAGCGACCAGTGACCAGTGACCATTGACCAGTGACCAGTGACCAGTGACCAGCGAAAGTGACCAGGGACCAGTGACCAGTGACCAGTGACCAGTGACCAGCGAAAGTGACCAGTGACCAGTGACCAGTGACCAGTGACCAGCGGTAGTGACCAGTGATCAGTGGCCAGTGAACAGTGACCAGTGACCAGCGAAATTGACCAGTGACCAGCGAAAGTGACCAGTGACGAGTGACCTGTGACAAGTGACCAGTGACCAGCGACCAGTGACCAGTGACCAGTGACCAGTGACCAGTGACCAGTGACCAGCGAAAGTGACCAGGGACCAGTGACCAGTGACCAGTGACCAGTGATCAGCGACCAGTGACCAGTGACCATTGACCAGTGACCAGTGACCAGCAAAAATGACCAGTGACCAGTGACCAGCAAAAATGACCAGTGACCAGTGACCAGTGACAAGTGACCAGCGAAAGTGACAAGTGACCAGTGACCATTGACCAGTGACCAGTGACCAGCGAAAGTGACCAGTGAGTAGTGAACAGTGACCAGCGAAATTGACCAGTTTCCAGTCGCCAGTGACAAGTGACCAGTGACCAGTGACCAGTGACCAGTGACCAGTGAAATTGACCAGTGATCAGTGACCAGTGACCAGTGACAAGTGACCAGTGACCAGTGACCAGCGAAAGTGACCAGTGAACAGTGACCAGTGACTAGTGTCCAGTGACCAGTGACCAGTGAGCTGTGACCAGTGACCAGTGACCAGTGAACTGTGACCAGTGACCAGTGACCAGCGAAAGAGACCAGTGACCAGTCACGAGCGAAATTGACCAGTGACCAGCGAAAGTGACCAGTGACCAGTGACCAGTGACCAGTGTCCAGTGACCAGTGACCAGTGATAAGTGACCAGTGACCAGTGACCAGTGACCAGCGACCAGTGACCAGTGACCAGTGAGTAGTGACCAGTGACCAGTGAACAGCGAAAGTGACCAGTGACCAGTGACCTGTGACCTGTGACCAGTGACCAGTGACCAGTGACCAGTGACCAGTGACCAGTGACGAGCGAAATGGACCAGTGACCACTGACCAGCGAAAGTGACCAGTGACCAGGGACCAGTGACCAGTGACCAGCGAAATTGACCAGTGACCAGTGACCAGTGACCAGTGACAAGTGACCAGTGACCAGTGACCAGCGAAAGTGACCAGTGAACAGTGACCAGTGACTAGTGTCCAGTGACCAGTGACCAGTGAGCTGTGACCAGTGACCAGTGACCAGTGAACTGTGACCAGTGACCAGTGACCAGCGAAAGTGACCAGTGACCAGTCACGAGCGAAATTGACCATTGACCAGCGAAAGTGACCAGTGACCAGTGACCAGTGACCAGTGACCAGTGACCAGTGACCAGTGACCAGCGACCAGTGACCAGTGACCAGCGAAAGTGACCAGTGACCAGTGACCAGTGACCAGTGACCAGTGACCAGTGACCAGTGACCAGTGACCAGTGACCAGTGACCAGTGACCAGTTACAAGTGACCAGTGACCAGTTACAAGTGACCAGTGACCAGCGACCAGTGACCAGTGACGAGCGACCAGTGACCATTGACCAGTGACCAGTGACCAGCAAAAATGACCAGTGACCAGTGACCAGTGACCAGTGACCAGTGACCAGTGACCAGTGACCAGTGACCAGTGACCAGCGACCAGTGACCAGTGACCATTGACCAGTGACCAGTGACCAGCAAAAATGACCATTGACCAGTGACCAGTGACCAGTGACCAGTGACCAGCGACCAGTGACCAGTGACCATTGACCAGTGACCAGTGACCAGTGACCAGCGAAAGTGACCAGTGACCAGTGACCAGTGACCAGTGACCAGTGACCAGTGACCAGTTACAAGTGACCAGTGACCAGTTACAAGTGACCAGTGACCAGCGACCAGTGACCAGTGACGAGCGACCAGTGACCATTGACCAGTGACCAGTGACCAGCAAAAATGACCAGTGACCAGTGACCAGTGACCAGTGACCAGTGACCAGTGACCAGTGACCAGTGACCAGCGAAAGTGACAAGTGACCAGTGACCATTGACCAGTGACCAGTGACCAGTGACCAGTGACCAGCGACCAGTGACCAGTGACCATTGACAAGTGACCAGTGACCAGTGACCAGCGAAAGTGACCAGTGACCAGTGATCAGTGACCAGTGAACAGTGACACAGTGACCAGTGACCAGTGACCAGCGAAAGTGACCAGGGACCAGTGACCAGTGACCAGTGACCAGTGACCACTGACCATTGACCAGTGACCAGTGACCAGTGACCAGTGACCAGCGACCAGTGACCAGTGACCAGTGACCAGTGACCAGTGACCAGTTACAAGTGACCAGTGACCAGTTACAAGTGACCAGTGACCAGCGACCAGTGACCAGTGACGAGCGACCAGTGACCATTGACCAGTGACCAGTGACCAACAAAAATGACCAGTGACCAGTGACCAGTGACCAGTGACCAGTGACCAGTGACCAGTGACCAGTGACCAGCGACCAGTGACCAGTGACCATTGACCAGTGACCAGTGACCAGCAAAAATGACCAGTGACCAGTGACCAGTGACCAGTGACCAGTGACCAGTGACCAGTGTCCAGTGACCAGCGAAAGTGACAAGTGACCAGTGACCATTGACCAGTGACCAGTGACCAGTGACCAGTGACCAGCGACCAGTGACCAGTGACCATTGACCAGTGACCAGTGACCAGTGACCAGCGAAAGTGACCAGTGACCAGTGACCAGTGACCAGTGACCAGTGACCAGTGACCAGTTACAAGTGACCAGTGACCAGTTACAAGTGACCAGTGACCAGCGACCAGTGACCAGTGACGAGCGACCAGTGACCATTGACCAGTGACCAGTGACCAGCAAAAATGACCAGTGACCAGTGACCAGTGACCAGTGACCAGTGACCAGTGACCAGTGACCAGTGACCAGCGAAAGTGACAAGTGACCAGTGACCATTGACCAGTGACCAGTGACCAGTGACCAGTGACCAGCGACCAGTGACCAGTGACCATTGACAAGTGACCAGTGACCAGTGACCAGCGAAAGTGACCAGTGACCAGTGATCAGTGACCAGTGAACAGTGACACAGTGACCAGTGACCAGTGACCAGCGAAAGTGACCAGGGACCAGTGACCAGTGACCAGTGACCAGTGACCACTGACCATTGACCAGTGACCAGTGACCAGTGACCAGTGACCAGCGACCAGTGACCAGTGACCAGCGAAAGTGACCAGTGACCAGTGACCAGTGACCAGTGACCAGTGACCAGTGACCAGTGACCAGTGACCAGTGACCAGTGACCAGTGACCAGTGACCAGTTACAAGTGACCAGTGACCAGCGACCAGTGACCAGTGACGAGCGACCAGTGACCAGTGACCATTGACCAGTGACCAGTGACCAGTGACCAGTGACCAGCAAAAATGACCAGTGACCAGTGACCAGTGACCAGTGACCAGTGACCAGTGACCAGTGACCAGTGACCAGCGAAAGTGACAAGTGACCAGTGACCATTGACCAGTGACCAGTTACCAGTGACCAGTGACCAGCGACCAGTGACCAGTGACCATTGACCAGTGACCAGTGACCAGTGACCAGCGAAAGTGACCAGTGACCAGTGACCAGTGACCAGTGACCAGTGACCAGTGACCAGTGACCAGTGACCAGTGACCAGTGACCAGTGACCAGTGACCAGTTACAAGTGACCAGTGACCAGCGACCAGTGACCAGTGACGAGCGACCAGTGACCAGTGACCATTGACCAGTGACCAGTGACCAGTGACCAGCGAAAGTGACCAGGGACCAGTGACCAGTGACCAGTGACCAGTGACCAGCGAAAGTGACCAGTGACCAGTGACCAGTGACCAGTGACCAGCGGTAGTGACCAGTGATCAGTGGCCAGTGAACAGTGACCAGTGACCAGCGAAATTGACCAGTGACCAGCGAAAGTGACCAGTGACGAGTGACCTGTGACAAGTGACCAGTGACCAGCGACCAGTGACCAGTGACCAGTGACCAGTGACCAGTGACCAGTGACCAGCGAAAGTGACCAGGGACCAGTGACCAGTGACCAGTGACCAGTGATCAGCGACCAGTGACCAGTGACCATTGACCAGTGACCAGTGACCAGCAAAAATGACCAGTGACCAGTGACCAGCAAAAATGACCAGTGACCAGTGACCAGTGACAAGTGACCAGCGAAAGTGACAAGTGACCAGTGACCATTGACCAGTGACCAGTGACCAGCGAAAGTGACCAGTGAGTAGTGAACAGTGACCAGCGAAATTGACCAGTTTCCAGTCGCCAGTGACAAGTGACCAGTGACCAGTGACCAGTGACCAGTGACCAGTGAAATTGACCAGTGATCAGTGACCAGTGACCAGTGACAAGTGACCAGTGACCAGTGACCAGCGAAAGTGACCAGTGAACAGTGACCAGTGACTAGTGTCCAGTGACCAGTGACCAGTGAGCTGTGACCAGTGACCAGTGACCAGTGAACTGTGACCAGTGACCAGTGACCAGCGAAAGAGACCAGTGACCAGTCACGAGCGAAATTGACCAGTGACCAGCGAAAGTGACCAGTGACCAGTGACCAGTGACCAGTGTCCAGTGACCAGTGACCAGTGATAAGTGACCAGTGACCAGTGACCAGTGACCAGCGACCAGTGACCAGTGACCAGTGAGTAGTGACCAGTGACCAGTGAACAGCGAAAGTGACCAGTGACCAGTGACCTGTGACCTGTGACCAGTGACCAGTGACCAGTGACCAGTGACCAGTGACGAGCGAAATGGACCAGTGACCACTGACCAGCGAAAGTGACCAGTGACCAGGGACCAGTGACCAGTGACCAGCGAAATTGACCAGTGACCAGTGACCAGTGACCAGTGACAAGTGACCAGTGACCAGTGACCAGCGAAAGTGACCAGTGAACAGTGACCAGTGACTAGTGTCCAGTGACCAGTGACCAGTGAGCTGTGACCAGTGACCAGTGACCAGTGAACTGTGACCAGTGACCAGTGACCAGCGAAAGTGACCAGTGACCAGTCACGAGCGAAATTGACCATTGACCAGCGAAAGTGACCAGTGACCAGTGACCAGTGACCAGTGACCAGTGACCAGTGACCAGTGACCAGTGACCAGCGACCAGTGACCAGTGACCAGCGAAAGTGACCAGTGACCAGTGACCAGTGACCAGTGACCAGTGACCAGTGACCAGTGACCAGTGACCAGTGACCAGTGACCAGTGACCAGTTACAAGTGACCAGTGACCAGTTACAAGTGACCAGTGACCAGCGACCAGTGACCAGTGACGAGCGACCAGTGACCATTGACCAGTGACCAGTGACCAGCAAAAATGACCAGTGACCAGTGACCAGTGACCAGTGACCAGTGACCAGTGACCAGTGACCAGTGACCAGTGACCAGCGACCAGTGACCAGTGACCATTGACCAGTGACCAGTGACCAGCAAAAATGACCATTGACCAGTGACCAGTGACCAGTGACCAGTGACCAGCGACCAGTGACCAGTGACCATTGACCAGTGACCAGTGACCAGTGACCAGCGAAAGTGACCAGTGACCAGTGACCAGTGACCAGTGACCAGTGACCAGTGACCAGTGACCAGTTACAAGTGACCAGTGACCAGTTACAAGTGACCAGTGACCAGCGACCAGTGACCAGTGACGAGCGACCAGTGACCATTGACCAGTGACCAGTGACCAGCAAAAATGACCAGTGACCAGTGACCAGTGACCAGTGACCAGTGACCAGTGACCAGTGACCAGTGACCAGCGAAAGTGACAAGTGACCAGTGACCATTGACCAGTGACCAGTGACCAGTGACCAGTGACCAGCGACCAGTGACCAGTGACCATTGACAAGTGACCAGTGACCAGTGACCAGCGAAAGTGACCAGTGACCAGTGATCAGTGACCAGTGAACAGTGACACAGTGACCAGTGACCAGTGACCAGCGAAAGTGACCAGGGACCAGTGACCAGTGACCAGTGACCAGTGACCACTGACCATTGACCAGTGACCAGTGACCAGTGACCAGTGACCAGCGACCAGTGACCAGTGACCAGTGACCAGTGACCAGTGACCAGTTACAAGTGACCAGTGACCAGTTACAAGTGACCAGTGACCAGCGACCAGTGACCAGTGACGAGCGACCAGTGACCATTGACCAGTGACCAGTGACCAGCAAAAATGACCAGTGACCAGTGACCAGTGACCAGTGACCAGTGACCAGTGACCAGTGACCAGTGACCAGTGACCAGTGACCAGCGACCAGTGACCAGTGACCATTGACCAGTGACCAGTGACCAGCAAAAATGACCAGTGACCAGTGACCAGTGACCAGTGACCAGTGACCAGTGACCAGTGTCCAGTGACCAGCGAAAGTGACAAGTGACCAGTGACCATTGACCAGTGACCAGTGACCAGTGACCAGTGACCAGCGACCAGTGACCAGTGACCATTGACCAGTGACCAGTGACCAGTGACCAGCGAAAGTGACCAGTGACCAGTGACCAGTGACCAGTGACCAGTGACCAGTGACCAGTTACAAGTGACCAGTGACCAGTTACAAGTGACCAGTGACCAGCGACCAGTGACCAGTGACGAGCGACCAGTGACCATTGACCAGTGACCAGTGACCAGCAAAAATGACCAGTGACCAGTGACCAGTGACCAGTGACCAGTGACCAGTGACCAGTGACCAGTGACCAGCGAAAGTGACAAGTGACCAGTGACCATTGACCAGTGACCAGTGACCAGTGACCAGTGACCAGCGACCAGTGACCAGTGACCATTGACAAGTGACCAGTGACCAGTGACCAGCGAAAGTGACCAGTGACCAGTGATCAGTGACCAGTGAACAGTGACACAGTGACCAGTGACCAGTGACCAGCGAAAGTGACCAGGGACCAGTGACCAGTGACCAGTGACCAGTGACCACTGACCATTGACCAGTGACCAGTGACCAGTGACCAGTGACCAGCGACCAGTGACCAGTGACCAGTGACCATTGACCAGTGACCAGTGACCAGTGACCAGTGACCAGTGACCAGTGACCAGTGACCAGTGACCAGTGACCAGTGACAAGTGACCAGTGACCAGCGACCAGTGACCAGTGACCAGTGACCATTGACCAGTGACCAGTGACCAGTGACCAGCGAACGTGACCAGGGACCAGTGACCAGTGACCAGTGACCAGTGACCAGTGACCAGTGACCAGTGACCAGTGACCAGTGACCAGTTACAAGTGACCAGTGACCAGCGACCAGTGACCAGTGACGAGCGACCAGTGACCAGTGACCATTGACCAGTGACCAGTGACCAGTGACCAGCGAAAGTGACCAGGGACCAGTGACAAGTGACCAGTGACAAGTGACCAGTGACCAGCGACCAGTGACCAGTGACCAGTGACCACTGACCAGCGAAAGTGACCAGTGCCCAGTCACGATCGAAATTGACCAGTGACCAGCGAAAGTGACCAGTGACCAGTGACCAGTGACCAGTGTCCAGTGACCAGTGACCAGTGATAAGTGACCAGTGACCAGTGACCAGTGACCAGTGACCAGTGACCAGTGACCAGTGACCAGTGACCAGTGACCAGTGACCAGCGAAAGTGACCAGTGACCAGCGAAAGTGACCAGTGAACAGTGACCAGTGACTAGTGTCCAGTGACCAGTGACCAGTGAGCTGTGACCAGTGACCAGTGACCAGTGAACTGTGACCAGTGACCAGTGACCAGCGAAAGTGACCAGTGACCAGTCACGAGCGAAATTGACCATTGACCAGCGAAAGTGACCAGTGACCAGTGACCAGTGACCAGTGACCAGTGACCAGTGACCAGTGACCAGCGACCAGTGACCAGTGACCAGCGAAAGTGACCAGTGACCAGTGACCAGTGACCAGTGACCAGTGACCAGTGACCAGTGACCAGTGACCAGTGACCAGTGACCAGTGACCAGTTACAAGTGACCAGTGACCAGTTACAAGTGACCAGTGACCAGCGACCAGTGACCAGTGACGAGCGACCAGTGACCATTGACCAGTGACCAGTGACCAGCAAAAATGACCAGTGACCAGTGACCAGTGACCAGTGACCAGTGACCAGTGACCAGTGACCAGTGACCAGTGACCAGCGACCAGTGACCAGTGACCATTGACCAGTGACCAGTGACCAGCAAAAATGACCATTGACCAGTGACCAGTGACCAGTGACCAGTGACCAGCGACCAGTGACCAGTGACCATTGACCAGTGACCAGTGACCAGTGACCAGCGAAAGTGACCAGTGACCAGTGACCAGTGTCCAGTGACCAGTGACCAGTGACCAGTTACAAGTGACCAGTGACCAGTTACAAGTGACCAGTGACCAGCGACCAGTGACCAGTGACGAGCGACCAGTGACCATTGACCAGTGACCAGTGACCAGCAAAAATGACCAGTGACCAGTGACCAGTGACCAGTGACCAGTGACCAGTGACCAGTGACCAGTGACCAGCGAAAGTGACAAGTGACCAGTGACCATTGACCAGTGACCAGTGACCAGTGACCAGTGACCAGCGACCAGTGACCAGTGACCATTGACAAGTGACCAGTGACCAGTGACCAGCGAAAGTGACCAGTGACCAGTGATCAGTGACCAGTGAACAGTGACACAGTGACCAGTGACCAGTGACCAGCGAAAGTGACCAGGGACCAGTGACCAGTGACCAGTGACCAGTGACCACTGACCATTGACCAGTGACCAGTGACCAGTGACCAGTGACCAGCGACCAGTGACCAGTGACCAGTGACCAGTGACCAGTGACCAGTTACAAGTGACCAGTGACCAGTTACAAGTGACCAGTGACCAGCGACCAGTGACCAGTGACGAGCGACCAGTGACCATTGACCAGTGACCAGTGACCAGCAAAAATGACCAGTGACCAGTGACCAGTGACCAGTGACCAGTGACCAGTGACCAATGACCAGTGACCAGTGACCAGTGACCAGCGACCAGTGACCAGTGACCATTGACCAGTGACCAGTGACCAGCAAAAATGACCAGTGACCAGTGACCAGTGACCAGTGACCAGTGACCAGTGACCAGTGACCAGCGAAAGTGACAAGTGACCAGTGACCATTGACCAGTGACCAGTGACCAGTGACCAGTGACCAGCGACCAGTGACCAGTGACCATTGACCAGTGACCAGTGACCAGTGACCAGCGAAAGTGACCAGTGACCAGTGACCAGTGACCAGTGACCAGTGACCAGTGACCAGTGACCAGTTACAAGTGACCAGTGACCAGTTACAAGTGACCAGTGACCAGCGACCAGTGACCAGTGACGAGCGACCAGTGACCATTGACCAGTGACCAGTGACCAGCAAAAATGACCAGTGACCAGTGACCAGTGACCAGTGACCAGTGACCAGTGACCAGTGACCAGTGACCAGCGAAAGTGACAAGTGACCAGTGACCATTGACCAGTGACCAGTGACCAGTGACCAGTGACCAGCGACCAGTGACCAGTGACCATTGACAAGTGACCAGTGACCAGTGACCAGCGAAAGTGACCAGTGACCAGTGATCAGTGACCAGTGAACAGTGACACAGTGACCAGTGACCAGTGACCAGCGAAAGTGACCAGGGACCAGTGACCAGTGACCAGTGACCAGTGACCACTGACCATTGACCAGTGACCAGTGACCAGTGACCAGTGACCAGCGACCAGTGACCAGTGACCAGTGACCATTGACCAGTGACCAGTGACCAGTGACCAGTGACCAGTGACCAGTGACCAGTGACCAGTGACCAGTGACCAGTGACCAGTGACCAGTGACAAGTGACCAGTGACCAGCGACCAGTGACCAGTGACCAGTGACCATTGACCAGTGACCAGTGACCAGTGACCAGCGAACGTGACCAGGGACCAGTGACCAGTGACCAGTGACCAGTGACCAGTGACCAGTGACCAGTGACCAGTGACCAGTGACCAGTGACCAGTGACCAGTTACAAGTGACCAGTGACCAGCGACCAGTGACCAGTGACGAGCGACCAGTGACCAGTGACCATTGACCAGTGACCAGTGACCAGTGACCAGCGAAAGTGACCAGGGACCAGTGACAAGTGACCGGTGACAAGTGACCAGTGACCAGCGACCAGTGACCAGTGACCAGTGACCACTGACCAGCGAAAGTGACCAGTGACCAGGGACCAGTGACCAGTGACCAGCGAAATTGACCAGTGACCAGTGACCAGTGACCAGTGACAAGTGACCAGTGACCAGTGAGCTGTGACCAGTGACCAGTGACCAGTGAACTGTGACCAGTGACCAGTGACCAGCGAAAGTGACCAGTGCCCAGTCACGATCGAAATTGACCAGTGACCAGCGAAAGTGACCAGTGACCAGTGACCAGTGACCAGTGTCCAGTGACCAGTGACCAGTGATAAGTGACCAGTGACCAGTGACCAGTGACCAGTGACCAGTGACCAGTGACCAGTGACCAGTGACCAGCGAAAGTGACCAGGGACCAGTGACCAGTGACCAGTGACCAGTGACCAGTGACCAGTGACCAGTGACCAGTGACCAGTGAACAGTGACCAGTGACTAGTGTCCAGTGACCAGTGACCAGTGAGCTGTGACCAGTGACCAGTGACCAGTGACCAGTGACCAGTGACCAGTGACCAATGACCAGCGAAAGTGACCAGTGACCAGTCACGATCGAAATTGACCAGTGACCAGCGAAAGTGACCAGTGACCAGTGACCAGTGTCCAGTGACCAGTGACCAGTGATAAGTGACCAGTGACCAGTGACCAGTGACCAGTGACCAGTGACCAGTGAACAGTGACCAGTGACTAGTGTCCAGTGACCAGTGACCAGTGAGCTGTGACCAGCGAAAGTGACCAGGGACCAGTGACAAGTGACCAGTGACCAGTGACCAGTGACCAGTGACCAGTGACAAGTGACCAGTGACCAGCGACCAGTGACCAGTGACCAGTGACCACTGACCAGCGAAAGTGACCAGTGACCAGGGACCAGTGACCAGTGACCAGTGACCAGGGACCAGTGACCAGTGACCAGCGAAATTGACCAGTGACCAGTGACCAGTGACCAGTGACAAGTGACCAGTGACCAGTGACCAGCGAAAGTGACCAGTGAACAGTGACCAGTGACTAGTGTCCAGTGACCAGTGACCAGTGAGCTGTGACCAGTGACCAGTGACCAGTGAACTGTGACCAGTGACCAGTGACCAGCGAAAGTGACCAGTGACCAGTCACGAGCGAAATTGACCAGTGACCAGCGAAAGTGACCAGTGACCAGTGACCAGTGACCAGTGTCCAGTGACCAGTGACCAGTGATAAGTGACCAGTGTCCAGTGACCAGTGACCAGTGACCAGTGACCATTGACCAGTGAATAGTGACCAGTGACCAGTGAACAGAGAAAGTGACCAGTGACCAGTGACCAGTGACCAGTGACCAGTGACCAGTGACCACTGACCAGCGAAAGTGACCAGTGACCAGGGACCAGTGACCAGTGACCAGTGACCAGTGACAAGTGACCAGTGACCAGTGACCAGCGAAAGTGACCAGGGACCAGTGACAAGTGACCAGTGACCAGTGACCAGTGACCAGTGACCAGTGACAAGTGACCAGTGACCAGCGACCAGTGACCAGTGACCAGTTACCAGTGACCAGTGACCAGCGAAAGTGACCAGTGACCAGTCACGATCGAAATTGACCAGTGACCAGCGAAAGTGACCAGTGACCAGTGACCAGTGACCAGTGTCCAGTGACCAGTGACCAGTGATAAGTGACCAGTGACCAGTGACCAGTAACCAGTGACCAGTGACCAGCGAAAGTGACCAGGGACCAGTGACCAGTGACCAGTGACCAGTGACCAGTGACCAGTGACCAGTGACCAGTGAACAGTGACCAGTGACTAGTGTCCAGTGACCAGTGACCAGTGACCAGCGAAGGTGACCAGTGACCAGTGAACAGTGACCAGCGAAATTGACCAGTTTCCAGTGACCAGTGACCAGCGAAAGTGACCAGTGAACAGTGACCAGCGAAATTGACCAGTGACCATTGACCAGTGACCAGCGAAAGTGACCAGTGACGAGTGACCAGTGACAAGTGACCAGTGACAAGTGACCAGTGACCAGTGACCAGTGACCATTGACCAGTGACCAGTGACCAGTGACCAGCGAAAGTGACCAGTGACCAGTGACCAGTGACCAGTGACCAGTGACCAGTGACCAGTGACCAGTTACAAGTGACCAGTGACCAGCGACCAGTGACCAGTGACGAGCGACCAGTGACCAGTGACCATTGACCAGTGACCAGTGACCAGTGACCAGCGAAAGTGACCAGGGACCAGTGACCAGTGACCAGTGACCAGTGACCAGCGAAAGTGACCAGTGACCAGTGACCAGTGACCAGTGACCAGCGGTAGTGACCAGTGATCAGTGACCAGTGAACAGTGACCAGTGACCAGCGAAATTGACCAGTGACCAGCGAAAGTGACCAGTGACGAGTGACCTGTGACAAGTGACCAGTGACCAGCGACCAGTGACCAGTGACCAGTGACCAGTGACCAGTGACCAGTGACCAGTGACCAGTGACCAGTGACAAGTGACCAGTGACCAGCGACCAGTGACCAGTGACCAGTGACCATTGACCAGTGACCAGTGACCAGTGACCAGCGAACGTGACCAGGGACCAGTGACCAGTGACCAGTGACCAGTGACCAGTGACCAGTGCCCAGTGACCAGTGACCAGTTACCAGTTACAAGTGACCAGTGACCAGCGACCAGTGACCAGTGACCATTGACCAGTGACCAGTGACCAGTGACCAGCGAAAGTGACCAGGGACCAGTGACAAGTGACCAGTGACCAGTGACCAGTGACCAGTGACCAGTGACAAGTGACCAGTGACCAGCGACCAGTGACCAGTGACCAGTGACCACTGACCAGCGAAAGTGACCAGTGACCAGGGACCAGTGACCAGTGACCAGCGAAATTGACCAGTGACCAGTGACCAGTGACCAGTGACAAGTGACCAGTGACCAGCGAAAGTGACCAGTGACCAGTGACCAGTGACCAGTGTCCAGTGTCCAGTGACCAGTGACCAGTGACCAGTGACCAGTGACCAGTGACCAGTGACCAGTGACCAGCGAAAGTGACCAGGGACCAGTGACCAGTGACCAGTGACCAGTGACCAGTGACCAGTGACCAGTGACCAGTGAACAGTGACCAGTGACTATTGTCCAGTGACCAGTGACCAGTGAGCTGTGACCAGTGACCAGTGACCAGTGACCAGTGACCAGTGACCAGCGAAAGTGACCAGTGACCAGTCACGATCGAAATTGACCAGTGACCAGCGAAAGTGACCAGTGACCAGTGACCAGTGACCAGTGTCCAGTGACCAGTGACCAGTGATAAGTGACCAGTGACCAGTGACCAGTGACCAGTGACCAGTGACCAGTGACCAGTGACCAGCGAAAGTGACCAGGGACCAGTGACCAGTGACCAGTGACCAGTGACCAGTGAACAGTGACCAGTGACTAGTGTCCAATGACCAGTGACCAGTGACCAGTGACCAGTGACCAGTGACCAGTGACCAGTGACCAGTGACCAGTGACCAGTGACCAGTGACCAGTGACCATTGACCAGTGACCAGTGACCAGTGACCAGTGACAAGTGACCTGTGACCAGTGACCAGCGAAAGTGACCAGTGAACAGTGACCTGTGACCTGTGACCAGTGACCAGTGACCAGTGACCAGTGACCAGTGACGAGCGAAATGGACCAGTGACCACTGACCAGCGAAAGTGACCAGTGACCAGGGACCAGTGACCAGTGACCAGCGAAATTGACCAGTGACCAGTGACCAGTGACCAGTGACAAGTGACCAGTGACCAGTGACCATTGACCAGTGACCAGTGACCAGCAAAAATGACCAGTGACCAGTGACCAGTGACCAGTGACCAGTGACCAGTGACCAGCGAAAGTGACAAGTGACCAGTGACCATTGACCAGTGACCAGTGACCAGTGACCAGTGACCAGCGACCTGTGACCAGTGACCATTGACCAGTGACCAGTGACCAGTGACCAGCGAAAGTGACCAGTGACCAGTGACCAGTGACCAGTGACCAGTGACCAGTGACCAGCGACCAGTGACCAGTGACGAGCGACCAGTGACCATTGACCAGTGACCAGTGACCAGCAAAAATGACCAGTGACCAGTGACCAGTGACCAGTGACCAGTGACCAGTGACCAGTGACCAGCGAAAGTGACAAGTGACCAGTGACCATTGACCAGTGACCAGTGACCAGTGACCAGTGACCAGCGACCAGTGACCAGTGACCAGTGACCAGTGACCAGTGACCAGTGACCAGCGAAAGTGACCAGTGACCAGTGATCAGTGACCAGTGAACCGTGACCAGTGACCAGTGACCAGTGACCAGCGAAAGTGACCAGGGACCAGTGACCAGTGACCAGTGACCAGTGACCACTGACCATTGACCAGTGACCAGTGACAAGTGACCAGTGACCAGTGACCAATGACCAGCGACCAGTGACCAGTGACCATTGACCAGTGACCAGTGACCAGCAAAAATGACCAGTGACCAGTGACCAGTGACCAGTGACCAGTGACCAGTGACCAGTGACCAGTGACCAGTGACCAGTGACCAGTGACCAGCGAAAGTGACAAGTGACCAGTGACCATTGACCAGTGACCAGTGACCAGTGACCAGTGACCAGCGACCAGTGACCAGTGACCATTGACCAGTGACCAGTGACCAGTGACCAGCGAAAGTGACCAGTGACCAGTGACCAGTGACCAGTGACCAGTGACCAGTGACCAGTGACCAGTGACCAGTGACCAGTGACCAGTGACCAGTGACCAGTTACAAGTGACCAGTGACTAGTGTCCAGTGACCAGTGACCAGTGAGCTGTGACCAGTGACCAGTGACCAGTTACAAGTGACCAGTGACCAGCGACCAGTGACCAGTGACGAGCGACCAGTGACCATTGACCAGTGACCAGTGACCAGCAAAAATGACCAGTGACCAGTGACCAGTGACCAGTGACCAGTGGCCAGTGACCAGTGACCAGTGACCAGTGAACTGTGACCAGTGACCAGTGACCAGCGAAAGTGACCAGTGACCAGTCACGAGCGAAATTGACCAGTGACCAGCGAAAGTGACCAGTGACCAGTGACCAGTGACCAGTGTCCAGTGACCAGTGACCTGTGATAAGTGACCAGTGACCAGTGACCAGTGACCAGCGACCAGTGACCAGTGACCAGTGAATAGTGACCAGTGACCAGTGAACAGCGAAAGTGACCAGTGACCAGCGAAAGTGACCAGTGACCAGTCACGAGCGAAATTGACCAGTGACCAGCGAAAGTGACCAGTGACCAGTGACCAGTGACCAGTGACCAGTGACGAGCGAAATGGACCAGTGACCAGTGACCAGTGACCACTGACCAGCGAAAGTGACTAGTGACCAGGGACCAGTGACCAGTGACCAGCGAAATTGACCAGTGACCAGTGACCAGTGACCAGTGACAAGTGACCAGTGACCAGTGACCAGCGAAAGTGACCAGTGAACAGTGACCAGTGACTAGTGTCCAGTGACCAGTGACCAGTGAGCTGTGACCAGTGACCAGTGACCAGTGAACTGTGACCAGAGACCAGTGACCAGCGAAAGTGACCAGTGACCAGTCACGAGCGAAATGGACCAGTGACCAGCGAAAGTAACCAGTGACCAGTGACCAGTGACCAGTGACCAGTGTCCAGTGACCAGTGACCAGTGATAAGTGACCAGTGTCCAGTGACCAGTGACCAGTGACCAGTGACCAGTGACCAGTGAATAGTGACCAGTGACCAGTGAACAGCGAAAGTGACCAGTGACCAGTGACCAGTGACCAGTGACCAGTGACCTGTGACCAGTGACCAGTGACCAGTGACCAGTGACCAGTGACCAGCGAAAGTGACAAGTGACCAGTGACCATTGACCAGTGACCAGTGACCAGTGACCAGTGACCAGCGACCAGTGACCAGTGACCATTGACCAGTGACCAGTGACCAGTGACCAGCGAAAGTGACCAGTGACCAGTGACCAGTGACCAGTGACCAGTGACCAGTGACCAGTGACCAGTGACCAGTGACCAGTGACCAGTTACAAGTGACCAGTGACCAGTTACAAGTGACCAGTGACCAGCGACCAGTGACCAGTGACGAGCGACCAGTGACCATTGACCAGTGACCAGTGACCAGCAAAAATGACCAGTGACCAGTGACCAGTGACCAGTGACCAGTGACCAGTGACCAGTGACCAGTGACCAGTGACCAGCGACCAGTGACCAGTGACCATTGACCAGTGACCAATGACCAGCAAAAATGACCAGTGACCAGTGACCAGTGACCAGTGACCAGTGACCAGTGACCAGCGAAAGTGACAAGTGACCAGTGACCATTGACCAGTGACCAGTGACCAGTGACCAGCGAAAGTGACCAGTGACCAGTCACGATCGAAATTGACCAGTGACCAGCGAAAGTGACCAGTGACCAGTGACCAGTGACCAGTGTCCAGTGACCAGTGACCAGTGATAAGTGACCAGTGACCAGTGACCAGTGACCAGTGACCAGTGACCAGTGACCAGTGACCAGCGAAAGTGACCAGGGACCAGTGACCAGTGACCAGTGACCAGTGACCCGTGACCAGTGACCAGTGACCAGTGACCATTGACCAGTGACCAGTGACCAGTGACCAGTGACAAGTGACCAGTGACCAGTGACCAGCGAAAGTGACCAGTGAACAGTGACCAGTGACTAGTGTCCAGTGACCAGTGACCAGTGACCAGCGAAAGTGACCAGTGACCAGTCACGAGCGAAATTTACCAGTGACCAGCGAAAGTGACCAGTGACCTGTGACCAGTGACCAGTGACCAGTTACAAGTGACCAGTGACCAGCGACCAATGACCAGTGACGAGCGACCAGTGACCAGTGACCATTGACCAGTGACCAGTGACCAGTGACCAGCGAAAGTGACCAGGGACCAGTGACCAGTGACCAGTGACCAGTGACCAGTGACCAGTGACCAGCGAAAGTGACAAGTGACCAGTGACCATTGACCAGTGACCAGTGACCAGTGACCAGTGACCAGCGACCAGTGACCAGCGAAAGTGACCAGTGAACAGTGACCTGTGACCTGTGACCAGTGACCAGTGACCAGTGACCAGTGACCAGTGACGAGCGAAATGGACCAGTGACCACTGACCAGCGAAAGTGACCAGTGACCAGGGACCAGTGACCAGTGACCAGCGAAATTGACCAGTGACCAGTGACCAGTGACCAGTGACAAGTGACCAGTGACCAGTGACCATTGACCAGTGACCAGTGACCAGCAAAAATGACCAGTGACCAGTGACCAGTGACCAGTGACCAGTGACCAGTGACCAGCGAAAGTGACAAGTGACCAGTGACCATTGACCAGTGACCAGTGACCAGTGACCAGTGACCAGCGACCTGTGACCAGTGACCATTGACCAGTGACCAGTGACCAGTGACCAGCGAAAGTGACCAGTGACCAGTGACCAGTGACCAGTGACCAGTGACCAGTGACCAGCGACCAGTGACCAGTGACGAGCGACCAGTGACCATTGACCAGTGACCAGTGACCAGCAAAAATGACCAGTGACCAGTGACCAGTGACCAGTGACCAGTGACCAGTGACCAGTGACCAGCGAAAGTGACAAGTGACCAGTGACCATTGACCAGTGACCAGTGACCAGTGACCAGTGACCAGCGACCAGTGACCAGTGACCAGTGACCAGTGACCAGTGACCAGTGACCAGCGAAAGTGACCAGTGACCAGTGATCAGTGACCAGTGAACCGTGACCAGTGACCAGTGACCAGTGACCAGCGAAAGTGACCAGGGACCAGTGACCAGTGACCAGTGACCAGTGACCACTGACCATTGACCAGTGACCAGTGACAAGTGACCAGTGACCAGTGACCAATGACCAGCGACCAGTGACCAGTGACCATTGACCAGTGACCAGTGACCAGCAAAAATGACCAGTGACCAGTGACCAGTGACCAGTGACCAGTGACCAGTGACCAGTGACCAGTGACCAGTGACCAGTGACCAGTGACCAGCGAAAGTGACAAGTGACCAGTGACCATTGACCAGTGACCAGTGACCAGTGACCAGTGACCAGCGACCAGTGACCAGTGACCATTGACCAGTGACCAGTGACCAGTGACCAGCGAAAGTGACCAGTGACCAGTGACCAGTGACCAGTGACCAGTGACCAGTGACCAGTGACCAGTGACCAGTGACCAGTGACCAGTGACCAGTGACCAGTTACAAGTGACCAGTGACTAGTGTCCAGTGACCAGTGACCAGTGAGCTGTGACCAGTGACCAGTGACCAGTTACAAGTGACCAGTGACCAGCGACCAGTGACCAGTGACGAGCGACCAGTGACCATTGACCAGTGACCAGTGACCAGCAAAAATGACCAGTGACCAGTGACCAGTGACCAGTGACCAGTGGCCAGTGACCAGTGACCAGTGACCAGTGACCAGTGGCCAGTGACCAGTGACCAGTGACCAGTGAACTGTGACCAGTGACCAGTGACCAGCGAAAGTGACCAGTGACCAGTCACGAGCGAAATTGACCAGTGACCAGCGAAAGTGACCAGTGACCAGTGACCAGTGACCAGTGTCCAGTGACCAGTGACCTGTGATAAGTGACCAGTGACCAGTGACCAGTGACCAGCGACCAGTGACCAGTGACCAGTGAATAGTGACCAGTGACCAGTGAACAGCGAAAGTGACCAGTGACCAGCGAAAGTGACCAGTGACCAGTCACGAGCGAAATTGACCAGTGACCAGCGAAAGTGACCAGTGACCAGTGACCAGTGACCAGTGACCAGTGACGAGCGAAATGGACCAGTGACCAGTGACCAGTGACCACTGACCAGCGAAAGTGACTAGTGACCAGGGACCAGTGACCAGTGACCAGCGAAATTGACCAGTGACCAGTGACCAGTGACCAGTGACAAGTGACCAGTGACCAGTGACCAGCGAAAGTGACCAGTGAACAGTGACCAGTGACTAGTGTCCAGTGACCAGTGACCAGTGAGCTGTGACCAGTGACCAGTGACCAGTGAACTGTGACCAGAGACCAGTGACCAGCGAAAGTGACCAGTGACCAGTCACGAGCGAAATGGACCAGTGACCAGCGAAAGTAACCAGTGACCAGTGACCAGTGACCAGTGACCAGTGTCCAGTGACCAGTGACCAGTGATAAGTGACCAGTGTCCAGTGACCAGTGACCAGTGACCAGTGACCAGTGACCAGTGAATAGTGACCAGTGACCAGTGAACAGCGAAAGTGACCAGTGACCAGTGACCAGTGACCAGTGACCAGTGACCTGTGACCAGTGACCAGTGACCAGTGACCAGTGACCAGTGACCAGCGAAAGTGACAAGTGACCAGTGACCATTGACCAGTGACCAGTGACCAGTGACCAGTGACCAGCGACCAGTGACCAGTGACCATTGACCAGTGACCAGTGACCAGTGACCAGCGAAAGTGACCAGTGACCAGTGACCAGTGACCAGTGACCAGTGACCAGTGACCAGTTACAAGTGACCAGTGACCAGCGACCAGTGACCAGTGACGAGCGACCAGTGACCATTGACCAGTGACCAGTGACCAGCAAAAATGACCAGTGACCAGTGACCAGTGACCAGTGACCAGTGACCAGTGACCAGTGACCAGTGACCAGTGACCAGTGACCAGCGACCAGTGACCAGTGACCATTGACCAGTGACCAATGACCAGCAAAAATGACCAGTGACCAGTGACCAGTGACCAGTGACCAGTGACCAGTGACCAGCGAAAGTGACAAGTGACCAGTGACCATTGACCAGTGACCAGTGACCAGTGACCAGCGAAAGTGACCAGTGACCAGTCACGATCGAAATTGACCAGTGACCAGCGAAAGTGACCAGTGACCAGTGACCAGTGACCAGTGTCCAGTGACCAGTGACCAGTGATAAGTGACCAGTGACCAGTGACCAGTGACCAGTGACCAGTGACCAGTGACCAGTGACCAGTGACCATTGACCAGTGACCAGTGACCAGTGACCAGTGACAAGTGACCAGTGACCAGTGACCAGCGAAAGTGACCAGTGAACAGTGACCAGTGACTAGTGTCCAGTGACCAGTGACCAGTGACCAGCGAAAGTGACCAGTGACCAGTCACGAGCGAAATTGACCAGTGACCAGCGAAAGTGACCAGTGACCTGTGACCAGTGACCCGTGACCAGTGACCAGTGACCAGTGACCATTGACCAGTGACCAGTGACCAGTGACCAGTGACAAGTGACCAGTGACCAGTGACCAGCGAAAGTGACCAGTGAACAGTGACCAGTGACTAGTGTCCAGTGACCAGTGACCAGTGACCAGCGAAAGTGACCAGTGACCAGTCACGAGCGAAATTGACCAGTGACCAGCGAAAGTGACCAGTGACCTGTGACCAGTGACCAGTGACCAGTTACAAGTGACCAGTGACCAGCGACCAATGACCAGTGACGAGCGACCAGTGACCAGTGACCATTGACCAGTGACCAGTGACCAGTGACCAGCGAAAGTGACCAGGGACCAGTGACCAGTGACCAGTGACCAGTGACCAGTGACCAGTGACCAGCGAAAGTGACAAGTGACCAGTGACCATTGACCAGTGACCAGTGACCAGTGACCAGTGACCAGCGACCAGTGACCAGTGACCAGCGAAAGTGACCAGTGACCAGTGACCAGTGACCAGTGACCAGTGACCAGTGACCAGTGACCAGTTGCAAGTGACCAGTGACCAGTTACAAGTGACCAGTGACCAGCGACCAGTGACCAGTGACGAGCGACCAGTGACCATTGACCAGTGACCAGTGACCAGCAAAAATGACCAGTGACCAGTGACCAGTGACCAGTGACCAGTGACCAGTGACCAGTGACCAGTGACCAGTGACCAGCGACCAGTGACCAGTGACCATTGACCAGTGACCAGTGACCAGCAAAAATGACCAGTGACCAGTGACCAGTGACCAGTGACCAGTGACCAGTGACCAGCGAAAGTGACAAGTGACCAGTGACCATTGACCAGTGACCAGTGACCAGTGACCAGTGACCAGCGACCAGTGACCAGTGACCATTGACCAGTGACCAGTGAGCAGTGACCAGCGAAAGTGACCAGTGACCAGTGACCAGTGACCAGTGACCAGTGACCAGTGACCAGCGACCAGTGACCAGTGACGAGCGACCAGTGACCATTGACCAGTGACCAGTGACCAGCAAAAATGACCAGTGACCAGTGACCAGTGACCAGTGACCAGTGACCAGTGACCAGTGACCAGCGAAAGTGACAAGTGACCAGTGACCATTGACCAGTGACCAGTGACCAGTGACCAGTGACCAGCGACCAGTGACCAGTGACCATTGACCAGTGACCAGTGACCAGTGACCAGCGAAAGTGACCAGTGACCAGTGATCAGTGACCAGTGAACCGTGACCAGTGACCAGTGACCAGTGACCAGCGAAAGTGACCAGGGACCAGTGACCAGTGACCAGTGACCAGTGACCACTGACCATTGACCAGTGACCAGTGACAAGTGACCAGTGACCAGTGACCAATGACCAGCGACCAGTGACCAGTGACCATTGACCAGTGACCAGTGACCAGCAAAAATGACCAGTGACCAGTGACCAGTGACCAGTGACCAGCGAACGTGACCAGGGACCAGTGACCAGTGACCAGTGACCAGTGACCAGTGACCAGTGCCCAGTGACCAGTGACCAGTGACCAGTTACAAGTGACCAGTGACCAGCGACCAGTGACCAGTGACCATTGACCAGTGACCAGTGACCAGTGACCAGCGAAAGTGACCAGGGACCAGTGACAAGTGACCAGTGACCAGTGACCAGTGACCAGTGACCAGTGACAAGTGACCAGTGACCAGCGACCAGTGACCAGTGACCAGTGACCACTGACCAGCGAAAGTGACCAGTGACCAGGGACCAGTGACCAGTGACCAGCGAAATTGACCAGTGACCAGTGACCAGTGACCAGTGACCAGTGAGCTGTGACCAGTGACCAGCGAAAGTGACCAGTGACCAGTGACCAGTGACCAGTGTCCAGTGTCCAGTGACCAGTGACCAGTGACCAGTGACCAGTGACCAGTGACCAGCGAAAGTGACCAGGGACCAGTGACCAGTGACCAGTGACCAGTGACCAGTGACCAGTGACCAGTGACCAGTGAACAGTGACCAGTGACTATTGTCCAGTGACCAGTGACCAGTGAGCTGTGACCAGTGACCAGTGACCAGTGACCAGTGACCAGTGACCAGCGAAAGTGACCAGTGACCAGTCACGATCGAAATTGACCAGTGACCAGCGAAAGTGACCAGTGACCAGTGACCAGTGACCAGTGTCCAGTGATCAGTGACCAGTGACCAGTGACAAGTGACCAGTGACCAGTGACCAGCGAAAGTGACCAGTGAACAGTGACCAGTGACTAGTGTCCAGTGACCAGTGACCAGTGAGCTGTGACCAGTGACCAGTGACCAGTGAACTGTGACCAGTGACCAGTGACCAGCGAAAGTGACCAGTGACCAGTCACGAGCGAAATTGACCAGTGACCAGCGAAAGTGACCAGTGACCAGTGACCAGTGACCAGTGTCCAGTGACCAGTGACCAGTGATAAGTGACCAGTGACCAGTGACCAGTGACCAGCGACCAGTGACCAGTGACCAGTGAATAGTGACCAGTGACCAGTGAACAGCGAAAGTGACCAGTGACCAGTGACCTGTGACCTGTGACCAGTGACCAGTGACCAGTGACCAGTGACCAGTGACGAGCGAAATGGACCAGTGACCACTGACCAGCGAAAGTGACCAGTGACCAGGGACCAGTGACCAGTGACCAGCGAAATTGACCAGTGACCAGTGACCAGTGACCAGTGACAAGTGACCAGTGACCAGTGACCAGCGAAAGTGACCAGTGAACAGTGACCAGTGACTAGTGTCCAGTGACCAGTGACCAGTGAGCTGTGACCAGTGACCAGTGACCAGTGAACTGTGACCAGTGACCAGTGACCAGCGAAAGTGACCAGTGACCAGTCACGAGCGAAATTGACCAGTGACCAGCGAAAGTGACCAGTGACCAGTGACCAGTGACCAGTGTCCAGTGACCAGTGACCAGTGATAAGTGACCAGTGTCCAGTGACCAGTGACCAGTGACCAGTGACCAGTGAATAGTGACCAGTGAGGGTGAACAGCGAAAGTGACAAGTGACCAGTGACCAGTGACCAGTGACCAGTGACCAGTGACCAGTGACCAGTGACCAGTGACCAGTGACCAGTGACAAGTGACCAGTGACCATTGACCAGCGACCAGTGACCAGTGAACAGTGACCAGCGACCAGTGACCAGTGACCATTGACCAGTGACCAGTGACCAGTGACCAGCGAAAGTGACCAGTGACCAGTGACCAGTGACCAGTGACCAGTGACCAGTGACCAGTGACCAGTGACCATTGACCAGTGACCAGTGACCAGTGACCAGTGACCAGCGACCAGTGACCAGTGACCATTGACCAGTGACCAGTGACCAGTGACCAGCGAAAGTGACCAGTGACCAGTGACCAGTGACCAGTGACCAGTGACCAGTGACCAGTGACCAGTGACCAGTGACCAGTGACCAGTTACAAGTGACCAGTGACCAGTTACAAGTGACCAGTGACCAGCGACCAGTGACCAGTGACGAGCGACCAGTGACCATTGACCAGTGACCAGTGACCAGCAAAAATGACCAGTGACCAGTGACCAGTGACCAGTGACCAGTGACCAGTGACCAGTGACCAGTGACCAGTGACCAGTGACCAGTGACCAGTGACCATTGACCAGTGACCAGTGACCAGCAAAAATGACCAGTGACCAGTGACCAGTGACCAGTGAACAGTGACCAGTGACTAGTGTCCAGTGACCAGTGACCAGTGAGCTGTGACCAGTGACCAGTGACCAGTTACAAGTGACCAGTGACCAGTTACAAGTGACCAGTGACCAGCGACCAGTGACCAGTGACGAGCGACCAGTGACCATTGACCAGTGACCAGTGACCAGCAAAAATGACCAGTGACCAGTGACCAGTGACCAGTGACCAGTGGCCAGTGACCAGTGACCAGTGACCAGTGAACTGTGACCAGTGACCAGTGACCAGCGAAAGTGACCAGTGACCAGTCACGAGCGAAATTGACCAGTGACCAGCGAAAGTGACCAGTGACCAGTGACCAGTGACCAGTGTCCAGTGACCAGTGACCTGTGATAAGTGACCAGTGACCAGTGACCAGTGACCAGCGACCAGTGACCAGTGACCAGTGAATAGTGACCAGTGACCAGTGAACAGCGAAAGTGACCAGTGACCAGCGAAAGTGACCAGTGACCAGTCACGAGCGAAATTGACCAGTGACCAGCGAAAGTGACCAGTGACCAGTGACCAGTGACCAGCGAAATTGACCAGTGACCAGTGACCAGTGACCAGTGACAAGTGACCAGTGACCAGTGACCAGCGAAAGTGACCAGTGAACAGTGACCAGTGACTAGTGTCCAGTGACCAGTGACCAGTGAGCTGTGACCAGTGACCAGTGACCAGTGAACTGTGACCAGAGACCAGTGACCAGCGAAAGTGACCAGTGACCAGTCACGAGCGAAATGGACCAGTGACCAGCGAAAGTGACCAGTGACCAGTGACCAGTGACCAGTGTCCAGTGACCAGTGACCAGTGATAAGTGACCAGTGTCCAGTGACCAGTGACCAGTGACCAGTGACCAGTGACCAGTGAATAGTGACCAGTGACCAGTGAACAGCGAAAGTGACCAGTGACCAGTGACCAGTGACCAGTGACCAGTGACCAGTGACCAGCGAAAGTGACCAGTGACCAGTGAACTGTGACCAGTGACCAGTGACCAGCGAAAGTGACCAGTGACCAGTCACGAGCGAAATTGACCAGTGACCAGCGAAAGTGACCAGTGACCAGTGACCAGTGACCAGTGTCCAGTGACCAGTGACCAGTGATAAGTGACCAGTGTCCAGTGACCAGTGAATAGTGACCAGTGACCAGTGAACAGCGAAAGTGACCAGTGACCAGTGACCAGTGACCAGTGACCAGTGACCAGTGACCAGTGACCAGTGACCTGTGATCAGTGACCAGCGAAAGTGACAAGTGACCAGTGACCATTGACCAGTGACCAGTGACCAGTGACCAGTGACCAGCGACCAGTGACCAGTGACCATTGACCAGTGACCAGTGACCAGTGACCAGCGAAAGTGACCAGTGACCAGTGACCAGTGACCAGTGACCAGTGACCAGTGACCAGTGACCAGTGACCAGTGACCAGTGACCAGTTACAAGTGACCAGTGACCAGTTACAAGTGACCAGTGACCAGCGACCAGTGACCAGTGACGAGCGACCAGTGACCATTGACCAGTGACCAGTGACCAGCAAAAATGACCAGTGACCAGTGACCAGTGACCAGTGACCAGTGACCAGTGACCAGTGACCAGTGACCAGTGACCAGTGACCAGTGACCAGTGACCAGTGACCAGTGACCAGCGACCAGTGACCATTGACCAGTGACCAGTGACCAGCAAAAATGACCAGTGACCAGTGACCAGTGACCAGTGAACAGTGACCAGTGACTAGTGTCCAGTGACCAGTGACCAGTGAGCTGTGACCAGTGACCAGTGACCAGTTACAAGTGACCAGTGACCAGTTACAAGTGACCAGTGACCAGCGACCAGTGACGAGCGACCAGTGACCATTGACCAGTGACCAGTGACCAGCAAAAATGACCAGTGACCAGTGACCAGTGACCAGTGACCAGTGGCCAGTGACCAGTGACCAGTGACCAGTGACCAGTGAACTGTGACCAGTGACCAGTGACCAGCGAAAGTGACCAGTGACCAGTCACGAGCGAAATTGACCAGTGACCAGCGAAAGTGACCAGTGACCAGTGACCAGTGACCAGTGTCCAGTGACCAGTGACCTGTGATAAGTGACCAGTGACCAGTGACCAGTGACCAGCGACCAGTGACCAGTGACCAGTGAATAGTGACCAGTGACCAGTGAACAGCGAAAGTGACCAGTGACCAGCGAAAGTGACCAGTGACCAGTCACGAGCGAAATTGACCAGTGACCAGCGAAAGTGACCAGTGACCAGTGACCAGTGACCAGTGACCAGTGACGAGCGAAATGGACCAGTGACCAGTGACCAGTGACCACTGACCAGCGAAAGTGACTAGTGACCAGGGACCAGTGACCAGTGACCAGCGAAATTGACCAGTGACCAGTGACCAGTGACCAGTGACAAGTGACCAGTGACCAGTGACCAGCGAAAGTGACCAGTGAACAGTGACCAGTGACTAGTGTCCAGTGACCAGTGACCAGTGAGCTGTGACCAGTGACCACTGACCAGTGAACTGTGACCAGAGACCAGTGACCAGCGAAAGTGACCAGTGACCAGTCACGAGCGAAATGGACCAGTGACCAGCGAAAGTGACCAGTGACCAGTGACCAGTGACCAGTGTCCAGTGACCAGTGACCAGTGATAAGTGACCAGTGTCCAGTGACCAGTGACCAGTGACCAGTGACCAGTGACCAGTGAATAGTGACCAGTGACCAGTGAACAGCGAAAGTGACCAGTGACCAGTGACCAGTGACCAGTGACCAGTGACCAGTGACCATTGACCATTGACCAGTGACCAGTGACCAGTGACCAGTGACCAGCGAAAGTGACAAGTGACCAGTGACCATTGACCATTGACCAGTGACCAGTGACCAGTGACCAGCGACCAGTGACCAGTGACCATTGACCAGTGACCAGTGACCAGTGACCAGCGAAAGTGACCAGTGACCAGTGACCAGTGTCCAGTGACCAGTGACCAGTGACCAGTGACCAGTGACCAGTGACCAGTTACAAGTGACCAGTGACCAGTTACAAGTGACCAGTGACCAGCGACCAGTGACCAGTGACCAGTGACGAGCGACCAGTGACCATTGACCAGTGACCAGTGACCAGCAAAAATGACCAGTGACCAGTGACCAGTGACCAGTGACCAGTGACCAGTGACCAGTGACCAGTGACCAGTGACCAGTGACCAGCGACCAGTGACCAGTGACCATTGACCAGTGACCAGTGACCAGCAAAAATGACCAGTGACCAGTGACCAGTGACCAGTGACCAGTGACCAGTGACCAGCGAAAGTGACAAGTGACCAGTGACCATTGACCAGTGACCAGTGACCAGTGACCAGTGACCAGTGACCAGTGACCAGCGAAAGTGACCAGTGACCAGTCACGATCGAAATTGACCAGTGACCAGCGAAAGTGACCAGTGACCAGTGACCAGTGACCAGTGTCCAGTGTCCAGTGACCAGTGATAAGTGACCAGTGACCAGTGACCAGTGACCAGTGACCAGTGACCAGTGACCAGTGACCAGTGACCAGTGACCAGTGACCAGCGAAAGTGACCAGGGACCAGTGACCAGTGACCAGTGACCAGTGACCAGTGACCCGTGACCAGTGACCAGTGACCAGTGACCAGTGACCAGTGCCCAGTGACCAGTGACCAGTGACCAGTTACAAGTGACCAGTGACCAGCGACCAGTGACCAGTGACCATTGACCAGTGACCAGTGACCAGTGACCAGTGACCAGTGACCAGTGACCAGTGACCAGTGACCAGTGACCAGTGACCAGTGACCAGTGACCAGCGACCAGTGACCAGTGACCATTGACCAGTGACCAATGACCAGCAAAAATGACCAGTGACCAGTGACCAGTGACCAGTGACCAGTGACCAGTGACCAGCGAAAGTGACAAGTGACCAGTGACCATTGACCAGTGACCAGTGACCAGTGACCAGCGAAAGTGACCAGTGACCAGTCACGATCGAAATTGACCAGTGACCAGCGAAAGTGACCAGTGACCAGTGACCAGTGACCAGTGTCCAGTGACCAGTGACCAGTGATAAGTGACCAGTGACCAGTGACCAGTGACCAGTGACCAGTGACCAGTGACCAGTGACCAGTGACCATTGACCAGTGACCAGTGACCAGTGACCAGTGACAAGTGACCAGTGACCAGTGACCAGCGAAAGTGACCAGTGAACAGTGACCAGTGACTAGTGTCCAGTGACCAGTGACCAGTGACCAGCGAAAGTGACCAGTGACCAGTCACGAGCGAAATTGACCAGTGACCAGCGAAAGTGACCAGTGACCTGTGACCAGTGACCCGTGACCAGTGACCAGTGACCAGTGACCATTGACCAGTGACCAGTGACCAGTGACCAGTGACAAGTGACCAGTGACCAGTGACCAGCGAAAGTGACCAGTGAACAGTGACCAGTGACTAGTGTCCAGTGACCAGTGACCAGTGACCAGCGAAAGTGACCAGTGACCAGTCACGAGCGAAATTGACCAGTGACCAGCGAAAGTGACCAGTGACCTGTGACCAGTGACCAGTGACCAGTTACAAGTGACCAGTGACCAGCGACCAATGACCAGTGACGAGCGACCAGTGACCAGTGACCATTGACCAGTGACCAGTGACCAGTGACCAGCGAAAGTGACCAGGGACCAGTGACCAGTGACCAGTGACCAGTGACCAGTGACCAGTGACCAGCGAAAGTGACAAGTGACCAGTGACCATTGACCAGTGACCAGTGACCAGTGACCAGTGACCAGCGACCAGTGACCAGTGACCAGCGAAAGTGACCAGTGACCAGTGACCAGTGACCAGTGACCAGTGACCAGTGACCAGTGACCAGTTGCAAGTGACCAGTGACCAGTTACAAGTGACCAGTGACCAGCGACCAGTGACCAGTGACGAGCGACCAGTGACCATTGACCAGTGACCAGTGACCAGCAAAAATGACCAGTGACCAGTGACCAGTGACCAGTGACCAGTGACCAGTGACCAGTGACCAGTGACCAGTGACCAGCGACCAGTGACCAGTGACCATTGACCAGTGACCAGTGACCAGCAAAAATGACCAGTGACCAGTGACCAGTGACCAGTGACCAGTGACCAGTGACCAGCGAAAGTGACAAGTGACCAGTGACCATTGACCAGTGACCAGTGACCAGTGACCAGTGACCAGCGACCAGTGACCAGTGACCATTGACCAGTGACCAGTGAGCAGTGACCAGCGAAAGTGACCAGTGACCAGTGACCAGTGACCAGTGACCAGTGACCAGTGACCAGCGACCAGTGACCAGTGACGAGCGACCAGTGACCATTGACCAGTGACCAGTGACCAGCAAAAATGACCAGTGACCAGTGACCAGTGACCAGTGACCAGTGACCAGTGACCAGTGACCAGCGAAAGTGACAAGTGACCAGTGACCATTGACCAGTGACCAGTGACCAGTGACCAGTGACCAGCGACCAGTGACCAGTGACCATTGACCAGTGACCAGTGACCAGTGACCAGCGAAAGTGACCAGTGACCAGTGATCAGTGACCAGTGAACCGTGACCAGTGACCAGTGACCAGTGACCAGCGAAAGTGACCAGGGACCAGTGACCAGTGACCAGTGACCAGTGACCACTGACCATTGACCAGTGACCAGTGACAAGTGACCAGTGACCAGTGACCAATGACCAGCGACCAGTGACCAGTGACCATTGACCAGTGACCAGTGACCAGCAAAAATGACCAGTGACCAGTGACCAGTGACCAGTGACCAGCGAACGTGACCAGGGACCAGTGACCAGTGACCAGTGACCAGTGACCAGTGACCAGTGCCCAGTGACCAGTGACCAGTGACCAGTTACAAGTGACCAGTGACCAGCGACCAGTGACCAGTGACCATTGACCAGTGACCAGTGACCAGTGACCAGCGAAAGTGACCAGGGACCAGTGACAAGTGACCAGTGACCAGTGACCAGTGACCAGTGACCAGTGACAAGTGACCAGTGACCAGCGACCAGTGACCAGTGACCAGTGACCACTGACCAGCGAAAGTGACCAGTGACCAGGGACCAGTGACCAGTGACCAGCGAAATTGACCAGTGACCAGTGACCAGTGACCAGTGACCAGTGAGCTGTGACCAGTGACCAGCGAAAGTGACCAGTGACCAGTGACCAGTGACCAGTGTCCAGTGTCCAGTGACCAGTGACCAGTGACCAGTGACCAGTGACCAGTGACCAGCGAAAGTGACCAGGGACCAGTGACCAGTGACCAGTGACCAGTGACCAGTGACCAGTGACCAGTGACCAGTGAACAGTGACCAGTGACTATTGTCCAGTGACCAGTGACCAGTGAGCTGTGACCAGTGACCAGTGACCAGTGACCAGTGACCAGTGACCAGCGAAAGTGACCAGTGACCAGTCACGATCGAAATTGACCAGTGACCAGCGAAAGTGACCAGTGACCAGTGACCAGTGACCAGTGTCCAGTGATCAGTGACCAGTGACCAGTGACAAGTGACCAGTGACCAGTGACCAGCGAAAGTGACCAGTGAACAGTGACCAGTGACTAGTGTCCAGTGACCAGTGACCAGTGAGCTGTGACCAGTGACCAGTGACCAGTGAACTGTGACCAGTGACCAGTGACCAGCGAAAGTGACCAGTGACCAGTCACGAGCGAAATTGACCAGTGACCAGCGAAAGTGACCAGTGACCAGTGACCAGTGACCAGTGTCCAGTGACCAGTGACCAGTGATAAGTGACCAGTGACCAGTGACCAGTGACCAGCGACCAGTGACCAGTGACCAGTGAATAGTGACCAGTGACCAGTGAACAGCGAAAGTGACCAGTGACCAGTGACCTGTGACCTGTGACCAGTGACCAGTGACCAGTGACCAGTGACCAGTGACGAGCGAAATGGACCAGTGACCACTGACCAGCGAAAGTGACCAGTGACCAGGGACCAGTGACCAGTGACCAGCGAAATTGACCAGTGACCAGTGACCAGTGACCAGTGACAAGTGACCAGTGACCAGTGACCAGCGAAAGTGACCAGTGAACAGTGACCAGTGACTAGTGTCCAGTGACCAGTGACCAGTGAGCTGTGACCAGTGACCAGTGACCAGTGAACTGTGACCAGTGACCAGTGACCAGCGAAAGTGACCAGTGACCAGTCACGAGCGAAATTGACCAGTGACCAGCGAAAGTGACCAGTGACCAGTGACCAGTGACCAGTGTCCAGTGACCAGTGACCAGTGATAAGTGACCAGTGTCCAGTGACCAGTGACCAGTGACCAGTGACCAGTGAATAGTGACCAGTGAGGGTGAACAGCGAAAGTGACAAGTGACCAGTGACCAGTGACCAGTGACCAGTGACCAGTGACCAGTGACCAGTGACCAGTGACCAGTGACCAGTGACAAGTGACCAGTGACCATTGACCAGCGACCAGTGACCAGTGACCAGTGACCAGCGACCAGTGACCAGTGACCATTGACCAGTGACCAGTGACCAGTGACCAGCGAAAGTGACCAGTGACCAGTGACCAGTGACCAGTGACCAGTGACCAGTGACCAGTGACCAGTGACCATTGACCAGTGACCAGTGACCAGTGACCAGTGACCAGCGACCAGTGACCAGTGACCATTGACCAGTGACCAGTGACCAGTGACCAGCGAAAGTGACCAGTGACCAGTGACCAGTGACCAGTGACCAGTGACCAGTGACCAGTGACCAGTGACCAGTGACCAGTGACCAGTGACCATTGACCAGTGACCAGTTACAAGTGACCAGTGACCAGTTACAAGTGACCAGTGACCAGCGACCAGTGACCAGTGACGAGCGACCAGTGACCATTGACCAGTGACCAGTGACCAGCAAAAATGACCAGTGACCAGTGACCAGTGACCAGTGACCAGTGACCAGTGACCAGTGACCAGTGACCAGTGACCAGTGACCAGTGACCAGTGACCATTGACCAGTGACCAGTGACCAGCAAAAATGACCAGTGACCAGTGACCAGTGACCAGTGAACAGTGACCAGTGACTAGTGTCCAGTGACCAGTGACCAGTGAGCTGTGACCAGTGACCAGTGACCAGTTACAAGTGACCAGTGACCAGTTACAAGTGACCAGTGACCAGCGACCAGTGACCAGTGACGAGCGACCAGTGACCATTGACCAGTGACCAGTGACCAGCAAAAATGACCAGTGACCAGTGACCAGTGACCAGTGACCAGTGGCCAGTGACCAGTGACCAGTGACCAGTGAACTGTGACCAGTGACCAGTGACCAGCGAAAGTGACCAGTGACCAGTCACGAGCGAAATTGACCAGTGACCAGCGAAAGTGACCAGTGACCAGTGACCAGTGACCAGTGTCCAGTGACCAGTGACCTGTGATAAGTGACCAGTGACCAGTGACCAGTGACCAGCGACCAGTGACCAGTGACCAGTGAATAGTGACCAGTGACCAGTGAACAGCGAAAGTGACCAGTGACCAGCGAAAGTGACCAGTGACCAGTCACGAGCGAAATTGACCAGTGACCAGCGAAAGTGACCAGTGACCAGTGACCAGTGACCAGCGAAATTGACCAGTGACCAGTGACCAGTGACCAGTGACAAGTGACCAGTGACCAGTGACCAGCGAAAGTGACCAGTGAACAGTGACCAGTGACTAGTGTCCAGTGACCAGTGACCAGTGAGCTGTGACCAGTGACCAGTGACCAGTGAACTGTGACCAGAGACCAGTGACCAGCGAAAGTGACCAGTGACCAGTCACGAGCGAAATGGACCAGTGACCAGCGAAAGTGACCAGTGACCAGTGACCAGTGACCAGTGTCCAGTGACCAGTGACCAGTGATAAGTGACCAGTGTCCAGTGACCAGTGACCAGTGACCAGTGACCAGTGACCAGTGAATAGTGACCAGTGACCAGTGAACAGCGAAAGTGACCAGTGACCAGTGACCAGTGACCAGTGACCAGTGACCAGTGACCAGTGACCAGTGACCAGTGACCAGTGACCAGTGACCAGTGACCAGCGAAAGTGACCAGTGACCAGTGAACTGTGACCAGTGACCAGTGACCAGCGAAAGTGACCAGTGACCAGTCACGAGCGAAATTGACCAGTGACCAGCGAAAGTGACCAGTGACCAGTGACCAGTGACCAGTGTCCAGTGACCAGTGACCAGTGATAAGTGACCAGTGTCCAGTGACCAGTGAATAGTGACCAGTGACCAGTGAACAGCGAAAGTGACCAGTGACCAGTGACCAGTGACCAGTGACCAGTGACCAGTGACCAGTGACCAGTGACCTGTGATCAGTGACCAGCGAAAGTGACAAGTGACCAGTGACCATTGACCAGTGACCAGTGACCAGTGACCAGTGACCAGCGACCAGTGACCAGTGACCATTGACCAGTGACCAGTGACCAGTGACCAGCGAAAGTGACCAGTGACCAGTGACCAGTGACCAGTGACCAGTGACCAGTGACCAGTGACCAGTGACCAGTGACCAGTGACCAGTTACAAGTGACCAGTGACCAGTTACAAGTGACCAGTGACCAGCGACCAGTGACCAGTGACGAGCGACCAGTGACCATTGACCAGTGACCAGTGACCAGCAAAAATGACCAGTGACCAGTGACCAGTGACCAGTGACCAGTGACCAGTGACCAGTGACCAGTGACCAGTGACCAGTGACCAGTGACCAGTGACCAGTGACCAGTGACCAGCGACCAGTGACCATTGACCAGTGACCAGTGACCAGCAAAAATGACCAGTGACCAGTGACCAGTGACCAGTGAACAGTGACCAGTGACTAGTGTCCAGTGACCAGTGACCAGTGAGCTGTGACCAGTGACCAGTGACCAGTTACAAGTGACCAGTGACCAGTTACAAGTGACCAGTGACCAGCGACCAGTGACGAGCGACCAGTGACCATTGACCAGTGACCAGTGACCAGCAAAAATGACCAGTGACCAGTGACCAGTGACCAGTGACCAGTGGCCAGTGACCAGTGACCAGTGACCAGTGAACTGTGACCAGTGACCAGTGACCAGCGAAAGTGACCAGTGACCAGTCACGAGCGAAATTGACCAGTGACCAGCGAAAGTGACCAGTGACCAGTGACCAGTGACCAGTGTCCAGTGACCAGTGACCTGTGATAAGTGACCAGTGACCAGTGACCAGTGACCAGCGACCAGTGACCAGTGACCAGTGAATAGTGACCAGTGACCAGTGAACAGCGAAAGTGACCAGTGACCAGCGAAAGTGACCAGTGACCAGTCACGAGCGAAATTGACCAGTGACCAGCGAAAGTGACCAGTGACCAGTGACCAGTGACCAGTGACCAGTGACGAGCGAAATGGACCAGTGACCAGTGACCAGTGACCACTGACCAGCGAAAGTGACTAGTGACCAGGGACCAGTGACCAGTGACCAGCGAAATTGACCAGTGACCAGTGACCAGTGACCAGTGACAAGTGACCAGTGACCAGTGACCAGCGAAAGTGACCAGTGAACAGTGACCAGTGACTAGTGTCCAGTGACCAGTGACCAGTGAGCTGTGACCAGTGACCACTGACCAGTGAACTGTGACCAGAGACCAGTGACCAGCGAAAGTGACCAGTGACCAGTCACGAGCGAAATGGACCAGTGACCAGCGAAAGTGACCAGTGACCAGTGACCAGTGACCAGTGTCCAGTGACCAGTGACCAGTGATAAGTGACCAGTGTCCAGTGACCAGTGACCAGTGACCAGTGACCAGTGACCAGTGAATAGTGACCAGTGACCAGTGAACAGCGAAAGTGACCAGTGACCAGTGACCAGTGACCAGTGACCAGTGACCAGTGACCATTGACCATTGACCAGTGACCAGTGACCAGTGACCAGTGACCAGCGAAAGTGACAAGTGACCAGTGACCATTGACCATTGACCAGTGACCAGTGACCAGTGACCAGCGACCAGTGACCAGTGACCATTGACCAGTGACCAGTGACCAGTGACCAGCGAAAGTGACCAGTGACCAGTGACCAGTGTCCAGTGACCAGTGACCAGTGACCAGTGACCAGTGACCAGTGACCAGTTACAAGTGACCAGTGACCAGTTACAAGTGACCAGTGACCAGCGACCAGTGACCAGTGACCAGTGACGAGCGACCAGTGACCATTGACCAGTGACCAGTGACCAGCAAAAATGACCAGTGACCAGTGACCAGTGACCAGTGACCAGTGACCAGTGACCAGTGACCAGTGACCAGTGACCAGTGACCAGCGACCAGTGACCAGTGACCATTGACCAGTGACCAGTGACCAGCAAAAATGACCAGTGACCAGTGACCAGTGACCAGTGACCAGTGACCAGTGACCAGCGAAAGTGACAAGTGACCAGTGACCATTGACCAGTGACCAGTGACCAGTGACCAGTGACCAGTGACCAGTGACCAGCGAAAGTGACCAGTGACCAGTCACGATCGAAATTGACCAGTGACCAGCGAAAGTGACCAGTGACCAGTGACCAGTGACCAGTGTCCAGTGTCCAGTGACCAGTGATAAGTGACCAGTGACCAGTGACCAGTGACCAGTGACCAGTGACCAGTGACCAGTGACCAGTGACCAGTGACCAGTGACCAGCGAAAGTGACCAGGGACCAGTGACCAGTGACCAGTGACCAGTGACCAGTGACCCGTGACCAGTGACCAGTGACCAGTGACCAGTGACCAGTGCCCAGTGACCAGTGACCAGTGACCAGTTACAAGTGACCAGTGACCAGCGACCAGTGACCAGTGACCATTGACCAGTGACCAGTGACCAGTGACCAGCGAAAGTGACCAGGGACCAGTGACAAGTGACCAGTGACCAGTGACCAGTGACCAGTGACCAGTGACAAGTGACCAGTGACCAGCGACCAGTGACCAGTGACCAGTGACCACTGACCAGCGAAAGTGACCAGTGACCAGGGACCAGTGACCAGTGACCAGCGAAATTGACCAGTGACCAGTGACCAGTGACCAGTGACCAGTGAGCTGTGACCAGTGACCAGCGAAAGTGACCAGTGACCAGTGACCAGTGACCAGTGTCCAGTGTCCAGTGACCAGTGACCAGTGACCAGTGACCAGTGACCAGTGACCAGCGAAAGTGACCAGTGACCAGTGACCAGTGACCAGTGACCAGTGACCAGTGACCAGTGACCAGTGACCAGTGAACAGTGACCAGTGACTATTGTCCAGTGACCAGTGACCAGTGAGCTGTGACCAGTGACCAGTGACCAGTGACCAGTGACCAGTGACCAGCGAAAGTGACCAGTGACCAGTCACGATCGAAATTGACCAGTGACCAGCGAAAGTGACCAGTGACCAGTGACCAGTGACCAGTGTCCAGTGACCAGTGACCAGTGATAAGTGACCAGTGACCAGTGACCAGTGACCAGTGACCAGTGACCAGTGACCAGTGACCAGTGACCAGTGACCAGCGAAAGTGACCAGGGACCAGTGACCAGTGACCAGTGACCAGTGACCAGTGAACAGTGACCAGTGACTAGTGTCCAATGACCAGTGACCAGTGAGCTGTGACCAGTGACCAGTGACCAGTGACCAGTGACCAGTGACCAGTGACCAGTGACCAGTGACCAGTGACCATTGACCAGTGACCAGTGACCAGTGACCAGTGACAAGTGACCAGTGACCAGTGACCAGCGAAAGTGACCAGTGAACAGTGACCTGTGACCTGTGACCAGTGACCAGTGTCCAGTGACCAGTGACCAGTGATAAGTGACCAGTGACCAGTGACCAGTGACCAGCGACCAGTGACCAGTGACCAGTGAATAGTGACCAGTGACCAGTGAACAGCGAAAGTGACCAGTGACCAGTGACCTGTGACCAGTGACCAGTGACCAGTGACCAGTGACGAGCGAAATGGACCAGTGACCAGTGACCAGTGACCACTGACCAGCGAAAGTGACCAGTGACCAGGGACCAGTGACCAGTGACCAGCGAAATTGACCAGTGATCAGTGACCAGTGACCAGTGACAAGTGACCAGTGACCAGTGACCAGCGAAAGTGACCAGTGAACAGTGACCAGTGACTAGTGTCCAGTGACCAGTGACCAGTGAGCTGTGACCAGTGACCAGTGACCAGTGAACTGTGACCAGTGACCAGTGACCAGCGAAAGTGACCAGTGACCAGTCACGAGCGAAATTGACCAGTGACCAGCGAAAGTGACCAGTGACCAGTGACCAGTGACCAGTGTCCAGTGACCAGTGACCAGTGATAAGTGACCAGTGACCAGTGACCAGTGACCAGCGACCAGTGACCAGTGACCAGTGAATAGTGACCAGTGACCAGTGAACAGCGAAAGTGACCAGTGACCAGTGACCTGTGACCTGTGACCAGTGACCAGTGACCAGTCACCAGTGACCAGTGACGAGCGAAATGGACCAGTGACCACTGACCAGCGAAAGTGACCAGTGACCAGGGACCAGTGACCAGTGACCAGCGAAATTGACCAGTGACCAGTGACCAGTGACCAGTGACAAGTGACCAGTGACCAGTGACCAGCGAAAGTGACCAGTGAACAGTGACCAGTGACTAGTGTCCAGTGACCAGTGACCAGTGAGCTGTGACCAGTGACCAGTGACCAGTGAACTGTGACCAGTGACCAGTGACCAGCGAAAGTGACCAGTGACCAGTCACGAGCGAAATTGACCAGTGACCAGCGAAAGTGACCAGTGACCAGTGACCAGTGACCAGTGTCCAGTGACCAGTGACCAGTGATAAGTGACCAGTGTCCAGTGACCAGTGACCAGTGACCAGTGACCAGTGAATAGTGACCAGTGAGGGTGAACAGCGAAAGTGACAAGTGACCAGTGACCAGTGACCAGTGACCAGTGACCAGTGACCAGTGACCAGTGACCAGTGACCAGTGACCAGTGACCAGTGACCAGCGAAAGTGACAAGTGACCAGTGACCATTGACCAGCGACCAGTGACCAGTGACCAGTGACCAGCGACCAGTGACCAGTGACCATTGACCAGTGACCAGTGACCAGTGACCAGCGAAAGTGACCAGTGACCAGTGACCAGTGACCAGTGACCAGTGACCAGTGACCAGTGACCAGTGACCAGTGACCAGTGACCAGTGACCAGTGACCAGTGACCAGTTACAAGTGACCAGTGACCAGTTACAAGTGACCAGTGACCAGCGACCAGTGACCAGTGACGAGCGACCAGTGACCATTGACAAGTGACCAGTGACCAGCAAAAATGACCAGTGACCAGTGACCAGTGACCAGTGACCAGTGACCAGTGACCAGTGACCAGCGACCAGTGACCAGTGACCATTGACCAGTGACCAGTGACCAGCAAAAATGACCAGTGACCAGTGACCAGTGACCAGTGACCAGTGACCAGCGAAAGTGACAAGTGACCAGTGACCATTGACCAGTGACCAGTGACCAGTGACCAGTGACCAGCGACCAGTGACCAGTGACCATTGACCAGTGACCAGTGACCAGTGACCAGTGACCAGTGACCAGTGACCAGTGACCAGTGACCAGTTACAAGTGACCAGTGACCAGTTACAAGTGACCAGTGACCAGCGACCAGTGACCAGTGACGAGCGACCAGTGACCATTGACCAGTGACCAGTGACCAGCAAAAATGACCAGTGACCAGTGACCAGTGACCAGTGACCAGTGACCAGTGACCAGTGACCAGTGACCAGTGACCAGTGACCAGTGACCAGCGAAAGTGACAAGTGACCAGTGACCATTGACCAGTGACCAGTGACCAGTGACCAGTGACCAGCGACCAGTGACCAGTGACCATTGACCAGTGACCAGTGACCAGTGACCAGCGAAAGTGACCAGTGACCAGTGATCAGTGACCAGTGAACAGTGACCAGTGACCAGTGACCAGTGACCAGTGACCAGCGAAAGTGACCAGGGACCAGTGACCAGTGACCAGTGACCAGTGACCACTGACCATTGACCAGTGACCAGTGACCAGTGACCAGTGACCAGTGACCAGAGACCAGTGACCAGCGACCAGTGACCAGTGACCATTGACCAGTGACCAGTGACCAGCAAAAATGACCAGTGACCAGTGACCAGTGACCAGTGACCAGTGACCAGTGACCAGTGACCAGTGACCAGCGAAAGTGACAAGTGACCAGTGACCATTGACCAGTGACCAGTGACCAGTGACCAGTGACCAGCGACCAGTGACCAGTGACCATTGACCAGTGACCAGTGACCAGTGACCAGCGAAAGTGACCAGTGACCAGTGACCAGTGACCAGTGACCAGTGACCAGTGACCAGTGACCAGTGACCAGTGACCAGTGACCAGTGACCAGTGACCAGTTACAAGTGACCAGTGACCAGCGACCAGTGACCAGTGACGAGCGACCAGTGACCAGTGACCATTGACCAGTGACCAGTGACCAGTGACCAGCGAAAGTGACCAGGGACCAGTGACCAGTGACCAGTGACCAGTGACCAGCGAAAGTGACCAGTGACCAGTGACCAGTGACCAGTGACCAGCGGTAGTGACCAGTGATCAGTGACCAGTGAACAGTGACCAGTGACCAGCGAAATTGACCAGTGACCAGCGAAAGTGACCAGTGACGAGTGACCTGTGACAAGTGACCAGTGACCAGCGACCAGTGACCAGTGACCAGTGACCAGTGACCAGTGACCAGTGACCAGCGAAAGTGACCAGGGACCAGTGACCAGTGACCAGTGACCAGTGACCAGTGATCAGCGACCAGTGACCAGTGACCATTGACCAGTGACCAGTGACCAGCAAAAATGACCAGTGACCAGTGACCAGCAAAAATGACCAGTGACCAGTGACCAGTGACCAGCGAAAGTGACAAGTGACCAGTGACCATTGACCAGTGACCAGTGACCAGCGAAAGTGACCAGTGAGTAGTGAACAGTGACCAGCGAAATTGACCAGTTTCCAGTCACCAGTGACAAGTGACCAGTGACCAGTGACCAGTGACCAGTGACCAGTGAAATTGACCAGTGATCAGTGACCAGTGACCAGTGACAAGTGACCAGTGACCAGTGACCAGCGAAAGTGACCAGTGAACAGTGACCAGTGACTAGTGTCCAGTGACCAGTGACCAGTGAGCTGTGACCAGTGACCAGTGACCAGTGAACTGTGACCAGTGACCAGTGACCAGCGAAAGTGACCAGTGACCAGTCACGAGCGAAATTGACCAGTGACCAGCGAAAGTGACCAGTGACCAGTGACCAGTGACCAGTGTCCAGTGACCAGTGACCAGTGATAAGTGACCAGTGACCAGTGACCAGTGACCAGCGACCAGTGACCAGTGACCAGTGACCAGTGACCAGTGACCAGTGACCAGTGACCAGTGACCAGCGACCAGTGACCAGTGACCATTGACCAGTGACCAGTGACCAGCAAAAATGACCAGTGACCAGTGACCAGTGACCAGTGACCAGTGACCAGTGACCAGTGACCAGTGACCAGCGAAAGTGACAAGTGACCAGTGACCATTGACCAGTGACCAGTTACCAGTGACCAGTGACCAGCGACCAGTGACCAGTGACCATTGACCAGTGACCAGTGACCAGTGACCAGCGAAAGTGACCAGTGACCAGTGACCAGTGACCAGTGACCAGTGACCAGTGACCAGTGACCAGTGACCAGTGACCAGTGACCAGTGACCAGTGACCAGTTACAAGTGACCAGTGACCAGCGACCAGTGACCAGTGACGAGCGACCAGTGACCAGTGACCATTGACCAGTGACCAGTGACCAGTGACCAGCGAAAGTGACCAGGGACCAGTGACCAGTGACCAGTGACCAGTGACCAGCGAAAGTGACCAGTGACCAGTGACCAGTGACCAGTGACCAGCGGTAGTGACCAGTGATCAGTGGCCAGTGAACAGTGACCAGTGACCAGCGAAATTGACCAGTGACCAGCGAAAGTGACCAGTGACGAGTGACCTGTGACAAGTGACCAGTGACCAGCGACCAGTGACCAGTGACCAGTGACCAGTGACCAGTGACCAGTGACCAGCGAAAGTGACCAGGGACCAGTGACCAGTGACCAGTGACCAGTGATCAGCGACCAGTGACCAGTGACCATTGACCAGTGACCAGTGACCAGCAAAAATGACCAGTGACCAGTGACCAGCAAAAATGACCAGTGACCAGTGACCAGTGACAAGTGACCAGCGAAAGTGACAAGTGACCAGTGACCATTGACCAGTGACCAGTGACCAGCGAAAGTGACCAGTGAGTAGTGAACAGTGACCAGCGAAATTGACCAGTTTCCAGTCGCCAGTGACAAGTGACCAGTGACCAGTCACCAGTGACCAGTCACCAGTGAAATTGACCAGTGATCAGTGACCAGTGACCAGTGACAAGTGACCAGTGACCAGTGACCAGCGAAAGTGACCAGTGAACAGTGACCAGTGACTAGTGTCCAGTGACCAGTGACCAGTGAGCTGTGACCAGTGACCAGTGACCAGTGAACTGTGACCAGTGACCAGTGACCAGCGAAAGAGACCAGTGACCAGTCACGAGCGAAATTGACCAGTGACCAGCGAAAGTGACCAGTGACCAGTGACCAGTGACCAGTGTCCAGTGACCAGTGACCAGTGATAAGTGACCAGTGACCAGTGACCAGTGACCAGCGACCAGTGACCAGTGACCAGTGAGTAGTGACCAGTGACCAGTGAACAGCGAAAGTGACCAGTGACCAGTGACCTGTGACCTGTGACCAGTGACCAGTGACCAGTGACCAGTGACCAGTGACGAGCGAAATGGACCAGTGACCACTGACCAGCGAAAGTGACCAGTGACCAGGGACCAGTGACCAGTGACCAGCGAAATTGACCAGTGACCAGTGACCAGTGACCAGTGACAAGTGACCAGTGACCAGTGACCAGCGAAAGTGACCAGTGAACAGTGACCAGTGACTAGTGTCCAGTGACCAGTGACCAGTGAGCTGTGACCAGTGACCAGTGACCAGTGAACTGTGACCAGTGACCAGTGACCAGCGAAAGTGACCAGTGACCAGTCACGAGCGAAATTGACCATTGACCAGCGAAAGTGACCAGTGACCAGTGACCAGTGACCAGTGACCAGTGACCAGTGACCAGTGACCAGCGACCAGTGACCAGTGACCAGCGAAAGTGACCAGTGACCAGTGACCAGTGACCAGTGACCAGTGACCCAGTGACCAGTGACCAGTGACCAGTGACCAGTGACCAGTGACCAGTGACCAGTTACAAGTGACCAGTGACCAGTTACAAGTGACCAGTGACCAGCGACCAGTGACCAGTGACGAGCGACCAGTGACCATTGACCAGTGACCAGTGACCAGCAAAAATGACCAGTGACCAGTGACCAGTGACCAGTGACCAGTGACCAGTGACCAGTGACCAGTGACCAGTGACCAGCGACCAGTGACCAGTGACCATTGACCAGTGACCAGTGACCAGCAAAATGAACCATTGACCAGTGACCAGTGACCAGTGACCAGTGACCAGCGACCAGTGACCAGTGACCATTGACCAGTGACCAGTGACCAGTGACCAGCGAAAGTGACCAGTGACCAGTGACCAGTGACCAGTGACCAGTGACCAGTGACCAGTTACAAGTGACCAGTGACCAGTTACTGACCAGTTACAAGTGACCAGTGACCAGCGACCAGTGACCAGTGACGAGCGACCAGTGACCATTGACCAGTGACCAGTGACCAGCAAAAATGACCAGTGACCAGTGACCAGTGACCAGTGACCAGTGACCAGTGACCAGTGACCAGTGACCAGCGAAAGTGACAAGTGACCAGTGACCATTGACCAGTGACCAGTGACCAGTGACCAGTGACCAGCGACCAGTGACCAGTGACCATTGACAAGTGACCAGTGACCAGTGACCAGCGAAAGTGACCAGTGACCAGTGATCAGTGACCAGTGAACAGTGACACAGTGACCAGTGACCAGTGACCAGCGAAAGTGACCAGGGACCAGTGACCAGTGACCAGTGACCAGTGACCACTGACCATTGACCAGTGACCAGTGACCAGTGACCAGTGACCAGCGACCAGTGACCAGTGACCAGTGACCAGTGACCAGTGACCAGTTACAAGTGACCAGTGACCAGTTACAAGTGACCAGTGACCAGCGACCAGTGACCAGTGACGAGCGACCAGTGACCATTGACCAGTGACCAGTGACCAGCAAAAATGACCAGTGACCAGTGACCAGTGACCAGTGACCAGTGACCAGTGACCAGTGACCAGTGACCAGTGACCAGTGACCAGCGACCAGTGACCAGTGACCATTGACCAGTGACCAGTGACCAGCAAAAATGACCAGTGACCAGTGACCAGTGACCAGTGACCAGCGAAAGTGACAAGTGACCAGTGACCATTGACCAGTGACCAGTGACCAGTGACCAGTGACCAGCGACCAGTGACCAGTGACCATTGACCAGTGACCAGTGACCAGTGACCAGCGAAAGTGACCAGTGACCAGTGACCAGTGACCAGTGACCAGTGACCAGTGACCAGTTACAAGTGACCAGTGACCAGTTACAAGTGACCAGTGACCAGCGACCAGTGACCAGTGACGAGCGACCAGTGACCATTGACCAGTGACCAGTGACCAGCAAAAATGACCAGTGACCAGTGACCATTGACCAGTGACCAGTGACCAGTGACCAGCGAAAGTGACAAGTGACCAGTGACCATTGACCAGTGACCAGTGACCAGTGACCAGTGACCAGCGACCAGTGACCAGTGACCATTGACAAGTGACCAGTGACCAGTGACCAGCGAAAGTGACCAGTGACCAGTGATCAGTGACCAGTGAACAGTGACACAGTGACCAGTGACCAGTGACCAGCGAAAGTGACCAGGGACCAGTGACCAGTGACCAGTGACCAGTGACCACTGACCATTGACCAGTGACCAGTGACCAGTGACCAGTGACCAGTGACCAGTGACCAGCGACCAGTGACCAGTGACCAGTGACCATTGACCAGTGACCAGTGACCAGTGACCAGTGACCAGTGACCAGTGACCAGTGACCAGTGACCAGTGACCAGTGACCAGTGACCAGTGACAAGTGACCAGTGACCAGCGACCAGTGACCAGTGACCAGTGACCATTGACCAGTGACCAGTGACCAGTGACCAGCGAACGTGACCAGGGACCAGTGACCAGTGACCAGTGACCAGTGACCAGTGACCAGTGACCAGTGACCAGTGACCAGTGACCAGTTACAAGTGACCAGTGACCAGCGACCAGTGACCAGTGACGAGCGACCAGTGACCAGTGACCATTGACCAGTGACCAGTGACCAGTGACCAGCGAAAGTGACCAGGGACCAGTGACAAGTGACCAGTGACCAGTGACAAGTGACCAGTGACCAGCGACCAGTGACCAGTGACCAGTGACCACTGACCAGCGAAAGTGACCAGTGACCAGGGACCAGTGACCAGTGACCAGCGAAATTGACCAGTGACCAGTGACCAGTGACCAGTGACAAGTGACCAGTGACCAGTGAGCTGTGACCAGTGACCAGTGACCAGTGAACTGTGACCAGTGACCAGTGACCAGCGAAAGTGACCAGTGCCCAGTCACGATCGAAATTGACCAGTGACCAGCGAAAGTGACCAGTGACCAGTGACCAGTGACCAGTGTCCAGTGACCAGTGACCAGTGATAAGTGACCAGTGACCAGTGACAAGTGACCAGTGACCAGTGACCAGTGACCAGTGACCAGTGACCAGCGAAAGTGACCAGGGACCAGTGACCAGTGACCAGTGACCAGTGACCAGTGACCAGTGACCAGTGACCAGTGACCAGTGACCAGTGACCAGTGAACAGTGACCAGTGACTAGTGTCCAGTGACCAGTGACCAGTGAGCTGTGACCAGTGACCAGTGACCAGTGACCAGTGACCAGTGACCAGTGACCAGTGACCAATGACCAGCGAAAGTGACCAGTGACCAGTCACGATCGAAATTGACCAGTGACCAGCGAAAGTGACCAGTGACCAGTGACCAGTGTCCAGTGACCAGTGACCAGTGATAAGTGACCAGTGACCAGTGACCAGTGACCAGTGACCAGTGACCAGTGAACAGTGACCAGTGACTAGTGTCCAGTGACCAGTGACCAGTGAGCTGTGACCAGCGAAAGTGACCAGGGACCAGTGACAAGTGACCAGTGACCAGTGACCAGTGACCAGTGACCAGTGACAAGTGACCAGTGACCAGCGACCAGTGACCAGTGACCAGTGACCACTGACCAGCGAAAGTGACCAGTGACCAGGGACCAGTGACCAGTGACCAGTGACCAGGGACCAGTGACCAGTGACCAGCGAAATTGACCAGTGACCAGTGACCAGTGACCAGTGACAAGTGACCAGTGACCAGTGACCAGCGAAAGTGACCAGTGAACAGTGACCAGTGACTAGTGTCCAGTGACCAGTGACCAGTGAGCTGTGACCAGTGACCAGTGACCAGTGAACTGTGACCAGTGACCAGTGACCAGCGAAAGTGACCAGTGACCAGTCACGAGCGAAATTGACCAGTGACCAGCGAAAGTGACCAGTGACCAGTGACCAGTGACCAGTGTCCAGTGACCAGTGACCAGTGATAAGTGACCAGTGTCCAGTGACCAGTGACCAGTGACCAGTGACCATTGACCAGTGAATAGTGACCAGTGACCAGTGAACAGAGAAAGTGACCAGTGACCAGTGACCAGTGACCAGTGACCAGTGACCAGTGACCACTGACCAGCGAAAGTGACCAGTGACCAGGGACCAGTGACCAGTGACCAGTGACCAGTGACAAGTGACCAGTGACCAGTGACCAGCGAAAGTGACCAGGGACCAGTGACAAGTGACCAGTGACCAGTGACCAGTGACCAGTGACCAGTGACAAGTGACCAGTGACCAGCGACCAGTGACCAGTGACCAGTGACCACTGACCAGCGAAAGTGACCAGTGACCAGGGACCAGTGACCAGTGACCAGCGAAATTGACCAGTGACCAGTGACCAGTGACCAGTGACAAGTGACCAGTGACCAGCGAAATTGACCAGTGACCAGTGACCAGTGACCAGTGACCAGTGACAAGTGACTAGTGTCCAGTGACCAGTGACTAGTGAGCTGTGACCAGTGACCAGTGACCAGTGACCAGTGACCAGTGACCAGTTACCAGTGACCAGTGACCAGCGAAAGTGACCAGTGACCAGTCACGATCGAAATTGACCAGTGACCAGCGAAAGTGACCAGTGACCAGTGACCAGTGACCAGTGTCCAGTGACCAGTGACCAGTGATAAGTGACCAGTGACCAGTGACCAGTGACCAGTGACCAGTGACCAGCGAAAGTGACCAGGGACCAGTGACCAGTGACCAGTGACCAGTGACCAGTGACCAGTGACCAGTGACCAGTGAACAGTGACCAGTGACTAGTGTCCAGTGACCAGTGACCAGTGACCAGCGAAGGTGACCAGTGACCAGTGAACAGTGACCAGCGAAATTGACCAGTTTCCAGTGACCAGTGACCAGCGAAAGTGACCAGTGAACAGTGACCAGCGAAATTGACCAGTGACCATTGACCAGTGACCAGCGAAAGTGACCAGTGACGAGTGACCAGTGACAAGTGACCAGTGACAAGTGACCAGTGACCAGTGACCAGTGACCATTGACCAGTGACCAGTGACCAGTGACCAGCGAAAGTGACCAGTGACCAGTGACCAGTGACCAGTGACCAGTGACCAGTGACCAGTGACCAGTTACAAGTGACCAGTGACCAGCGACCAGTGACCAGTGACGAGCGACCAGTGACCAGTGACCATTGACCAGTGACCAGTGACCAGTGACCAGCGAAAGTGACCAGGGACCAGTGACCAGTGACCAGTGACCAGTGACCAGCGAAAGTGACCAGTGACCAGTGACCAGCGGTAGTGACCAGTGATCAGTGACCAGTGAACAGTGACCAGTGACCAGCGAAATTGACCAGTGACCAGCGAAAGTGACCAGTGACGAGTGACCTGTGACAAGTGACCAGTGACCAGCGACCAGTGACCAGTGACCAGTGACCAGTGACCAGTGACCAGTGACCAGTGACCAGTGACCAGTGACCAGTGACCAGTGACAAGTGACCAGTGACCAGCGACCAGTGACCAGTGACCAGTGACCATTGACCAGTGACCAGTGAGCAGTGACCAGCGAACGTGACCAGGGACCAGTGACCAGTGACCAGTGACCAGTGACCAGTGACCAGTGCCCAGTGACCAGTGACCAGTTACCAGTTACAAGTGACCAGTGACCAGCGACCAGTGACCAGTGACCATTGACCAGTGACCAGTGACCAGTGACCAGCGAAAGTGACCAGGGACCAGTGACAAGTGACCAGTGACCAGTGACCAGTGACCAGTGACCAGTGACAAGTGACCAGTGACCAGCGACCAGTGACCAGTGACCAGTGACCACTGACCAGCGAAAGTGACCAGTGACCAGGGACCAGTGACCAGTGACCAGCGAAATTGACCAGTGACCAGTGACCAGTGACCAGTGACAAGTGACCAGTGACCAGTGAGCTGTGACCAGTGACCAGCGAAAGTGACCAGTGACCAGTGACCAGTGACCAGTGTCCAGTGTCCAGTGACCAGTGACCAGTGACCAGTGACCAGTGACCAGTGACCAGCGAAAGTGACCAGGGACCAGTGACCAGTGACCAGTGACCAGTGACCAGTGACCAGTGACCAGTGACCAGTGAACAGTGACCAGTGACTATTGTCCAGTGACCAGTGACCAGTGAGCTGTGACCAGTGACCAGTGACCAGTGACCAGTGACCAGTGACCAGCGAAAGTGACCAGTGACCAGTCACGATCGAAATTGACCAGTGACCAGCGAAAGTGACCAGTGACCAGTGACCAGTGACCAGTGTCCAGTGACCAGTGACCAGTGATAAGTGACCAGTGACCAGTGACCAGTGACCAGTGACCAGTGACCAGTGACCAGTGACCAGTGACCAGCGAAAGTGACCAGGGACCAGTGACCAGTGACCAGTGACCAGTGACCAGTGACCAGTGAACAGTGACCAGTGACTAGTGTCCAATGACCAGTGACCAGTGAGCTGTGACCAGTGACCAGTGACCAGTGACCAGTGACCAGTGACCAGTGACCAGTGACCAGTGACCAGTGACCAGTGACCAGTGACCAGTGACCATTGACCAGTGACCAGTGACCAGTGACCAGTGACAAGTGACCAGTGACCAGTGACCAGCGAAAGTGACCAGTGAACAGTGACCTGTGACCTGTGACCAGTGACCAGTGACCAGTGACCAGTGACCAGTGACGAGCGAAATGGACCAGTGACCACTGACCAGCGAAAGTGACCAGTGACCAGGGACCAGTGACCAGTGACCAGCGAAATTGACCAGTGACCAGTGACCAGTGACCAGTGACAAGTGATCAGTGACCAGTGACCAGCGAAAGTGACCAGTGAACAGTGACCAGTGACTAGTGTCCAGTGACCAGTGACCAGTGAGCTGTGACCAGTGACCAGTGACCAGTGACCAGTGACCAGTTACAAGTGACCAGTGACCAGTTACAAGTGACCAGTGACCAGCGACCAGTGACCAGTGACGAGCGACCAGTGACCATTGACCAGTGACCAGTGACCAGCAAATATGACCAGTGACCAGTGACCAGTGACCAGTCACCAGTGACCAGTGACCAGTGACCAGCGACCAGTGACCAGTGACCATTGACCAGTGACCAGTGACCAGCAAAAATGACCAGTGACCAGTGACCAGTGACCAGTGACCAGTGACCAGCGAAAGTGACAAGTGACCAGTGACCATTGACCAGTGACCAGTGACCAGTGACCAGTGACCAGCGACCAGTGACCAGTGACCATTGACCAGTGACCAGTGACCAGTGACCAGTGACCAGTGACCAGTGACCAGTGACCAGTGACCAGTGACCAGTGACCAGTGACCAGTTACAAGTGACCAGTGACCAGTTACAAGTGACCATTGACCAGCGACCAGTGACCAGTGACGAGCGACCAGTGACCATTGACCAGTGACCAGTGACCAGCAAAAATGACCAGTGACCAGTGACCAGTGACCAGTGACCAGTGACCAGTGACCAGTGACCAGTTACAAGTGACCAGTGACCAGTTACAAGTGACCAGTGACCAGCGACCAGTGACCAGTGACGAGCGACCAGTGACCATTGACCAGTGACCAGTGACCAGCAAAAATGACCAGTGACCAGTGACCAGTGACCAGTGACCAGTGACCAGTGACCAGCGACCATTGACCAGTGACCAGTGACCAGCAAAAATGACCAGTGACCAGTGACCAGTGACCAGTGACCAGTGACCAGTGACCAGTGACCAGTGACCAGCGAAAGTGACAAGTGACCAGTGACCATTGACCAGTGACCAGTGACCAGTGACCAGTGACCAGCGACCAGTGACCAGTGACCATTGACCAGTGACCAGTGACCAGTGACCAGCGAAAGTGACCAGTGACCAGTGACCAGTGACCAGTGACCAGTGACCAGTGACCAGTGACCAGTGACCAGTTACAAGTGACCAGTGACCAGTTACAAGTGACCAGTGACCAGCGACCAGTGACCAGTGACGAGCGACCAGTGACGAGCGACCAGTGACCAGTGACCATTGACCAGTGACCAGTGACCAGTGACCAGCGAAAGTGACCAGGGACCAGTGACCAGTGACCAGTGACCAGTGACCAGTGACCAGTGACCAGCGAAAGTGACCAGGGACCAGTGACCAGTGACCAGTGACCAGTGACCAGTGACCAGTTACAAGTGACCAGTGACCAGCGACCAGTGACCAGTGAAGAGCGACCAGTGACCAGTGACCATTGACCAGTGACCAGTGACCAGTGACCAGCGAAAGTGACCAGGGACCAGTGACCAGTTACCAGTGAGCTGTGACCAGTGACCAGTGACCAGTGAACTGTGACCAGTGACCAGTGACCAGCGAAATTGACCAGTGATCAGTGACCAGTGACCAGTGACAAGTGACCAGTGACCAGTGACCAGCGAAAGTGACCAGTGAACAGTGACCAGTGACTAGTGTCCAGTGACCAGTGACCAGTGAGCTGTGACCAGTGACCAGTGACCAGTGAACTGTGACCAGTGACCAGTGACCAGCGAAAGTGACCAGTGACCAGTCACGAGCGAAATTGACCAGTGACCAGCGAAAGTGACCAGTGACCAGTGACCAGTGACCAGTGTCCAGTGACCAGTGACCAGTGATAAGTGACCAGTGACCAGTGACCAGTGACCAGCGACCAGTGACCAGTGACCAGTGAATAGTGACCAGTGACCAGTGAACAGCGAAAGTGACCAGTGACCAGTGACCTGTGACCTGTGACCAGTGACCAGTGACCAGTGACCAGTGACCAGTGACGAGCGAAATGGACCAGTGACCACTGACCAGCGAAAGTGACCAGTGACCAGGGACCAGTGACCAGTGACCAGCGAAATTGACCAGTGACCAGTGACCAGTGACCAGTGACAAGTGACCAGTGACCAGTGACCAGCGAAAGTGACCAGTGAACAGTGACCAGTGACTAGTGTCCAGTGACCAGTGACCAGTGAGCTGTGACCAGTGACCAGTGACCAGTGACCAGTGACCAGTTACAAGTGACCAGTGACCAGTTACAAGTGACCAGTGACCAGCGACCAGTGACCAGTGACGAGCGACCAGTGACCATTGACCAGTGACCAGTGACCAGCAAAAATGACCAGTGACCAGTGACCAGTGACCAGTCACCAGTGACCAGTGACCAGTGACCAGCGACCAGTGACCAGTGACCATTGACCAGTGACCAGTGACCAGCAAAAATGACCAGTGACCAGTGACCAGTGACCAGTGACCAGTGACCAGCGAAAGTGACAAGTGACCAGTGACCATTGACCAGTGACCAGTGACCAGTGACCAGTGACCAGCGACCAGTGACCAGTGACCATTGACCAGTGACCAGTGACCAGTGACCAGTGACCAGTGACCAGTGACCAGTGACCAGTTACAAGTGACCAGTGACCAGTTACAAGTGACCAGTGACCAGCGACCAGTGACCAGTGACCATTGACCAGTGACCAGTGACCAGCAAAAATGACCAGTGACCAGTGACCAGTGACCAGTGACCAGTGACCAGTGACCAGTGACCAGTTACAAGTGACCAGTGACCAGTTACAAGTGACCAGTGACCAGCGACCAGTGACCAGTGACGAGCGACCAGTGACCATTGACCAGTGACCAGTGACCAGCAAAAATGACCAGTGACCAGTGACCAGTGACCAGTGACCAGCGACCAGTGACCAGTGACCATTGACCAGTGACCAGTGACCAGTGACCAGCGAAAGTGACCAGTGACCAGTGACCAGTGACCAGTGACCAGTGACCAGTGACCAGTGACCAGTGACCAGTTACAAGTGACCAGTGACCAGTTACAAGTGACCAGTGACCAGCGACCAGTGAACTGTGACCAGTGACCAGTGACCAGCGAAAGTGACCAGTGACCAGTCACGAGCGAAATTGACCAGTGACCAGCGAAAGTGACCAGTGACCAGTGACCAGTGACCAGTGTCCAGTGACCAGTGACCAGTGATAAGTGACCAGTGTCCAGTGACCAGTGACCAGTGACCAGTGACCAGTGAATAGTGACCAGTGAGGGTGAACAGCGAAAGTGACAAGTGACCAGTGACCAGTGACCAGTGACCAGTGACCAGTGACCAGTGACCAGTGACCAGTGACCAGCGAAAGTGACCAGGGACCAGTGACCAGTGACCAGTGACCAGTGACCAGTGACCAGTGACCAGTGACCAGTGACCAGTGACCAGTGACCAGTGACCAGTGACCAGTTACAAGTGACCAGTGACCAGCGACCAGTGACCAGTGAAGAGCGACCAGTGACCAGTGACCATTGACCAGTGACCAGTGACCAGTGACCAGCGAAAGTGACCAGGGACCAGTGACCAGTTACCAGTGAGCTGTGACCAGTGACCAGTGACCAGTGAACTGTGACCAGTGACCAGTGACCAGCGAAAGTGACCAGTGACCAGTGACCAGCGAAAGTGACCAGGGACCAGTGACCAGTGACCAGTGACCAGTGACCAGTGACCAGTGACCAGTGACCAGTGACCAGTGACCAGTGAACAGTGACCAGTGACTAGTGTCCAGTGACCAGTGACCAGTGAGCTGTGACCAGTGACCAGTGACCAGTGACCAGTGACCAGTGACCAGTGACCAATGACCAGCGAAAGTGACCAGTGACCAGTCACGATCGAAATTGACCAGTGACCAGCGAAAGTGACCAGTGACCAGTGACCAGTGTCCAGTGACCAGTGACCAGTGATAAGTGACCAGTGACCAGTGACCAGTGACCAGTGACCAGTGACCAGTGAACAGTGACCAGTGACTAGTGTCCAGTGACCAGTGACCAGTGAGCTGTGACCAGCGAAAGTGACCAGGGACCAGTGACAAGTGACCAGTGACCAGTGACCAGTGACCAGTGACCAGTGACAAGTGACCAGTGACCAGCGACCAGTGACCAGTGACCAGTGACCACTGACCAGCGAAAGTGACCAGTGACCAGGGACCAGTGACCAGTGACCAGTGACCAGGGACCAGTGACCAGTGACCAGCGAAATTGACCAGTGACCAGTGACCAGTGACCAGTGACAAGTGACCAGTGACCAGTGACCAGCGAAAGTGACCAGTGAACAGTGACCAGTGACTAGTGTCCAGTGACCAGTGACCAGTGAGCTGTGACCAGTGACCAGTGACCAGTGAACTGTGACCAGTGACCAGTGACCAGCGAAAGTGACCAGTGACCAGTCACGAGCGAAATTGACCAGTGACCAGCGAAAGTGACCAGTGACCAGTGACCAGTGACCAGTGTCCAGTGACCAGTGACCAGTGATAAGTGACCAGTGTCCAGTGACCAGTGACCAGTGACCAGTGACCATTGACCAGTGAATAGTGACCAGTGACCAGTGAACAGAGAAAGTGACCAGTGACCAGTGACCAGTGACCAGTGACCAGTGACCAGTGACCACTGACCAGCGAAAGTGACCAGTGACCAGGGACCAGTGACCAGTGACCAGCGAAATTGACCAGTGACCAGTGACCAGTGACCAGTGACAAGTGACCAGTGACCAGTGAGCTGTGACCAGTGACCTGTGACCAGTGACCAGTGACCAGTGACAAGTGACCAGTGACCAGTGACCAGCGAAAGTGACCAGGGACCAGTGACAAGTGACCAGTGACCAGTGACCAGTGACCAGTGACCAGTGACAAGTGACCAGTGACCAGCGACCAGTGACCAGTGACCAGTGACCACTGACCAGCGAAAGTGACCAGTGACCAGGGACCAGTGACCAGTGACCAGCGAAATTGACCAGTGACCAGTGACCAGTGACCAGTGACAAGTGACCAGTGACCAGTGAGCTGTGACCAGTGACCAGTGACCAGTGAACTGTGACCAGTGACCAGTGACCAGCGAAAGTGACCAGTGACCAGTCACGATCGAAATTGACCAGTGACCAGCGAAAGTGACCAGTGACCAGTGACCAGTGACCAGTGTCCAGTGACCAGTGACCAGTGATAAGTGACCAGTGACCAGTGACCAGTGACCAGTGACCAGTGACCAGTGACCAGTGACCAGCGAAAGTGACCAGGGACCAGTGACCAGTGACCAGTGACCAGTGACCAGTGAACAGTGACCAGTGACTAGTGTCCAGTGACCAGTGACTAGTGAGCTGTGACCAGTGACCAGTGACCAGTGACCAGTGACCAGTGACCAGTGACCAGTGACCAGTGACCAGCGAAAGTGACCAGTGACCAGTCACGATCGAAATTGACCAGTGACCAGCGAAAGTGACCAGTGACCAGTGACCAGTGACCAGTGTCCAGTGACCAGTGACCAGTGATAAGTGACCAGTGACCAGTGACCAGTGACCAGTGACCAGTGACCAGCGAAAGTGACCAGGGACCAGTGACCAGTGACCAGTGACCAGTGACCAGTGACCAGTGAACAGTGACCAGTGACTAGTGTCCAGTGACCAGTGACCAGTGAGCTGTGACCAGTGACCAGTGACCAGTGTCCAGTGACCAGTGACCAGTGATAAGTGACCAGTGACCAGTGACCAGTGACCAGTGACCAGTGACCAGTGACCAGTGACCAGCGAAAGTGACCAGGGACCAGTGACCAGTGACCAGTGACCAGTGACCAGTGACCAGTGACCAGTGACCAGTGACCAGTGACCAGTGACCAGCGAAAGTGACCAGGGACCAGTGACCAGTGACCAGTGACCAGTGACCAGCGAAAGTGACAAGTGACCAGTGACCAGTGACCAGTGACCAGTGACCAGTGACCAGTGACCAGTGACCAGCGAAAGTGACCAGTGACCAGTGACCAGTGACCAGCGAAGGTGACCAGTGACCAGTGAACAGTGACCAGCGAAATTGACCAGTTTCCAGTGACCAGTGACCAGCGAAAGTGACCAGTGAACAGTGACCAGCGAAATTGACCAGTGACCATTGACCAGTGACCAGCGAAAGTGACCAGTGACGAGTGACCAGTGACAAGTGACCAGTGACAAGTGACCAGTGACCAGTGACCAGTGACCATTGACCAGTGACCAGTGACCAGTGACCAGCGAAAGTGACCAGTGACCAGTGACCAGTGACCAGTGACCAGTGACCAGTGACCAGTGACCAGTGACCAGTGACCAGTGACCAGTTACAAGTGACCAGTGACCAGCGACCAGTGACCAGTGACGAGCGACCAGTGACCAGTGACCATTGACCAGTGACCAGTGACCAGTGACCAGCGAAAGTGACCAGGGACCAGTGACCAGTGACCAGTGACCAGTGACCAGTGACCAGCGAAAGTGACCAGTGACCAGTGACCAGTGACCAGTGACCAGCGGTAGTGACCAGTGATCAGTGACCAGTGAACAGTGACCAGTGACCAGCGAAATTGACCAGTGACCAGCGAAAGTGACCAGTGACGAGTGACCTGTGACAAGTGACCAGTGACCAGCGACCAGTGACCAGTGACCAGTGACCAGTGACCAGTGACCAGTGACCAGTGACCAGTGACCAGTGACCAGTGACCAGTGACAAGTGACCAGTGACCAGCGACCAGTGACCAGTGACCAGTGACCATTGACCAGTGACCAGTGACCAGTGACCAGCGAACGTGACCAGGGACCAGTGACCAGTGACCAGTGACCAGTGACCAGTGACCAGTGCCCAGTGACCAGTGACCAGTTACCAGTTACAAGTGACCAGTGACCAGCGACCAGTGACCAGTGACCATTGACCAGTGACCAGTGACCAGTGACCAGCGAAAGTGACCAGGGACCAGTGACAAGTGACCAGTGACCAGTGACCAGTGACCAGTGACCAGTGACAAGTGACCAGTGACCAGCGACCAGTGACCAGTGACCAGTGACCACTGACCAGCGAAAGTGACCAGTGACCAGGGACCAGTGACCAGTGACCAGCGAAATTGACCAGTGACCAGTGACCAGTGACCAGTGACAAGTGACCAGTGACCAGTGAGCTGTGACCAGTGACCAGCGAAAGTGACCAGTGACCAGTGACCAGTGACCAGTGTCCAGTGTCCAGTGACCAGTGACCAGTGACCAGTGACCAGTGACCAGTGACCAGCGAAAGTGACCAGGGACCAGTGACCAGTGACCAGTGACCAGTGACCAGTGACCAGTGACCAGTGACCAGTGACCAGTGAACAGTGACCAGTGACTATTGTCCAGTGACCAGTGACCAGTGAGCTGTGACCAGTGACCAGTGACCAGTGACCAGTGACCAGTGACCAGCGAAAGTGACCAGTGACCAGTCACGATCGAAATTGACCAGTGACCAGCGAAAGTGACCAGTGACCAGTGACCAGTGACCAGTGTCCAGTGACCAGTGACCAGTGATAAGTGACCAGTGACCAGTGACCAGTGACCAGTGACCAGTGACCAGTGACCAGTGACCAGCGAAAGTGACCAGGGACCAGTGACCAGTGACCAGTGACCAGTGACCAGTGAACAGTGACCAGTGACCAGTGACCAGTGACCAGTGACCAGTGACCATTGACCAGTGACCAGTGACCAGTGACCAGTGACAAGTGACCAGTGACCAGTGACCAGCGAAAGTGACCAGTGAACAGTGACCTGTGACCTGTGACCAGTGACCAGTGACCAGTGACCAGTGACCAGTGACGAGCGAAATGGACCAGTGACCACTGACCAGCGAAAGTGACCAGTGACCAGGGACCAGTGACCAGTGACCAGCGAAATTGACCAGTGACCAGTGACCAGTGACCAGTGACAAGTGACCAGTGACCAGTGACCAGCGAAAGTGACCAGTGAACAGTGACCAGTGACTAGTGTCCAGTGACCAGTGACCAGTGAGCTGTGACCAGTGACCAGTGACCAGTGACCAGTGACCAGTTACAAGTGACCAGTGACCAGTTACAAGTGACCAGTGACCAGCGACCAGTGACCAGTGACGAGCGACCAGTGACCATTGACCAGTGACCAGTGACCAGCAAAAATGACCAGTGACCAGTGACCAGTGACCAGTCACCAGTGACCAGTGACCAGTGACCAGCGACCAGTGACCAGTGACCATTGACCAGTGACCAGTGACCAGCAAAAATGACCAGTGACCAGTGACCAGTGACCAGTGACCAGTGACCAGCGAAAGTGACAAGTGACCAGTGACCATTGACCAGTGACCAGTGACCAGTGACCAGTGACCAGCGACCAGTGACCAGTGACCATTGACCAGTGACCAGTGACCAGTGACCAGTGACCAGTGACCAGTGACCAGTGACCAGTGACCAGTGACCAGTTACAAGTGACCAGTGACCAGTTACAAGTGAGCAGTGACCAGCGACCAGTGACCAGTGACGAGCGACCAGTGACCATTGACCAGTGACCAGTGACCAGCAAAAATGACCAGTGACCAGTGACCAGTGACCAGTGACCAGTGACCAGTGACCAGTTACAAGTGACCAGTGACCAGTTACAAGTGACCAGTGACCAGCGACCAGTGACCAGTGACGAGCGACCAGTGACCATTGACCAGTGACCAGTGACCAGCAAAAATGACCAGTGACCAGTGACCAGTGACCAGTGACCAGTGACCAGTGACCAGCGACCATTGACCAGTGACCAGTGACCAGCAAAAATGACCAGTGACCAGTGACCAGTGACCAGTGACCAGTGACCAGTGACCAGTGACCAGTGACCAGTGACCAGCGAAAGTGACAAGTGACCATTGACCATTGACCAGTGACCAGTGACCAGTGACCAGTGACCAGCGACCAGTGACCAGTGACCATTGACCAGTGACCAGTGACCAGTGACCAGCGAAAGTGACCAGTGACCAGTGACCAGTGACCAGTGACCAGTGACCAGTGACCAGTGACCAGTGACCAGTTACAAGTGACCAGTGACCAGTTACAAGTGACCAGTGACCAGCGACCAGTGACCAGTGACGAGCGACCAGTGACGAGCGACCAGTGACCAGTGACCATTGACCAGTGACCAGTGACCAGTGACCAGCGAAAGTGACCAGTGACCAGGGACCAGTGACCAGTGACCAGCGAAATTGACCAGTGACCAGTGACCAGTGACCAGTGACAAGTGACCAGTGACCAGTGACCAGCGAAAGTGACCAGTGAACAGTGACCAGTGACTAGTGTCCAGTGACCAGTGACCAGTGAGCTGTGACCAGTGACCAGTGACCAGTGACCAGTGACCAGTTACAAGTGACCAGTGACCAGTTACAAGTGACCAGTGACCAGCGACCAGTGACCAGTGACGAGCGACCAGTGACCATTGACCAGTGACCAGTGACCAGCAAAAATGACCAGTGACCAGTGACCAGTGACCAGTCACCAGTGACCAGTGACCAGTGACCAGCGACCAGTGACCAGTGACCATTGACCAGTGACCAGTGACCAGCAAAAATGACCAGTGACCAGTGACCAGTGACCAGTGACCAGTGACCAGCGAAAGTGACAAGTGACCAGTGACCATTGACCAGTGACCAGTGACCAGTGACCAGTGACCAGCGACCAGTGACCAGTGACCATTGACCAGTGACCAGTGACCAGTGACCAGTGACCAGTGACCAGTGACCAGTGACCAGTGACCAGTGACCAGTGACCAGTTACAAGTGACCAGTGACCAGTTACAAGTGACCAGTGACCAGCGACCAGTGACCAGTGACGAGCGACCAGTGACCATTGACCAGTGACCAGTGACCAGCAAAAATGACCAGTGACCAGTGACCAGTGACCAGTGACCAGTGACCAGTGACCAGTGACCAGTTACAAGTGACCAGTGACCAGTTACAAGTGACCAGTGACCAGCGACCAGTGACCAGTGACGAGCGACCAGTGACCATTGACCAGTGACCAGTGACCAGCAAAAATGACCAGTGACCAGTGACCAGTGACCAGTGACCAGTGACCAGTGACCAGCGACCATTGACCAGTGACCAGTGACCAGCAAAAATGACCAGTGACCAGTGACCAGTGACCAGTGACCAGTGACCAGTGACCAGTGACCAGTGACCAGCGAAAGTGACAAGTGACCAGTGACCATTGACCAGTGACCAGTGACCAGTGACCAGTGACCAGCGACCAGTGACCAGTGACCATTGACCAGTGGCCAGTGACCAGTGACCAGCGAAAGTGACCAGTGACCAGTGACAAGTGACCAGTGACCAGTGACCAGCGAAAGTGACCAGTGAACAGTGACCAGTGACTAGTGTCCAGTGACCAGTGACCAGTGAGCTGTGACCAGTGACCAGTGACCAGTGACCAGTGACCAGTTACAAGTGACCAGTGACCAGCGACCAGCGAAAGTGACCAGTGACCAGGGACCAGTGACCAGTGACCAGCGAAATTGACCTGTGATCAGTGACCAGTGACCAGTGACAAGTGACCAGTGACCAGTGACCAGCGAAAGTGACCAGTGAACAGTGACCAGTGACTAGTGTCCAGTGACCAGTGACCAGTGAGCTGTGACCAATGACCAGTGACCAGTGAACTGTGACCAGTGACCAGTGACCAGCGAAAGTGACCAGTGACCAGTCACGAGCGAAATTGACCAGTGACCAGCGAAAGTGACCAGTGACCAGTGACCAGTGACCAGTGTCCAGTGACCAGTGACCAGTGATAAGTGACCAGTGACCAGTGACCAGTGACCAGCGACCAGTGACCAGTGACCAGTGAATAGTGACCAGTGACCAGTGAACAGTGAAAGTGACCAGTGACCAGTGACCTGTGACCTGTGACCAGTGACCAGTGACCAGTGACCAGTGACCAGTGACGAGCGAAATGGACCAGTGACCACTGACCAGCGAAAGTGACCAGTGACCAGTGACCAGCGAAAGTGACCAGTGAACAGTGACCAGTGACTAGTGTCCAGTGACCAGTGACCAGTGAGCTGTGACCAGTGACCAGTGACCAGTGACCAGTGACCAGTTACAAGTGACCAGTGACCAGTTACAAGTGACCAGTGACCAGCGACCAGTGACCAGTGACGAGCGACCAGTGACCATTGACCAGTGACCAGTGACCAGCAAAAATGACCAGTGACCAGTGACCAGTGACCAGTCACCAGTGACCAGTGACCAGTGACCAGCGACCAGTGACCAGTGACCATTGACCAGTCACCAGTGACCAGCAAAAATGACCAGTGACCAGTGACCAGTGACCAGTGACCAGTGACCAGCGAAAGTGACAAGTGACCAGTGACCATTGACCAGTGACCAGTGACCAGTGACCAGTGACCAGCGACCAGTGACCAGTGACCATTGACCAGTGACCAGTGACCAGTGACCAGTGACCAGTGACCAGTGACCAGTGACCAGTGACCAGTGACCAGTTACAAGTGACCAGTGACCAGTTACAAGTGACCAGTGACCAGCGACCAGTGACCAGTGACGAGCGACCAGTGACCATTGACCAGTGACCAGTGACCAGCAAAAATGACCAGTGACCAGTGACCAGTGACCAGTGACCAGTGACCAGTGACCAGTGACCAGTTACAAGTGACCAGTGACCAGTTACAAGTGACCAGTGACCAGCGACCAGTGACCAGTGACGAGCGACCAGTGACCATTGACCAGTGACCAGTGACCAGCAAAAATGACCAGTGACCAGTGACCAGTGACCAGTGACCAGTGACCAGTGACCAGCGACCATTGACCAGTGACCAGTGACCAGTGACCAGTGACCAGCGAAAGTGACAAGTGACCAGTGACCATTGACCAGTGACCAGTGACCAGTGACCAGTGACCAGCGACCAGTGACCAGTGACCATTGACCAGTGACCAGTGACCAGTGACCAGCGAAAGTGACCAGTGACCAGTGACCAGTGACCAGTGACCAGTGACCAGTGACCAGTGACCAGTGACCAGTTACAAGTGACCAGTGACCAGTTACAAGTGACCAGTGACCAGCGACCAGTGACCAGTGACGAGCGACCAGTGACGAGCGACCAGTGACCAGTGACCATTGACCAGTGACCAGTGACCAGTGACCAGCGAAAGTGACCAGGGACCAGTGACCAGTGACCAGTGACCAGTGACCAGTGACCAGTGACCAGCGAAAGTGACCAGGGACCAGTGACCAGTGACCAGTGACCAGTGACCAGTGACCAGTTACAAGTGACCAGTGACCAGCGACCAGTGACCAGTGAAGAGCGACCAGTGACCAGTGACCATTGACCAGTGACCAGTGACCAGTGACCAGCGAAAGTGACCAGGGACCAGTGACCAGTTACCAGTGAGCTGTGACCAGTGACCAGTGACCAGTGAACTGTGACCAGTGACCAGTGACCAGCGAAATTGACCAGTGATCAGTGACCAGTGACCAGTGACAAGTGACCAGTGACCAGTGACCAGCGAAAGTGACCAGTGAACAGTGACCAGTGACTAGTGTCCAGTGACCAGTGACCAGTGAGCTGTGACCAGTGACCAGTGACCAGTGAACTGTGACCAGTGACCAGTGACCAGCGAAAGTGACCAGTGACCAGTCACGAGCGAAATTGACCAGTGACCAGCGAAAGTGACCAGTGACCAGTGACCAGTGACCAGTGTCCAGTGACCAGTGACCAGTGATAAGTGACCAGTGACCAGTGACCAGTGACCAGCGACCAGTGACCAGTGACCAGTGAATAGTGACCAGTGACCAGTGAACAGCGAAAGTGACCAGTGACCAGTGACCTGTGACCTGTGACCAGTGACCAGTGACCAGTGACCAGTGACCAGTGACGAGCGAAATGGACCAGTGACCACTGACCAGCGAAAGTGACCAGTGACCAGGGACCAGTGACCAGTGACCAGCGAAATTGACCAGTGACCAGTGACCAGTGACCAGTGACAAGTGACCAGTGACCAGTGACCAGCGAAAGTGACCAGTGAACAGTGACCAGTGACTAGTGTCCAGTGACCAGTGACCAGTGAGCTGTGACCAGTGACCAGTGACCAGTGACCAGTGACCAGTTACAAGTGACCAGTGACCAGTTACAAGTGACCAGTGACCAGCGACCAGTGACCAGTGACGAGCGACCAGTGACCATTGACCAGTGACCAGTGACCAGCAAAAATGACCAGTGACCAGTGACCAGTGACCAGTGACCAGTTACAAGTGACCAGTGACCAGTTACAAGTGACCAGTGACCAGCGACCAGTGACCAGTGACCATTGACCAGTGACCAGTGACCAGCAAAAATGACCAGTGACCTGTGACCAGTGACCAGTGACCAGTGACCAGTGACCAGTGACCAGTTACAAGTGACCAGTGACCAGTTACAAGTGACCAGTGACCAGCGACCAGTGACCAGTGACGAGCGACCAGTGACCATTGACCAGTGACCAGTGACCAGCAAAAATGACCAGTGACCAGTGACCAGTGACCAGTGACCAGCGACCAGTGACCAGTGACCATTGACCAGTGACCAGTGACCAGTGACCAGCGAAAGTGACCAGTGACCAGTGACCAGTGACCAGTGACCAGTGACCAGTGACCAGTTACAAGTGACCAGTGACCAGTTACAAGTGACCAGTGACCAGCGACCAGTGAACTGTGACCAGTGACCAGTGACCAGCGAAAGTGACCAGTGACCAGTCACGAGCGAAATTGACCAGTGACCAGCGAAAGTGACCAGTGACCAGTGACCAGTGACCAGTGTCCAGTGACCAGTGACCAGTGATAAGTGACCAGTGTCCAGTGACCAGTGACCAGTGACCAGTGACCAGTGAATAGTGACCAGTGAGGGTGAACAGCGAAAGTGACAAGTGACCAGTGACCAGTGACCAGTGACCAGTGACCAGTGACCAGTGACCAGTGACCAGTGACCAGCGAAAGTGACCAGGGACCAGTGACCAGTGACCAGTGACCAGTGACCAGTGACCAGTGACCAGTGACCAGTGACCAGTGACCAGTGACCAGTGACCAGTGACCAGTTACAAGTGACCAGTGACCAGCGACCAGTGACCAGTGAAGAGCGACCAGTGACCAGTGACCATTGACCAGTGACCAGTGACCAGTGACCAGCGAAAGTGACCAGGGACCAGTGACCAGTTACCAGTGAGCTGTGACCAGTGACCAGTGACCAGTGAACTGTGACCAGTGACCAGTGACCAGCGAAAGTGACCAGTGACCAGTGACCAGCGAAAGTGACCAGGGACCAGTGACCAGTGACCAGTGACCAGTGACCAGTGACCAGTGACCAGTGACCAGTGACCAGTGACCAGTGAACAGTGACCAGTGACTAGTGTCCAGTGACCAGTGACCAGTGAGCTGTGACCAGTGACCAGTGACCAGTGACCAGTGACCAGTGACCAGTGACCAATGACCAGCGAAAGTGACCAGTGACCAGTCACGATCGAAATTGACCAGTGACCAGCGAAAGTGACCAGTGACCAGTGACCAGTGTCCAGTGACCAGTGACCAGTGATAAGTGACCAGTGACCAGTGACCAGTGACCAGTGACCAGTGACCAGTGAACAGTGACCAGTGACTAGTGTCCAGTGACCAGTGACCAGTGAGCTGTGACCAGCGAAAGTGACCAGGGACCAGTGACAAGTGACCAGTGACCAGTGACCAGTGACCAGTGACCAGTGACAAGTGACCAGTGACCAGCGACCAGTGACCAGTGACCAGTGACCACTGACCAGCGAAAGTGACCAGTGACCAGGGACCAGTGACCAGTGACCAGTGACCAGGGACCAGTGACCAGTGACCAGCGAAATTGACCAGTGACCAGTGACCAGTGACCAGTGACAAGTGACCAGTGACCAGTGACCAGCGAAAGTGACCAGTGAACAGTGACCAGTGACTAGTGTCCAGTGACCAGTGACCAGTGAGCTGTGACCAGTGACCAGTGACCAGTGAACTGTGACCAGTGACCAGTGACCAGCGAAAGTGACCAGTGACCAGTCACGAGCGAAATTGACCAGTGACCAGCGAAAGTGACCAGTGACCAGTGACCAGTGACCAGTGTCCAGTGACCAGTGACCAGTGATAAGTGACCAGTGTCCAGTGACCAGTGACCAGTGACCAGTGACCATTGACCAGTGAATAGTGACCAGTGACCAGTGAACAGAGAAAGTGACCAGTGACCAGTGACCAGTGACCAGTGACCAGTGACCAGTGACCACTGACCAGCGAAAGTGACCAGTGACCAGGGACCAGTGACCAGTGACCAGCGAAATTGACCAGTGACCAGTGACCAGTGACCAGTGACAAGTGACCAGTGACCAGTGAGCTGTGACCAGTGACCTGTGACCAGTGACCAGTGACCAGTGACAAGTGACCAGTGACCAGTGACCAGCGAAAGTGACCAGGGACCAGTGACAAGTGACCAGTGACCAGTGACCAGTGACCAGTGACCAGTGACAAGTGACCAGTGACCAGCGACCAGTGACCAGTGACCAGTGACCACTGACCAGCGAAAGTGACCAGTGACCACTGACCAGCGAAAGTGACCAGTGACCAGGGACCAGTGACCAGTGACCAGCGAAATTGACCAGTGACCAGTGACCAGTGACCAGTGACAAGTGACCAGTGACCAGTGAGCTGTGACCAGTGACCAGTGACCAGTGAACTGTGACCAGTGACCAGTGACCAGCGAAAGTGACCAGTGACCAGTCACGATCGAAATTGACCAGTGACCAGCGAAAGTGACCAGTGACCAGTGACCAGTGACCAGTGTCCAGTGACCAGTGACCAGTGATAAGTGACCAGTGACCAGTGACCAGTGACCAGTGACCAGTGACCAGTGACCAGTGACCAGCGAAAGTGACCAGGGACCAGTGACCAGTGACCAGTGACCAGTGACCAGTGAACAGTGACCAGTGACTAGTGTCCAGTGACCAGTGACTAGTGAGCTGTGACCAGTGACCAGTGACCAGTGACCAGTGACCAGTGACCAGTGACCAGTGACCAGTGACCAGCGAAAGTGACCAGTGACCAGTCACGATCGAAATTGACCAGTGACCAGCGAAAGTGACCAGTGACCAGTGACCAGTGACCAGTGTCCAGTGACCAGTGACCAGTGATAAGTGACCAGTGACCAGTGACCAGTGACCAGCGAAAGTGACCAGGGACCAGTGACCAGTGACCAGTGACCAGTGACCAGTGACCAGTGAACAGTGACCAGTGACTAGTGTCCAGTGACCAGTGACCAGTGAGCTGTGACCAGTGACCAGTGACCAGTGTCCAGTGACCAGTGACCAGTGATAAGTGACCAGTGACCAGTGACCAGTGACCAGTGACCAGTGACCAGTGACCAGTGACCAGCGAAAGTGACCAGGGACCAGTGACCAGTGACCAGTGACCAGTGACCAGTGACCAGTGACCAGTGACCAGTGACCAGTGACCAGTGACCAGCGAAAGTGACCAGGGACCAGTGACCAGTGACCAGTGACCAGTGACCAGCGAAAGTGACAAGTGACCAGTGACCAGTGACCAGTGACCAGTGACCAGTGACCAGTGACCAGTGACCAGCGAAAGTGACCAGTGACCAGTGACCAGTGACCAGCGAAGGTGACCAGTGACCAGTGAACAGTGACCAGCGAAATTGACCAGTTTCCAGTGACCAGTGACCAGCGAAAGTGACCAGTGAACAGTGACCAGCGAAATTGACCAGTGACCATTGACCAGTGACCAGCGAAAGTGACCAGTGACGAGTGACCAGTGACAAGTGACCAGTGACAAGTGACCAGTGACCAGTGACCAGTGACCATTGACCAGTGACCAGTGACCAGTGACCAGCGAAAGTGACCAGTGACCAGTGACCAGTGACCAGTGACCAGTGACCAGTGACCAGTGACCAGTGACCAGTGACCAGTGACCAGTTACAAGTGACCAGTGACCAGCGACCAGTGACCAGTGACGAGCGACCAGTGACCAGTGACCATTGACCAGTGACCAGTGACCAGTGACCAGCGAAAGTGACCAGGGACCAGTGACCAGTGACCAGTGACCAGTGACCAGCGAAAGTGACCAGTGACCAGTGACCAGTGACCAGTGACCAGCGGTAGTGACCAGTGATCAGTGACCAGTGAACAGTGACCAGTGACCAGCGAAATTGACCAGTGACCAGCGAAAGTGACCAGTGACGAGTGACCTGTGACAAGTGACCAGTGACCAGCGACCAGTGACCAGTGACCAGTGACCAGTGACCAGTGACCAGTGACCAGTGACCAGTGACCAGTGACCAGTGACCAGTGACCAGTGACAAGTGACCAGTGACCAGCGACCAGTGACCAGTGACCAGTGACCATTGACCAGTGACCAGTGACCAGTGACCAGCGAACGTGACCAGGGACCAGTGACCAGTGACCAGTGACCAGTGACCAGTGACCAGTGCCCAGTGACCAGTGACCAGTTACCAGTTACAAGTGACCAGTGACCAGCGACCAGTGACCAGTGACCATTGACCAGTGACCAGTGACCAGTGACCAGCGAAAGTGACCAGGGACCAGTGACAAGTGACCAGTGACCAGTGACCAGTGACCAGTGACCAGTGACAAGTGACCAGTGACCAGCGACCAGTGACCAGTGACCAGTGACCACTGACCAGCGAAAGTGACCAGTGACCAGGGACCAGTGACCAGTGACCAGCGAAATTGACCAGTGACCAGTGACCAGTGACCAGTGACAAGTGACCAGTGACCAGTGAGCTGTGACCAGTGACCAGCGAAAGTGACCAGTGACCAGTGACCAGTGACCAGTGTCCAGTGTCCAGTGACCAGTGACCAGTGACCAGTGACCAGTGACCAGTGACCAGCGAAAGTGACCAGGGACCAGTGACCAGTGACCAGTGACCAGTGACCAGTGACCAGTGACCAGTGACCAGTGACCAGTGAACAGTGACCAGTGACTATTGTCCAGTGACCAGTGACCAGTGAGCTGTGACCAGTGACCAGTGACCAGTGACCAGTGACCAGTGACCAGCGAAAGTGACCAGTGACCAGTCACGATCGAAATTGACCAGTGACCAGCGAAAGTGACCAGTGACCAGTGACCAGTGACCAGTGTCCAGTGACCAGTGACCAGTGATAAGTGACCAGTGACCAGTGACCAGTGACCAGTGACCAGTGACCAGTGACCAGTGACCAGCGAAAGTGACCAGGGACCAGTGACCAGTGACCAGTGACCAGTGACCAGTGAACAGTGACCAGTGACCAGTGACCAGTGACCAGTGACCAGTGACCATTGACCAGTGACCAGTGACCAGTGACCAGTGACAAGTGACCAGTGACCAGTGACCAGCGAAAGTGACCAGTGAACAGTGACCTGTGACCTGTGACCAGTGACCAGTGACCAGTGACCAGTGACCAGTGACGAGCGAAATGGACCAGTGACCACTGACCAGCGAAAGTGACCAGTGACCAGGGACCAGTGACCAGTGACCAGCGAAATTGACCAGTGACCAGTGACCAGTGACCAGTGACAAGTGACCAGTGACCAGTGACCAGCGAAAGTGACCAGTGAACAGTGACCAGTGACTAGTGTCCAGTGACCAGTGACCAGTGAGCTGTGACCAGTGACCAGTGACCAGTGACCAGTGACCAGTTACAAGTGACCAGTGACCAGTTACAAGTGACCAGTGACCAGCGACCAGTGACCAGTGACGAGCGACCAGTGACCATTGACCAGTGACCAGTGACCAGCAAAAATGACCAGTGACCAGTGACCAGTGACCAGTCACCAGTGACCAGTGACCAGTGACCAGCGACCAGTGACCAGTGACCATTGACCAGTGACCAGTGACCAGCAAAAATGACCAGTGACCAGTGACCAGTGACCAGTGACCAGTGACCAGCGAAAGTGACAAGTGACCAGTGACCATTGACCAGTGACCAGTGACCAGTGACCAGTGACCAGCGACCAGTGACCAGTGACCATTGACCAGTGACCAGTGACCAGTGACCAGTGACCAGTGACCAGTGACCAGTGACCAGTGACCAGTGACCAGTTACAAGTGACCAGTGACCAGTTACAAGTGAGCAGTGACCAGCGACCAGTGACCAGTGACGAGCGACCAGTGACCATTGACCAGTGACCAGTGACCAGCAAAAATGACCAGTGACCAGTGACCAGTGACCAGTGACCAGTGACCAGTGACCAGTTACAAGTGACCAGTGACCAGTTACAAGTGACCAGTGACCAGCGACCAGTGACCAGTGACGAGCGACCAGTGACCATTGACCAGTGACCAGTGACCAGCAAAAATGACCAGTGACCAGTGACCAGTGACCAGTGACCAGTGACCAGTGACCAGCGACCATTGACCAGTGACCAGTGACCAGCAAAAATGACCAGTGACCAGTGACCAGTGACCAGTGACCAGTGACCAGTGACCAGTGACCAGTGACCAGTGACCAGTGACCAGCGAAAGTGACAAGTGACCAGTGACCATTGACCAGTGACCAGTGACCAGTGACCAGTGACCAGCGACCAGTGACCAGTGACCATTGACCAGTGACCAGTGACCAGTGACCAGCGAAAGTGACCAGTGACCAGTGACCAGTGACCAGTGACCAGTGACCAGTGACCAGTGACCAGTGACCAGTTACAAGTGACCAGTGACCAGTTACAAGTGACCAGTGACCAGCGACCAGTGACCAGTGACGAGCGACCAGTGACGAGCGACCAGTGACCAGTGACCATTGACCAGTGACCAGTGACCAGTGACCAGCGAAAGTGACCAGTGACCAGGGACCAGTGACCAGTGACCAGCGAAATTGACCAGTGACCAGTGACCAGTGACCAGTGACAAGTGACCAGTGACCAGTGACCAGCGAAAGTGACCAGTGAACAGTGACCAGTGACTAGTGTCCAGTGACCAGTGACCAGTGAGCTGTGACCAGTGACCAGTGACCAGTGACCAGTGACCAGTTACAAGTGACCAGTGACCAGTTACAAGTGACCAGTGACCAGCGACCAGTGACCAGTGACGAGCGACCAGTGACCATTGACCAGTGACCAGTGACCAGCAAAAATGACCAGTGACCAGTGACCAGTGACCAGTCACCAGTGACCAGTGACCAGTGACCAGCGACCAGTGACCAGTGACCATTGACCAGTGACCAGTGACCAGCAAAAATGACCAGTGACCAGTGACCAGTGACCAGTGACCAGTGACCAGCGAAAGTGACAAGTGACCAGTGACCATTGACCAGTGACCAGTGACCAGTGACCAGTGACCAGCGACCAGTGACCAGTGACCATTGACCAGTGACCAGTGACCAGTGACCAGTGACCAGTGACCAGTGACCAGTGACCAGTGACCAGTGACCAGTGACCAGTTACAAGTGACCAGTGACCAGTTACAAGTGACCAGTGACCAGCGACCAGTGACCAGTGACGAGCGACCAGTGACCATTGACCAGTGACCAGTGACCAGCAAAAATGACCAGTGACCAGTGACCAGTGACCAGTGACCAGTGACCAGTGACCAGTGACCAGTTACAAGTGACCAGTGACCAGTTACAAGTGACCAGTGACCAGCGACCAGTGACCAGTGACGAGCGACCAGTGACCATTGACCAGTGACCAGTGACCAGCAAAAATGACCAGTGACCAGTGACCAGTGACCAGTGACCAGTGACCAGTGACCAGCGACCATTGACCAGTGACCAGTGACCAGCAAAAATGACCAGTGACCAGTGACCAGTGACCAGTGACCAGTGACCAGTGACCAGTGACCAGTGACCAGCGAAAGTGACAAGTGACCAGTGACCATTGACCAGTGACCAGTGACCAGTGACCAGTGACCAGCGACCAGTGACCAGTGACCATTGACCAGTGACCAGTGACCAGTGACCAGCGAAAGTGACCAGTGACCAGTGACAAGTGACCAGTGACCAGTGACCAGCGAAAGTGACCAGTGAACAGTGACCAGTGACTAGTGTCCAGTGACCAGTGACCAGTGAGCTGTGACCAGTGACCAGTGACCAGTGACCAGTGACCAGTTACAAGTGACCAGTGACCAGCGACCAGCGAAAGTGACCAGTGACCAGGGACCAGTGACCAGTGACCAGCGAAATTGACCTGTGATCAGTGACCAGTGACCAGTGACAAGTGACCAGTGACCAGTGACCAGCGAAAGTGACCAGTGAACAGTGACCAGTGACTAGTGTCCAGTGACCAGTGACCAGTGAGCTGTGACCAATGACCAGTGACCAGTGAACTGTGACCAGTGACCAGTGACCAGCGAAAGTGACCAGTGACCAGTCACGAGCGAAATTGACCAGTGACCAGCGAAAGTGACCAGTGACCAGTGACCAGTGACCAGTGTCCAGTGACCAGTGACCAGTGATAAGTGACCAGTGACCAGTGACCAGTGACCAGCGACCAGTGACCAGTGACCAGTGAATAGTGACCAGTGACCAGTGAACAGTGAAAGTGACCAGTGACCAGTGACCTGTGACCTGTGACCAGTGACCAGTGACCAGTGACCAGTGACCAGTGACGAGCGAAATGGACCAGTGACCACTGACCAGCGAAAGTGACCAGTGACCAGTGACCAGCGAAAGTGACCAGTGAACAGTGACCAGTGACTAGTGTCCAGTGACCAGTGACCAGTGAGCTGTGACCAGTGACCAGTGACCAGTGACCAGTGACCAGTTACAAGTGACCAGTGACCAGTTACAAGTGACCAGTGACCAGCGACCAGTGACCAGTGACGAGCGACCAGTGACCATTGACCAGTGACCAGTGACCAGCAAAAATGACCAGTGACCAGTGACCAGTGACCAGTCACCAGTGACCAGTGACCAGTGACCAGCGACCAGTGACCAGTGACCATTGACCAGTGACCAGTGACCAGCAAAAATGACCAGTGACCAGTGACCAGTGACCAGTGACCAGTGACCAGCGAAAGTGACAAGTGACCAGTGACCATTGACCAGTGACCAGTGACCAGTGACCAGTGACCAGCGACCAGTGACCAGTGACCATTGACCAGTGACCAGTGACCAGTGACCAGTGACCAGTGACCAGTGACCAGTGACCAGTGACCAGTGACCAGTGACCAGTTACAAGTGACCAGTGACCAGTTACAAGTGACCAGTGACCAGCGACCAGTGACCAGTGACGAGCGACCAGTGACCATTGACCAGTGACCAGTGACCAGCAAAAATGACCAGTGACCAGTGACCAGTGACCAGTGACCAGTGACCAGTGACCAGTGACCAGTTACAAGTGACCAGTGACCAGTTACAAGTGACCAGTGACCAGCGACCAGTGACCAGTGACGAGCGACCAGTGACCATTGACCAGTGACCAGTGACCAGCAAAAATGACCAGTGACCAGTGACCAGTGACCAGTGACCAGTGACCAGTGACCAGCGACCATTGACCAGTGACCAGTGACCAGCAAAAATGACCAGTGACCAGTGACCAGTGACCAGTGACCAGTGACCAGTGACCAGTGACCAGTGACCAGTGACCAGTGACCAGCGACCAGTGACCAGTGACCATTGACCAGTGACCAGTGACCAGTGACCAGCGAAAGTGACCAGTGACCAGTGACCAGTGACCAGTGACCAGTGACCAGTGACCAGTGACCAGTGACCAGTTACAAGTGACCAGTGACCAGTTACAAGTGACCAGTGACCAGCGACCAGTGACCAGTGACGAGCGACCAGTGACCATTGACCAGTGACCAGAGACCAGCAAAAATGACCAGTGACCAGTGACCAGTGACCAGTGACCAGTGACCAGTGACCAGTGACCAGTGACCAGTGACCAGTGACCAGTGACCAGTGACCAGCGAAAGTGACAAGTGACCAGTGACCAGTGACCAGTGTCCAGTGACCAGTGACCAGTGATAAGTGACCAGTAACCAGTGACCAGTGACCAGTGACCAGTGAGCTGTGACCAGTGACCAGTGACCAGTGACCAATGACCAGTGACCAGTGACCAGTGACCAGTGACCAGTGACCAGCGAAAGTGACCAGTGACCAGTCACGATCGAAATTGACCAGTGACCAGCGAAAGTGACCAGTGACCAGTGACCAGTGACCAGTGACCAGTGTCCAGTGACCAGTGACCAGTGATAAGTGACCAGTAACCAGTGACCAGTGACCAGTGTCCAGTGACCAGTGACCAGTGACCAGTGACCAGTGACCAGTGACCAGTGACCAGTGACCAGTGACCAGTGACCAGTGACCAGTGACCAGTGACCAGTGACCAGTGACCAGTGACCAGTGACCAGTGACCAGTGACCAGTGACCATTGACCAGTGACCAGTGACCAGTGACCAGTGACAAGTGACCAGTGACCAGTGACCAGCGAAAGTGACCAGTGAACAGTGACCAGTGACTAGTGTCCAGTGACCAGTGACCAGTGACCAGCGAAAGTGACCAGTGACCAGTCACGAGCGAAATTGACCAGTGACCAGCGAAAGTGACCAGTGACCTGTGACCAGTGACCAGTGACCAGTTACAAGTGACCAGTGACCAGCGACCAGTGACCAGTGACGAGCGACCAGTGACCAGTGACCATTGACCAGTGACCAGTGACCAGTGACCAGCGAAAGTGACCAGGGACCAGTGACCAGTGACCAGTGACCAGTGACCAGTGACCAGTGACCAGCGAAAGTGACCAGGGACCAGTGACCAGTGACCAGTGACCAGTGACCAGTGACCAGTGACCAGTGACCAGTGACCAGTGACCAGTGACCAGTTACAAGTGACCAGTGACCAGCGACCAGTGACCAGTGAAGAGCGACCAGTGACCAATGACCATTGACCAGTGACCAGTGACCAGTGACCAGCGAAAGTGACCAGGGACCAGTGACCAGTTACCAGTGAGCTGTGACCAGTGACCAGTGACCAGTGAACTGTGACCAGTGACCAGTGACCAGCGAAAGTGACCAGTGACCAGTGACCAGTGACCAGTGTCCAGTGACCAGTGACCAGTGATAAGTGACCAGTGACCAGTGACCAGTGACCAGCGACCAGTGACCAGTGACCAGTGAATAGTGACCAGTGACCAGTGAACAGCGAAAGTGACCAGTGACCAGTGACCTGTGACCAGTGACCAGTGACCAGTGACCAGTGACGAGCGAAATGGACCAGTGACCAGTGACCAGTGACCACTGACCAGCGAAAGTGACCAGTGACCAGGGACCAGTGACCAGTGACCAGCGAAATTGACCTGTGATCAGTGACCAGTGACCAGTGACAAGTGACCAGTGACCAGTGACCAGCGAAAGTGACCAGTGAACAGTGACCAGTGACTAGTGTCCAGTGACCAGTGACCAGTGAGCTGTGACCAATGACCAGTGACCAGTGAACTGTGACCAGTGACCAGTGACCAGCGAAAGTGACCAGTGACCAGTCACGAGCGAAATTGACCAGTGACCAGCGAAAGTGACCAGTGACCAGTGACCAGTGACCAGTGTCCAGTGACCAGTGACCAGTGATAAGTGACCAGTGACCAGTGACCAGTGACCAGCGACCAGTGACCAGTGACCAGTGAATAGTGACCAGTGACCAGTGAACAGTGAAAGTGACCAGTGACCAGTGACCTGTGACCTGTGACCAGTGACCAGTGACCAGTGACCAGTGACCAGTGACGAGCGAAATGGACCAGTGACCACTGACCAGCGAAAGTGACCAGTGACCAGGGACCAGTGACCAGTGACCAGCGAAATTGACCAGTGACCAGTGACCAGTGACCAGTGACAAGTGACCAGTGACCAGTGACCAGCGAAAGTGACCAGTGAACAGTGACCAGTGACTAGTGTCCAGTGACCAGTGACCAGTGAGCTGTGACCAGTGACCAGTGACCAGTGAACTGTGACCAGTGACCAGTGACCAGCGAAAGTGACCAGTGACCAGTCACGAGCGAAATTGACCAGTGACCAGCGAAAGTGACCAGTGACCAGTGACCAGTGACCAGTGTCCAGTGACCAGTGACCAGTGATAAGTGACCAGTGTCCAGTGACCAGTGACCAGTGACCAGTGACCAGTGAATAGTGACCAGTGAGGGTGAACAGCGAAAGTGACAAGTGACCAGTGACCAGTGACCAGTGACCAGTGACCAGTGACCAGTGACCAGTGACCAGTGACCAGCGAAAGTGACCAGGGACCAGTGACCAGTGACCAGTGACCAGTGACCAGTGACCAGTGACCAGTGACCAGCGAAAGTGACCAGGGACCAGTGACCAGTGACCAGTGACCAGTGACCAGTGAACAGTGACCAGTGACCAGTGACCAGTGACCAGTGACCAGTGACCATTGACCAGTGACCAGTGACCAGTGACCAGTGACAAGTGACCAGTGACCAGTGACCAGCGAAAGTGACCAGTGAACAGTGACCTGTGACCTGTGACCAGTGACCAGTGACCAGTGACCAGTGACCAGTGACGAGCGAAATGGACCAGTGACCACTGACCAGCGAAAGTGACCAGTGACCAGGGACCAGTGACCAGTGACCAGCGAAATTGACCAGTGACCAGTGACCAGTGACCAGTGACAAGTGACCAGTGACCAGTGACCAGCGAAAGTGACCAGTGAACAGTGACCAGTGACTAGTGTCCAGTGACCAGTGACCAGTGAGCTGTGACCAGTGACCAGTGACCAGTGACCAGTGACCAGTTACAAGTGACCAGTGACCAGTTACAAGTGACCAGTGACCAGCGACCAGTGACCAGTGACGAGCGACCAGTGACCATTGACCAGTGACCAGTGACCAGCAAAAATGACCAGTGACCAGTGACCAGTGACCAGTCACCAGTGACCAGTGACCAGTGACCAGCGACCAGTGACCAGTGACCATTGACCAGTGACCAGTGACCAGCAAAAATGACCAGTGACCAGTGACCAGTGACCAGTGACCAGTGACCAGCGAAAGTGACAAGTGACCAGTGACCATTGACCAGTGACCAGTGACCAGTGACCAGTGACCAGCGACCAGTGACCAGTGACCATTGACCAGTGACCAGTGACCAGTGACCAGTGACCAGTGACCAGTGACCAGTGACCAGTGACCAGTGACCAGTTACAAGTGACCAGTGACCAGTTACAAGTGAGCAGTGACCAGCGACCAGTGACCAGTGACGAGCGACCAGTGACCATTGACCAGTGACCAGTGACCAGCAAAAATGACCAGTGACCAGTGACCAGTGACCAGTGACCAGTGACCAGTGACCAGTTACAAGTGACCAGTGACCAGTTACAAGTGACCAGTGACCAGCGACCAGTGACCAGTGACGAGCGACCAGTGACCATTGACCAGTGACCAGTGACCAGCAAAAATGACCAGTGACCAGTGACCAGTGACCAGTGACCAGTGACCAGTGACCAGCGACCATTGACCAGTGACCAGTGACCAGCAAAAATGACCAGTGACCAGTGACCAGTGACCAGTGACCAGTGACCAGTGACCAGTGACCAGTGACCAGTGACCAGCGAAAGTGACAAGTGACCAGTGACCATTGACCAGTGACCAGTGACCAGTGACCAGTGACCAGCGACCAGTGACCAGTGACCATTGACCAGTGACCAGTGACCAGTGACCAGCGAAAGTGACCAGTGACCAGTGACCAGTGACCAGTGACCAGTGACCAGTGACCAGTGACCAGTGACCAGTTACAAGTGACCAGTGACCAGTTACAAGTGACCAGTGACCAGCGACCAGTGACCAGTGACGAGCGACCAGTGACGAGCGACCAGTGACCAGTGACCATTGACCAGTGACCAGTGACCAGTGACCAGCGAAAGTGACCAGTGACCAGGGACCAGTGACCAGTGACCAGCGAAATTGACCAGTGACCAGTGACCAGTGACCAGTGACAAGTGACCAGTGACCAGTGACCAGCGAAAGTGACCAGTGAACAGTGACCAGTGACTAGTGTCCAGTGACCAGTGACCAGTGAGCTGTGACCAGTGACCAGTGACCAGTGACCAGTGACCAGTTACAAGTGACCAGTGACCAGTTACAAGTGACCAGTGACCAGCGACCAGTGACCAGTGACGAGCGACCAGTGACCATTGACCAGTGACCAGTGACCAGCAAAAATGACCAGTGACCAGTGACCAGTGACCAGTCACCAGTGACCAGTGACCAGTGACCAGCGACCAGTGACCAGTGACCATTGACCAGTGACCAGTGACCAGCAAAAATGACCAGTGACCAGTGACCAGTGACCAGTGACCAGTGACCAGCGAAAGTGACAAGTGACCAGTGACCATTGACCAGTGACCAGTGACCAGTGACCAGTGACCAGCGACCAGTGACCAGTGACCATTGACCAGTGACCAGTGACCAGTGACCAGTGACCAGTGACCAGTGACCAGTGACCAGTGACCAGTGACCAGTTACAAGTGACCAGTGACCAGTTACAAGTGACCAGTGACCAGCGACCAGTGACCAGTGACGAGCGACCAGTGACCATTGACCAGTGACCAGTGACCAGCAAAAATGACCAGTGACCAGTGACCAGTGACCAGTGACCAGTGACCAGTGACCAGTGACCAGTTACAAATGACCAGTGACCAGTTACAAGTGACCAGTGACCAGCGACCAGTGACCAGTGACGAGCGACCAGTGACCATTGACCAGTGACCAGTGACCAGCAAAAATGACCAGTGACCAGTGACCAGTGACCAGTGACCAGTGACCAGTGACCAGCGACCATTGACCAGTGACCAGTGACCAGCAAAAATGACCAGTGACCAGTGACCAGTGACCAGTGACCAGTGACCAGTGACCAGTGACCAGTGACCAGCGAAAGTGACAAGTGACCAGTGACCATTGACCAGTGACCAGTGACCAGTGACCAGTGACCAGCGACCAGTGACCAGTGACCATTGACCAGTGACCAGTGACCAGTGACCAGCGAAAGTGACCAGTGACCAGTGACAAGTGACCAGTGACCAGTGACCAGCGAAAGTGACCAGTGAACAGTGACCAGTGACTAGTGTCCAGTGACCAGTGACCAGTGAGCTGTGACCAGTGACCAGTGACCAGTGACCAGTGACCAGTTACAAGTGACCAGTGACCAGCGACCAGCGAAAGTGACCAGTGACCAGGGACCAGTGACCAGTGACCAGCGAAATTGACCTGTGATCAGTGACCAGTGACCAGTGACAAGTGACCAGTGACCAGTGACCAGCGAAAGTGACCAGTGAACAGTGACCAGTGACTAGTGTCCAGTGACCAGTGACCAGTGAGCTGTGACCAATGACCAGTGACCAGTGAACTGTGACCAGTGACCAGTGACCAGCGAAAGTGACCAGTGACCAGTCACGAGCGAAATTGACCAGTGACCAGCGAAAGTGACCAGTGACCAGTGACCAGTGACCAGTGTCCAGTGACCAGTGACCAGTGATAAGTGACCAGTGACCAGTGACCAGTGACCAGCGACCAGTGACCAGTGACCAGTGAATAGTGACCAGTGACCAGTGAACAGTGAAAGTGACCAGTGACCAGTGACCTGTGACCTGTGACCAGTGACCAGTGACCAGTGACCAGTGACCAGTGACGAGCGAAATGGACCAGTGACCACTGACCAGCGAAAGTGACCAGTGACCAGTGACCAGCGAAAGTGACCAGTGAACAGTGACCAGTGACTAGTGTCCAGTGACCAGTGACCAGTGAGCTGTGACCAGTGACCAGTGACCAGTGACCAGTGACCAGTTACAAGTGACCAGTGACCAGTTACAAGTGACCAGTGACCAGCGACCAGTGACCAGTGACGAGCGACCAGTGACCATTGACCAGTGACCAGTGACCAGCAAAAATGACCAGTGACCAGTGACCAGTGACCAGTCACCAGTGACCAGTGACCAGTGACCAGCGACCAGTGACCAGTGACCATTGACCAGTGACCAGTGACCAGCAAAAATGACCAGTGACCAGTGACCAGTGACCAGTGACCAGTGACCAGCGAAAGTGACAAGTGACCAGTGACCATTGACCAGTGACCAGTGACCAGTGACCAGTGACCAGCGACCAGTGACCAGTGACCATTGACCAGTGACCAGTGACCAGTGACCAGTGACCAGTGACCAGTGACCAGTGACCAGTGACCAGTGACCAGTTACAAGTGACCAGTGACCAGTTACAAGTGACCAGTGACCAGCGACCAGTGACCAGTGACGAGCGACCAGTGACCATTGACCAGTGACCAGTGACCAGCAAAAATGACCAGTGACCAGTGACCAGTGACCAGTGACCAGTGACCAGTGACCAGTGACCAGTTACAAGTGACCAGTGACCAGTTACAAGTGACCAGTGACCAGCGACCAGTGACCAGTGACGAGCGACCAGTGACCATTGACCAGTGACCAGTGACCAGCAAAAATGACCAGTGACCAGTGACCAGTGACCAGTGACCAGTGACCAGCGACCATTGACCAGTGACCAGTGACCAGCAAAAATGACCAGTGACCAGTGACCAGTGACCAGTGACCAGTGACCAGTGACCAGTGACCAGTGACCAGTGACCAGTGACCAGCGACCAGTGACCAGTGACCATTGACCAGTGACCAGTGACCAGTGACCAGCGAAAGTGACCAGTGACCAGTGACCAGTGACCAGTGACCAGTGACCAGTGACCAGTGACCAGTGACCAGTTACAAGTGACCAGTGACCAGTTACAAGTGACCAGTGACCAGCGACCAGTGACCAGTGACGAGCGACCAGTGACCATTGACCAGTGACCAGAGACCAGCAAAAATGACCAGTGACCAGTGACCAGTGACCAGTGACCAGTGACCAGTGACCAGTGACCAGTGACCAGTGACCAGTGACCAGTGACCAGCGAAAGTGACAAGTGACCAGTGACCAGTGACCAGTGTCCAGTGACCAGTGACCAGTGATAAGTGACCAGTAACCAGTGACCAGTGACCAGTGACCAGTGAGCTGTGACCAGTGACCAGTGACCAGTGACCAATGACCAGTGACCAGTGACCAGTGACCAGTGACCAGTGACCAGCGAAAGTGACCAGTGACCAGTCACGATCGAAATTGACCAGTGACCAGCGAAAGTGACCAGTGACCAGTGACCAGTGACCAGTGACCAGTGTCCAGTGACCAGTGACCAGTGATAAGTGACCAGTAACCAGTGACCAGTGACCAGTGACCAGTGACCAGTGACCAGTGACCAGTGACCAGTGACTAGTGTCCAGTGACCAGTGACCAGTGAGCTGTGACCAGTGACCAGTGTCCAGTGACCAGTGACCAGTGACCAGTGACCAGTGACCAGTGACCAGTGACCAGTGACCAGTGACCAGTGACCAGTGACCAGTGACCAGTGACCAGTGACCAGTGACCAGTGACCAGTGACCAGTGACCATTGACCAGTGACCAGTGACCAGTGACCAGTGACAAGTGACCAGTGACCAGTGACCAGCGAAAGTGACCAGTGAACAGTGACCAGTGACTAGTGTCCAGTGACCAGTGACCAGTGACCAGCGAAAGTGACCAGTGACCAGTCACGAGCGAAATTGACCAGTGACCAGCGAAAGTGACCAGTGACCTGTGACCAGTGACCAGTGACCAGTTACAAGTGACCAGTGACCAGCGACCAGTGACCAGTGACGAGCGACCAGTGACCAGTGACCATTGACCAGTAACCAGTGACCAGTGACCAGCGAAAGTGACCAGGGACCAGTGACCAGTGACCAGTGACCAGTGACCAGTGACCAGTGACCAGCGAAAGTGACCAGGGACCAGTGACCAGTGACCAGTGACCAGTGACCAGTGACCAGTGACCAGTGACCAGTGACCAGTGACCAGTGACCAGTTACTGTTGTGTGCGTGTGTCCTGAGCGCTATCTGGCGGACCGACGGGGAGGGGGGAGATCGGTTCGTGCAGAGGAGCAGAGCTCAGACGGGTACGACGCCTCGTGTTATCGTAACCTAACCGTTCTTATTCACTCCCTTCCCGTGTACCACAACATGGTGCTAAGTGTGAAACAGTGAAGAAAAAAAAAAATTAAAGAAAGAAAGTAAAAGTAGTGATGCCAGGGGGAGATGACCGAAAACCAGCAGGCGTAGTGCCGATTAACTCGCCAAAGGAATTCGACTTTTCGAAGCCAGAACTATGGACGGCATGGCTGAAACGATTCGAAAGATATTTATCTGTGTCACAGGCTGACAAGAAAAGCGAAAAAGAACGGATCGATATGCTGTGCTATATGATGGGAGAAAAAGCAGAAGAGATCCTGTTACAGGTAATGCCGACCATCAATGACACGACTACTTACGAGACGGTGAAAGAAAAGTTCACAAGCTATTTTGCACCAAAGAAGAACGTCGTTTTTGAAAGATATAAGTTTAACTTAAGAGCACAGCAACTCGAAGAAACCGTAGATTCGTTCGTGACCAGTTTGTATACGTTAGCGGAGACATGTGACTTCGGCAACCTGAAGGACGAGCTTATTCGGGATCGTATAGTGATTGGGATCCGAAACGCGCGAACCTCCGAGCGTTTACAGCTGATGTCGGATTTGACCGTAAGTAAAGCACTCGAGGTAGCACGTCAATCCGAAGTACAGGCGATCGAAGGAAAGAAGATCAGGGAAGAGATGACGCAATATGCGGAAGTAAATAGAGTAGCTGAGAATAGACGGAAGCCAAATAGCACAGGGGAAAAAGGAAGAGAACAAAATACATGTAGCAGATGCGGGTTCGCTAAACACGCGACAACACAGAAATGCCCCGCCTCGAGTTCAAGATGTCGAAAGTGTGGAAACATCGGCCATTGGGAACGCACGTGTAGAACCAAATCAGGCTACAAGGTAAACCGAGTAGAAGAAGAGGGAGAAGAGGCAGGAGACGAAGCAGCAGCCTTCCTAGGAGCGGTCAGTGAAGGCCAAGAAGATGACGATTTTGTGTTTACATTACGCGCGCGAGAGTTCACGAGAGAGCTGACGTTTGTTGTCGATTCCGGCGCGGATGTAACGTGCGTTTCCCCGGACGATTTGCCGCGTACCTTTAGGAATAACATCAAGCGAAGCTGTAAAATTATTGTCGGGCCGGATGGAAAAAAGCTTTCGGTATTGGGGTATGTCGAACTTCATTTATATAATAAACGTAAAACGTCCAGGGCGCGTTTATACGTGATAGAAAATTTGAAGCGCTGTCTCTTGGGTAAACCGGAAATAAAAGCATTCGATTTGATTAAGATGGTAAACAAGTTGAGTCAAAGTAATGGAGAAAGGGTCCACGAATTTGCTCAACGTTATCCGAAAGTTTTTGAGGGAATTGGTCAATTTGATCGACCATTAAATATTCAAGTAAAGAAGGACGCAATTCCCTATTTTCAATCGGTGCCAAGAACAGTCGCCGTCGCTCATAACGATAAACTCAAAGAAGAATTGACTCGCCTAGAGGCTAGTGGCATCATAGTATCGGTTGATTTTCCGACAGACTGGTGTAGCCCTATTGTAGTTATTCCTAAGAAAGATGGAGAGGAAGTTCGGGTATGCGGCGATTATACCAAGTTAAACAAAAGCGTGAAACGCGCAAATTTTCCGGTCACGAAGGTAGATGTCGCTTTGGCTAGCCTCAAAGGTAGTAAATACTTCTCAAAGTTGGATGCAAAAAAAGGATTCTATCAGATAAAACTCGATCCCGATAGTAAAAAATTAACTACTTTTATCACCCCGTTTGGACGTTTTATGTTTACACGCTTACCGTTCGGAATCAACTGCGCTCCAGACTATTTCTCAGCTTGGTTCGCGGAGATATTTAAGGATTTAGAAAAGGTAATCGTTCACATCGACGATGTATTGATTCACACGAAAACTCGAGAAGAACACGAAGCACTGTTGACAACAGTATTTGATAGATTAGAAAAAGCGGGTTTAACATTGAATAAAGAAAAGTGTAGAATATGTGTTACAGAAATAGAGTTTCTAGGGCACGTAATATCGGAAAAAGGCATCAAAATGAACGAAAAACGCGCGTCAGCTATCGCGGAATGTGAGTCTCCTAAAGACAAGAGTTCACTTATGCATTTTTTGGGAATAGTTAACTATGTGGGTAAATTTATCCCGAACAAATCAGATGTACTAGAGCCCCTTAATTCACTGCTAAAGGGAGACACACAATTTGTGTGGACTGACGTCCAAGAACGAGCTTTCCAAGAAATTAAAAGACTAATTACGAACGCACCTATTCTAGCTCATTACGACTACAGGAAAACAATTATTGTTCAGGCGGATGCATCGGGATACGGGTTAGGGGCAGCTTTATTACAAGAGAGCGAGGGAAAGGTTCGGGAAGTGGTAGCCTACACGTCTAAAACCCTTACCGATTGTGAAAAAAGGTACAGTCAAATCGAAAAGGAAGCATTAGCGCTTGCCTTCGCATGCGAACATTTTAAAGAATTTATAATTGGTATAGATATTACGTTGGAAACGGATCATAAACCGTTAATCCAAATTTTGCAAACAAAACCGCTCGACGATCTTACGCCGAGATTGCAAAGAATAAGAATGCGTCTCATGAGATACAATTATAGTGTTGAGTTCGTACCTGGCAAACAGCTGATCCTAGCTGACGGGTTATCTAGACTACCTTCCAATAATAAAACGGGGTATGATGACGATCTTCCAAAAGAAATTTATAGTTACGTTAGATACGTAGTGGCCGGGCTGCCAGCTACGAGCACAATGCTGGATAGAATAAAAGACGAACAACAACAAGACTATATTTGTAGTACGTTGATTAGATATTCTCAAAATGGATGGCCAAAGAAAAGTAATTTGGATGAAGGTCTATTGCCTTATTTTGCCTTCAAAGATTGTATATCGTATGCCAGCGAGTACCTACTGTATAAAGCCAGATTAATTATCCCGTCCTCTTTACAGTTAGAAATGCTTAATAAAATTCACAGCGGCCATCTCGGCCTTAACAAATGCAGGGCACGCGCGCGGCAATCAGTTTGGTGGATCGGTTTGAGCTCACAGTTGAAAAATGTTGTTGAATTTTGTCCGAAGTGTATCGAGCACAGAGCAAATCACAAAGAGCCATTCCTTCGGGAGGAATTTCCATGTAGACCTTGGCAGAAGATAGGTCTAGACTTGTTCAAATGGGAAAAATGGTATCTTATAATTACCGACTATTATAGTAGATATATTGAAGTATATGAGCTTAGTAATTTAACTCAAAAAGAAGTCATAAAAAAGTGCCAAGAAAGCTTCGCTCGTTTCGGCATCCCGGAAATTGTGCGATCAGACTGTGGTACGCAGTTTGAGTCGGGATTCAAACAGTTCGCCCGGAGATACGATTTTTCCCACGTGACAAGTTCGCCGAAATACCAACAAAGTAATGGGGCAGCGGAAGCGGCGGTAAAGATAATAAAAAATATCATTAAAAAATGTGAAGACCTGAACGAAGGGCTTCTAGCATATAGAACGACTCCATTGGAGAATGGGTACAGTCCATCCGAACTTATGTTTTCGAGAAAAATCCGTTCCATTCTTCCAATGTGGCCAGATAGCTTAGGATCATTCAAACACCACAAAGAGGTAATTAAGTTAGAAGCAAAAAGGAAAGATAAACAATCTTTATATTACAATAAGCGCCACCGCACTGGAAAGCTGTCAGAATTAGATAGGAATGATACATGTTGGATAATCGATCTCCGGGTGTATGGCAGAATTGTAAAACGACTAAACACTCCAAATTCCTATCTGATTAGGACGGAGAGAGGGAGCTTGATTAAGAGAAATAGATGGCATCTAGTGCACGCGCCACATAAACGCGATGATCTGGTAATACAAGACGATATAGCGCCGGTAGATATTGATGTACGCGACGAAAATGCTCCTGTCCGAAACGACGATGCAGTCAAGGACAACCGCGATAATGGTAATGCTCATATTCCGGTAGACGTTAACGAACATCAGGAGCATGTGCTCCAGGAGAATAGGCCCAGAAGAAATTGTGGGCCACCAGCCTTTTACGGCGACATTGTAACACATTAAGCAGTTCAATAAAGAAAAGAGGATGTTGTGTGCGTGTGTCCTGAGCGCTATCTGGCGGACCGACGGGGAGGGGGGAGATCGGTTCGTGCAGAGGAGCAGAGCTCAGACGGGTACGACGCCTCGTGTTATCGTAACCTAACCGTTCTTATTCACTCCCTTCCCGTGTACCACAACAGTTACAAGTGACCAGTGACCAGCGACCAGTGACCAGTGAAGAGCGACCAGTGACCAATGACCATTGACCAGTGACCAGTGACCAGTGACCAGCGAAAGTGACCAGGGACCAGTGACCAGTTACCAGTGAGCTGTGACCAGTGACCAGTGACCAGTGAACTGTGACCAGTGACCAGTGACCAGCGAAAGTGACCAGTGACCAGTGACCAGTGACCAGTGTCCAGTGACCAGTGACCAGTGATAAGTGACCAGTGACCAGTGACCAGTGACCAGCGACCAGTGACCAGTGACCAGTGAATAGTGACCAGTGACCAGTGAACAGCGAAAGTGACCAGTGACCAGTGACCTGTGACCAGTGACCAGTGACCAGTGACCAGTGACGAGCGAAATGGACCAGTGACCAGTGACCAGTGACCACTGACCAGCGAAAGTGACCAGTGACCAGGGACCAGTGACCAGTGACCAGCGAAATTGACCTGTGATCAGTGACCAGTGACCAGTGACAAGTGACCAGTGACCAGTGACCAGCGAAAGTGACCAGTGAACAGTGACCAGTGACTAGTGTCCAGTGACCAGTGACCAGTGAGCTGTGACCAATGACCAGTGACCAGTGAACTGTGACCAGTGACCAGTGACCAGCGAAAGTGACCAGTGACCAGTCACGAGCGAAATTGACCAGTGACCAGCGAAAGTGACCAGTGACCAGTGACCAGTGACCAGTGTCCAGTGACCAGTGACCAGTGATAAGTGACCAGTGACCAGTGACCAGTGACCAGCGACCAGTGACCAGTGACCAGTGAATAGTGACCAGTGACCAGTGAACAGTGAAAGTGACCAGTGACCAGTGACCTGTGACCTGTGACCAGTGACCAGTGACCAGTGACCAGTGACCAGTGACGAGCGAAATGGACCAGTGACCACTGACCAGCGAAAGTGACCAGTGACCAGGGACCAGTGACCAGTGACCAGCGAAATTGACCAGTGACCAGTGACCAGTGACCAGTGACAAGTGACCAGTGACCAGTGATCAGCGAAAGTGACCAGTGAACAGTGACCAGTGACTAGTGTCCAGTGACCAGTGACCAGTGAGCTGTGACCAGTGACCAGTGACCAGTGAACTGTGACCAGTGACCAGTGACCAGCGAAAGTGACCAGTGACCAGTCACGAGCGAAATTGACCAGTGACCAGCGAAAGTGACCAGTGACCAGTGACCAGTGACCAGTGTCCAGTGACCAGTGACCAGTGATAAGTGACCAGTGTCCAGTGACCAGTGACCAGTGACCAGTGACCAGTGAATAGTGACCAGTGAGGGTGAACAGCGAAAGTGACAAGTGACCAGTGACCAGTGACCAGTGACCAGTGACCAGTGACCAGTGACCAGTGACCAGTGACCAGCGAAAGTGACCAGGGACCAGTGACCAGTGACCAGTGACCAGTGACCAGTGACCAGTGACCAGTGACCAGTGACCAGTTACAAGTGACCAGTGACCAGCGACCAGTGACCAGTGACGAGCGACCAGTGACCAGTGACCATTGACCAGTGACCAGTGACCAGTGACCAGCGAAAATGACCAGTGACCAGTGACCAGTGACCAGTGACCAGTGACCAGTGACCAGTGACCAGTTACAAGTGACCAGTGACCAGTTACAAGTGACCAGTGACCAGCGACCAGTGACCAGTGACGAGCGACAAGTGACCATTGACCAGTGACCAGTGACCAGCAAAAATGACCAGTGACCAGTGACCAGTGAAAAGTGACCAGTGACCAGTGACCAGTGACCAGTGACCAGTGACCAGCGACCAGTGACCAGTGACCATTGACCAGTGACCAGTGACCAGCAAAAACGACCAGTGACCAGTGACCAGTGACCAGTGACCAGTGACCAGTGACCAGTGACCAGTGACCAGCGAAAGTGACAAGTGACCAGTGACCATTGACCAGTGACCAGTGACCAGTGACCAGTGACCAGCGACCAGTGACCAGTGACCAGTGACCAGTGACCAGTGACCAGCGAAAGTGACAAGTGACCAGTGACCAGTGACCAGCGAAAGTGACCAGTGACCAGTGACCAGTGACCAGTGACCAGTGACCAGTGACCAGTGACCAGTGACCAGTGACCAGTGACCAGTGACCAGTTACAAGTGACCAGTGACCAGCGACCAGTGACCAGTGACCAGTGACGAGCGACCAGTGACCAGTGACCATTGACCAGTGACCAGTGACCAGTGACCAGCGAAAGTGACCAGGGACCAGTGACCAGTGACCAGTGACCAGTGACCAGTTACAAGTGACCAGTGACCAGCGACCAGTGACCAGTGACGAGCGACCAGTGACCAGTGACCAGTGACCATTGACCAGTGACCAGTGACCAGTGACCAGCGAAAGTGACCAGGGACCAGTGACCAGTGACCAGTGACCAGTGACCAGTGACCAGTGACCAGCGACCAGTGACCAGTGACCATTGACCAGTGACCAGTGACCAGCAAAAATGACCAGTGACCAGTGACCAGTGACCAGTGACCAGTGACCAGTGACCAGTGACCAGTGACCAGTGACCAGCGAAAGTGACAAGTGACCAGTGACAATTGACCAGTGACCAGTGACCAGTGACCAGTGACCAGCGACCAGTGACCAGTGACCATTGACCAGTGACCAGTGACCAGTGACCAGCGAAAGTGACCAGTGACCAGTGACCAGTTACCAGTGACCAGTGACCAGTGACCAGTGACCAGTGACCAGTGACCAGTGACCAGTGACCAGTGACCAGTTACAAGTGACCAGTGACCAGCGACCAGTGACCAGTGACGAGCGACCAGTGACCAGTGACCAGTGACCAGTGACCAGTGACCAGTGACCAGCGAAAGTGACCAGGGACCAGTGACCAATGACCAGTGACCAGTGACCAGTTACAAGTGACCAGTGACCAGCGACCAGTGACCAGTGACGAGCGACCAGTGACTAGTGACCAGTGACCATTGACCAGTGACCAGTGACCAGTGACCAGCGAAAGTGACCATTGACCAGTGACCAGTGACCAGTGACCAGTGACCAGTGACCAGTGACCAGTGACCAGTGACCAGTGACCAGTGACCAGCGAAAGTGACAAGTGACCAGTGACCATTGACCAGTGACCAGTGACCATTGACCAGTGACCAGCGACCAGTGACCAGTGACCATTGACCAGTGACCAGTGACCAGTGACCAGCGAAAGTGACCAGTGACCAGTGACCAGTTACCAGTGACCAGTGACCAGTGACCAGTGACCAGTGACCAGTGACCAGTGACCAGTGACCAGTTACAAGTGACCAGTGACCAGCGACCAGTGACCAGTGACGAGCGACCAGTGACCAGTGACCATTGACCAGCGACCAGTGACCAGTGACCAGCGAAAGTGACCAGGGACCAGTGACCAGTGACCAGTGACCAGTGACCAGTTACAAGTGACCAGTGACCAGCGACCAGTGACCAGTGACGAGCGACCAGTGACCAGTGACCAGTGACCATTGACCAGTGACCAGTGACCAGTGACCAGCGAAAGTGACCATTGACCAGTGACCAGTGACCAGTGACCAGTGACCAGCGACCAGTGACCAGTGACCATTGACCAGTGACCAGTGACCAGTGACCAGTGACCAGTGACCAGTGACCAGTTACAAGTGACCAGTGACCAGCGACCAGTGACCAGTGACGAGCGACCAGTGACCAGTGACCATTGACCAGTGACCAGTGACCAGTGACCAGCGAAAATGACCAGTGACCAGTGACCAGTGACCAGTGACCAGTGACCAGTGACCAGTGACCAGTGACCAGTTACAAGTGACCAGTGACCAGTTACAAGTGACCAGTGACCAGCGACCAGTGACCAGTGACGAGCGACAAGTGACCATTGACCAGTGACCAGTGACCAGCAAAAATGACCAGTGACCAGTGACCAGTGAAAAGTGACCAGTGACCAGTGACCAGTGACCAGTGACCAGTGACCAGCGACCAGTGACCAGTGACCATTGACCAGTGACCAGTGACCAGCAATAATGACCAGTGACCAGTGACCAGTGACCAGTGACCAGTGACCAGTGACCAGTGACCAGTGACCAGCGAAAGTGACAAGTGACCAGTGACCATTGACCAGTGACCAGTGACCAGTGACCAGTGACCAGCGACCAGTGACCAGTGACCAGTGACCAGTGACCAGTGACCAGTGACCAGTGACCAGTGACCAGTTACAAGTGACCAGTGACCAGCGACCAGTGACCAGTGACGAGCGACCAGTGACCAGTGACCATTGACCAGTGACCAGTGACCAGTGACCAGCGAAAATGACCAGTGACCAGTGACCAGTGACCAGTGACCAGTGACCAGTGACCAGTGACCAGTGACCAGTTACAAGTGACCAGTGACCAGTTACAAGTGACCAGTGACCAGCGACCAGTGACCAGTGACGAGCGACAAGTGACCAGTGACCAGTGACCAGTTACAAGTGACCAGTGACCAGTTACAAGTGACCAGTGACCAGCGACCAGTGACCAGTGACGAGCGACAAGTGACCATTGACCAGTGACCAGTGACCAGCAAAAATGACCAGTGACCAGTGACCAGTGAAAAGTGACCAGTGACCAGTGACCAGTGACCAGTGACCAGTGACCAGCGACCAGTGACCAGTGACCATTGACCAGTGACCAGTGACCAGCAATAATGACCAGTGACCAGTGACCAGTGACCAGTGACCAGTGACCAGTGACCAGTGACCAGTGACCAGCGAAAGTGACAAGTGACCAGTGACCATTGACCAGTGACCAGTGACCAGTGACCAGTGACCAGCGACCAGTGACCAGTGACCAGTGACCAGTGACCAGTGACCAGTGACCAGTGACCAGTGACCAGTTACAAGTGACCAGTGACCAGCGACCAGTGACCAGTGACGAGCGACCAGTGACCAGTGACCATTGACCAGTGACCAGTGACCAGTGACCAGCGAAAATGACCAGTGACCAGTGACCAGTGACCAGTGACCAGTGACCAGTGACCAGTGACCAGTGACCAGTTACAAGTGACCAGTGACCAGTTACAAGTGACCAGTGACCAGCGACCAGTGACCAGTGACGAGCGACAAGTGACCATTGACCAGTGACCAGTGACCAGCAAAAATGACCAGTGACCAGTGACCAGTGAAAAGTGACCAGTGACCAGTGACCAGTGACCAGTGACCAGTGACCAGCGACCAGTGACCAGTGACCATTGACCAGTGACCAGTGACCAGCAATAATGACCAGTGACCAGTGACCAGTGACCAGTGACCAGTGACCAGTGACCAGTGACCAGTGACCAGTGACCAGCGAAAGTGACAAGTGACCAGTGACCATTGACCAGTGACCAGTGACCAGTGACCAGTGACCAGCGACCAGTGACCAGTGACCAGTGACCAGTGACCAGTGACCAGTGACCAGCGAAAGTGACAAGTGACCAGTGACCAGTGACCAGCGAAAGTGACCAGTGACCAGTGACCAGTGACCAGTGACCAGTGACCAGTGACCAGTGACCAGTGACCAGTGACCAGTGACCAGTGACCAGTTACAAGTGACCAGTGACCAGCGACCAGTGACCAGTGACGAGCGACCAGTGACCAGTGACCATTGACCAGTGACCAGTGACCAGTGACCAGCGAAAGTGACCAGGGACCAGTGACCAGTGACCAGTGACCAGTGACCAGTTACAAGTGACCAGTGACCAGCGACCAGTGACCAGTGACGAGCGACCAGTGACCAGTTACAAGTGACCAGTCACCAGCGACCAGTGACCAGTGACGAGCGACCAGTGACCATTGACCAGTGACCAGTGACCAGCAAAAATGACCAGTGACCAGTGACCAGCGAAAGTGACCATTGACCAGTGACCAGTGACCAGTGACCAGTGACCAGCGACCAGTGACCAGTGACCAGTGACCAGTGACCATTGACCAGTGACCAGTGACCAGTGACCAGTGACCAGTGACCAGTGACCAGTTACAACTGACCAGTGACCAGCGACCAGTGACCAGTGACGAGCGACCAGTGACCAGTGACCATTGACCAGTGACCAGTGACCAGTGACCAGCGAAAATGACCAGTGACCAGTGACCAGTGACCAGTGACCAGTGACCAGTGACCAGTGACCAGTTACAAGTGACCAGTGACCAGTTACAAGTGACCAGTGACCAGCGACCAGTGACCAGTGACGAGCGACAAGTGACCATTGACCAGTGACCAGTGACCAGCAAAAATGACCAGTGACCAGTGACCAGTGAAAAGTGACCAGTGACCAGTGACCAGTGACCAGTGACCAGTGACCAGCGACCAGTGACCAGTGACCATTGACCAGTGACCAGTGACCAGCAAAAATGACCAGTGACCAGTGACCAGTGACCAGTGACCAGTGACCAGTGACCAGTGACCAGTGACCAGCGAAAGTGACAAGTGACCAGTGACCATTGACCAGTGACCAGTGACCAGTGACCAGTGACCAGTGACCAGTGACCAGTGACCAGTGACCAGTTACAAGTGACCAGTGACCAGCGACCAGTGACCAGTGACGAGCGACCAGTGACCAGTGACCATTGACCAGTGACCAGTGACCAGTGACCAGCGAAAGTGACCAGGGACCAGTGACCAGTGACCAGTGACCAGTGACCAGTTACAAGTGACCAGTGACCAGCGACCAGTGACCAGTGACGAGCGACCAGTGACCAGTGACCAGTGACCAGTGACCAGTGACCAGTGACCAGTGACCAGTGACCAGTGACCAGCGAAAGTGACAAGTGACCAGTGACCAGTGACCAGTGACGAGCGACCAGTGACCAGTGACCATTGACCAGTGACCAGTGACCAGTGACCAGCGAAAATGACCAGTGACCAGTGACCAGTGACCAGTGACCAGTGACCAGTGACCAGTGACCAGTGACCAGTTACAAGTGACCAGTGACCAGTTACAAGTGACCAGTGACCAGCGACCAGTGACCAGTGACGAGCGACAAGTGACCATTGACCAGTGACCAGTGACCAGCAAAAATGACCAGTGACCAGTGACCAGTGAAAAGTGACCAGTGACCAGTGACCAGTGACCAGTGACCAGTGACCAGCGACCAGTGACCAGTGACCATTGACCAGTGACCAGTGACCAGCAATAATGACCAGTGACCAGTGACCAGTGACCAGTGACCAGTGACCAGTTACAAGTGACCAGTGACCAGCGACCAGTGACCAGTGACGAGCGACCAGTGACCAGTGACCATTGACCAGTGACCAGTGACCAGTGACCAGCGAAAGTGACCAGGGACCAGTGACCAGTGACCAGTGACCAGTGACCAGTTACAAGTGACCAGTGACCAGCGACCAGTGACCAGTGACGAGCGACCAGTGACCAGTTACAAGTGACCAGTGACCAGCGACCAGTGACCAGTGACGAGCGACCAGTGACCATTGACCAGTGACCAGTGACCAGCAAAAATGACCAGTGACCAGTGACCAGCGAAAGTGACCATTGACCAGTGACCAGTGACCAGTGACCAGTGACCAGCGACCAGTGACCAGTGACCAGTGACCATTGACCAGTGACCAGTGACCAGTGACCAGTGACCAGTGACCAGTGACCAGTTACAACTGACCAGTGACCAGCGACCAGTGACCAGTGACGAGCGACCAGTGACCAGTGACCATTGACCAGTGACCAGTGACCAGTGACCAGCGAAAATGACCAGTGACCAGTGACCAGTGACCAGTGACCAGTGACCAGTGACCAGTGACCAGTGACCAGTGACCAGTTACAAGTGACCAGTGACCAGTTACAAGTGACCAGTGACCAGCGACCAGTGACCAGTGACGAGCGACAAGTGACCATTGACCAGTGACCAGTGACCAGCAAAAATGACCAGTGACCAGTGACCAGTGAAAAGTGACCAGTGACCAGTGACCAGTGACCAGTGACCAGTGACCAGCGACCAGTGACCAGTGACCATTGACCAGTGACCAGTGACCAGCAAAAATGACCAGTGACCAGTGACCAGTGACCAGTGACCAGTGACCAGTGACCAGTGACCAGTGACCAGCGAAAGTGACAAGTGACCAGTGACCATTGACCAGTGACCAGTGACCAGTGACCAGTGACCAGCGACCAGTGACCAGTGACCAGTGACCAGTGACCAGTGACCAGTGACCAGCGAAAGTGACAAGTGACCAGTGACCAGTGACCAGCGAAAGTGACCAGTGACCAGTGACCAGTGACCAGTGACCAGTGACCAGTGACCAGTGACCAGTGACCAGTGACCAGTGACCAGTGACCAGTTACAAGTGACCAGTGACCAGCGACCAGTGACCAGTGACGAGCGACCAGTGACCAGTGACCATTGACCAGTGACCAGTGACCAGTGACCAGCGAAAGTGACCAGGGACCAGTGACCAGTGACCAGTGACCAGTGACCAGTTACAAGTGACCAGTGACCAGCGACCAGTGACCAGTGACGAGCGACCAGTGACCAGTGACCAGTGACCAGTGACCAGTGACCAGTGACCAGTGACCAGTGACCAGTGACCAGTTACAAGTGACCAGTGACCAGCGACCAGTGACCAGTGACGAGCGACCAGTGACCAGTGACCATTGACCAGTGACCAGTGACCAGTGACCAGCGAAAATGACCAGTGACCAGTGACCAGTGACCAGTGACCAGTGACCAGTGACCAGTGACCAGTGACCAGTTACAAGTGACCAGTGACCAGTTACAAGTGACCAGTGACCAGCGACCAGTGACCAGTGACGAGCGACAAGTGACCATTGACCAGTGACCAGTGACCAGCAAAAATGACCAGTGACCAGTGACCAGTGAAAAGTGACCAGTGACCAGTGACCAGTGACCAGTGACCAGTGACCAGCGACCAGTGACCAGTGACCATTGACCAGTGACCAGTGACCAGCAATAATGACCAGTGACCAGTGACCAGTGACCAGTGACCAGTGACCAGTGACCAGTGACCAGTGACCAGCGAAAGTGACAAGTGACCAGTGACCATTGACCAGTGACCAGTGACCAGTGACCAGTGACCAGCGACCAGTGACCAGTGACCAGTGACCAGTGACCAGTGACCAGTGACCAGCGAAAGTGACAAGTGACCAGTGACCAGTGACCAGCGAAAGTGACCAGTGACCAGTGACCAGTGACCAGTGACCAGTGACCAGTGACCAGTGACCAGTGACCAGTGACCAGTGACCAGTGACCAGTGACCAGTTACAAGTGACCAGTGACCAGCGACCAGTGACCAGTGACGAGCGACCAGTGACCAGTGACCATTGACCAGTGACCAGTGACCAGTGACCAGCGAAAGTGACCAGGGACCAGTGACCAGTGACCAGTGACCAGTGACCAGTTACAAGTGACCAGTGACCAGCGACCAGTGACCAGTGACGAGCGACCAGTGACCAGTTACAAGTGACCAGTGACCAGCGACCAGTGACCAGTGACGAGCGACCAGTGACCATTGACCAGTGACCAGTGACCAGCAAAAATGACCAGTGACCAGTGACCAGCGAAAGTGACCATTGACCAGTGACCAGTGACCAGTGACCAGTGACCAGCGACCAGTGACCAGTGACCAGTGACCATTGACCAGTGACCAGTGACCAGTGACCAGTGACCAGTGACCAGTGACCAGTTACAACTGACCAGTGACCAGCGACCAGTGACCAGTGACGAGCGACCAGTGACCAGTGACCATTGACCAGTGACCAGTGACCAGTGACCAGCGAAAATGACCAGTGACCAGTGACCAGTGACCAGTGACCAGTGACCAGTGACCAGTGACCAGTGACCAGTGACCAGTTACAAGTGACCAGTGACCAGTTACAAGTGACCAGTGACCAGCGACCAGTGACCAGTGACGAGCGACAAGTGACCATTGACCAGTGACCAGTGACCAGCAAAAATGACCAGTGACCAGTGACCAGTGAAAAGTGACCAGTGACCAGTGACCAGTGACCAGTGACCAGTGACCAGCGACCAGTGACCAGTGACCATTGACCAGTGACCAGTGACCAGCAAAAATGACCAGTGACCAGTGACCAGTGACCAGTGACCAGTGACCAGTGACCAGTGACCAGTGACCAGCGAAAGTGACAAGTGACCAGTGACCATTGACCAGTGACCAGTGACCAGTGACCAGTGACCAGCGACCAGTGACCAGTGACCAGTGACCAGTGACCAGTGACCAGTGACCAGCGAAAGTGACAAGTGACCAGTGACCAGTGACCAGCGAAAGTGACCAGTGACCAGTGACCAGTGACCAGTGACCAGTGACCAGTGACCAGTGACCAGTGACCAGTGACCAGTGACCAGTGACCAGTTACAAGTGACCAGTGACCAGCGACCAGTGACCAGTGACGAGCGACCAGTGACCAGTGACCATTGACCAGTGACCAGTGACCAGTGACCAGCGAAAGTGACCAGGGACCAGTGACCAGTGACCAGTGACCAGTGACCAGTTACAAGTGACCAGTGACCAGCGACCAGTGACCAGTGACGAGCGACCAGTGACCAGTGACCAGTGACCAGTGACCAGTGACCAGTGACCAGTGACCAGTGACCAGTGACCAGCGAAAGTGACAAGTGACCAGTGACCAGTGACCAGCGAAAGTGACCAGTGACCAGTGACCAGTGACCAGTGACCAGTGACCAGTGACCAGTGACCAGTGACCAGTGACCAGTGACCAGTGACCAGTTACAAGTGACCAGTGACCAGCGACCAGTGACCAGTGACGAGCGACCAGTGACCAGTGACCATTGACCAGTGACCAGTGACCAGTGACCAGCGAAAGTGACCAGGGACCAGTGACCAGTGACCAGTGACCAGTGACCAGTTACAAGTGACCAGTGACCAGCGACCAGTGACCAGTGACGAGCGACCAGTGACCAGTTACAAGTGACCAGTGACCAGCGACCAGTGACCAGTGACGAGCGACCAGTGACCATTGACCAGTGACCAGTGACCAGCAAAAATGACCAGTGACCAGTGACCAGCGAAAGTGACCATTGACCAGTGACCAGTGACCAGTGACCAGTGACCAGCGACCAGTGACCAGTGACCAGTGACCATTGACCAGTGACCAGTGACCAGTGACCAGTGACCAGTGACCAGTGACCAGTTACAACTGACCAGTGACCAGCGACCAGTGACCAGTGACGAGCGACCAGTGACCAGTGACCATTGACCAGTGACCAGTGACCAGTGACCAGCGAAAATGACCAGTGACCAGTGACCAGTGACCAGTGACCAGTGACCAGTGACCAGTGACCAGTGACCAGTTACAAGTGACCAGTGACCAGTTACAAGTGACCAGTGACCAGCGACCAGTGACCAGTGACGAGCGACAAGTGACCATTGACCAGTGACCAGTGACCAGCAAAAATGACCAGTGACCAGTGACCAGTGAAAAGTGACCAGTGACCAGTGACCAGTGACCAGTGACCAGTGACCAGCGACCAGTGACCAGTGACCATTGACCAGTGACCAGTGACCAGCAAAAATGACCAGTGACCAGTGACCAGTGACCAGTGACCAGTGACCAGTGACCAGTGACCAGTGACCAGTGACCAGCGAAAGTGACAAGTGACCAGTGACCATTGACCAGTGACCAGTGACCAGTGACCAGTGACCAGCGACCAGTGACCAGTGACCAGTGACCAGTGACCAGTGACCAGTGACCAGCGAAAGTGACAAGTGACCAGTGACCAGTGACCAGCGAAAGTGACCAGTGACCAGTGACCAGTGACCAGTGACCAGTGACCAGTGACCAGTGACCAGTGACCAGTGACCAGTGACCAGTGACCAGTGACCAGTTACAAGTGACCAGTGACCAGCGACCAGTGACCAGTGACGAGCGACCAGTGACCAGTGACCATTGACCAGTGACCAGTGACCAGTGACCAGCGAAAGTGACCAGGGACCAGTGACCAGTGACCAGTGACCAGTGACCAGTTACAAGTGACCAGTGACCAGCGACCAGTGACCAGTGACGAGCGACCAGTGACCAGTGACCAGTGACCATTGACCAGTGACCAGTGACCAGTGACCAGCGAAAGTGACCAGGGACCAGTGACCAGTGACCAGTGACCATTGACCAGCGACCAGTGACCAGTGACCATTGACCAGTGACCAGTGACCAGTGACCAGTGACCAGTGACCAGTGACCAGTGACCAGTGACCAGTTACAAGTGACCAGTGACCAGTTACAAGTGACCAGTGACCAGCGACCAGTGACCAGTGACGAGCGACCAGTGACCATTGACCAGTGACCAGTGACCAGCAAAAATGACCAGTGACCAGTGACCAGTGACCAGTGACCAGTGACCAGTGACCAGTGACCAGTGACCAGTGACCAGTGACCAGCGAAAGTGACAAGTGACCAGTGACCATTGACCAGTGACCAGTGACCAGTTACCAGTGACCAGCGACCAGTGACCAGTGACCATTGACCAGTGACCAGTGACCAGTGACCAGCGAAAGTGACCAGTGACCAGTGATCAGTGACCAGTGAACAGTGACCAGTGACCAGTGACCAGTGACCAGTGACCAGCGAAAGTGACCAGGGACCAGTGACCAGTGACCAGTGACCAGTGACCACTGACCATTGACCAGTGACCAGTGACCAGTGACCAGTGACCAGTGACCAGTGACCAGTGACCAGCGACCAGTGACCAGTGACCATTGACCAGTGACCAGTGACCAGCAAAAATGACCAGTGACCAGTGACCAGTGACCAGTGACCAGTGACCAGTGACCAGTGACCAGTGACCAGTGACCAGTGACCAGTGACCAGTGACCAGTTACAAGTGACCAGTGACCAGCGACCAGTGACCAGTGACGAGCGACCAGTGACCAGTGACCATTGACCAGTGACCAGTGACCAGTGACCAGCGAAAGTGACCAGGGACCAGTGACCAGTGACCAGTGACCAGTGACCAGCGAAAGTGACCAGTGACCAGTGACCAGTGACCAGTGACCAGCGGTAGTGACCAGTGATCAGTGACCAGTGAACAGTGACCAGTGACCAGCGAAATTGACCAGTGACCAGCGAAAGTGACCAGTGACGAGTGACCTGTGACAAGTGACCAGTGACCAGCGACCAGTGACCAGTGACCAGTGACCAGTGACCAGTGACCAGTGACCAGCGAAAGTGACCAGGGACCAGTGACCAGTGACCAGTGACCAGTGATCAGCGACCAGTGACCAGTGACCATTGACCAGTGACCAGTGACCAGCAAAAATGACCAGTGACCAGTGACCAGCAAAAATGACCAGTGACCAGTGACCAGTGACCAGTGACCAGCGAAAGTGACAAGTGACCAGTGACCATTGACCAGTGACCAGTGACCAGCGAAAGTGACCAGTGAGTAGTGAACAGTGACCAGCGAAATTGACCAGTTTCCAGTCACCAGTGACAAGTGACCAGTGACCAGTGACCAGTGACCAGTGACCAGTGAAATTGACCAGTGATCAGTGACCAGTGACCAGTGACAAGTGACCAGTGACCAGTGACCAGCGAAAGTGACCAGTGAACAGTGACCAGTGACTAGTGTCCAGTGACCAGTGACCAGTGAGCTGTGACCAGTGACCAGTGACCAGTGAACTGTGACCAGTGACCAGTGACCAGCGAAAGTGACCAGTGACCAGTCACGAGCGAAATTGACCAGTTACCAGCGAAAGTGACCAGTGACCAGTGACCAGTGACCAGTGTCCAGTGACCAGTGACCAGTGATAAGTGACCAGTGACCAGTGACCAGTGACCAGCGACCAGTGACCAGTGACCAGTGAATAGTGACCAGTGACCAGTGAACAGCGAAAGTGACCAGTGACCAGTGACCTGTGACCTGTGACCAGTGACCAGTGACCAGTGACCAGTGACCAGTGACGAGCGAAATGGACCAGTGACCACTGACCAGCGAAAATGACCAGTGACCAGGGACCAGTGACCAGTGACCAGCGAAATTGACCAGTGACCAGTGACCAGTGACCAGTGACAAGTGACCAGTGACCAGTGACCAGCGAAAGTGACCAGTGAACAGTGACCAGTGACTAGTGTCCAGTGACCAGTGACCAGTGAGCTGTGACCAGTGACCAGTGACCAGTGAACTGTGACCAGTGACCAGTGACCAGCGAAAGTGACCAGTGACCAGTCACGAGCGAAATTGACCATTGACCAGCGAAAGTGACCAGTGACCAGTGACCAGTGACCAGTGTCCAGTGACCAGTGACCAGTGATACGTGACCAGTGTCCAGTGACCAGTGACCAGTGACCAGTGACCAGTGAATAGTGACCAGTGAGTGTGAACAGCGAAAGTGACCAGTGACCAGTGACCAGTGACCAGTGACCAGTGACCAGTGACCAGTGACCAGTGACCAGTGACCAGTGACCAGTGACCAGTTACAAGTGACCAGTGACCAGCGACCAGTGACCAGTGACGAGCGACCAGTGACCAGTGACCATTGACCAGTGACCAGTGACCAGTGACCAGCGAAAATGACCAGTGACCAGTGACCAGTGACCAGTGACCAGTGACCAGTGACCAGTGACCAGTTACAAGTGACCAGTGACCAGTTACAAGTGACCAGTGACCAGCGACCAGTGACCAGTGACGAGCGACAAGTGACCATTGACCAGTGACCAGTGACCAGCAAAAATGACCAGTGACCAGTGACCAGCAAAAATGACCAGTGACCAGTGACCAGTGACCAGTGACCAGTGACCAGTGACCAGTGACCAGTGACCAGCGAAAGTGACAAGTGACCAGTGACCATTGACCAGTGACCAGTGACCAGTGACCAGTGACCAGCGACCAGTGACCAGTGACCAGTGACCAGTGACCAGTGACCAGCGAAAGTGACAAGTGACCAGTGACCAGTGACCAGCGAAAGTGACCAGTGACCAGTGACCAGTGACCAGTGACCAGTGACCAGTGACCAGTGACCAGTGACCAGTGACCAGTGACCAGTGACCAGTTACAAGTGACCAGTGACCAGCGACCAGTGACCAGTGACGAGCGACCAGTGACCAGTGACCATTGACCAGTGACCAGTGACCAGTGACCAGCGAAAGTGACCAGGGACCAGTGACCAGTGACCAGTGACCAGTGACCAGTTACAAGTGACCAGTGACCAGCGACCAGTGACCAGTGACGAGCGACCAGTGACCAGTGACCAGTGACCATTGACCAGTGACCAGTGACCAGTGACCAGCGAAAGTGACCAGGGACCAGTGACCAGTGACCAGTGACCAGTGACCAGCGACCAGTGACCAGTGACCATTGACCAGTGACCAGTGACCAGCAAAAATGACCAGTGACCAGTGACCAGTGACCAGTGACCAGTGACCAGTGACCAGTGACCAGTGACCAGTGACCAGCGAAAGTGACAAGTGACCAGTGACCATTGACCAGTGACCAGTGACCAGTGACCAGTGACCAGCGACCAGTGACCAGTGACCATTGACCAGTGACCAGTGACCAGTGACCAGCGAAAGTGACCAGTGACCAGTGACCAGTTACCAGTGACCAGTGACCAGTGACCAGTGACCAGTGACCAGTGACCAGTGACCAGTGACCAGTTACAAGTGACCAGTGACCAGCGACCAGTGACCAGTGACGAGCGACCAGTGACCAGTGACCAGTGACCAGTGACCAGTGACCAGTGACCAGCGAAAGTGACCAGGGACCAGTGACCAATGACCAGTGACCAGTGACCAGTTACAAGTGACCAGTGACCAGCGACCAGTGACCAGTGACGAGCGACCAGTGACTAGTGACCAGTGACCATTGACCAGTGACCAGTGACCAGTGACCAGCGAAAGTGACCATTGACCAGTGACCAGTGACCAGTGACCAGTGACCAGTGACCAGTGACCAGTGACCAGTGACCAGTGACCAGTGACCAGCGAAAGTGACAAGTGACCAGTGACCATTGACCAGTGACCAGTGACCATTGACCAGTGACCAGCGACCAGTGACCAGTGACCATTGACCAGGGACCAGTGACCAGTGACCAGCGAAAGTGACCAGTGACCAGTGACCAGTTACCAGTGACCAGTGACCAGTGACCAGTGACCAGTGACCAGTGACCAGTGACCAGTGACCAGTTACAAGTGACCAGTGACCAGCGACCAGTGACCAGTGACGAGCGACCAGTGACCAGTGACCATTGACCAGTGACCAGTGACCAGTGACCAGCGAAAGTGACCAGGGACCAGTGACCAGTGACCAGTGACCAGTGACCAGTTACAAGTGACCAGTGACCAGCGACCAGTGACCAGTGACGAGCGACCAGTGACCAGTGACCAGTGACCATTGACCAGTGACCAGTGACCAGTGACCAGCGAAAGTGACCATTGACCAGTGACCAGTGACCAGTGACCAGTGACCAGCGACCAGTGACCAGTGACCATTGACCAGTGACCAGTGACCAGTGACCAGTGACCAGTGACCAGTGACCAGTTACAAGTGACCAGTGACCAGCGACCAGTGACCAGTGACGAGCGACCAGTGACCAGTGACCATTGACCAGTGACCAGTGACCAGTGACCAGCGAAAATGACCAGTGACCAGTGACCAGTGACCAGTGACCAGTGACCAGTGACCAGTGACCAGTGACCAGTGACCAGTTACAAGTGACCAGTGACCAGTTACAAGTGACCAGTGACCAGCGACCAGTGACCAGTGACGAGCGACAAGTGACCATTGACCAGTGACCAGTGACCAGCAAAAATGACCAGTGACCAGTGACCAGTGAAAAGTGACCAGTGACCAGTGACCAGTGACCAGTGACCAGTGACCAGCGACCAGTGACCAGTGACCATTGACCAGTGACCAGTGACCAGCAATAATGACCAGTGACCAGTGACCAGTGACCAGTGACCAGTGACCAGTGACCAGTGACCAGTGACCAGCGAAAGTGACAAGTGACCAGTGACCATTGACCAGTGACCAGTGACCAGTGACCAGTGACCAGCGACCAGTGACCAGTGACCAGTGACCAGTGACCAGTGACCAGTGACCAGTGACCAGTGACCAGTTACAAGTGACCAGTGACCAGCGACCAGTGACCAGTGACGAGCGACCAGTGACCAGTGACCATTGACCAGTGACCAGTGACCAGTGACCAGCGAAAATGACCAGTGACCAGTGACCAGTGACCAGTGACCAGTGACCAGTGACCAGTGACCAGTGACCAGTTACAAGTGACCAGTGACCAGTTACAAGTGACCAGTGACCAGCGACCAGTGACCAGTGACGAGCGACAAGTGACCAGTGACCAGTGACCAGTTACAAGTGACCAGTGACCAGTTACAAGTGACCAGTGACCAGCGACCAGTGACCAGTGACGAGCGACAAGTGACCATTGACCAGTGACCAGTGACCAGCAAAAATGACCAGTGACCAGTGACCAGTGAAAAGTGACCAGTGACCAGTGACCAGTGACCAGTGACCAGCGACCAGTGACCAGTGACCATTGACCAGTGACCAGTGACCAGCAATAATGACCAGTGACCAGTGACCAGTGACCAGTGACCAGTGACCAGTGACCAGTGACCAGTGACCAGCGAAAGTGACAAGTGACCAGTGACCATTGACCAGTGACCAGTGACCAGTGACCAGTGACCAGCGACCAGTGACCAGTGACCAGTGACCAGTGACCAGTGACCAGTGACCAGTGACCAGTGACCAGTTACAAGTGACCAGTGACCAGCGACCAGTGACCAGTGACGAGCGACCAGTGACCAGTGACCATTGACCAGTGACCAGTGACCAGTGACCAGCGAAAATGACCAGTGACCAGTGACCAGTGACCAGTGACCAGTGACCAGTGACCAGTGACCAGTGACCAGTTACAAGTGACCAGTGACCAGTTACAAGTGACCAGTGACCAGCGACCAGTGACCAGTGACGAGCGACAAGTGACCATTGACCAGTGACCAGTGACCAGCAAAAATGACCAGTGACCAGTGACCAGTGAAAAGTGACCAGTGACCAGTGACCAGTGACCAGTGACCAGTGACCAGTGACCAGCGACCAGTGACCAGTGACCATTGACCAGTGACCAGTGACCAGCAATAATGACCAGTGACCAGTGACCAGTGACCAGTGACCAGTGACCAGTGACCAGTGACCAGTGACCAGCGAAAGTGACAAGTGACCAGTGACCATTGACCAGTGACCAGTGACCAGTGACCAGTGACCAGCGACCAGTGACCAGTGACCAGTGACCAGTGACCAGTGACCAGTGACCAGCGAAAGTGACAAGTGACCAGTGACCAGTGACCAGCGAAAGTGACCAGTGACCAGTGACCAGTGACCAGTGACCAGTGACCAGTGACCAGTGACCAGTGACCAGTGACCAGTTACAAGTGACCAGTGACCAGCGACCAGTGACCAGTGACGAGCGACCAGTGACCAGTGACCATTGACCAGTGACCAGTGACCAGTGACCAGCGAAAGTGACCAGTGACCAGCGACCAGTGACCAGTGACGAGCGACCAGTGACCATTGACCAGTGACCAGTGACCAGCAAAAATGACCAGTGACCAGTGACCAGCGAAAGTGACCATTGACCAGTGACCAGTGACCAGTGACCAGTGACCAGCGACCAGTGACCAGTGACCAGTGACCAGTGACCAGTGACCAGTGACCAGTGACCAGTTACAAGTGACCAGTGACCAGCGACCAGTGACCAGTGACGAGCGACCAGTGACCAGTGACCATTGACCAGTGACCAGTGACCAGTGACCAGCGAAAGTGACCAGGGACCAGTGACCAGTGACCAGTGACCAGTGACCAGTTACAAGTGACCAGTGACCAGCGACCAGTGACCAGTGACGAGCGACCAGTGACCAGTGACCAGTGACCAGTGACCAGTGACCAGTGACCAGTGACCAGTGACCAGTGACCAGCGAAAGTGACAAGTGACCAGTGACCAGTGACCAGCGAAAGTGACCAGTGACCAGTGACCAGTGACCAGTGACCAGTGACCAGTGACCAGTGACCAGTGACCAGTGACCAGTGACCAGTGACCAGTTACAAGTGACCAGTGACCAGCGACCAGTGACCAGTGACGAGCGACCAGTGACCAGTGACCATTGACCAGTGACCAGTGACCAGTGACCAGCGAAAGTGACCAGGGACCAGTGACCAGTGACCAGTGACCAGTGACCAGTTACAAGTGACCAGTGACCAGCGACCAGTGACCAGTGACGAGCGACCAGTGACCAGTTACAAGTGACCAGTGACCAGCGACCAGTGACCAGTGACGAGCGACCAGTGACCATTGACCAGTGACCAGTGACCAGCAAAAATGACCAGTGACCAGTGACCAGCGAAAGTGACCATTGACCAGTGACCAGTGACCAGTGACCAGTGACCAGCGACCAGTGACCAGTGACCAGTGACCATTGACCAGTGACCAGTGACCAGTGACCAGTGACCAGTGACCAGTGACCAGTTACAACTGACCAGTGACCAGCGACCAGTGACCAGTGACGGGCGACCAGTGACCAGTGACCATTGACCAGTGACCAGTGACCAGTGACCAGCGAAAATGACCAGTGACCAGTGACCAGTGACCAGTGACCAGTGACCAGTGACCAGTGACCAGTGACCAGTTACAAGTGACCAGTGACCAGTTACAAGTGACCAGTGACCAGCGACCAGTGACCAGTGACGAGCGACAAGTGACCATTGACCAGTGACCAGTGACCAGCAAAAATGACCAGTGACCAGTGACCAGTGAAAAGTGACCAGTGACCAGTGACCAGTGACCAGTGACCAGTGACCAGCGACCAGTGACCAGTGACCATTCACCAGTGACCAGTGACCAGCAAAAATGACCAGTGACCAGTGACCAGTGACCAGTGACCAGTGACCAGTGACCAGTGACCAGTGACCAGCGAAAGTGACAAGTGACCAGTGACCATTGACCAGTGACCAGTGACCAGTGACCAGTGACCAGCGACCAGTGACCAGTGACCAGTGACCAGTGACCAGTGACCAGTGACCAGCGAAAGTGACAAGTGACCAGTGACCAGTGACCAGCGAAAGTGACCAGTGACCAGTGACCAGTGACCAGTGACCAGTGACCAGTGACCAGTGACCAGTGACCAGTGACCAGTGACCAGTGACCAGTGACCAGTTACAAGTGACCAGTGACCAGCGACCAGTGACCAGTGACGAGCGACCAGTGACCAGTGACCATTGACCAGTGACCAGTGACCAGTGACCAGCGAAAGTGACCAGGGACCAGTGACCAGTGACCAGTGACCAGTGACCAGTTACAAGTGACCAGTGACCAGCGACCAGTGACCAGTGACGAGCGACCAGTGACCAGTGACCAGTGACCATTGACCAGTGACCAGTGACCAGTGACCAGCGAAAGTGACCAGGGACCAGTGACCAGTGACCAGTGACCATTGACCAGCGACCAGTGACCAGTGACCATTGACCAGTGACCAGTGACCAGTGACCAGTGACCAGTGACCAGTGACCAGTGACCAGTGACCAGTTACAAGTGACCAGTGACCAGTTACAAGTGACCAGTGACCAGCGACCAGTGACCAGTGACGAGCGACCAGTGACCATTGACCAGTGACCAGTGACCAGCAAAAATGACCAGTGACCAGTGACCAGTGACCAGTGACCAGTGACCAGTGACCAGTGACCAGTGACCAGTGACCAGTGACCAGCGAAAGTGACAAGTGACCAGTGACCATTGACCAGTGACCAGTGACCAGTGACCAGTGACCAGCGACCAGTGACCAGTGACCATTGACCAGTGACCAGTGACCAGTGACCAGCGAAAGTGACCAGTGACCAGTGATCAGTGACCAGTGAACAGTGACCAGTGACCAGTGACCAGTGACCAGTGACCAGCGAAAGTGACCAGGGACCAGTGACCAGTGACCAGTGACCAGTGACCACTGACCATTGACCAGTGACCAGTGACCAGTGACCAGTGACCAGTGACCAGTGACCAGTGACCAGCGACCAGTGACCAGTGACCATTGACCAGTGACCAGTGACCAGCAAAAATGACCAGTGACCAGTGACCAGTGACCAGTGACCAGTGACCAGTGACCAGTGACCAGTGACCAGTGACCAGTGACCAGTGACCAGTGACCAGCGAAAGTGACAAGTGACCAGTGACCATTGACCAGTGACCAGTGACCAGTGACCAGTGACCAGCGACCAGTGACCAGTGACCATTGACCAGTGACCAGTGACCAGTGACCAGCGAAAGTGACCAGTGACCAGTGACCAGTGACCAGTGACCAGTGACCAGTGACCAGTGACCAGTGACCAGTGACCAGTGACCAGTGACCAGTGACCAGTGACCAGCGACCAGTGACCAGTGACGAGCGACCAGTGACCAGTGACCATTGACCAGTGACCAGTGACCAGTGACCAGCGAAAGTGACCAGGGACCAGTGACCAGTTACCAGTGAGCTGTGACCAGTGACCAGTGACCAGTGAACTGTGACCAGTGACCAGTGACCAGCGAAAGTGACCAGTGACCAGTCACGAGCGAAATTGACCAGTGACCAGCGAAAGTGACCAGTGACCAGTGACTAGCCAAATTGAGCAGTGAGCAGTGACCAGTGACCAGTGACCAGTGACCAGCGAAATTGACCAGTGACCAGCGAAAGTGACCAGTGACGAGTGACCTGTGACAAGTGACCAGTGACCAGCGACCAGTGACCAGTGACCAGTGACCAGTGACCAGTGACCAGTGACCAGTGACCAGCAAAAATGACCAGTGACCAGTGACCAGTGACCAGTGACCAGTGACTAGTGACCAGTGACCAGTGACCAGCGAAAGTGACAAGTGACCAGTGACCAGTGACCAGTGTCCAGTGACAAGTGACCAGTGATAAGTGACAAGTGACCAGTGACCAGTGACCAGTGACCAGTGACCAGCGAAATTGACCAGTGATCAGTGACCAGTGACCAGTGACTAGTGTCCAGTGACCAGTGACCAGTGAGCTGTGACCAGTGACCAGTGACCAGTGAACTGTGACCAGTGACCAGTGACCAGCGAAAGTGACCAGTGACCAGTCACGAGCGAAATTGACCATTGACCAGCGAAAGTGACCAGTGACCAGTGACCAGTGACCAGTGTCCAGTGACCAGTGACCAGTGATAAGTGACCAGTGACCAGTGACCAGTGACCAGCGACCAGTGACCAGTGACCAGTGAATAGTGACCAGTGACCAGTGAACAGCGAAAGTGACCAGTGACCAGTGACATGTGACCTGTGACCAGTTACCAATGACCAGTGACCAGTGACCAGTGACGAGCGAAATGGACCAGTGACAACTGACCAGCGAAAGTGACCAGTGACCAGGGACCAGTGACCAGTGACCAGCGAAATTGACCAGTGACCAGTGACCAGTGACCAGTGACAAGTGACCAGTGACCAGTGACCAGCGAAAGTGACCAGTGAACAGTGACCAGTGACTAGTGTCCAGTGACCAGTGACCAGTGAGCTGTGACCAGTGACCAGTGACCAGTGAACTGTGACCAGTGACCAGTGACCAGCGAAAGTGACCAGTGACCAGTCACGAGCGAAATTGACCATTGACCAGCGAAAGTGACCAGTGACCAGTGACCAGTGACCAGTGTCCAGTGACCAGTGACCAGTGATAAGTGACCAGTGTCCAGTGACCAGTGACCAGTGACCAGTGACCAGTGAATAGTGACCAGTGAGGGTGAACAGCGAAAGTGACCAGTGACCAGTGACCAGTGACCAGTGACCAGTGACCAGTGACCAGTGACCAGTGACCAGTGACCAGTGACCAGTGACCAGTGACCAGCGAAAGTGACAAGTGACCAGTGACCATTGACCAGAGACCAGTGACCAGTGACCAGTGACCAGCGACCAGTGACCAGTGACCATTGACCTGTGACCAGTGACCAGTGACCAGCGAAAATGACCAGTGAGCAGTGACCAGTGACCAGTGACCAGTGACCAGTGACCAGTGACCAGTGACCAGTGACCAGTTACAAGTGACCAGTGACCAGTTACAAGTGACCAGTGACCAGCGACCAGTGACCAGTGACGAGCGTCAAGTGACCATTGACCAGTGACCAGTGACCAGCAAAAATGACCAGTGACCAGTGACCAGTGACCAGTGACCAGTGACCAGTGACCAGTGACCAGTGACCAGTGACCAGTGACCAGTGACCAGCGACCAGTGACCAGTGACCAGTGACCATTGACCAGTGACCAGTGACCAGCAAAAATGACCAGTGACCAGTGACCAGTGACCAGTGACCAGTGACCAGTGACCAGTGACCAGTGACCAGTGACCAGTGACCAGCGAAAGTGACAAGTGACCAGTGACCATTGACCAGTGACCAGTGACCAGTGACCAGTGACCAGCGACCAGTGACCAGTGACCAGTGACCAGTGACCAGCGACCAGTGACCAGTGACCATTGACCAGTGACCAGTGACCAGTGACCAGTGACCAGTGACCAGTGACCAGTGACCAGTGACCAGTGACCAGTTACAAGTGACCAGTGACCAGTTACAAGTGACCAGTGACCAGCGACCAGTGACCAGTGACGAGCGACCAGTGACCATTGACCAGTGACCAGTGACCAGCAAAAATGACCAGTGACCAGTGACCAGTGACCAGTGACCAGTGACCAGTGACCAGCGAAAGTGACAAGTGACCAGTGACCATTGACCAGTGACCAGTGACCAGTGACCAGTGACCAGCGACCAGTGACCAGTGACCATTGACCAGTGACCAGTGACCAGTGACCAGCGAAAGTGACCAGTGACCAGTGATCAGTGACCAGTGAACAGTGACCAGTGACCAGTGACCAGTGACCAGTGACCAGCGAAAGTGACCAGGGACCAGTGACCAGTGACCAGTGACCAGTGACCACTGACCATTGACCAGTGACCAGTGACCAGTGACCTGTGACCAGTGACCAGCGACCAGTGACCAGTGACCATTGACCAGTGACCAGTGACCAGCAAAAATGACCAGTGACCAGTGACCAGTGACCAGTGACCAGTGACCAGTGACCAGTGACCAGTGACCAGTGACCAGTGACCAGTGACCAGCGAAAGTGACAAGTGACCAGTGACCATTGACCAGTGACCAGTGACCAGTGACCAGTGACCAGCGACCAGTGACCAGTGACCATTGAACAGTGACCAGTGACCAGTGACCAGCGAAAGTGACCAGTGACCAGTGACCAGTGACCAGTGACCAGTGACCAGTGACCAGTGACCAGTGACCAGTGACCAGTGACCAGTTACAACTGACCAGTGACCAGCGAGCAGTGACCAGTGACGAGCGACCAGTGACCAGTGACCATTGACCAGTGACCAGTGACCAGTGACCAGCGAAAGTGACCAGGGACCAGTGACCAGTGACCAGTGACCAGTGACCAGTTACAAGTGACCAGTGACCAGCGACCAGTGACCAGTGACGAGCGACCAGTGACCAGTGACCAGTGACCATTGACCAGTGACCAGTGACCAGTGACCAGCGAAAGTGACCAGGGACCAGTGACCAGTGACCAGTGACCAGTGACCAGTGACCAGTGACCAGTGACCAGTGACCAGTGACCAGTGACCAGTGACCAGTGACCAGTGACCAGTGACCAGTGACAAGTGACCAGTGACCAGCGACCAGTGACCAGTGACCAGTGACCATTGACCAGTGACCAGTGACCAGTGACCAGCGAACGTGACCAGGGACCAGTGACCAGTGACCAGTGACCAGTGACCAGTGACCAGCGAAAGTGACCAGTGACCAGTGACCAGTGACCAGCGAAAGTGACCAGTGACCAGTGACCAGTGACCAGCGAAATCGACCAGTGACCAGTGACCAGAGACCAGTGACTAGCCAAATTGACCAGAGACCAGTGACCAGTGACCAGTGACCAGCGGTAGTGACCAGTGACCAGTGACCAGCGGTAGTGACCAGTGTTCAGTGACCGTTGAACAGTGACCAGTGACCAGTGACCAGCGAAAGTGACCAGGGACCAGTGACCAGTGACCAGTGACCAGTGACCAGTGACCAGTGACCAGCGACCAGTGACCAGTGACCATTGACCAGTGACCAGTGACCAGCAAAAATGACCAGTGACCAGTGACCAGTGACCAGTGACCAGTGACCAGTGACCAGTGACAAGTGACCAGTGACCAGCGACCAGTGACCAGTGACCAGTGACCATTGACCAGTGACCAGTGACCAGTGACCAGCGAACGTGACCAGGGACCAGTGACCAGTGACCAGTGACCAGTTACAAGTGACCAGTGACCAGTTACAAGTGACCAGTGACCAGCGACCAGTGACCAGTGACGAGCGACCAGTGACCATTGACCAGTGACCAGTGACCAGCAAAAATGACCAGTGACCAGTGACCAGTGACCAGTGACCAGTGACCAGTGACCAGCGAAAGTGACAAGTGACCAGTGACCATTGACCAGTGACCAGTGACCAGTGACCAGTGACCAGCGACCAGTGACCAGTGACCATTGACCAGTGACCAGTGACCAGTGACCAGCGAAAGTGACCAGTGACCAGTGATCAGTGACCAGTGAACAGTGACCAGTGACCAGTGACCAGTGACCAGTGACCAGCGAAAGTGACCAGGGACCAGTGACCAGTGACCAGTGACCAGTGACCAGTGACCAGTGACCAGTGACGAGTGACCAGTGACCAGTGACCAGTGACCAGTGACCAGTGACCAGTGACAAGTGACCAGTGCCCAGCGACCAGTGACCAGTGACCAGTGACCATTGACCAGTGACCAGTGACCAGTGACCAGCGAACGTGACCAGGGACCAGTGACCAGTGACCAGTGACCAGTGACCAGTGACCAGCGAAAGTGACCAGTGACCAGTGACCAGTGACCAGCGAAAGTGACCAGTGACCAGTGACCAGTGACCAGCGAAATCGACCAGTGACCAGTGACCAGAGACCAGTGACTAGCCAAATTGACCAGAGACCAGTGACCAGTGACCAGTGACCAGCGGTAGTGACCAGTGACCAGTGACCAGCGGTAGTGACCAGTGATCAGTGACCGTTGAACAGTGACCAGTGACCAGTGACCAGTGACCAGCGAAAGTGACCAGGGACCAGTGACCAGTGACCAGTGACCAGTGACCAGTGACCAGCGACCAGTGACCAGTGACCATTGACCAGTGACCAGTGACCAGCAAAAATGACCAGTGACCAGTGACCAGTGACCAGTGACCAGTGACCAGTGACCAGTGACAAGTGACCAGTGACCAGCGACCAGTGACCAGTGACCAGTGACCATTGACCAGTGACCAGTGACCAGTGATCAGCGAACGTGACCAGGGACCAGTGACCAGTGACCAGTGACCAGTGACCAGTGACCAGTGACCAGTGACCAGTGACCAGTGACCAGTTACAAGTGACCAGTGACCAGTTACAAGTGACCAGTGACCAGCGACCAGTGACCAGTGACGAGCGACCAGTGACCATTGACCAGTGACCAGCAAAAATGACCAGTGACCAGTGACCAGTGACCAGTGACCAGTGACCAGTGACCAGTGACCAGTGACTAGCCAAATTGACCAGAGACCAGTGACCAGTGACCAGTGACCAGCGGTAGTGACCAGTGACCAGTGACCAGCGGTAGTGACCAGTGATCAGTGACCGTTGAACAGTGACCAGTGACCAGTGACCAGTGACCAGCGAAAGTGACCAGGGACCAGTGACCAGTGACCAGTGACCAGTGACCAGTGACCAGCGACCAGTGACCAGTGACCATTGACCAGTGACCAGTGACCAGCAAAAATGACCAGTGACCAGTGACCAGTGACCAGTGACCAGTGACCAGTGACCAGTGACAAGTGACCAGTGACCAGCGACCAGTGACCAGTGACCAGTGACCATTGACCAGTGACCAGTGACCAGTGATCAGCGAACGTGACCAGGGACCAGTGACCAGTGACCAGTGACCAGTGACCAGTGACCAGTGACCAGTGACCAGTGACCAGTGACCAGTTACAAGTGACCAGTGACCAGTTACAAGTGACCAGTGACCAGCGACCAGTGACCAGTGACGAGCGACCAGTGACCATTGACCAGTGACCAGCAAAAATGACCAGTGACCAGTGACCAGTGACCAGTGACCAGTGACCAGTGACCAGTGACCAGTGACCAGTGACCAGCGACCAGTGACCAGTGACCATTGACCAGTGACCAGTGACCAGCAAAAATGACCAGTGACCAGTGACCAGTAACCAGTGACCAGTGACCAGTGACCAGTGACCAGTGACCAGCGAAAGTGACAAGTGACCAGTGACCATTGACCAGTGACCAGTGACCAGTGACCAGTGACCAGCGACCAGTGACCAGTGACCATTGACCAGTGACCAGTGACCAGTGACCAGCGAAAGTGACCAGTGACCAGTGACCAGTGACCAGTGACCAGTGACCAGTGACCAGTGACCAGTGACCAGTGACCAGTTACAAGTGACCAGTGACCAGTGACCAGTGACCAGTGACCAGTGACCAGTGACCAGTGACCAGTGACCAGTGACCAGCGAAAGTGACAAGTGACCAGTGACCATTGACCAGTGACCAGTGACCAGTGACCAGTGACCAGCGACCAGTGACCAGTGACCATTGACCAGTGACCAGCGACCAGTGACCAGCGAAAGTGACCAGTGACCAGTGATCAGTGACCAGTGAACAGTGACCAGTGACCAGTGACCAGTGACCAGTGACCAGCGAAAGTGACCAGGGACCAGTGACCAGTGACCAGTGACCAGTGACCACTGACCATTGACCAGTGACCAGTGACCAGTGACCAGTGACCAGTGACCAGTGACCAGCGACCAGTGACCAGTGACCAGTGACCAGTTACAAGTGACCAGTGACCAGTTACAAGTGACCAGTGACCAGCGACCAGTGACCTGTGACGAGCGACCAGTGACCATTGACCAGTGACCAGTGACCAGCAAAAATGACCAGTGACCAGTGACCAGTGACCAGTGACCAGTGACCAGCGAAAGTGACCAGGGACCAGTGACCAGTGACCAGTGACCAGTGACCAGTGACCAGTGACCAGTGACCAGTGACCAGTGACCAGTGACCAGTGACCAGTGACCAGCGACCAGTGACCAGTGACGAGCGACCAGTGACCAGTGACCAGTGACAAGTGACCAGTGACCAGCGACCAGTGACCAGTGACCAGTGACCATTGACCAGTGACCAGTGACCAGTGACCAGCGAACGTGACCAGGGACCAGTGACCAGTGACCAGTGACCAGTGACCAGTGACCAGCGAAAGTGACCAGTGACCAGTGACCAGTGACCAGCGAAAGTGACCAGTGACCAGTGACCAGTGACCAGCGAAATCGACCAGTGACCAGTGACCAGAGACCAGTGACTAGCCAAATTGACCAGAGACCAGTGACCAGTGACCAGTGACCAGCGGTAGTGACCAGTGACCAGTGACCAGCGGTAGTGACCAGTGATCAGTGACCGTTGAACAGTGACCAGTGACCAGTGACCAGTGACCAGCGAAAGTGACCAGGGACCAGTGACCAGTGACCAGTGACCAGTGACCAGTGACCAGTGACCAGCGACCAGTGACCAGTGACCATTGACCAGTGACCAGTGACCAGCAAAAATGACCAGTGACCAGTGACCAGTGACCAGTGACCAGTGACCAGTGACCAGTGACAAGTGACCAGTGACCAGCGACCAGTGACCAGTGACCAGTGACCATTGACCAGTGACCAGTGACCAGTGACCAGCGAACGTGACCAGGGACCAGTGACCAGTGACCAGTGACCAGTGACCAGTGACCAGCGAAAGTGACCAGGGACCAGTGACCAGTGACCAGTGACCAGTGACCAGTGACCAGCGACCAGTGACCAGTGACCATTGACCAGTGACCAGTGACCAGCAAAAATGACCAGTGACCAGTGACCAGTGACCAGTGACCAGTGACCAGTGACCAGTGACAAGTGACCAGTGACCAGCGACCAGTGACCAGTGACCAGTGACCATTGACCAGTGACCAGTGACCAGTGATCAGCGAACGTGACCAGGGACCAGTGACCAGTGACCAGTGACCAGTGACCAGTGACCAGTGACCAGTGACCAGTGACCAGTGACCAGTTACAAGTGACCAGTGACCAGTTACAAGTGACCAGTGACCAGCGACCAGTGACCAGTGACGAGCGACCAGTGACCATTGACCAGTGACCAGCAAAAATGACCAGTGACCAGTGACCAGTGACCAGTGACCAGTGACCAGTGACCAGTGACCAGTGACTAGCCAAATTGACCAGAGACCAGTGACCAGTGACCAGTGACCAGCGGTAGTGACCAGCGACCAGTGACCAGTGACCATTGACCAGTGACCAGTGACCAGCAAAAATGACCAGTGACCAGTGACCAGTGACCAGTGACCAGTGACCAGTGACCAGTGACAAGTGACGAGTGACCAGCGACCAGTGACCAGTGACCAGTGACCATTGACCAGTGACCAGTGACCAGTGATCAGCGAACGTGACCAGGGACCAGTGACCAGTGACCAGTGACCAGTGACCAGTGACCAGTGACCAGTGACCAGTGACCAGTGACCAGTTACAAGTGACCAGTGACCAGTTACAAGTGACCAGTGACCAGCGACCAGTGACCAGTGACGAGCGACCAGTGACCATTGACCAGTGACCAGCAAAAATGACCAGTGACCAGTGACCAGTGACCAGTGACCAGTGACCAGTGACCAGTGACCAGTGACCAGTGACCAGCGACCAGTGACCAGTGACCATTGACCAGTGACCAGTGACCAGCAAAAATGACCAGTGACCAGTGACCAGTAACCAGTGACCAGTGACCAGTGACCAGTGACCAGTGACCAGCGAAAGTGACAAGTGACCAGTGACCATTGACCAGTGACCAGTGACCAGTGACCAGTGACCAGCGACCAGTGACCAGTGACCATTGACCAGTGACCAGTGACCAGTGACCAGCGAAAGTGACCAGTGACCAGTGACCAGTGACCAGTGACCAGTGACCAGTGACCAGTGACCAGTGACCAGTGACCAGTTACAAGTGACCAGTGACCAGTGACCAGTGACCAGTGACCAGTGACCAGTGACCAGTGACCAGTGACCAGTGACCAGCGAAAGTGACAAGTGACCAGTGACCATTGACCAGTGACCAGTGACCAGTGACCAGTGACCAGCGACCAGTGACCAGTGACCATTGACCAGTGACCAGCGACCAGTGACCAGCGAAAGTGACCAGTGACCAGTGATCAGTGACCAGTGAACAGTGACCAGTGACCAGTGACCAGTGACCAGTGACCAGCGAAAGTGACCAGGGACCAGTGACCAGTGACCAGTGACCAGTGACCACTGACCATTGACCAGTGACCAGTGACCAGTGACCAGTGACCAGTGACCAGTGACCAGCGACCAGTGACCAGTGACCAGTGACCAGTTACAAGTGACCAGTGACCAGTTACAAGTGACCAGTGACCAGCGACCAGTGACCTGTGACGAGCGACCAGTGACCATTGACCAGTGACCAGTGACCAGCAAAAATGACCAGTGACCAGTGACCAGTGACCAGTGACCAGTGACCAGCGAAAGTGACCAGGGACCAGTGACCAGTGACCAGTGACCAGTGACCAGTGACCAGTGACCAGTGACCAGTGACCAGTGACCAGTGACCAGCGACCAGTGACCAGTGACGAGCGACCAGTGACCAGTGACCAGTGACAAGTGACCAGTGACCAGCGACCAGTGACCAGTGACCAGTGACCATTGACCAGTGACCAGTGACCAGTGACCAGCGAACGTGACCAGGGACCAGTGACCAGTGACCAGTGACCAGTGACCAGTGACCAGCGAAAGTGACCAGTGACCAGTGACCAGTGACCAGCGAAAGTGACCAGTGACCAGTGACCAGTGACCAGCGAAATCGACCAGTGACCAGTGACCAGAGACCAGTGACTAGCCAAATTGACCAGAGACCAGTGACCAGTGACCAGTGACCAGCGGTAGTGACCAGTGACCAGTGACCAGCGGTAGTGACCAGTGATCAGTGACCGTTGAACAGTGACCAGTGACCAGTGACCAGTGACCAGCGAAAGTGACCAGGGACCAGTGACCAGTGACCAGTGACCAGTGACCAGTGACCAGTGACCAGCGACCAGTGACCAGTGACCATTGACCAGTGACCAGTGACCAGCAAAAATGACCAGTGACCAGTGACCAGTGACCAGTGACCAGTGACCAGTGACCAGTGACAAGTGACCAGTGACCAGCGACCAGTGACCAGTGACCAGTGACCATTGACCAGTGACCAGTGACCAGTGACCAGCGAACGTGACCAGGGACCAGTGACCAGTGACCAGTGACCAGTGACCAGTGACCAGTGACCAGTTACAAGTGACCAGTGACCAGTTACAAGTGACCAGTGACCAGTGACCAGTGGCCAGTGACCAGTGACCAGTGACCAGTTACAAGTGACCAGTGACCAGTTACAAGTGACCAGTGACCAGCGACCAGTGACCAGTGACGAGCGACCAGTGACCATTGACCAGTGACCAGTGACCAGCAAAAATGACCAGTGACCAGTGACCAGTGACCAGTGACCAGTGACCAGTGACCAGTGACCAGCGAAAGTGACAAGTGACCAGTGACCATTGACCAGTGACCAGTGACCAGTGACCAGTGACCAGCGACCAGTGACCAGTGACCATTGACCAGTGACCAGTGACCAGTGACCAGCGAAAGTGACCAGTGACCAGTGATCAGTGACCAGTGAACAGTGACCAGTGACCAGTGACCAGTGACCAGTGACCAGCGAAAGTGACCAGGGACCAGTGACCAGTGACCAGTGACCAGTGACCACTGACCATTGACCAGTGACCAGTGACCAGTGACCAGTGACCAGTGACCAGTGACCAGTGACCAGCGACCAGTGACCAGTGACCATTGACCAGTGACCAGTGACCAGCAAAAATGACCAGTGACCAGTGACCAGTGACCAGTGACCAGTGACCAGTGACCAGTGACCAGTGACCAGTGACCAGTGACCAGCGAAAGTGACCAGTGACCAGTGACCAGTGACCAGTGACCAGCGAAAGTGACAAGTGACCAGTGACCATTGACCAGTGACCAGTGACCAGTGACCAGTGACCAGCGACCAGTGACCAGTGACCATTGAACAGTGACCAGTGACCAGTGACCAGCGAAAGTGACCAGTGACCAGTGACCAGTGACCAGTGACCAGTGACCAGTGACCAGTGACCAGTGACCAGTTACAACTGACCAGTGACCAGCGACCAGTGACCAGTGACGAGCGACCAGTGACCAGTGACCATTGACCAGTGACCAGTGACCAGTGACCAGCGAAAGTGACCAGGGACCAGTGACCAGTGACCAGTGACCAGTGACCAGTTACAAGTGACCAGTGACCAGCGACCAGTGACCAGTGACGAGCGACCAGTGACCAGTGACCAGTGACCATTGACCAGTGACCAGTGACCAGTGACCAGCGAAAGTGACCAGGGACCAGTGACCAGTGACCAGTGACCAGTGACCAGTGACCAGTGACCAGTGACCAGTGACCAGTGACCAGTGACCAGTGACCAGTGACCAGTGACCAGTGACCAGTGACAAGTGACCAGTGACCAGCGACCAGTGACCAGTGACCAGTGAACATTGACCAGTGACCAGTGACCAGTGACCAGCGAACGTGACCAGGGACCAGTGACCAGTGACCAGTGACCAGTGACCAGTGACCAGCGAAAGTGACCAGTGACCAGTGACCAGTGACCAGCGAAAGTGACCAGTGACCAGTGACCAGTGACCAGCGAAATCGACCAGTGACCAGTGACCAGAGACCAGTGACTAGCCAAATTGACCAGAGACCAGTGACCAGTGACCAGTGACCAGCGGTAGTGACCAGTGACCAGTGACCAGCGGTAGTGACCAGTGATCAGTGACCGTTGAACAGTGACCAGTGACCAGTGACCAGTGACCAGCGAAAGTGACCAGGGACCAGTGACCAGTGACCAGTGACCAGTGACCAGTGACCAGTGACCAGCGACCAGTGACCAGTGACCATTGACCAGTGACCAGTGACCAGCAAAAATGACCAGTGACCAGTGACCAGTGACCAGTGACCAGTGACCAGTGACCAGTGACCAGTGACAAGTGACCAGTGACCAGCGACCAGTGACCAGTGACCAGTGACCATTGACCAGTGACCAGTGACCAGTGACCAGCGAACGTGACCAGGGACCAGTGACCAGTGACCAGTGACCAGTGACCAGTGACCAGTGACCAGTGACCAGTGACCAGTGACCAGTGACCAGTTACAAGTGACCAGTGACCAGTTACAAGTGACCAGTGACCAGCGACCAGTGACCAGTGACGAGCGACCAGTGACCATTGACCAGTGACCAGTGACCAGCAAAAATGACCAGTGACCAGTGACCAGTGACCAGTGACCAGTGACCAGTGACCAGCGACCAGTGACCAGTGACCATTGACCAGTGACCAGTGACCAGCAAAAATGACCAGTGACCAGTGACCAGTAACCAGTGACCAGTGACCAGTGACCAGTGACCAGTGACCAGCGAAAGTGACAAGTGACCAGTGACCATTGACCAGTGACCAGTGACCAGTGACCAGTGACCAGCGACCAGTGACCAGTGACCATTGACCAGTGACCAGTGACCAGTGACCAGCGAAAGTGACCAGTGACCAGTGACCAGTGACCAGTGACCAGTGACCAGTGACCAGTTACAAGTGACCAGTGACCAGTTACAAGTGACCAGTGACCAGCGACCAGTGACCAGTGACGAGCGACCAGTGACCATTGACCAGTGACCAGTGACCAGCAAAAATGACCAGTGACCAGTGACCAGTGACCAGTGACCAGTGACCAGTGACCAGTGACCAGTGACCAGTGACCAGTGACCAGTGACCAGTGACCAGCGAAAGTGACAAGTGACCAGTGACCATTGACCAGTGACCAGTGACCAGTGACCAGTGACCAGCGACCAGTGACCAGTGACCATTGACCAGTGACCAGTGACCAGTGACCAGCGAAAGTGACCAGGGACCAGTGACCAGTTACCAGTGAGCTGTGACCAGTGACCAGTGACCAGTGAACTGTGACCAGTGACCAGTGACCAGCGAAAGTGACCAGTGACCAGTCACGAGCGAAATTGGCCAGTGACCAGCGAAAGTGACCAGTGACCAGTGACCAGTGACCAGTGACCAGCGACCAGTGACCAGTGACCATTGACCAGTGACCAGTGACCAGCAAAAATGACCAGTGACCAGTGACCAGTGACCAGTGACCAGTGACCAGTGACCAGTGACAAGTGACCAGTGACCAGCGACCAGTGACCAGTGACCAGTGACCATTGACCAGTGACCAGTGACCAGTGACCAGTGACCATTGAACAGTGACCAGTGACCAGTGACCAGCGAAAGTGACCAGTGACCAGTGACCAGTGACCAGTGACCAGTGACCAGTGACCAGTTACAACTGACCAGTGACCAGCGACCAGTGACCAGTGACGAGCGACCAGTGACCAGTGACCATTGACCAGTGACCAGTGACCAGTGACCAGCGAAAGTGACCAGGGACCAGTGACCAGTGACCAGTGACCAGTGACCAGTTACAAGTGACCAGTGACCAGCGACCAGTGACCAGTGACGAGCGACCAGTGACCAGTGACCAGTGACCATTGACCAGTGATCAGTGACCAGTGACCAGCGAAAGTGACCAGGGACCAGTGACCAGTGACCAGTGACCAGTGACCAGTGACCAGTGACCAGTGACCAGTGACCAGTGACCAGTGACCAGTGACCAGTGACCAGTGACCAGTGACCAGTGACCAGTGACCAGTGACAAGTGACCAGTGACCAGCGACCAGTGACCAGTGACCAGTGAACATTGACCAGTGACCAGTGACCAGTGACCAGCGAACGTGACCAGGGACCAGTGACCAGTGACCAGTGACCAGTGACCAGTGACCAGCGAAAGTGACCAGTGATCAGTGACCAGTGACCAGCGAAAGTGACCAGTGACCAGTGACCAGTGACCAGCGAAATCGACCAGTGACCAGTGACCAGAGACCAGTGACTAGCCAAATTGACCAGAGACCAGTGACCAGTGACCAGTGACCAGCGGTAGTGACCAGTGACCAGTGACCAGCGGTAGTGACCAGTGATCAGTGACCGTTGAACAGTGACCAGTGACCAGTGACCAGTGACCAGCGAAAGTGACCAGGGACCAGTGACCAGTGACCAGTGACCAGTGACCAGTGACCAGTGACCAGTGACCAGTGACCAGTGACCATTGACCAGTGACCAGTGACCAGCAAAAATGACCAGTGACCAGTGACCAGTGACCAGTGACCAGTGACCAGTGACCAGTGACAAGTGACCAGTGACCAGCGACCAGTGACCAGTGACCAGTGACCAGTGACCATTGACCAGTGACCAGTGACCAGTGACCAGCGAACGTGACCAGGGACCAGTGACCAGTGACCAGTGACCAGTGACCAGTGACCAGTGACCAGTGACCAGTGACCAGTGACAAGTTACAAGTGACCAGTGACCAGTTACAAGTGACCAGTGACCAGCGACCAGTGACCAGTGACGAGCGACCAGTGACCATTGACCAGTGACCAGTGACCAGCAAAAATGACCAGTGACCAGTGACCAGTGACCAGTGACCAGTGACCAGTGACCAGTGACCAGCGACCAGTGACCAGTGACCATTGACTAGTGACCAGTGACCAGCAAAAATGACCAGTGACCAGTGACCAGTAACCAGTGACCAGTGACCAGTGACCAGTGACCAGTGACCAGCGAAAGTGACAAGTGACCAGTGACCATTGACCAGTGACCAGTGACCAGTGACCAGTGACCAGCGACCAGTGATCAGTGACCATTGACCAGTGACCAGTGACCAGTGACCAGCGAAAGTGACCAGTGACCAGTGACCAGTGACCAGTGACCAGTGACCAGTGACCAGTGACCAGTTACAAGTGACCAGTGACCAGCGACCAGTGACCAGTGACGAGCGACCAGTGACCATTGACCAGTGACCAGTGACCAGCAAAAATGACCAGTGACCAGTGACCAGTGACCAGTGACCAGTGACCAGTGACCAGTGACCAGTGACCAGTGACCAGTGACCAGTGACCAGTGACCAGTGACCAGTGACCAGCGAAAGTGACAAGTGACCAGTGACCATTGACCAGTGACCAGTGACCAGTGACCAGTGACCAGCGACCAGTGACCAGTGACCATTGACCAGTGACCAGTGACCAGTGACCAGCGAAAGTGACCAGTGACCAGTGATCAGTGACCAGTGAACAGTGACCAGTGACCAGTGACCAGTGACCAGCGAAAGTGACCAGGGACCAGTGACCAGTGACCAGTGACCAGTGACCACTGACCATTGACCAGTGACCAGTGACCAGTGACCAGTGACCAGTGACCAGTGACCAGCGACCAGTGACCAGTGACCAGTGACCAGTTACAAGTGACCAGTGACCAGTTACAAGTGACCAGTGACCAGCGACCAGAGACCTGTGACGAGCGACCAGTGACCAGTGACCATTGACCAGTGACCAGTGACCAGTGACCAGCGAAAGTGACCAGGGACCAGTGACCAGTTACCAGTGAGCTGTGACCAGTGACCAGTGACCAGTGAACTGTGACCAGTGACCAGTGACCAGCGAAAGTGACCAGTGACCAGTCACGAGCGAAATTGGCCAGTGACCAGCGAAAGTGACCAGTGACCAGTGACCAGTGACCAGTGACTAGCCAAATTGAGCAGTGAGCAGTGACCAGTGACCAGTGACCAGTGACCAGCGAAATTGACCAGTGACCAGCGAAAGTGACCAGTGACGAGTGACCTGTGACAAGTGACCAGTGACCAGCGACCAGTGACCAGTGACCAGTGACCAGTGACCAGTGACCAGTGACCAGTGACCAGCAAAAATGACCAGTGACCAGTGGCCAGTGACCAGTGACCAGTGACCAGTGACCAGTGACCAGTGACCAGTGACCAGCGAAAGTGACAAGTGACCAGTGACCAGTGACCAGTGTCCAGTGACCAGTGACCAGTGATAAGTGACCAGTAACCAGTGACCAGTGACCAGTGACCAGTGAGCTGTGACCAGTGACCAGTGACCAGTGACCAGTGACCAGTGACCAGTGACCAGTGACCAGTGACCAGTGACCAGTGACCAGCGAAAGTGACCAGTGACCAGTCACGATCGAAATTGACCAGTGACCAGCGAAAGTGACCAGTGACCAGTGTCCAGTGACCAGTGACCAGTGATAAGTGACCAGTAACCAGTGACCAGTGACCAGTGACCAGTGACCAGTGACCAGTGACCAGCGAAAGTGACCAGGGACCAGTGACCAGTGACCAGTGACCAGTGACCAGTGACCAGCGAACAGTGACCAGTGACTAGTGACCAGCGACCAGTGACCAGTGACCAGTGACAAGTGACCAGTGACCAGTGACCAGCGAAAGTGACCAGTGAACAGTGACCAGTGACTAGTGTCCAGTGACCAGTGACCAGTGAGCTGTGACCAGTGACCAGTGACCAGTGAACTGTGACCAGTGACCAGTGACCAGCGAAAGTGACCAGTCACGAACGAAATTGACCAGTGACCAGCGAAAGTGACCAGTGACCAGTGACCAGTGACCAGTGTCCAGTGACCAGTGACCAGTGTTAAGTGACCAGTGTCCAGTGACCAGTGACCAGTGACCAGTGACCAGTGAATAGTGACCAGTGAGGGTGAACAGCGAAAGTGACAAGTGACCAGTGACCAGTGACCAGTGACCAGTGACCAGTGACCAGCGAAAGTGACCAGGGACCAGTGACCAGTGACCAGTGACCAGTGACCAGTGACCAGTGACCAGTGACCAGTGACCAGTGACCAGTGACCAGTGACCAGCGACCAGTGACCAGTGACGAGCGACCAGTGACCAGTGACCATTGACCAGTGACCAGTGACCAGTGACCAGCGACCAGTGACCAGTGACCAGTGACAAGTGACCAGTGACCAGTGACCAGCGAAAGTGACCAGTGAACAGTGACCAGTGACTAGTGTCCAGTGACCAGTGACCAGTGACCAGTGACCAGTGACCAGTGACCAGCGACCAGTGACCAGTGACCAGTGACAAGTGACCAGTGACCAGTGACCAGCGAAAGTGACCAGTGAACAGTGACCAGTGACTAGTGTCCAGTGACCAGTGACCAGTGAGCTGTGACCAGTGACCAGTGACCAGTGAACTGTGACCAGTGACCAGTGACCAGCGAAAGTGACCAGTGACCAGTCACGAGCGAAATTGACCAGTGACCAGCGAAAGTGACCAGTGACCAGTGACCAGTGACCAGTGTCCAGTGACCAGTGACCAGTGATAAGTGACCAGTGTCCAGTGACCAGTGACCAGTGACCAGTGACCAGTGAATAGTGACCAGTGAGGGTGAACAGCGAAAGTGACAAGTGACCAGTGACCAGTGACCAGTGACCAGTGACCAGTGACCAGTGACCAGTGACCAGTGACCAGTGACCAGCGAAAGTGACAAGTGACCAGTGACCATTGACCAGCGACCAGTGACCAGTGACCAGTGACCAGCGACCAGTGACCAGTGACCATTGACCAGTGACCAGTGACCAGTGACCAGCGAAAGTGACCAGTGACCAGTGACCAGTGACCAGTGACCAGTGACCAGTGACCAGTGACCAGTGACCAGTGACCAGTTACAAGTGACCAGTGACCAGTTACAAGTGACCAGTGACCAGCGACCAGTGACCAGTGACCAGTGACCAGTGACCAGTTACAAGTGACCAGTGACCAGCGACCAGTGACCAGTGACGAGCGACCAGTGACCAGTGACCAGTGACCATTGACCAGTGATCAGTGACCAGTGACCAGCGAAAGTGACCAGGGACCAGTGACCAGTGACCAGTGACCAGTGACCAGTGACCAGTGACCAGTGACCAGTGACCAGTGACCAGTGACCAGTGACCAGTGACCAGTGACCAGTGACCAGTGACCAGTGACCAGTGACAAGTGACCAGTGACCAGCGACCAGTGACCAGTGACCAGTGAACATTGACCAGTGACCAGTGACCAGTGACCAGCGAACGTGACCAGGGACCAGTGACCAGTGACCAGTGACCAGTGACCAGTGACCAGCGAAAGTGACCAGTGATCAGTGACCAGTGACCAGCGAAAGTGACCAGTGACCAGTGACCAGTGACCAGCGAAATCGACCAGTGACCAGTGACCAGAGACCAGTGACTAGCCAAATTGACCAGAGACCAGTGACCAGTGACCAGTGACCAGCGGTAGTGACCAGTGACCAGTGACCAGCGGTAGTGACCAGTGATCAGTGACCGTTGAACAGTGACCAGTGACCAGTGACCAGTGACCAGCGAAAGTGACCAGGGACCAGTGACCAGTGACCAGTGACCAGTGACCAGTGACCAGTGACCAGTGACCAGTGACCAGTGACCATTGACCAGTGACCAGTGACCAGCAAAAATGACCAGTGACCAGTGACCAGTGACCAGTGACCAGTGACCAGTGACCAGTGACAAGTGACCAGTGACCAGCGACCAGTGACCAGTGACCAGTGACCAGTGACCATTGACCAGTGACCAGTGACCAGTGACCAGCGAACGTGACCAGGGACCAGTGACCAGTGACCAGTGACCAGTGACCAGTGACCAGTGACCAGTGACCAGTGACCAGTGACAAGTTACAAGTGACCAGTGACCAGTTACAAGTGACCAGTGACCAGCGACCAGTGACCAGTGACGAGCGACCAGTGACCATTGACCAGTGACCAGTGACCAGCAAAAATGACCAGTGACCAGTGACCAGTGACCAGTGACCAGTGACCAGTGACCAGTGACCAGCGACCAGTGACCAGTGACCATTGACTAGTGACCAGTGACCAGCAAAAATGACCAGTGACCAGTGACCAGTAACCAGTGACCAGTGACCAGTGACCAGTGACCAGTGACCAGCGAAAGTGACAAGTGACCAGTGACCAGTGACCATTGACCAGTGACCAGTGACCAGTGACCAGTGACCAGCGACCAGTGATCAGTGACCATTGACCAGTGACCAGTGACCAGTGACCAGCGAAAGTGACCAGTGACCAGTGACCAGTGACCAGTGACCAGTGACCAGTGACCAGTGACCAGTTACAAGTGACCAGTGACCAGCGACCAGTGACCAGTGACGAGCGACCAGTGACCATTGACCAGTGACCAGTGACCAGCAAAAATGACCAGTGACCAGTGACCAGTGACCAGTGACCAGTGACCAGTGACCAGTGACCAGTGACCAGTGACCAGTGACCAGTGACCAGTGACCAGTGACCAGTGACCAGCGAAAGTGACAAGTGACCAGTGACCATTGACCAGTGACCAGTGACCAGTGACCAGTGACCAGCGACCAGTGACCAGTGACCATTGACCAGTGACCAGTGACCAGTGACCAGCGAAAGTGACCAGTGACCAGTGATCAGTGACCAGTGAACAGTGACCAGTGACCAGTGACCAGTGACCAGCGAAAGTGACCAGGGACCAGTGACCAGTGACCAGTGACCAGTGACCACTGACCATTGACCAGTGACCAGTGACCAGTGACCAGTGACCAGTGACCAGTGACCAGCGACCAGTGACCAGTGACCAGTGACCAGTTACAAGTGACCAGTGACCAGTTACAAGTGACCAGTGACCAGCGACCAGAGACCTGTGACGAGCGACCAGTGACCAGTGACCATTGACCAGTGACCAGTGACCAGTGACCAGCGAAAGTGACCAGGGACCAGTGACCAGTTACCAGTGAGCTGTGACCAGTGACCAGTGACCAGTGAACTGTGACCAGTGACCAGTGACCAGCGAAAGTGACCAGTGACCAGTCACGAGCGAAATTGGCCAGTGACCAGCGAAAGTGACCAGTGACCAGTGACCAGTGACCAGTGACTAGCCAAATTGAGCAGTGAGCAGTGACCAGTGACCAGTGACCAGTGACCAGCGAAATTGACCAGTGACCAGCGAAAGTGACCAGTGACGAGTGACCTGTGACAAGTGACCAGTGACCAGCGACCAGTGACCAGTGACCAGTGACCAGTGACCAGTGACCAGTGACCAGTGACCAGCAAAAATGACCAGTGACCAGTGGCCAGTGACCAGTGACCAGTGACCAGTGACCAGTGACCAGTGACCAGTGACCAGCGAAAGTGACAAGTGACCAGTGACCAGTGACCAGTGTCCAGTGACCAGTGACCAGTGATAAGTGACCAGTAACCAGTGACCAGTGACCAGTGACCAGTGAGCTGTGACCAGTGACCAGTGACCAGTGACCAGTGACCAGTGACCAGTGACCAGTGACCAGTGACCAGTGACCAGTGACCAGCGAAAGTGACCAGTGACCAGTCACGATCGAAATTGACCAGTGACCAGCGAAAGTGACCAGTGACCAGTGTCCAGTGACCAGTGACCAGTGATAAGTGACCAGTAACCAGTGACCAGTGACCAGTGACCAGTGACCAGTGACCAGTGACCAGCGAAAGTGACCAGGGACCAGTGACCAGTGACCAGTGACCAGTGACCAGTGACCAGCGAACAGTGACCAGTGACTAGTGACCAGCGACCAGTGACCAGTGACCAGTGACAAGTGACCAGTGACCAGTGACCAGCGAAAGTGACCAGTGAACAGTGACCAGTGACTAGTGTCCAGTGACCAGTGACCAGTGAGCTGTGACCAGTGACCAGTGACCAGTGAACTGTGACCAGTGACCAGTGACCAGCGAAAGTGACCAGTCACGAACGAAATTGACCAGTGACCAGCGAAAGTGACCAGTGACCAGTGACCAGTGACCAGTGTCCAGTGACCAGTGACCAGTGTTAAGTGACCAGTGTCCAGTGACCAGTGACCAGTGACCAGTGACCAGTGAATAGTGACCAGTGAGGGTGAACAGCGAAAGTGACAAGTGACCAGTGACCAGTGACCAGTGACCAGTGACCAGTGACCAGCGAAAGTGACCAGGGACCAGTGACCAGTGACCAGTGACCAGTGACCAGTGACCAGTGACCAGTGACCAGTGACCAGTGACCAGTGACCAGTGACCAGCGACCAGTGACCAGTGACGAGCGACCAGTGACCAGTGACCATTGACCAGTGACCAGTGACCAGTGACCAGCGACCAGTGACCAGTGACCAGTGACAAGTGACCAGTGACCAGTGACCAGCGAAAGTGACCAGTGAACAGTGACCAGTGACTAGTGTCCAGTGACCAGTGACCAGTGACCAGTGACCAGTGACCAGTGACCAGCGACCAGTGACCAGTGACCAGTGACAAGTGACCAGTGACCAGTGACCAGCGAAAGTGACCAGTGAACAGTGACCAGTGACTAGTGTCCAGTGACCAGTGACCAGTGAGCTGTGACCAGTGACCAGTGACCAGTGAACTGTGACCAGTGACCAGTGACCAGCGAAAGTGACCAGTGACCAGTCACGAGCGAAATTGACCAGTGACCAGCGAAAGTGACCAGTGACCAGTGACCAGTGACCAGTGTCCAGTGACCAGTGACCAGTGATAAGTGACCAGTGTCCAGTGACCAGTGACCAGTGACCAGTGACCAGTGAATAGTGACCAGTGAGGGTGAACAGCGAAAGTGACAAGTGACCAGTGACCAGTGACCAGTGACCAGTGACCAGTGACCAGTGACCAGTGACCAGTGACCAGTGACCAGCGAAAGTGACAAGTGACCAGTGACCATTGACCAGCGACCAGTGACCAGTGACCAGTGACCAGCGACCAGTGACCAGTGACCATTGACCAGTGACCAGTGACCAGTGACCAGCGAAAGTGACCAGTGACCAGTGACCAGTGACCAGTGACCAGTGACCAGTGACCAGTGACCAGTGACCAGTGACCAGTTACAAGTGACCAGTGACCAGTTACAAGTGACCAGTGACCAGCGACCAGTGACCAGTGACGAGCGACCAGTGACCATTGACCAGTGACCAGTGACCAGCAAAAATGACCAGTGACCAGTGACCAGTGACCAGTGACCAGTGACCAGTGACCAGCGACCAGTGACCAGTGACCATTGACCAGTGACCAGTGACCAGCAAAAATGACCAGTGACCAGTGACCAGTGACCAGTGACCAGTGACCAGTGACCAGTGACAAGTGACCAGTGACCAGCGACCAGTGACCAGTGACCAGTGACCATTGACCAGTGACCAGTGACCAGTGACCAGCGAACGTGACCAGGGACCAGTGACCAGTGACCAGTGACCAGTGACCAGTGACCAGTGACCAGTGACCAGTGACCAGTGACCAGTTACAAGTGACCAGTGACCAGTTACAAGTGACCAGTGACCAGCGACCAGTGACCAGTGACGAGCGACCAGTGACCATTGACCAGTGACCAGTGACCAGCAAAAATGACCAGTGACCAGTGACCAGTGACCAGTGACCAGTGACCAGTGACCAGTGACCAGTGACCAGTGACCAGCGACCAGTGACCAGTGACCATTGACCAGTGACCAGTGACCAGCAAAAATGACCAGTGACCAGTGACCAGTAACCAGTGACCAGTGACCAGTGACCAGTGACCAGTGACCAGCGAAAGTGACAAGTGACCAGTGACCATTGACCAGTGACCAGTGACCAGTGACCAGTGACCAGCGACCAGTGACCAGTGACCATTGACCAGTGACCAGTGACCAGTGACCAGCGAAAGTGACCAGTGACCAGTGACCAGTGACCAGTGACCAGTGACCAGTGACCAGTGACCAGTGACCAGTTACAAGTGACCAGTGACCAGTTACAAGTGACCAGTGACCAGCGACCAGTGACCAGTGACGAGCGACCAGTGACCATTGACCAGTGACCAGTGACCAGCAAAAATGACCAGTGACCAGTGACCAGTGACCAGTGACCAGTGACCAGTGACCAGTGACCAGTGACCAGTGACCAGCGAAAGTGACAAGTGACCAGTGACCATTGACCAGTGACCAGTGACCAGTGACCAGTGACCAGCGACCAGTGACCAGTGACCATTGACCAGTGACCAGCGACCAGTGACCAGCGAAAGTGACCAGTGACCAGTGATCAGTGACCAGTGAACAGTGACCAGTGACCAGTGACCAGTGACCAGTGACCAGCGAAAGTGACCAGGGACCAGTGACCAGTGACCAGTGACCAGTGACCAGTGACCAGTTACCAGTGACCAGTGACCAGCGACCAGTGACCAGTGACCAGTGACCAGTTACAAGTGACCAGTGACCAGTTACAAGTGACCAGTGACCAGCGACCAGTGACCTGTGACGAGCGACCAGTGACCATTGACCAGTGACCAGTGACCAGCAAAAATGACCAGTGACCAGTGACCAGTGACCAGTGACCAGTGACCAGTGACCAGTGACCAGTGACCAGCGAAAGTGACAAGTGACCAGTGACCATTGACCAGCGACCAGTGAACAGTGACCAGTGACCAGCGACCAGTGACCAGTGACCATTGACCAGTGACCAGTGACCAGTGACCAGCGAAAGTGACCAGTGACCAGTGACCAGTGACCAGTGACCAGTGACCAGTGACCAGTGACCAGTGACCAGTTACAAGTGACCAGTGACCAGTTACAAGTGACCAGTGACCAGCGACCAGTGACCAGTGACGAGCGACCAGTGACCATTGACCAGTGACCAGTGACCAGCAAAAATGACCAGTGACCAGTGACCAGTGACCAGTGACCAGTGACCAGTGACCAGCGACCAGTGACCAGTGACCATTGACCAGTGACCAGTGACCAGCAAAAATGACCAGTGACCAGTGACCAGTGACCAGCGAAAGTGACAAGTGACCAGTGACCATTGACCAGTGACCAGTGACCAGGGACCAGTGACCAGCGACCAGTGACCAGTGACTAGTGACCAGCGACCAGTGACCAGTGACCAGTGACAAGTGACCAGTGACCAGTGACCAGCGAAAGTGACCAGTGAACAGTGACCAGTGACTAGTGTCCAGTGACCAGTGACCAGTGAGCTGTGACCAGTGACCAGTGACCAGTGAACTGTGACCAGTGACCAGTGACCAGCGAAAGTGACCAGTGACCAGTCACGAGCGAAATTGACCAGTGACCAGCGAAAGTGACCAGTGACCAGTGACCAGTGACCAGTGTCCAGTGACCAGTGACCAGTGATAAGTGACCAGTGTCCAGTGACCAGTGACCAGTGACCAGTGACCAGTGACCAGTGACCAGTGACAAGTGACCAGTGACCAGCGACCAGTGACCAGTGACCAGTGACCATTGACCAGTGACCAGTGACCAGTGACCAGCGAACGTGACCAGGGACCAGTGACCAGTGACCAGTGACCAGTGACCAGTGACCAGTGACCAGTGACCAGTGACCAGTGACCAGTTACAAGTGACCAGTGACCAGTTACAAGTGACCAGTGACCAGCGACCAGTGACCAGTGACGAGCGACCAGTGACCATTGACCAGTGACCAGTGACCAGCAAAAATGACCAGTGACCAGTGACCAGTGACCAGTGACCAGTGACCAGTGACCAGTGACCAGTGACCAGTGACCAGCGACCAGTGACCAGTGACCATTGACCAGTGACCAGTGACCAGCAAAAATGACCAGTGACCAGTGACCAGTAACCAGTGACCAGTGACAAGTGACCAGTGACCAGTGACCAGCGAAAGTGACAAGTGACCAGTGACCATTGACCAGTGACCAGTGACCAGTGACCAGTGACCAGCGACCAGTGACCAGTGACCATTGACCAGTGACCAGTGACCAGTGACCAGCGAAAGTGACCAGTGACCAGTGACCAGTGACCAGTGACCAGTGACCAGTGACCAGTGACCAGTTACAAGTGACCAGTGACCAGTTACAAGTGACCAGTGACCAGCGACCAGTGACCAGTGACGAGCGACCAGTGACCATTGACCAGTGACCAGTGACCAGCAAAAATGACCAGTGACCAGTGACCAGTGACCAGTGACCAGTGACCAGTGACCAGTGACCAGTGACCAGTGACCAGCGAAAGTGACAAGTGACCAGTGACCATTGACCAGTGACCAGTGACCAGTGACCAGTGACCAGCGACCAGTGACCAGTGACCATTGACCAGTGACCAGCGACCAGTGACCAGCGAAAGTGACCAGTGACCAGTGATCAGTGACCAGTGAACAGTGACCAGTGACCAGTGACCAGTGACCAGTGACCAGCGAAAGTGACCAGGGACCAGTGACCAGTGACCAGTGACCAGTGACCAGTGACCAGTTACCAGTGACCAGTGACCAGCGACCAGTGACCAGTGACCAGTGACCAGTTACAAGTGACCAGTGACCAGTTACAAGTGACCAGTGACCAGCGACCAGTGACCTGTGACGAGCGACCAGTGACCATTGACCAGTGACCAGTGACCAGCAAAAATGACCAGTGACCAGTGACCAGTGACCAGTGACCAGTGACCAGTGACCAGTGACCAGCGAAAGTGACAAGTGACCAGTGACCATTGACCAGCGACCAGTGACCAGTGACCAGTGACCAGCGACCAGTGACCAGTGACCATTGACCAGTGACCAGTGACCAGTGACCAGTGACCAGTGACCAGTGACCAGTGACCAGTGACCAGTTACAAGTGACCAGTGACCAGTTACAAGTGACCAGTGACCAGTGACCAGCGACCAGTGACCAGTGACGAGCGACCAGTGACCATTGACCAGTGACCAGTGACCAGCAAAAATGACCAGTGACCAGTGACCAGTGACCAGTGACCAGTGACCAGTGACCAGTGACCAGCGACCAGTGACCAGTGACCATTGACCAGTGACCAGTGACCAGCAAAAATGACCAGTGACCAGTGACCAGTGACCAGCGAAAGTGACAAGTGACCAGTGACCATTGACCAGTGACCAGTGACCAGGGACCAGTGACCAGCGACCAGTGACCAGTGACCATTGACCAGTGACCAGCGAAAGTGACAAGTGACCAGTGACCATTGACCAGTGACCAGTGACCAGTGACCAGCGAACAGTGACCAGTGACTAGTGACCAGCGACCAGTGACCAGTGACCAGTGACAAGTGACCAGTGACCAGTGACCAGCGAAAGTGACCAGTGAACAGTGACCAGTGACTAGTGTCCAGTGACCAGTGACCAGTGAGCTGTGACCAGTGACCAGTGACCAGTGAACTGTGACCAGTGACCAGTGACCAGCGAAATTGACCAGTGACCAGCGAAAGTGACCAGTGACCAGTGACCAGTGACCAGTGTCCAGTGACCAGTGACCAGTGATAAGTGACCAGTGTCCAGTGACCAGTGACCAGTGACCAGTGACCAGTGAATAGTGACCAGTGAGGGTGAACAGCGAAAGTGACAAGTGACCAGTGACCAGTGACCAGTGACCAGTGACCAGTGACCAGTGACCAGCGAAAGTGACAAGTGACCAGTGACGATTGACCAGCGACCAGTGACCAGTGACCAGTGACCAGCGACCAGTGACCAGTGACCAGTGACCAGTGACCAGTGACCAGTGACCAGCGAAAGTGACCTGTGACCAGTGACCAGTGACCAGTGACCAGTGACCAGTGACCAGTGACCAGTGACCAGTGACCAGTTACAAGTGACCAGTGACCAGTTACAAGTGACCAGTGACCAGCGACCAGTGACCAGTGACCAGCAAAAATGACCAGTGACCAGTGACCATTGACCAGTGACCAGTGACCAGTGACCAGTGACCAGTGACCAGTGACCAGTGACCAGCGACCAGTGACCAGTGACCATTGACCAGTGACCAGTGACCAGCAAAAATGACCAGTGACCAGTGACCAGTAACCAGTGACCAGTGACCAGTGACCAGTGACCAGTGACCAGCGAAAGTGACAAGTGACCAGTGACCATTGACCAGTGACCAGTGACCAGTGACCAGTGACCAGCGACCAGTGACCAGTGACCATTGACCAGTGACCAGTGACCAGTGACCAGCGAAAGTGACCAGTGACCAGTGACCAGTGACCAGTGACCAGTGACCAGTGACCAGTGACCAGTTACAAGTGACCAGTGACCAGTTACAAGTGACCAGTGACCAGCGACCAGTGACCAGTGACGAGCGACCAGTGACCATTGACCAGTGACCAGTGACCAGCAAAAATGACCAGTGACCAGTGACCAGTGACCAGTGACCAGTGACCAGTGACCAGTGACCAGCGAAAGTGACAAGTGACCAGTGACCATTGACCAGTGACCAGTGACCAGTGACCAGTGACCAGCGACCAGTGACCAGTGACCATTGACCAGTGACCAGCGACCAGTGACCAGCGAAAGTGACCAGTGACCAGTGATCAGTGACCAGTGAACAGTGACCAGTGACCAGTGACCAGTGACCAGTGACCAGCGAAAGTGACCAGGGACCAGTGACCAGTGACCAGTGACCAGTGACCAGTGACAAGTGACCAGTGACCAGTGACCAGCGAAAGTGACCAGTGAACAGTGACCAGTGACTAGTGTCCAGTGACCAGTGACCAGTGAGCTGTGACCAGTGACCAGTGACCAGTGAACTGTGACCAGTGACCAGTGACCAGCGAAAGTGACCAGTGACCAGTCACGAGCGAAATTGACCAGTGACCAGCGAAAGTGACCAGTGACCAGTGACCAGTGACCAGTGTCCAGTGACCAGTGACCAGTGATAAGTGACCAGTGTCCAGTGACCAGTGACCAGTGACCAGTGACCAGTGAATAGTGACCAGTGAGGGTGAACAGCGAAAGTGACAAGTGACCAGTGACCAGTGACCAGTGACCAGTGACCAGTGACCAGTGACCAGTGACCAGTGACCAGCGAAAGTGACAAGTGACCAGTGACCATTGACCAGCGACCAGTGACCAGTGACCAGTGACCAGCGACCAGTGACCAGTGACCATTGACCAGTGACCAGTGACCAGTGACCAGCGAAAGTGACCAGTGACCAGTGACCAGTGACCAGTGACCAGTGACCAGTGACCAGTGACCAGTGACCAGTGACCAGTTACAAGTGACCAGTGACCAGTTACAAGTGACCAGTGACCAGCGACCAGTGACCAGTGACGAGCGACCAGTGACCATTGACCAGTGACCAGTGACCAGCAAAAATGACCAGTGACCAGTGACCAGTGACCAGTGACCAGTGACCAGTGACCAGCGACCAGTGACCAGTGACCATTGACCAGTGACCAGTGACCAGCAAAAATGACCAGTGACCAGTGACCAGTGACCAGCGAAAGTGACAAGTGACCAGTGACCATTGACCAGTGACCAGTGACCAGGGACCAGTGACCAGCGACCAGTGACCAGTGACCATTGACCAGTGACCAGCGAAAGTGACAAGTGACCAGTGACCATTGACCAGTGACCAGTGACCAGTGACCAGCGAACAGTGACCAGTGACTAGTGACCAGCGACCAGTGACCAGTGACCAGTGACAAGTGACCAGTGACCAGTGACCAGCGAAAGTGACCAGTGAACAGTGACCAGTGACTAGTGTCCAGTGACCAGTGACTAGTGAGCTGTGACCAGTGACCAGTGACCAGTGAACTGTGACCAGTGACCAGTGACCAGCGAAAGTGACCAGTGACCAGTCACGAGCGAAATTGACCAGTGACCAGCGAAAGTGACCAGTGACCAGTGACCAGTGACCAGTGTCCAGTGACCAGTGACCAGTGATAAGTGACCAGTGTCCAGTGACCAGTGACCAGTGACCAGTGACCAGTGAATAGTGACCAGTGAGGGTGAACAGCGAAAGTGACAAGTGACCAGTGACCAGTGACCAGTGACCAGTGACCAGTGACCAGTGACCAGTGACCAGTGACCAGTGACCAGCGAAAGTGACAAGTGACCAGTGACCATTGACCAGCGACCAGTGACCAGTGACCAGTGACCAGCGACCAGTGACCAGTGACCATTGACCAGTGACCAGTGACCAGTGACCAGCGAAAGTGACCAGTGACCAGTGACCAGTGACCAGTGACCAGTGACCAGTGACCAGTGACCAGTGACCAGTGACCAGTTACAAGTGACCAGTGACCAGTTACAAGTGACCAGTGACCAGCGACCAGTGACCAGAGACGAGCGACCAGTGACCATTGACCAGTGACCAGTGACCAGCAAAAATGACCAGTGACCAGTGACCAGTGACCAGTGACCAGTGACCAGTGACCAGCGACCAGTGACCAGTGACCATTGACCAGTGACCAGTGACCAGCAAAAATGACCAGTGACCAGTGACCAGTGACCAGTGACCAGTGACCAGCGAAAGTGACAAGTGACCAGTGACCATTGACCAGTGACCAGTGACCAGTGACCAGTGACCAGCGACCAGTGACCAGTGACCATTGACCAGTGACCAGTGACCAGTGACCAGTGACCAGTGACCAGTGACCAGTTACAAGTGACCAGTGACCAGTTACAAGTGACCAGTGACCAGCGACCAGTGACCAGTGACGAGCGACCAGTGACCATTGACCAGTGGCCAGTGACCAGCAAAAATGACCAGTGACCAGTGACCAGTGACCAGTGACCAGTGACCAGTGACCAGTGACCAGTGACCAGCGAAAGTGACAAGTGACCAGTGACCATTGACCAGTGACCAGTGACCAGTGACCAGTGACCAGCGACCAGTGACCAGTGACCATTGACCAGTGACCAGTGACCAGTGACCAGCGAAAGTGACCAGTGACCAGTGATCAGTGACCAGTGAACAGTGACCAGTGACCAGTGACCAGTGACCAGTGACCAGCGAAAGTGACCAGGGACCAGTGACCAGTGACCAGTGACCAGTGACCACTGACCATTGACCAGTGACCAGTGACCAGTGACCAGTGACCAGTGACTAGTGACCAGTGACCAGCGACCAGTGACCAGTGACCATTGACCAGTGACCAGTGACCAGCAAAAATGACCAGTGACCATTGACCAGTGACCAGCGAAAGTGACCAGGGACCAGTGACCAGTGACCAGTGACCAGTGACCAGTGACCAGTTACAAGTGACCAGTGACCAGCGACCAGTGACCAGTGACGAGCGACCAGTGACCAGTGACCAGTGACCATTGACCAGTGACCAGTGACCAGTGACCAGCGAAAGTGACCAGGGACCAGTGACCAGTGACCAGTGACCAGTGACCAGTGACCAGTGACCAGTGACGAGTGACCAGTGACCAGTGACCAGTGACCAGCGAAAGTGACCAGGGACCAGTGACCAGTGACGAGCGACCAGTGACCAGTGACCAGTGACCATTGACCAGTGACCAGTGACCAGTGACCAGTGACCAGTGACCAGTGACCAGCGACCAGTGACCAGTGACCATTGACCAGTGACCAGTGACCAGCAAAAATGACCAGTGACCAGTGACCAGTGACCAGTGACCAGTGACCAGTGACCAGTGACCAGTGACCAGTGACCAGCGAAAGTGACAAGTGACCAGTGACCATTGACCAGTGACCAGTGACCAGTGACCAGTGACCAGCGACCAGTGACCAGTGACCAGTGACCAGTGACCAGTGACCAGTGACCAGTGACCAGTGACCAGTGACCAGTGACCAGTGACCAGTGACCAGTTACAAGTGACCAGTAACCAGCGACCAGTGACCAGTGACGAGCGACCAGTGACCAGTGACCATTGACCAGTGACCAGTGACCAGTGACCAGCGGAAGTGACCAGGGACCAGTGACAAGTGACCAGTGACCAGTGACCAGCGAAAGTGACCAGTGACCAGTGACCAGTGACCAGTGACCAGCGGTAGTGACCAGTGATCAGTGACCAGTGAACAGTGACCAGTGACCAGCGAAATTGACCAGTGACCAGCGAAAGTGACCAGTGACGAGTGACCTGTGACAAGTGACCAGTGACCAGCGACCAGTGACCAGTGACCAGTGACCAGTGACCAGTGACCAGTGACCAGCGAAAGTGACCAGGGACCAGTGACCAGTGACCAGTGACCAGTGACCAGTGACCAGTGACCAGTGACCAGTGACCAGTGACCAGCGAAAGTGACCAGGGACCAGTGACCAGTGACCAGTGACCAGTGACCACTGACCATTGACAAGTGACCAGTGACCAGTGACCAGTGACCAGTGACCAGTGACCAGCGACCAGTGACCAGTGACCAGTGACCAGCGAAAGTGACCAGTGACCAGTCACGAGCGAAATTGACCAGTGACCAGCGAAAGTGACCAGTGACCAGTGACCAGTGACCAGTGTCCAGTGACCAGTGACCAGTGATAAGTGACCAGTGTCCAGTGACCAGTGACCAGTGACCAGTGACCAGTGAATAGTGACCAGTGAGGGTGAACAGCGAAAGTGACAAGTGACCAGTGACCAGTGACCAGTGACCAGTGACCAGTGACCAGTGACCAGTGACCAGTGACCAGCGAAAGTGACAAGTGACCAGTGACGATTGACCAGCGACCAGTGACCAGTGACCAGTGAACAGCGACCAGTGACCAGTGACCATTGACCAGTGACCAGTGACCAGTGACCAGCGAAAGTGACCTGTGACCAGTGACCAGTGACCAGTGACCAGTGACCAGTGACCAGTGACCAGTGACCAGTGACCAGTTACAAGTGACCAGTGACCAGTTACAAGTGACCAGTGACCAGCGACCAGTGACCAGTGACCAGCAAAAATGACCAGTGACCAGTGACCAGTGACCAGTGACCAGTGACCAGTGACCAGTGACCAGTGACCAGTGACCAGCGACCAGTGACCAGTGACCATTGACCAGTGACCAGTGACCAGCAAAAATGACCAGTGACCAGTGACCAGTAACCAGTGACCAGTGACCAGTGACCAGTGACCAGTGACCAGCGAAAGTGACAAGTGACCAGTGACCATTGACCAGTGACCAGTGACCAGTGACCAGTGACCAGCGACCAGTGACCAGTGACCATTGACCAGTGACCAGTGACCAGTGACCAGCGAAAGTGACCAGTGACCAGTGACCAGTGACCAGTGACCAGTGACCAGTGACCAGTGACCAGTTACAAGTGACCAGTGACCAGTTACAAGTGACCAGTGACCAGCGACCAGTGACCAGTGACGAGCGACCAGTGACCATTGACCAGTGACCAGTGACCAGCAAAAATGACCAGTGACCAGTGACCAGTGACCAGTGACCAGTGACCAGTGACCAGTGACCAGCGAAAGTGACAAGTGACCAGTGACCATTGACCAGTGACCAGTGACCAGTGACCAGTGACCAGCGACCAGTGACCAGTGACCATTGACCAGTGACCAGCGACCAGTGACCAGCGAAAGTGACCAGTGACCAGTGACCAGTGACCAGCGAAAGTGACAAGTGACCAGTGACCATTGACCAGTGACCAGTGACCAGTGACCAGTGACCAGCGACCAGTGACCAGTGACCATTGACAAGTGACCAGTGACCAGTGACCAGTGACCACTGACCATTGACCAGTGACCAGTGACCAGTGACCAGTGACCAGTGACCAGTGACCAGTGACCAGCGACCAGTGACCAGTGACCATTGACCAGTGACCAGTGACCAGCAAAAATGACCAGGGACCAGTGACCAGTGACCAGTGACCAGTGACCAGTGACCAGTGACCAGTGACCAGTGACCAGTGACCAGTGACCAGCGAAAGTGACAAGTGACCAGTGACCATTGACCAGTGACCAGTGACCAGTGACCAGTGACCAGCGACCAGTGACCAGTGACCATTGACCAGTGACCATTGACCAGTGACCAGTGACCAGTGACCAGCGGAAGTGACCAGTGACGAGTGACCTGTGACAAGTGACCAGTGACCAGCGACCAGTGACCAGTGACCAGTGACCAGTGACCAGTGACCAGCGAAAGTGACCAGGGACCAGTGACCAGTGACCAGTGACCAGTGACCACTGACCATTGACAAGTGACCAGTGACCAGTGACCAGTGACCAGTGACCAGTGACCAGCGACCAGTGACCAGTGACCAGTGACCAGTTACAAGTGACCAGTGACCAGTTACAAGTGACCAGTGACCAGCGACCAGTGACCTGTGACGACCGACCAGTGACCATTGACCAGTGACCAGTGACCAGCAAAAATGACCAGTGACCAGTGACCAGTGACCAGTGACCAGTGACCAGTGACCAGTGACCAGTGACCAGTGACCAGTGACCAGCGAAAGTGACAAGTGACCAGTGACCATTGACCAGTGACCAGTGACCAGTGACCAGTGACCAGCGACCAGTGACCAGTGACCATTTACAAGTGACCAGTGACCAGTGACCAGTGACCACTGACAATTGACCAGTGACCAGTGACCAGTGACCAGTGACCAGTGACCAGTGACCAGTGACCAGCGACCAGTGACCAGTGACCATTGACCAGTGACCAGTGACCAGCAAAAATGACCAGGGACCAGTGACCAGTGACCAGTGACCAGTGACCAGTGACCAGTGACCAGTGACCAGTGACCAGTGACCAGCGAAAGTGACAAGTGACCAGTGACCATTGACCAGTGACCAGTGACCAGTGACCAGTGACCAGCGACCAGTGACCAGTGACCATTGACCAGTGACCAGTGACCAGTGACCAGCGAAAGTGACCAGTGACCAGTGACCAGTGACCAGTGACCAGTGACCAGTGACCAGTGACCAGTGACCAGTGACCAGTGACCAGTTACAAGTGACCAGTGACCAGCGACCAGTGAACAGTGACGAGCGACCAGTGACCAGTGACCATTGACCAGTGACCAGTGACCAGTGACCAGCGAAAGTGACCAGGGACCAGTGACCAGTGACCAGTGACCAGTGACCAGCGAAAGTGACCAGTGAGCAGTGACCAGTGACCAGTGACCAGCGGTAGTGACCAGTGATCAGTGACCAGTGAACAGTGACCAGTGACCAGCGAAATTGACCAGTGACCAGCGAAAGTGACCAGTGACCATTGACCAGTGACCAGTGACCAGCAAAAATGACCAGTGACCAGTGACCAGTGACCAGTGACCAGTGACCAGTTACAAGTGACCAGTGACCAGCGACCAGTGACCAGTGACGAGCGACCAGTGACCAGTGACCATTGACCAGTGACCAGTGACCAGTGACCAGCGAAAGTGACCAGGGACCAGTGACCAGTGACCAGTGACCAGTGACCAGTGACCAGTGACCAGTGACCAGTGACCAGTGACCAGTGACCAGTGACAAGTGACCAGTGGCCAGCGACCAGTGACCAGTGACCAGTGACCATTGACCAGTGACCAGTGACCAGTGACCAGCGAACGTGACCAGGGACCAGTGACCAGTGACCAGTGACCAGTGACCAGTGACCAGCGAAAGTGACCAGGGACCAGTGACCAGTGACCAGTGACCAGTGACCAGTGACCAGTGACCAGTGACCAGTGACCAGTGACCAGTGACCAGTGACCAGTGACCAGTGACCAGCGAAAGTGACAAGTGACCAGTGACCAGTGACGAGCGACCAGTGACCAGTGACCATTGACCAGTGACCAGTGACCAGTGACCAGCGGAAGTGACCAGTGACGAGTGACCTGTGACAAGTGACCAGTGACCAGCGACCAGTGACCAGTGACCAGTGACCAGTGACCAGTGACCAGCGAAAGTGACCAGGGACCAGTGACCAGTGACCAGTGACCAGTGACCACTGACCATTGACAAGTGACCAGTGACCAGTGACCAGTGACCAGTGACCAGTGACCAGCGACCAGTGACCAGTGACCAGTGACCAGTTACAAGTGACCAGTGACCAGTTACAAGTGACCAGTGACCAGCGACCAGTGACCTGTGACGAGCGACCAGTGACCATTGACCAGTGACCAGTGACCAGCAAAAATGACCAGTGACCAGTGACCAGTGACCAGTGACCAGTGACCAGTGACCAGTGACCAGTGACCAGTGACCAGTGACCAGCGAAAGTGACAAGTGACCAGTGACCATTGACCAGTGACCAGTGACCAGTGACCAGTGACCAGCGACCAGTGACCAGTGACCATTGACAAGTGACCAGTGACCAGTGACCAGTGACCACTGACCATTGACCAGTGACCAGTGACCAGTGACCAGTGACCAGCGAAATCGACCAGTGACCAGTGACCAGAGACCAGTGACTAGCCAAATTGACCAGAGACCAGTGACCAGTGACCAGTGACCAGCGGTAGTGACCAGTGACCAGTGACCAGCGGTAGTGACCAGTGATCAGTGACCGTTGAACAGTGACCAGTGACCAGTGACCAGTGACCAGCGAAAGTGACCAGGGACCAGTGACCAGTGACCAGTGACCAGTGACCAGTGACCAGTGACCAGCGACCAGTGACCAGTGACCATTGACCAGTGACCAGTGACCAGCAAAAATGACCAGTGACCAGTGACCAGTGACCAGTGACCAGTGACCAGTGACCAGTGACCAGTGACCAGTGACAAGTGACCAGTGACCAGCGACCAGTGACCAGTGACCAGTGACCATTGACCAGTGACCAGTGACCAGTGACCAGCGAACGTGACCAGGGACCAGTGACCAGTGACCAGTGACCAGTGACCAGTGACCAGTGACCAGTGACCAGTGACCAGTGACCAGTGACCAGTGACCAGTTACAAGTGACCAGTGACCAGTTACAAGTGACCAGTGACCAGCGACCAGTGACCAGTGACGAGCGACCAGTGACCATTGACCAGTGACCAGTGACCAGCAAAAATGACCAGTGACCAGTGACCAGTGACCAGTGACCAGTGACCAGTGACCAGTGACCAGTGACCAGTGACCAGCGACCAGTGACCAGTGACCATTGACCAGTGACCAGTGACCAGCAAAAATGACCAGTGACCAGTGACCAGTAACCAGTGACCAGTGACCAGTGACCAGTGACCAGTGACCAGCGAAAGTGACAAGTGACCAGTGACCATTGACCAGTGACCAGTGACCAGTGACCAGTGACCAGCGACCAGTGACCAGTGACCATTGACCAGTGACCAGTGACCAGTGACCAGCGAAAGTGACCAGTGACCAGTGACCAGTGACCAGTGACCAGTGACCAGTGACCAGTGACCAGTTACAAGTGACCAGTGACCAGTTACAAGTGACCCGTGACCAGCGACCAGTGACCAGTGACGAGCGACCAGTGACCATTGACCAGTGACCAGTGACCAGCAAAAATGACCAGTGACCAGTGACCAGTGACCAGTGACCAGTGACCAGTGACCAGTGACCAGTGACCAGTGACCAGTGACCAGTGACCAGTGACCAGCGAAAGTGACAAGTGACCAGTGACCATTGACCAGTGACCAGTGACCAGTGACCAGTGACCAGCGACCAGTGACCAGTGACCATTGACCAGTGACCAGCGACCAGTGACCAGCGAAAGTGACCAGTGACCAGTGATCAGTGACCAGTGAACAGTGACCAGTGACCAGTGACCAGTGACCAGTGACCAGCGAAAGTGACCAGGGACCAGTGACCAGTGACCAGTGACCAGTGACCACTGACCATTGACCAGTGACCAGTGACCAGTGACCAGTGTCCAGTGACCAGTGACCAGCGACCAGTGACCAGTGACCAGTGACCAGTTACAAGTGACCAGTGACCAGTTACAAGTGACCAGTGACCAGCGACCAGTGACCTGTGACGAGCGACCAGTGACCATTGACCAGTGACCAGTGACCAGCAAAAATGACCAGTGACCAGTGACCAGTGACCAGTGACCAGTGACCAGTGACCAGTGACCAGTGACCAGCGAAAGTGACCAGGGACCAGTGACCAGTGACCAGTGACCAGTGACCAGTGACCAGTGACCAGTGACCAGTGACCAGTGACCAGTGACCAGTGACCAGTGACCAGCGACCAGTGACCAGTGACGAGCGACCAGTGACCAGTGACCAGTGACAAGTGACCAGTGACCAGCGACCAGTGACCAGTGACCAGTGACCATTGACCAGTGACCAGTGACCAGTGACCAGCGAACGTGACCAGGGACCAGTGACCAGTGACCAGTGACCAGTGACCAGTGACCAGCGAAAGTGACCAGTGACCAGTGACCAGTGACCAGCGAAAGTGACCAGTGACCAGTGACCAGTGACCAGCGAAATCGACCAGTGACCAGTGACCAGAGACCAGTGACTAGCCAAATTGACCAGAGACCAGTGACCAGTGACCAGTGACCAGCGGTAGTGACCAGTGAACAGTGACCAGCGGTAGTGACCAGTGATCAGTGACCGTTGAACAGTGACCAGTGACCAGTGACCAGTGACCAGCGAAAGTGACCAGGGACCAGTGACCAGTGACCAGTGACCAGTGACCAGTGACCAGTGACCAGTGACCAGCGACCAGTGACCAGTGACCATTGACCAGTGGCCAGTGACCAGCAAAAATGACCAGTGACCAGTGACCAGTGACCAGTGACCAGTGACCAGTGACCAGTGACAAGTGACCAGTGACCAGCGACCAGTGACCAGTGACCAGTGACCATTGACCAGTGACCAGTGACCAGTGACCAGCGAACGTGACCAGGGACCAGTGACCAGTGACCAGTAACCAGTGACCAGTGACCAGTGACCAGTTACAAGTGACCAGTGACCAGTTACAAGTGACCAGTGACCAGCGACCAGTGACCAGTGACCAGTGACCAGTGGCCAGTGGCCAGTGACCAGTGACCAGTGACCAGTTACAAGTGACCAGTGACCAGTTACAAGTGACCAGTGACCAGCGACCAGTGACCAGTGACGAGCGACCAGTGACCATTGACCAGTGACCAGTGACCAGCAAAAATGACCAGTGACCAGTGACCAGCGAAAGTGACAAGTGACCAGTGACCATTGACCAGTGACCAGTGACCAGTGACCAGTGACCAGCGACCAGTGACCAGTGACCATTGACCAGTGACCAGTGACCAGTGACCAGCGAAAGTGACCAGTGACCAGTGATCAGTGACCAGTGAACAGTGACCAGTGACCAGTGACCAGTGACCAGTGACCAGCGAAAGTGACCAGGGACCAGTGACCAGTGACCAGTGACCAGTGACCACTGACCATTGACCAGTGACCAGTGACCAGTGACCAGTGACCAGTGACCAGTGACAAGTGACCAGCGACCAGTGACCAGTGACCATTGACCAGTGACCAGTGACCAGCAAAAATGACCAGTGACCAGTGACCAGTGACCAGTGACCAGTGACCAGTGACCAGTGACCAGTGACCAGTGACCAGTGACCAGTGACCAGTGACCAGCGAAAGTGACAAGTGACCAGTGACCATTGACCAGTGACCAGTGACCAGTGACCAGTGACCAGCGACCAGTGACCAGTGACCATTGAACAGTGACCAGTGACCAGTGACCAGCGAAAGTGACCAGTGACCAGTGACCAGTGACCAGTGACCAGTGACCAGTGACCCGTTACAACTGACCAGTGACCAGCGACCAGTGACCAGTGACGAGCGACCAGTGACCAGTGACCATTGACCAGTGACCAGTGACCAGTGACCAGCGAAAGTGACCAGGGACCAGTGACCAGTGACCAGTGACCAGTGACCAGTTACAAGTGACCAGTGACCAGCGACCAGTGACCAGTGACGAGCGACCAGTGACCAGTGACCAGTGACCATTGACCAGTGACCAGTGACCAGTGACCAGCGAAAGTGACCAGGGACCAGTGACCAGTGACCAGTGACCAGTGACCAGTGACCAGTGACCAGTGACCAGTGACCAGTGACCAGTGACCAGTGACCAGTGACCAGTGACCAGTGACCAGTGACCAGTGACCAGTGACCAGTGACCAGTGACCAGTGACCAGTGACAAGTGACCAGTGACCAGCGACCAGTGACCAGTGACCAGTGAACATTGACCAGTGACCAGTGACCAGTGACCAGCGAACGTGACCAGGGACCAGTGACCAGTGACCAGTGACCAGTGACCAGTGACCAGCGAAAGTGACCAGTGATCAGTGACCAGTGACCAGCGAAAGTGACCAGTGACCAGTGACCAGTGACCAGCGAAATCGACCAGTGACCAGTGACCAGAGACCAGTGACTAGCCAAATTGACCAGAGACCAGTGACCAGTGACCAGTGACCAGCGGTAGTGACCAGTGACCAGTGACCAGCGGTAGTGACCAGTGATCAGTGACCGTTGAACAGTGACCAGTGACCAGTGACCAGTGACCAGCGAAAGTGACCAGGGACCAGTGACCAGTGACCAGTGACCAGTGACCAGTGACCAGTGACCAGCGACCAGTGACCAGTGACCATTGACCAGTGACCAGTGACCAGCAAAAATGACCAGTGACCAGTGACCAGTGACCAGTGACCAGTGACCAGTGACCAGTGACAAGTGACCAGTGACCAGCGACCAGTGACCAGTGACCAGTGACCATTGACCAGTGACCAGTGACCAGTGACCAGTGACCATTGAACAGTGACCAGTGACCAGTGACCAGCGAAAGTGACCAGTGACCAGTGACCAGTGACCAGTGACCAGTGACCAGTGACCAGTTACAACTGACCAGTGACCAGCGACCAGTGACCAGTGACGAGCGACCAGTGACCAGTGACCATTGACCAGTGACCAGTGACCAGTGACCAGCGAAAGTGACCAGGGACCAGTGACCAGTGACCAGTGACCAGTGACCAGTGACCAGTTACAAGTGACCAGTGACCAGCGACCAGTGACCAGTGACGAGCGACCAGTGACCAGTGACCAGTGACCATTGACCAGTGACCAGTGACCAGTGACCAGCGAAAGTGACCAGGGACCAGTGACCAGTGACCAGTGACCAGTGACCAGTGACCAGTGACCAGTGACCAGTGACCAGTGACCAGTGACCAGTGACCAGTGACCAGTGACCAGTGACCAGTGACCAGTGACCAGTGACCAGTGACCAGTGACCAGTGACAAGTGACCAGTGACCAGCGACCAGTGACCAGTGACCAGTGAACATTGACCAGTGACCAGTGACCAGTGACCAGCGAACGTGACCAGGGACCAGTGACCAGTGACCAGTGACCAGTGACCAGTGACCAGCGAAAGTGACCAGTGATCAGTGACCAGTGACCAGCGAAAGTGACCAGTGACCAGTGACCAGTGACCAGCGAAATCGACCAGTGACCAGTGACCAGAGACCAGTGACTAGCCAAATTGACCAGAGACCAGTGACCAGTGACCAGTGACCAGCGGTAGTGACCAGTGACCAGTGACCAGCGGTAGTGACCAGTGATCAGTGACCGTTGAACAGTGACCAGTGACCAGTGACCAGTGACCAGCGAAAGTGACCAGGGACCAGTGACCAGTGACCAGTGACCAGTGACCAGTGACCAGTGACCAGTGACCAGTGACCAGTGACCATTGACCAGTGACCAGTGACCAGTGACCAGTGACCAGCGAAAGTGACAAGTGACCAGTGACCATTGACCAGTGACCAGTGACCAGTGACCAGTGACCAGCGACCAGTGACCAGTGACCATTGACCAGTGACCAGTGACCAGTGACCAGCGAAAGTGACCAGTGACCAGTGACCAGTGACCAGTGACCAGTGACCAGTGACCAGTGACCAGTTACAAGTGACCAGTGACCAGTTACAAGTGACCAGTGACCAGCGACCAGTGACCAGTGACGAGCGACCAGTGACCATTGACCAGTGACCAGTGACCAGCAAAAATGACCAGTGACCAGTGACCAGTGACCAGTGACCAGTGACCAGTGACCAGTGACCAGTGACCAGTGACCAGTGACCAGTGACCAGTGACCAGTGACCAGTGACCAGTGACCAGTGACCAGCGAAAGTGACAAGTGACCAGTGACCATTGACCAGTGACCAGTGACCAGTGACCAGTGACCAGCGAAAGTGACAAGTGACCAGTGACCATTGACCAGTGACCAGTGACCAGCGACCAGTGACCAGTGACCAGTGAACATTGACCAGTGACCAGTGACCAGTGACCAGCGAACGTGACCAGGGACCAGTGACCAGTGACCAGTGACCAGTGACCAGTGACCAGCGAAAGTGACCAGTGATCAGTGACCAGTGACCAGCGAAAGTGACCAGTGACCAGTGACCAGTGACCAGCGAAATCGACCAGTGACCAGTGACCAGAGACCAGTGACTAGCCAAATTGACCAGAGACCAGTGACCAGTGACCAGTGACCAGCGGTAGTGACCAGTGACCAGTGACCAGCGGTAGTGACCAGTGATCAGTGACCGTTGAACAGTGACCAGTGACCAGTGACCAGTGACCAGCGAAAGTGACCAGGGACCAGTGACCAGTGACCAGTGACCAGTGACCAGTGACCAGTGACCAGCGACCAGTGACCAGTGACCATTGACCAGTGACCAGTGACCAGCAAAAATGACCAGTGACCAGTGACCAGTGACCAGTGACCAGTGACCAGTGACCAGTGACAAGTGACCAGTGACCAGCGACCAGTGACCAGTGACCAGTGACCATTGACCAGTGACCAGTGACCAGTGACCAGTGACCATTGAACAGTGACCAGTGACCAGTGACCAGCGAAAGTGACCAGTGACCAGTGACCAGTGACCAGTGACCAGTGACCAGTGACCAGTTACAACTGACCAGTGACCAGCGACCAGTGACCAGTGACGAGCGACCAGTGACCAGTGACCATTGACCAGTGACCAGTGACCAGTGACCAGCGAAAGTGACCAGGGACCAGTGACCAGTGACCAGTGACCAGTGACCAGTTACAAGTGACCAGTGACCAGCGACCAGTGACCAGTGACGAGCGACCAGTGACCAGTGACCAGTGACCAGTGACCAGTGACCAGTGACCAGTGACCAGCAAAAGTGACCAGTGAACTGTGACCAGTGACCAGTGACCAGTGACCAGTGACCAGTGACCAGTGACCAGTGACCAGTGACCAGTGACCAGTGACCAGTGACCAGTGACCAGTGACCAGTGACCAGTGACCAGTGACCAGTGACCAGTGACAAGTGACCAGTGACCAGTGACCAGTGACCAGTGACCAGTGACCAGTGACCAGTGACCAGTGACCAGTGACCAGTGACCAGTGACCAGCGAAAGTGACCAGTGACCAGTGACCAGCGACCAGTGACCAGTGACCATTGACCAGTGACCAGTGACCAGTGACCAGCGAAAGTGACCAGTGACCAGTGACCAGTGACCATTGACCAGTGACCAGTGACCAGTGACCAGCGAAAGTGACCAGTGACCAGTGATCAGTGACCAGTGACCAGTGACCAGTGACCAGCGAAAGTGACCAGGGACCAGTGACCAGTGACCAGTGACCAGTGACCACTGACCATTGACCAGTGACCAGTGACCAGTGACCAGTGACCAGTGACCAGTGACAAGTGACCAGCGACCAGTGACCAGTGACCATTGACCAGTGACCAGTGACCAGCAAAAATGACCAGTGACCAGTGACCAGTGACCAGTGACCAGTGACCAGTGACCAGTGACCAGTGACCAGTGACCAGTGACCAGTGACCAGTGACCAGCGAAAGTGACAAGTGACCAGTGACCATTGACCAGTGACCAGTGACCAGTGACCAGTGACCAGCGACCAGTGACCAGTGACCATTGAACAGTGACCAGTGACCAGTGACCAGCGAAAGTGACCAGTGACCAGTGACCAGTGACCAGTGACCAGTGACCAGTGACCAGTTACAACTGACCAGTGACCAGCGACCAGTGACCAGTGACGAGCGACCAGTGACCAGTGACCATTGACCAGTGACCAGTGACCAGTGACCAGCGAAAGTGACCAGGGACCAGTGACCAGTGACCAGTGACCAGTGACCAGTTACAAGTGACCAGTGACCAGCGACCAGTGACCAGTGACGAGCGACCAGTGACCAGTGACCAGTGACCATTGACCAGTGACCAGTGACCAGTGACCAGCGAAAGTGACCAGGGACCAGTGACCAGTGACCAGTGACCAGTGACCAGTGACCAGTGACCAGTGACCAGTGACCAGTGACCAGTGACCAGTGACCAGTGACCAGTGACCAGTGACCAGTGACCAGTGACCAGTGACCAGTGACCAGTGACAAGTGACCAGTGACCAGCGACCAGTGACCAGTGACCAGTGAACATTGACCAGTGACCAGTGACCAGTGACCAGCGAACGTGACCAGGGACCAGTGACCAGTGACCAGTGACCAGTGACCAGTGACCAGCGAAAGTGACCAGTGATCAGTGACCAGTGACCAGCGAAAGTGACCAGTGACCAGTGACCAGTGACCAGCGAAATCGACCAGTGACCAGTGACCAGAGACCAGTGACTAGCCAAATTGACCAGAGACCAGTGACCAGTGACCAGTGACCAGCGGTAGTGACCAGTGACCAGTGACCAGCGGTAGTGACCAGTGATCAGTGACCGTTGAACAGTGACCAGTGACCAGTGACCAGTGACCAGCGAAAGTGACCAGGGACCAGTGACCAGTGACCAGTGACCAGTGACCAGTGACCAGTGACCAGCGACCAGTGACCAGTGACCATTGACCAGTGACCAGTGACCAGCAAAAATGACCAGTGACCAGTGACCAGTGACCAGTGACCAGTGACCAGTGACCAGTGACAAGTGACCAGTGACCAGCGACCAGTGACCAGTGACCAGTGACCATTGACCAGTGACCAGTGACCAGTGACCAGTGACCATTGAACAGTGACCAGTGACCAGTGACCAGCGAAAGTGACCAGTGACCAGTGACCAGTGACCAGTGACCAGTGACCAGTGACCAGTTACAACTGACCAGTGACCAGCGACCAGTGACCAGTGACGAGCGACCAGTGACCAGTGACCATTGACCAGTGACCAGTGACCAGTGACCAGCGAAAGTGACCAGGGACCAGTGACCAGTGACCAGTGACCAGTGACCAGTGACCAGTTACAAGTGACCAGTGACCAGCGACCAGTGACCAGTGACGAGCGACCAGTGACCAGTGACCAGTGACCATTGACCAGTGACCAGTGACCAGTGACCAGCGAAAGTGACCAGGGACCAGTGACCAGTGACCAGTGACCAGTGACCAGTGACCAGTGACCATTGACCAGTGACCAGTGACCAGTGACCAGCGAACGTGACCAGGGACCAGTGACCAGTGACCAGTGACCAGTGACCAGTGACCAGTGACCAGTGACCAGTGACCAGTGACCAGTTACAAGTGACCAGTGACCAGTTACAAGTGACCAGTGACCAGCGACCAGTGACCAGTGACGAGCGACCAGTGACCATTGACCAGTGACCAGTGACCAGCAAAAATGACCAGTGACCAGTGACCAGTGACCAGTGACCAGTGACCAGTGACCAGTGACCAGTGACCAGTGACCAGCGACCAGTGACCAGTGACCATTGACCAGTGACCAGTGACCAGCAAAAATGACCAGTGACCAGTGACCAGTAACCAGTGACCAGTGACCAGTGACCAGTGACCAGTGACCAGCGAAAGTGACAAGTGACCAGTGACCATTGACCAGTGACCAGTGACCAGTGACCAGTGACCAGCGACCAGTGACCAGTGACCATTGACCAGTGACCAGTGACCAGTGACCAGCGAAAGTGACCAGTGACCAGTGACCAGTGACCAGTGACCAGTGACCAGTGACCAGTGACCAGTGACCAGTTACAAGTGACCAGTGACCAGTGACCAGTGACCAGTGACCAGCGAAAGTGACAAGTGACCAGTGACCATTGACCAGTGACCAGTGACCAGTGACCAGTGACCAGCGAAAGTGACAAGTGACCAGTGACCATTGACCAGTGACCAGTGACCAGCGACCAGTGACCAGTGACCAGTGAACATTGACCAGTGACCAGTGACCAGTGACCAGCGAACGTGACCAGGGACCAGTGACCAGTGACCAGTGACCAGTGACCAGTGACCAGCGAAAGTGACCAGTGATCAGTGACCAGTGACCAGCGAAAGTGACCAGTGACCAGTGACCAGTGACCAGCGAAATCGACCAGTGACCAGTGACCAGAGACCAGTGACTAGCCAAATTGACCAGAGACCAGTGACCAGTGACCAGTGACCAGCGGTAGTGACCAGTGACCAGTGACCAGCGGTAGTGACCAGTGATCAGTGACCGTTGAACAGTGACCAGTGACCAGTGACCAGTGACCAGCGAAAGTGACCAGGGACCAGTGACCAGTGACCAGTGACCAGTGACCAGTGACCAGTGACCAGCGACCAGTGACCAGTGACCATTGACCAGTGACCAGTGACCAGCAAAAATGACCAGTGACCAGTGACCAGTGACCAGTGACCAGTGACCAGTGACCAGTGACAAGTGACCAGTGACCAGCGACCAGTGACCAGTGACCAGTGACCATTGACCAGTGACCAGTGACCAGTGACCAGTGACCATTGAACAGTGACCAGTGACCAGTGACCAGCGAAAGTGACCAGTGACCAGTGACCAGTGACCAGTGACCAGTGACCAGTGACCAGTTACAACTGACCAGTGACCAGCGACCAGTGACCAGTGACGAGCGACCAGTGACCAGTGACCATTGACCAGTGACCAGTGACCAGTGACCAGCGAAAGTGACCAGGGACCAGTGACCAGTGACCAGTGACCAGTGACCAGTTACAAGTGACCAGTGACCAGCGACCAGTGACCAGTGACGAGCGACCAGTGACCAGTGACCAGTGACCAGTGACCAGTGACCAGTGACCAGTGACCAGCAAAAGTGACCAGTGAACTGTGACCAGTGACCAGTGACCAGTGACCAGTGACCAGTGACCAGTGACCAGTGACCAGTGACCAGTGACCAGTGACCAGTGACCAGTGACCAGTGACCAGTGACCAGTGACCAGTGACCAGTGACCAGTGACAAGTGACCAGTGACCAGTGACCAGTGACCAGTGACCAGTGACCAGTGACCAGTGACCAGTGACCAGTGACCAGTGACCAGTGACCAGCGAAAGTGACCAGTGACCAGTGACCAGCGACCAGTGACCAGTGACCATTGACCAGTGACCAGTGACCAGTGACCAGCGAAAGTGACCAGTGACCAGTGACCAGTGACCATTGACCAGTGACCAGTGACCAGTGACCAGCGAAAGTGACCAGTGACCAGTGATCAGTGACCAGTGACCAGTGACCAGTGACCAGCGAAAGTGACCAGGGACCAGTGACCAGTGACCAGTGACCAGTGACCACTGACCATTGACCAGTGACCAGTGACCAGTGACCAGTGACCAGTGACCAGTGACAAGTGACCAGCGACCAGTGACCAGTGACCATTGACCAGTGACCAGTGACCAGCAAAAATGACCAGTGACCAGTGACCAGTGACCAGTGACCAGTGACCAGTGACCAGTGACCAGTGACCAGTGACCAGTGACCAGTGACCAGTGACCAGCGAAAGTGACAAGTGACCAGTGACCATTGACCAGTGACCAGTGACCAGTGACCAGTGACCAGCGACCAGTGACCAGTGACCATTGAACAGTGACCAGTGACCAGTGACCAGCGAAAGTGACCAGTGACCAGTGACCAGTGACCAGTGACCAGTGACCAGTGACCAGTTACAACTGACCAGTGACCAGCGACCAGTGACCAGTGACGAGCGACCAGTGACCAGTGACCATTGACCAGTGACCAGTGACCAGTGACCAGCGAAAGTGACCAGGGACCAGTGACCAGTGACCAGTGACCAGTGACCAGTTACAAGTGACCAGTGACCAGCGACCAGTGACCAGTGACGAGCGACCAGTGACCAGTGACCAGTGACCATTGACCAGTGACCAGTGACCAGTGACCAGCGAAAGTGACCAGGGACCAGTGACCAGTGACCAGTGACCAGTGACCAGTGACCAGTGACCAGTGACCAGTGACCAGTGACCAGTGACCAGTGACCAGTGACCAGTGACCAGTGACCAGTGACCAGTGACCAGTGACCAGTGACCAGTGACAAGTGACCAGTGACCAGCGACCAGTGACCAGTGACCAGTGAACATTGACCAGTGACCAGTGACCAGTGACCAGCGAACGTGACCAGGGACCAGTGACCAGTGACCAGTGACCAGTGACCAGTGACCAGCGAAAGTGACCAGTGATCAGTGACCAGTGACCAGCGAAAGTGACCAGTGACCAGTGACCAGTGACCAGCGAAATCGACCAGTGACCAGTGACCAGAGACCAGTGACTAGCCAAATTGACCAGAGACCAGTGACCAGTGACCAGTGACCAGCGGTAGTGACCAGTGACCAGTGACCAGCGGTAGTGACCAGTGATCAGTGACCGTTGAACAGTGACCAGTGACCAGTGACCAGTGACCAGCGAAAGTGACCAGGGACCAGTGACCAGTGACCAGTGACCAGTGACCAGTGACCAGTGACCAGCGACCAGTGACCAGTGACCATTGACCAGTGACCAGTGACCAGCAAAAATGACCAGTGACCAGTGACCAGTGACCAGTGACCAGTGACCAGTGACCAGTGACAAGTGACCAGTGACCAGCGACCAGTGACCAGTGACCAGTGACCATTGACCAGTGACCAGTGACCAGTGACCAGTGACCATTGAACAGTGACCAGTGACCAGTGACCAGCGAAAGTGACCAGTGACCAGTGACCAGTGACCAGTGACCAGTGACCAGTGACCAGTTACAACTGACCAGTGACCAGCGACCAGTGACCAGTGACGAGCGACCAGTGACCAGTGACCATTGACCAGTGACCAGTGACCAGTGACCAGCGAAAGTGACCAGGGACCAGTGACCAGTGACCAGTGACCAGTGACCAGTGACCAGTTACAAGTGACCAGTGACCAGCGACCAGTGACCAGTGACGAGCGACCAGTGACCAGTGACCAGTGACCATTGACCAGTGACCAGTGACCAGTGACCAGCGAAAGTGACCAGGGACCAGTGACCAGTGACCAGTGACCAGTGACCAGTGACCAGTGACCATTGACCAGTGACCAGTGACCAGTGACCAGCGAACGTGACCAGGGACCAGTGACCAGTGACCAGTGACCAGTGACCAGTGACCAGTGACCAGTGACCAGTGACCAGTGACCAGTTACAAGTGACCAGTGACCAGTTACAAGTGACCAGTGACCAGCGACCAGTGACCAGTGACGAGCGACCAGTGACCATTGACCAGTGACCAGTGACCAGCAAAAATGACCAGTGACCAGTGACCAGTGACCAGTGACCAGTGACCAGTGACCAGTGACCAGTGACCAGTGACCAGCGACCAGTGACCAGTGACCATTGACCAGTGACCAGTGACCAGCAAAAATGACCAGTGACCAGTGACCAGTAACCAGTGACCAGTGACCAGTGACCAGTGACCAGTGACCAGCGAAAGTGACAAGTGACCAGTGACCATTGACCAGTGACCAGTGACCAGTGACCAGTGACCAGCGACCAGTGACCAGTGACCATTGACCAGTGACCAGTGACCAGTGACCAGCGAAAGTGACCAGTGACCAGTGACCAGTGACCAGTGACCAGTGACCAGTGACCAGTGACCAGTGACCAGTTACAAGTGACCAGTGACCAGTTACAAGTGACCAGTGACCAGCGACCAGTGACCAGTGACGAGCGACCAGTGACCATTGACCAGTGACCAGTGACCAGCAAAAATGACCAGTGACCAGTGACCAGTGACCAGTGACCAGTGACCAGTGACCAGTGACCAGTGACCAGTGACCAGCGAAAGTGACAAGTGACCAGTGACCATTGACCAGTGACCAGTGACCAGTGACCAGTGACCAGCGACCAGTGACCAGTGACCATTGACCAGTGACCAGCGACCAGTGACCAGCGAAAGTGACCAGTGACCAGTGATCAGTGACCAGTGAACAGTGACCAGTGACCAGTGACCAGTGACCAGTGACCAGCGAAAGTGACCAGGGACCAGTGACCAGTGACCAGTGACCAGTGACCAGTGACCAGTTACCAGTGACCAGTGACCAGCGACCAGTGACCAGTGACCAGTGACCAGTTACAAGTGACCAGTGACCAGTTACAAGTGACCAGTGACCAGCGACCAGTGACCTGTGACGAGCGACCAGTGACCATTGACCAGTGACCAGTGACCAGCAAAAATGACCAGTGACCAGTGACCAGTGACCAGTGACCAGTGACCAGTGACCAGTGACCAGTGACCAGCGAAAGTGACAAGTGACCAGTGACCATTGACCAGCGACCAGTGACCAGTGACCAGTGACCAGCGACCAGTGACCAGTGACCATTGACCAGTGACCAGTGACCAGTGACCAGCGAAAGTGACCAGTGACCAGTGACCAGTGACCAGTGACCAGTGACCAGTGACCAGTGACCAGTGACCAGTTACAAGTGACCAGTGACCAGTTACAAGTGACCAGTGACCAGCGACCAGTGACCAGTGACGAGCGACCAGTGACCATTGACCAGTGACCAGTGACCAGCAAAAATGACCAGTGACCAGTGACCAGTGACCAGTGACCAGTGACCAGTGACCAGCGACCAGTGACCAGTGACCATTGACCAGTGACCAGTGACCAGCAAAAATGACCAGTGACCAGTGACCAGTGACCAGCGAAAGTGACAAGTGACCAGTGACCATTGACCAGTGACCAGTGACCAGGGACCAGTGACCAGCGACCAGTGACCAGTGACCATTGACCAGTGACCAGCGAAAGTGACAAGTGACCAGTGACCATTGACCAGTGACCAGTGACCAGTGACCAGCGAACAGTGACCAGTGACTAGTGACCAGCGACCAGTGACCAGTGACCAGTGACAAGTGACCAGTGACCAGTGACCAGCGAAAGTGACCAGTGAACAGTGACCAGTGACTAGTGTCCAGTGACCAGTGACCAGTGAGCTGTGACCAGTGACCAGTGACCAGTGAACTGTGACCAGTGACCAGTGACCAGCGAAAGTGACCAGTGACCAGTCACGAGCGAAATTGACCAGTGACCAGCGAAAGTGACCAGTGACCAGTGACCAGTGACCAGTGTCCAGTGACCAGTGACCAGTGATAAGTGACCAGTGTCCAGTGACCAGTGACCAGTGACCAGTGACCAGTGACCAGTGACCAGTGACAAGTGACCAGTGACCAGCGACCAGTGACCAGTGACCAGTGACCATTGACCAGTGACCAGTGACCAGTGACCAGCGAACGTGACCAGGGACCAGTGACCAGTGACCAGTGACCAGTGACCAGTGACCAGTGACCAGTGACCAGTGACCAGTGACCAGTTACAAGTGACCAGTGACCAGTTACAAGTGACCAGTGACCAGCGACCAGTGACCAGTGACGAGCGACCAGTGACCATTGACCAGTGACCAGTGACCAGCAAAAATGACCAGTGACCAGTGACCAGTGACCAGTGACCAGTGACCAGTGACCAGTGACCAGTGACCAGTGACCAGCGACCAGTGACCAGTGACCATTGACCAGTGACCAGTGACCAGCAAAAATGACCAGTGACCAGTGACCAGTAACCAGTGACCAGTGACCAGTGACCAGTGACCAGTGACCAGCGAAAGTGACAAGTGACCAGTGACCATTGACCAGTGACCAGTGACCAGTGACCAGTGACCAGCGACCAGTGACCAGTGACCATTGACCAGTGACCAGTGACCAGTGACCAGTGACCAGCGAAAGTGACCAGTGACCAGTGACCAGTGACCAGTGACCAGTGACCAGTGACCAGTTACAAGTGACCAGTGACCAGTTACAAGTGACCAGTGACCAGCGACCAGTGACCAGTGACGAGCGACCAGTGACCATTGACCAGTGACCAGTGACCAGCAAAAATGACCAGTGACCAGTGACCAGTGACCAGTGACCAGTGACCAGTGACCAGTGACCAGTGACCAGTGACCAGCGAAAGTGACAAGTGACCAGTGACCATTGACCAGTGACCAGTGACCAGTGACCAGTGACCAGCGACCAGTGACCAGTGACCATTGACCAGTGACCAGCGACCAGTGACCAGCGAAAGTGACCAGTGACCAGTGATCAGTGACCAGTGAACAGTGACCAGTGACCAGTGACCAGTGACCAGTGACCAGCGAAAGTGACCAGGGACCAGTGACCAGTGACCAGTGACCAGTGACCAGTGACCAGTTACCAGTGACCAGTGACCAGCGACCAGTGACCAGTGACCAGTGACCAGTTACAAGTGACCAGTGACCAGTTACAAGTGACCAGTGACCAGCGACCAGTGACCTGTGACGAGCGACCAGTGACCATTGACCAGTGACCAGTGACCAGCAAAAATGACCAGTGACCAGTGACCAGTGACCAGTGACCAGTGACCAGTGACCAGTGACCAGCGAAAGAGACAAGTGACCAGTGACCATTGACCAGCGACCAGTGACCAGTGACCAGTGACCAGCGACCAGTGACCAGTGACCATTGACCAGTGACCAGTGACCAGTGACCAGTGACCAGTGACCAGTGACCAGTGACCAGTGACCAGTTACAAGTGACCAGTGACCAGTTACAAGTGACCAGTGACCAGCGACCAGTGACCAGTGACGAGCGACCAGTGACCATTGACCAGTGACCAGTGACCAGCAAAAATGACCAGTGACCAGTGACCAGTGACCAGTGACCAGTGACCAGTGACCAGCGACCAGTGACCAGTGACCATTGACCAGTGACCAGTGACCAGCAAAAATGACCAGTGACCAGTGACCAGTGACCAGCGAAAGTGACAAGTGACCAGTGACCATTGACCAGTGACCAGTGACCAGGGACCAGTGACCAGCGACCAGTGACCAGTGACCATTGACCAGTGACCAGCGAAAGTGACAAGTGACCAGTGACCATTGACCAGTGACCAGTGACCAGTGACCAGCGAACAGTGACCAGTGACTAGTGACCAGCGACCAGTGACCAGTGACCAGTGACAAGTGACCAGTGACCAGTGACCAGCGAAAGTGACCAGTGAACAGTGACCAGTGACTAGTGTCCAGTGACCAGTGACCAGTGAGCTGTGACCAGTGACCAGTGACCAGTGAACTGTGACCAGTGACCAGTGACCAGCGAAAGTGACCAGTGACCAGTCACGAGCGAAATTGACCAGTGACCAGCGAAAGTGACCAGTGACCAGTGACCAGTGACCAGTGTCCAGTGACCAGTGACCAGTGATAAGTGACCAGTGTCCAGTGACCAGTGACCAGTGACCAGTGACCAGTGAATAGTGACCAGTGAGGGTGAACAGCGAAAGTGACAAGTGACCAGTGACCAGTGACCAGTGACCAGTGACCAGTGACCAGTGACCAGTGACCAGTGACCAGCGAAAGTGACAAGTGACCAGTGACGATTGACCAGCGACCAGTGACCAGTGACCAGTGACCAGCGACCAGTGACCAGTGACCATTGACCAGTGACCAGTGACCAGTGACCAGCGAAAGTGACCTGTGACCAGTGACCAGTGACCAGTGACCAGTGACCAGTGACCAGTGACCAGTGACCAGTGACCAGTTACAAGTGACAAGTGACCAGTTACAAGTGACCAGTGACCAGCGACCAGTGACCAGTGACCAGCAAAAATGACCAGTGACCAGTGACCAGTGACCAGTGACCAGTGACCAGTGACCAGTGACCAGTGACCAGCGACCAGTGACCAGTGACCATTGACCAGTGACCAGTGACCAGCAAAAATGACCAGTGACCAGTGACCAGTGACCAGTGACCAGTGACCAGTGACCAGTGACAAGTGACCAGTGACCAGCGACCAGTGACCAGTGACCAGTGACCATTGACCAGTGACCAGTGACCAGTGACCAGTGACCATTGAACAGTGACCAGTGACCAGTGACCAGCGAAAGTGACCAGTGACCAGTGACCAGTGACCAGTGACCAGTGACCAGTGACCAGTTACAACTGACCAGTGACCAGCGACCAGTGACCAGTGACGAGCGACCAGTGACCAGTGACCATTGACCAGTGACCAGTGACCAGTGACCAGCGAAAGTGACCAGGGACCAGTGACCAGTGACCAGTGACCAGTGACCAGTTACAAGTGACCAGTGACCAGCGACCAGTGACCAGTGACGAGCGACCAGTGACCAGTGACCAGTGACCAGTGACCAGTGACCAGTGACCAGTGACCAGCAAAAGTGACCAGTGAACTGTGACCAGTGACCAGTGACCAGTGACCAGTGACCAGTGACCAGTGACCAGTGACCAGTGACCAGTGACCAGTGACCAGTGACCAGTGACCAGTGACCAGTGACCAGTGACCAGTGACCAGTGACCAGTGACAAGTGACCAGTGACCAGTGACCAGTGACCAGTGACCAGTGACCAGTGACCAGTGACCAGTGACCAGTGACCAGTGACCAGTGACCAGCGAAAGTGACCAGTGACCAGTGACCAGCGACCAGTGACCAGTGACCATTGACCAGTGACCAGTGACCAGTGACCAGCGAAAGTGACCAGTGACCAGTGACCAGTGACCATTGACCAGTGACCAGTGACCAGTGACCAGCGAAAGTGACCAGTGACCAGTGATCAGTGACCAGTGACCAGTGACCAGTGACCAGCGAAAGTGACCAGGGACCAGTGACCAGTGACCAGTGACCAGTGACCACTGACCATTGACCAGTGACCAGTGACCAGTGACCAGTGACCAGTGACCAGTGACAAGTGACCAGCGACCAGTGACCAGTGACCATTGACCAGTGACCAGTGACCAGCAAAAATGACCAGTGACCAGTGACCAGTGACCAGTGACCAGTGACCAGTGACCAGTGACCAGTGACCAGTGACCAGTGACCAGTGACCAGTGACCAGCGAAAGTGACAAGTGACCAGTGACCATTGACCAGTGACCAGTGACCAGTGACCAGTGACCAGCGACCAGTGACCAGTGACCATTGAACAGTGACCAGTGACCAGTGACCAGCGAAAGTGACCAGTGACCAGTGACCAGTGACCAGTGACCAGTGACCAGTGACCAGTTACAACTGACCAGTGACCAGCGACCAGTGACCAGTGACGAGCGACCAGTGACCAGTGACCATTGACCAGTGACCAGTGACCAGTGACCAGCGAAAGTGACCAGGGACCAGTGACCAGTGACCAGTGACCAGTGACCAGTTACAAGTGACCAGTGACCAGCGACCAGTGACCAGTGACGAGCGACCAGTGACCAGTGACCAGTGACCATTGACCAGTGACCAGTGACCAGTGACCAGCGAAAGTGACCAGGGACCAGTGACCAGTGACCAGTGACCAGTGACCAGTGACCAGTGACCAGTGACCAGTGACCAGTGACCAGTGACCAGTGACCAGTGACCAGTGACCAGTGACCAGTGACCAGTGACCAGTGACCAGTGACCAGTGACAAGTGACCAGTGACCAGCGACCAGTGACCAGTGACCAGTGAACATTGACCAGTGACCAGTGACCAGTGACCAGCGAACGTGACCAGGGACCAGTGACCAGTGACCAGTGACCAGTGACCAGTGACCAGCGAAAGTGACCAGTGATCAGTGACCAGTGACCAGCGAAAGTGACCAGTGACCAGTGACCAGTGACCAGCGAAATCGACCAGTGACCAGTGACCAGAGACCAGTGACTAGCCAAATTGACCAGAGACCAGTGACCAGTGACCAGTGACCAGCGGTAGTGACCAGTGACCAGTGACCAGCGGTAGTGACCAGTGATCAGTGACCGTTGAACAGTGACCAGTGACCAGTGACCAGTGACCAGCGAAAGTGACCAGGGACCAGTGACCAGTGACCAGTGACCAGTGACCAGTGACCAGTGACCAGCGACCAGTGACCAGTGACCATTGACCAGTGACCAGTGACCAGCAAAAATGACCAGTGACCAGTGACCAGTGACCAGTGACCAGTGACCAGTGACCAGTGACAAGTGACCAGTGACCAGCGACCAGTGACCAGTGACCAGTGACCATTGACCAGTGACCAGTGACCAGTGACCAGTGACCATTGAACAGTGACCAGTGACCAGTGACCAGCGAAAGTGACCAGTGACCAGTGACCAGTGACCAGTGACCAGTGACCAGTGACCAGTTACAACTGACCAGTGACCAGCGACCAGTGACCAGTGACGAGCGACCAGTGACCAGTGACCATTGACCAGTGACCAGTGACCAGTGACCAGCGAAAGTGACCAGGGACCAGTGACCAGTGACCAGTGACCAGTGACCAGTGACCAGTTACAAGTGACCAGTGACCAGCGACCAGTGACCAGTGACGAGCGACCAGTGACCAGTGACCAGTGACCATTGACCAGTGACCAGTGACCAGTGACCAGCGAAAGTGACCAGGGACCAGTGACCAGTGACCAGTGACCAGTGACCAGTGACCAGTGACCATTGACCAGTGACCAGTGACCAGTGACCAGCGAACGTGACCAGGGACCAGTGACCAGTGACCAGTGACCAGTGACCAGTGACCAGTGACCAGTGACCAGTGACCAGTGACCAGTTACAAGTGACCAGTGACCAGTTACAAGTGACCAGTGACCAGCGACCAGTGACCAGTGACGAGCGACCAGTGACCATTGACCAGTGACCAGTGACCAGCAAAAATGACCAGTGACCAGTGACCAGTGACCAGTGACCAGTGACCAGTGACCAGTGACCAGTGACCAGTGACCAGCGACCAGTGACCAGTGACCATTGACCAGTGACCAGTGACCAGCAAAAATGACCAGTGACCAGTGACCAGTAACCAGTGACCAGTGACCAGTGACCAGTGACCAGTGACCAGCGAAAGTGACAAGTGACCAGTGACCATTGACCAGTGACCAGTGACCAGTGACCAGTGACCAGCGACCAGTGACCAGTGACCATTGACCAGTGACCAGTGACCAGTGACCAGCGAAAGTGACCAGTGACCAGTGACCAGTGACCAGTGACCAGTGACCAGTGACCAGTGACCAGTGACCAGTTACAAGTGACCAGTGACCAGTTACAAGTGACCAGTGACCAGCGACCAGTGACCAGTGACGAGCGACCAGTGACCATTGACCAGTGACCAGTGACCAGCAAAAATGACCAGTGACCAGTGACCAGTGACCAGTGACCAGTGACCAGTGACCAGTGACCAGTGACCAGTGACCAGCGAAAGTGACAAGTGACCAGTGACCATTGACCAGTGACCAGTGACCAGTGACCAGTGACCAGCGACCAGTGACCAGTGACCATTGACCAGTGACCAGCGACCAGTGACCAGCGAAAGTGACCAGTGACCAGTGATCAGTGACCAGTGAACAGTGACCAGTGACCAGTGACCAGTGACCAGTGACCAGCGAAAGTGACCAGGGACCAGTGACCAGTGACCAGTGACCAGTGACCAGTGACCAGTTACCAGTGACCAGTGACCAGCGACCAGTGACCAGTGACCAGTGACCAGTTACAAGTGACCAGTGACCAGTTACAAGTGACCAGTGACCAGCGACCATTGACCTGTGACGAGCGACCAGTGACCATTGACCAGTGACCAGTGACCAGCAAAAATGACCAGTGACCAGTGACCAGTGACCAGTGACCAGTGACCAGTGACCAGTGACCAGTGACCAGCGAAAGTGACAAGTGACCAGTGACCATTGACCAGCGACCAGTGACCAGTGACCAGTGACCAGCGACCAGTGACCAGTGACCATTGACCAGTGACCAGTGACCAGTGACCAGCGAAAGTGACCAGTGACCAGTGACCAGTGACCAGTGACCAGTGACCAGTGACCAGTGACCAGTGACCAGTTACAAGTGACCAGTGACCAGTTACAAGTGACCAGTGACCAGCGACCAGTGACCAGTGACGAGCGACCAGTGACCATTGACCAGTGACCAGTGACCAGCAAAAATGACCAGTGACCAGTGACCAGTGACCAGTGACCAGTGACCAGTGACCAGCGACCAGTGACCAGTGACCATTGACCAGTGACCAGTGACCAGCAAAAATGACCAGTGACCAGTGACCAGTGACCAGCGAAAGTGACAAGTGACCAGTGACCATTGACCAGTGACCAGTGACCAGGGACCAGTGACCAGCGACCAGTGACCAGTGACCATTGACCAGTGACCAGCGAAAGTGACAAGTGACCAGTGACCATTGACCAGTGACCAGTGACCAGTGACCAGCGAACAGTGACCAGTGACTAGTGACCAGCGACCAGTGACCAGTGACCAGTGACAAGTGACCAGTGACCAGTGACCAGCGAAAGTGACCAGTGAACAGTGACCAGTGACTAGTGTCCAGTGACCAGTGACCAGTGAGCTGTGACCAGTGACCAGTGACCAGTGAACTGTGACCAGTGACCAGTGACCAGCGAAAGTGACCAGTGACCAGTCACGAGCGAAATTGACCAGTGACCAGCGAAAGTGACCAGTGACCAGTGACCAGTGACCAGTGTCCAGTGACCAGTGACCAGTGATAAGTGACCAGTGTCCAGTGACCAGTGACCAGTGACCAGTGACCAGTGACCAGTGACCAGTGACAAGTGACCAGTGACCAGCGACCAGTGACCAGTGACCAGTGACCATTGACCAGTGACCAGTGACCAGTGACCAGCGAACGTGACCAGGGACCAGTGACCAGTGACCAGTGACCAGTGACCAGTGACCAGTGACCAGTGACCAGTGACCAGTGACCAGTTACAAGTGACCAGTGACCAGTTACAAGTGACCAGTGACCAGCGACCAGTGACCAGTGACGAGCGACCAGTGACCATTGACCAGTGACCAGTGACCAGCAAAAATGACCAGTGACCAGTGACCAGTGACCAGTGACCAGTGACCAGTGACCAGTGACCAGTGACCAGTGACCAGCGACCAGTGACCAGTGACCATTGACCAGTGACCAGTGACCAGCAAAAATGACCAGTGACCAGTGACCAGTAACCAGTGACCAGTGACCAGTGACCAGTGACCAGTGACCAGCGAAAGTGACAAGTGACCAGTGACCATTGACCAGTGACCAGTGACCAGTGACCAGTGACCAGCGACCAGTGACCAGTGACCATTGACCAGTGACCAGTGACCAGTGACCAGCGAAAGTGACCAGTGACCAGTGACCAGTGACCAGTGACCAGTGACCAGTGACCAGTTACAAGTGACCAGTGACCAGTTACAAGTGACCAGTGACCAGCGACCAGTGACCAGTGACGAGCGACCAGTGACCATTGACCAGTGACCAGTGACCAGCAAAAATGACCAGTGACCAGTGACCAGCGACCAGTGACCAGTGACCAGTGACAAGTGACCAGTGACCAGTGACCAGCGAAAGTGACCAGTGAACAGTGACCAGTGACTAGTGTCCAGTGACCAGTGACCAGTGACCAGTGACCAGTGACCAGTGACCAGCGACCAGTGACCAGTGACCAGTGACAAGTGACCAGTGACCAGTGACCAGCGAAAGTGACCAGTGAACAGTGACCAGTGACTAGTGTCCAGTGACCAGTGACCAGTGAGCTGTGACCAGTGACCAGTGACCAGTGAACTGTGACCAGTGACCAGTGACCAGCGAAAGTGACCAGTGACCAGTCACGAGCGAAATTGACCAGTGACCAGCGAAAGTGACCAGTGACCAGTGACCAGTGACCAGTGTCCAGTGACCAGTGACCAGTGATAAGTGACCAGTGTCCAGTGACCAGTGACCAGTGACCAGTGACCAGTGAATAGTGACCAGTGAGGGTGAACAGCGAAAGTGACAAGTGACCAGTGACCAGTGACCAGTGACCAGTGACCAGTGACCAGTGACCAGTGACCAGTGACCAGCGAAAGTGACAAGTGACCAGTGACCATTGACCAGCGACCAGTGACCAGTGACCAGTGACCAGCGACCAGTGACCAGTGACCATTGACCAGTGACCAGTGACCAGTGACCAGCGAAAGTGACCAGTGACCAGTGACCAGTGACCAGTGACCAGTGACCAGTGACCAGTGACCAGTGACCAGTGACCAGTTACAAGTGACCAGTGACCAGTTACAAGTGACCAGTGACCAGCGACCAGTGACCAGTGACGAGCGACCAGTGACCATTGACCAGTGACCAGTGACCAGCAAAAATGACCAGTGACCAGTGACCAGTGACCAGTGACCAGTGACCAGTGACCAGCGACCAGTGACCAGTGACCATTGACCAGTGACCAGTGACCAGCAAAAATGACCAGTGACCAGTGACCAGTGACCAGTGACCAGTGACCAGTGACCAGTGACAAGTGACCAGTGACCAGCGACCAGTGACCAGTGACCAGTGACCATTGACCAGTGACCAGTGACCAGTGACCAGCGAACGTGACCAGGGACCAGTGACCAGTGACCAGTGACCAGTGACCAGTGACCAGTGACCAGTGACCAGTGACCAGTGACCAGTTACAAGTGACCAGTGACCAGTTACAAGTGACCAGTGACCAGCGACCAGTGACCAGTGACGAGCGACCAGTGACCATTGACCAGTGACCAGTGACCAGCAAAAATGACCAGTGACCAGTGACCAGTGACCAGTGACCAGTGACCAGTGACCAGTGACCAGTGACCAGTGACCAGCGACCAGTGACCAGTGACCATTGACCAGTGACCAGTGACCAGCAAAAATGACCAGGGACCAGTGACCAGTGACCAGTGACCAGTGACCAGTGACCAGTGACCAGTGACCAGTGACCAGTGACCAGTGACCAGCGAAAGTGACAAGTGACCAGTGACCATTGACCAGTGACCAGTGACCAGTGACCAGTGACCAGCGACCAGTGACCAGTGACCATTGACCAGTGACCATTGACCAGTGACCAGTGACCAGTGACCAGCGGAAGTGACCAGTGACGAGTGACCTGTGACAAGTGACCAGTGACCAGCGACCAGTGACCAGTGACCAGTGACCAGTGACCAGTGACCAGCGAAAGTGACCAGGGACCAGTGACCAGTGACCAGTGACCAGTGACCACTGACCATTGACAAGTGACCAGTGACCAGTGACCAGTGACCAGTGACCAGTGACCAGCGACCAGTGACCAGTGACCAGTGACCAGTTACAAGTGACCAGTGACCAGTTACAAGTGACCAGTGACCAGCGACCAGTGACCTGTGACGACCGACCAGTGACCATTGACCAGTGACCAGTGACCAGCAAAAATGACCAGTGACCAGTGACCAGTGACCAGTGACCAGTGACCAGTGACCAGTGACCAGTGACCAGTGACCAGTGACCAGCGAAAGTGACAAGTGACCAGTGACCATTGACCAGTGACCAGTGACCAGTGACCAGTGACCAGCGACCAGTGACCAGTGACCATTTACAAGTGACCAGTGACCAGTGACCAGTGACCACTGACAATTGACCAGTGACCAGTGACCAGTGACCAGTGACCAGTGACCAGTGACCAGTGACCAGCGACCAGTGACCAGTGACCATTGACCAGTGACCAGTGACCAGCAAAAATGACCAGGGACCAGTGACCAGTGACCAGTGACCAGTGACCAGTGACCAGTGACCAGTGACCAGTGACCAGTGACCAGCGAAAGTGACAAGTGACCAGTGACCATTGACCAGTGACCAGTGACCAGTGACCAGTGACCAGCGACCAGTGACCAGTGACCATTGACCAGTGACCAGTGACCAGTGACCAGCGAAAGTGACCAGTGACCAGTGACCAGTGACCAGTGACCAGTGACCAGTGACCAGTGACCAGTGACCAGTGACCAGTGACCAGTTACAAGTGACCAGTGACCAGCGACCAGTGAACAGTGACGAGCGACCAGTGACCAGTGACCATTGACCAGTGACCAGTGACCAGTGACCAGCGAAAGTGACCAGGGACCAGTGACCAGTGACCAGTGACCAGTGACCAGCGAAAGTGACCAGTGAGCAGTGACCAGTGACCAGTGACCAGCGGTAGTGACCAGTGATCAGTGACCAGTGAACAGTGACCAGTGACCAGCGAAATTGACCAGTGACCAGCGAAAGTGACCAGTGACCATTGACCAGTGACCAGTGACCAGCAAAAATGACCAGTGACCAGTGACCAGTGACCAGTGACCAGTGACCAGTTACAAGTGACCAGTGACCAGCGACCAGTGACCAGTGACGAGCGACCAGTGACCAGTGACCATTGACCAGTGACCAGTGACCAGTGACCAGCGAAAGTGACCAGGGACCAGTGACCAGTGACCAGTGACCAGTGACCAGTGACCAGTGACCAGTGACCAGTGACCAGTGACCAGTGACCAGTGACCAGTGACAAGTGACCAGTGGCCAGCGACCAGTGACCAGTGACCAGTGACCATTGACCAGTGACCAGTGACCAGTGACCAGCGAACGTGACCAGGGACCAGTGACCAGTGACCAGTGACCAGTGACCAGTGACCAGCGAAAGTGACCAGGGACCAGTGACCAGTGACCAGTGACCAGTGACCAGTGACCAGTGACCAGTGACCAGTGACCAGTGACCAGTGACCAGTGACCAGTGACCAGTGACCAGCGAAAGTGACAAGTGACCAGTGACCAGTGACGAGCGACCAGTGACCAGTGACCATTGACCAGTGACCAGTGACCAGTGACCAGCGGAAGTGACCAGTGACGAGTGACCTGTGACAAGTGACCAGTGACCAGCGACCAGTGACCAGTGACCAGTGACCAGTGACCAGTGACCAGCGAAAGTGACCAGGGACCAGTGACCAGTGACCAGTGACCAGTGACCACTGACCATTGACAAGTGACCAGTGACCAGTGACCAGTGACCAGTGACCAGTGACCAGCGACCAGTGACCAGTGACCAGTGACCAGTTACAAGTGACCAGTGACCAGTTACAAGTGACCAGTGACCAGCGACCAGTGACCTGTGACGAGCGACCAGTGACCATTGACCAGTGACCAGTGACCAGCAAAAATGACCAGTGACCAGTGACCAGTGACCAGTGACCAGTGACCAGTGACCAGTGACCAGTGACCAGTGACCAGTGACCAGCGAAAGTGACAAGTGACCAGTGACCATTGACCAGTGACCAGTGACCAGTGACCAGTGACCAGCGACCAGTGACCAGTGACCATTGACAAGTGACCAGTGACCAGTGACCAGTGACCACTGACCATTGACCAGTGACCAGTGACCAGTGACCAGTGACCAGCGAAATCGACCAGTGACCAGTGACCAGAGACCAGTGACTAGCCAAATTGACCAGAGACCAGTGACCAGTGACCAGTGACCAGCGGTAGTGACCAGTGACCAGTGACCAGCGGTAGTGACCAGTGATCAGTGACCGTTGAACAGTGACCAGTGACCAGTGACCAGTGACCAGCGAAAGTGACCAGGGACCAGTGACCAGTGACCAGTGACCAGTGACCAGTGACCAGTGACCAGCGACCAGTGACCAGTGACCATTGACCAGTGACCAGTGACCAGCAAAAATGACCAGTGACCAGTGACCAGTGACCAGTGACCAGTGACCAGTGACCAGTGACCAGTGACCAGTGACAAGTGACCAGTGACCAGCGACCAGTGACCAGTGACCAGTGACCATTGACCAGTGACCAGTGACCAGTGACCAGCGAACGTGACCAGGGACCAGTGACCAGTGACCAGTGACCAGTGACCAGTGACCAGTGACCAGTGACCAGTGACCAGTGACCAGTGACCAGTGACCAGTTACAAGTGACCAGTGACCAGTTACAAGTGACCAGTGACCAGCGACCAGTGACCAGTGACGAGCGACCAGTGACCATTGACCAGTGACCAGTGACCAGCAAAAATGACCAGTGACCAGTGACCAGTGACCAGTGACCAGTGACCAGTGACCAGTGACCAGTGACCAGTGACCAGCGACCAGTGACCAGTGACCATTGACCAGTGACCAGTGACCAGCAAAAATGACCAGTGACCAGTGACCAGTAACCAGTGACCAGTGACCAGTGACCAGTGACCAGTGACCAGCGAAAGTGACAAGTGACCAGTGACCATTGACCAGTGACCAGTGACCAGTGACCAGTGACCAGCGACCAGTGACCAGTGACCATTGACCAGTGACCAGTGACCAGTGACCAGCGAAAGTGACCAGTGACCAGTGACCAGTGACCAGTGGCCAGTGACCAGTGACCAGTGACCAGTTACAAGTGACCAGTGACCAGTTACAAGTGACCCGTGACCAGCGACCAGTGACCAGTGACGAGCGACCAGTGACCATTGACCAGTGACCAGTGACCAGCAAAAATGACCAGTGACCAGTGACCAGTGACCAGTGACCAGTGACCAGTGACCAGTGACCAGTGACCAGTGACCAGTGACCAGTGACCAGTGACCAGCGAAAGTGACAAGTGACCAGTGACCAGTGACCAGCGACCAGTGACCAGTGACCATTGACCAGTGACCAGCGACCAGTGACCAGCGAAAGTGACCAGTGACCAGTGATCAGTGACCAGTGAACAGTGACCAGTGACCAGTGACCAGTGACCAGTGACCAGTGACCAGCGAAAGTGACCAGGGACCAGTGACCAGTGACCAGTGACCAGTGACCACTGACCATTGACCAGTGACCAGTGACCAGTGACCAGTGTCCAGTGACCAGTGACCAGCGACCAGTGACCAGTGACCAGTGACCAGTTACAAGTGACCAGTGACCAGTTACAAGTGACCAGTGACCAGCGACCAGTGACCTGTGACGAGCGACCAGTGACCATTGACCAGTGACCAGTGACCAGCAAAAATGACCAGTGACCAGTGACCAGTGACCAGTGACCAGTGACCAGTGACCAGTGACCAGTGACCAGCGAAAGTGACCAGGGACCAGTGACCAGTGACCAGTGACCAGTGACCAGTGACCAGTGACCAGTGACCAGTGACCAGTGACCAGTGACCAGTGACCAGTGACCAGCGACCAGTGACCAGTGACGAGCGACCAGTGACCAGTGACCAGTGACAAGTGACCAGTGACCAGCGACCAGTGACCAGTGACCAGTGACCATTGACCAGTGACCAGTGACCAGTGACCAGCGAACGTGACCAGGGACCAGTGACCAGTGACCAGTGACCAGTGACCAGTGACCAGCGAAAGTGACCAGTGACCAGTGACCAGTGACCAGCGAAAGTGACCAGTGACCAGTGACCAGTGACCAGCGAAATCGACCAGTGACCAGTGACCAGAGACCAGTGACTAGCCAAATTGACCAGAGACCAGTGACCAGTGACCAGTGACCAGCGGTAGTGACCAGTGAACAGTGACCAGCGGTAGTGACCAGTGATCAGTGACCGTTGAACAGTGACCAGTGACCAGTGACCAGTGACCAGCGAAAGTGACCAGGGACCAGTGACCAGTGACCAGTGACCAGTGACCAGTGACCAGTGACCAGTGACCAGCGACCAGTGACCAGTGACCATTGACCAGTGGCCAGTGACCAGCAAAAATGACCAGTGACCAGTTACCAGTGACCAGTGACCAGTGACCAGTGACCAGTGACAAGTGACCAGTGACCAGCGACCAGTGACCAGTGACCAGTGACCATTGACCAGTGACCAGTGACCAGTGACCAGCGAACGTGACCAGGGACCAGTGACCAGTGACCAGTAACCAGTGACCAGTGACCAGTGACCAGTTACAAGTGACCAGTGACCAGTTACAAGTGACCAGTGACCAGCGACCAGTGACCAGTGACCAGTGACCAGTGACCAGTGGCCAGTGGCCAGTGACCAGTGACCAGTGACCAGTTACAAGTGACCAGTGACCAGTTACAAGTGACCAGTGACCAGCGACCAGTGACCAGTGACGAGCGACCAGTGACCATTGACCAGTGACCAGTGACCAGCAAAAATGACCAGTGACCAGTGACCAGCGAAAGTGACAAGTGACCAGTGACCATTGACCAGTGACCAGTGACCAGTGACCAGTGACCAGCGACCAGTGACCAGTGACCATTGACCAGTGACCAGTGACCAGTGACCAGCGAAAGTGACCAGTGACCAGTGATCAGTGACCAGTGAACAGTGACCAGTGACCAGTGACCAGTGACCAGTGACCAGCGAAAGTGACCAGGGACCAGTGACCAGTGACCAGTGACCAGTGACCACTGACCATTGACCAGTGACCAGTGACCAGTGACCAGTGACCAGTGACCAGTGACAAGTGACCAGCGACCAGTGACCAGTGACCAGTGACCAGTGACCAGTGACCAGTGACCAGTGACCAGTGACCAGTGACCAGTGACCAGTGACCAGTGACCAGTGACCAGCGAAAGTGACAAGTGACCAGTGACCATTGACCAGTGACCAGTGACCAGTGACCAGTGACCAGCGACCAGTGACCAGTGACCATTGAACAGTGACCAGTGACCAGTGACCAGCGAAAGTGACCAGTGACCAGTGACCAGTGACCAGTGACCAGTGACCAGTGACCAGTTACAACTGACAAGTGACCAGCGACCAGTGACCAGTGACGAGCGACCAGTGACCAGTGACCATTGACCAGTGACCAGTGACCAGTGACCAGCGAAAGTGACCAGGGACCAGTGACCAGTGACCAGTGACCAGTGACCAGTTACAAGTGACCAGTGACCAGCGACCAGTGACCAGTGACGAGCGACAAGTGACCAGTGACCAGTGACCATTGACCAGTGACCAGTGACCAGTGACCAGCGAAAGTGACCAGGGACCAGTGACCAGTGACCAGTGACCAGTGACCAGTGACCAGTGACCAGTGACCAGTGACCAGTGACCAGCGACCAGTGACCAGTGACCAGTGACCAGCGAAAGTGACCAGGGACCAGTGACCAGTGACCAGTGACCAGTGACCAGTGACCAGTGACCAGTGACCAGTGACCAGTGACCAGTGACCAGTGACCAGTGACCAGCGACCAGTGACCAGTGACGAGCGACCAGTGACCAGTGACCAGTGACAAGTGACCAGTGACCAGCGACCAGTGACCAGTGACCAGTGACCATTGACCAGTGACCAGTGACCAGTGACCAGCGAACGTGACCAGGGACCAGTGACCAGTGACCAGTGACCAGTGACCAGTGACCAGCGAAAGTGACCAGTGACCAGTGACCAGTGACCAGCGAAAGTGACCAGTGACCAGTGACCAGTGACCAGCGAAATCGACCAGTGACCAGTGACCAGAGACCAGTGACTAGCCAAATTGACCAGAGACCAGTGACCAGTGACCAGTGACCAGCGGTAGTGACCAGTGAACAGTGACCAGCGGTAGTGACCAGTGATCAGTGACCGTTGAACAGTGACCAGTGACCAGTGACCAGTGACCAGCGAAAGTGACCAGGGACCAGTGACCAGTGACCAGTGACCAGTGACCAGTGACCAGTGACCAGTGACCAGCGACCAGTGACCAGTGACCATTGACCAGTGGCCAGTGACCAGCAAAAATGACCAGTGACCAGTGACCAGTGACCAGTGACCAGTGACCAGTGACCAGTGACAAGTGACCAGTGACCAGCGACCAGTGACCAGTGACCAGTGACCATTGACCAGTGACCAGTGACCAGTGACCAGCGAACGTGACCAGGGACCAGTGACCAGTGACCAGTAACCAGTGACCAGTGACCAGTGACCAGTTACAAGTGACCAGTGACCAGTTACAAGTGACCAGTGACCAGCGACCAGTGACCAGTGACCAGTGACCAGTGACCAGTGGCCAGTGGCCAGTGACCAGTGACCAGTGACCAGTTACAAGTGACCAGTGACCAGTTACAAGTGACCAGTGACCAGCGACCAGTGACCAGTGACGAGCGACCAGTGACCATTGACCAGTGACCAGTGACCAGCAAAAATGACCAGTGACCAGTGACCAGCGAAAGTGACAAGTGACCAGTGACCATTGACCAGTGACCAGTGACCAGTGACCAGTGACCAGCGACCAGTGACCAGTGACCATTGACCAGTGACCAGTGACCAGTGACCAGCGAAAGTGACCAGTGACCAGTGATCAGTGACCAGTGAACAGTGACCAGTGACCAGTGACCAGTGACCAGTGACCAGCGAAAGTGACCAGGGACCAGTGACCAGTGACCAGTGACCAGTGACCACTGACCATTGACCAGTGACCAGTGACCAGTGACCAGTGACCAGTGACCAGTGACAAGTGACCAGCGACCAGTGACCAGTGACCAGTGACCAGTGACCAGTGACCAGTGACCAGTGACCAGTGACCAGTGACCAGTGACCAGTGACCAGTGACCAGTGACCAGCGAAAGTGACAAGTGACCAGTGACCATTGACCAGTGACCAGTGACCAGTGACCAGTGACCAGCGACCAGTGACCAGTGACCATTGAACAGTGACCAGTGACCAGTGACCAGCGAAAGTGACCAGTGACCAGTGACCAGTGACCAGTGACCAGTGACCAGTGACCAGTTACAACTGACAAGTGACCAGCGACCAGTGACCAGTGACGAGCGACCAGTGACCAGTGACCATTGACCAGTGACCAGTGACCAGTGACCAGCGAAAGTGACCAGGGACCAGTGACCAGTGACCAGTGACCAGTGACCAGTTACAAGTGACCAGTGACCAGCGACCAGTGACCAGTGACGAGCGACAAGTGACCAGTGACCAGTGACCATTGACCAGTGACCAGTGACCAGTGACCAGCGAAAGTGACCAGGGACCAGTGACCAGTGACCAGTGACCAGTGACCAGTGACCAGTGACCAGTGACCAGTGACCAGTGACCAGTGACCAGTGACCAGTGACCAGTGACCAGTGACCAGTGACCAGTGACCAGTGACCAGTGACCAGTGACCAGTGACCAGTGACAAGTGACCAGTGACCAGCGACCAGTGACCAGTGACCAGTGAACATTGACCAGTGACCAGTGACCAGTGACCAGCGAACGTGACCAGGGACCAGTGACCAGTGACCAGTGACCAGTGACCAGTGACCAGCGAAAGTGACCAGTGATCAGTGACCAGTGACCAGCGAAAGTGACCAGTGACCAGTGACCAGTGACCAGCGAAATCGACCAGTGACCAGTGACCAGAGACCAGTGACTAGCCAAATTGACCAGAGACCAGTGACCAGTGACCAGTGACCAGCGGTAGTGACCAGTGACCAGTGACCAGCGGTAGTGACCAGTGATCAGTGACCGTTGAACAGTGACCAGTGACCAGTGACCAGTGACCAGCGAAAGTGACCAGGGACCAGTGACCAGTGACCAGTGACCAGTGACCAGTGACCAGTGACCAGCGACCAGTGACCAGTGACCATTGACCAGTGACCAGTGACCAGCAAAAATGACCAGTGACCAGTGACCAGTGACCAGTGACCAGTGACCAGTGACCAGTGACAAGTGACCAGTGACCAGCGACCAGTGACCAGTGACCAGTGACCATTGACCAGTGACCAGTGACCAGTGACCAGTGACCATTGAACAGTGACCAGTGACCAGTGACCAGCGAAAGTGACCAGTGACCAGTGACCAGTGACCAGTGACCAGTGACCAGTGACCAGTTACAACTGACCAGTGACCAGCGACCAGTGACCAGTGACGAGCGACCAGTGACCAGTGACCATTGACCAGTGACCAGTGACCAGTGACCAGCGAAAGTGACCAGGGACCAGTGACCAGTGACCAGTGACCAGTGACCAGTGACCAGTTACAAGTGACCAGTGACCAGCGACCAGTGACCAGTGACGAGCGACCAGTGACCAGTGACCAGTGACCATTGACCAGTGACCAGTGACCAGTGACCAGCGAAAGTGACCAGGGACCAGTGACCAGTGACCAGTGACCAGTGACCAGTGACCAGTGACCAGTGACCAGTGACCAGTGACCAGTGACCAGTGACCAGTGACCAGTGACCAGTGACCAGTGACCAGTGACCAGTGACCAGTGACCAGTGACCAGTGACCAGTGACAAGTGACCAGTGACCAGCGACCAGTGACCAGTGACCAGTGAACATTGACCAGTGACCAGTGACCAGTGACCAGCGAACGTGACCAGGGACCAGTGACCAGTGACCAGTGACCAGTGACCAGTGACCAGCGAAAGTGACCAGTGATCAGTGACCAGTGACCAGCGAAAGTGACCAGTGACCAGTGACCAGTGACCAGCGAAATCGACCAGTGACCAGTGACCAGAGACCAGTGACTAGCCAAATTGACCAGAGACCAGTGACCAGTGACCAGTGACCAGCGGTAGTGACCAGTGACCAGTGACCAGCGGTAGTGACCAGTGATCAGTGACCGTTGAACAGTGACCAGTGACCAGTGACCAGTGACCAGCGAAAGTGACCAGGGACCAGTGACCAGTGACCAGTGACCAGTGACCAGTGACCAGTGACCAGTGACCAGTGACCAGTGACCATTGACCAGTGACCAGTGACCAGTGACCAGTGACCAGCGAAAGTGACAAGTGACCAGTGACCATTGACCAGTGACCAGTGACCAGTGACCAGTGACCAGCGACCAGTGACCAGTGACCATTGACCAGTGACCAGTGACCAGTGACCAGCGAAAGTGACCAGTGACCAGTGACCAGTGACCAGTGACCAGTGACCAGTGACCAGTGACCAGTTACAAGTGACCAGTGACCAGTTACAAGTGACCAGTGACCAGCGACCAGTGACCAGTGACGAGCGACCAGTGACCATTGACCAGTGACCAGTGACCAGCAAAAATGACCAGTGACCAGTGACCAGTGACCAGTGACCAGTGACCAGTGACCAGTGACCAGTGACCAGTGACCAGTGACCAGTGACCAGTGACCAGTGACCAGTGACCAGTGACCAGTGACCAGCGAAAGTGACAAGTGACCAGTGACCATTGACCAGTGACCAGTGACCAGTGACCAGTGACCAGCGAAAGTGACAAGTGACCAGTGACCATTGACCAGTGACCAGTGACCAGTGACCAGTGACCAGCGACCAGTGACCAGTGACCAGTGACCAGTTACAAGTGACCAGTGACCAGCGACCAGTGACCAGTGACGAGCGACCAGTGACCAGTGACCAGTGACCATTGACCAGTGACCAGTGACCAGTGACCAGCGAAAGTGACCAGGGACCAGTGACCAGTGACCAGTGACCAGTGACCAGTGACCAGTGACCAGTGACCAGTGACCAGTGACCAGTGACCAGTGACCAGTGACCAGTGACCAGTGACCAGTGACCAGTGACCAGTGACCAGTGACCAGTGACCAGTGACCAGTGACCAGTGACAAGTGACCAGTGACCAGCGACCAGTGACCAGTGACCAGTGAACATTGACCAGTGACCAGTGACCAGTGACCAGCGAACGTGACCAGGGACCAGTGACCAGTGACCAGTGACCAGTGACCAGTGACCAGCGAAAGTGACCAGTGATCAGTGACCAGTGACCAGCGAAAGTGACCAGTGACCAGTGACCAGTGACCAGCGAAATCGACCAGTGACCAGTGACCAGAGACCAGTGACTAGCCAAATTGACCAGAGACCAGTGACCAGTGACCAGTGACCAGCGGTAGTGACCAGTGACCAGTGACCAGCGGTAGTGACCAGTGATCAGTGACCGTTGAACAGTGACCAGTGACCAGTGACCAGTGACCAGCGAAAGTGACCAGGGACCAGTGACCAGTGACCAGTGACCAGTGACCAGTGACCAGTGACCAGTGACCAGTGACCAGTGACCAGTGACCATTGACCAGTGACCAGTGACCAGTGACCAGTGACCAGCGAAAGTGACAAGTGACCAGTGACCATTGACCAGTGACCAGTGACCAGTGACCAGTGACCAGCGACCAGTGACCAGTGACCATTGACCAGTGACCAGTGACCAGTGACCAGCGAAAGTGACCAGTGACCAGTGACCAGTGACCAGTGACCAGTGACCAGTGACCAGTGACCAGTTACAAGTGACCAGTGACCAGTTACAAGTGACCAGTGACCAGCGACCAGTGACCAGTGACGAGCGACCAGTGACCATTGACCAGTGACCAGTGACCAGCAAAAATGACCAGTGACCAGTGACCAGTGACCAGTGACCAGTGACCAGTGACCAGTGACCAGTGACCAGTGACCAGTGACCAGTGACCAGTGACCAGTGACCAGTGACCAGTGACCAGTGACCAGTGACCAGCGAAAGTGACAAGTGACCAGTGACCATTGACCAGTGACCAGTGACCAGTGACCAGTGACCAGCGAAAGTGACAAGTGACCAGTGACCATTGACCAGTGACCAGTGACCAGTGACCAGTGACCAGCGACCAGTGACCAGTGACCATTGACCAGTGACCAGTGACCAGTGACCAGCGAAAGTGACCAGTGACCAGTGATCAGTGACCAGTGAACAGTGACCAGTGACCAGTGACCAGTGACCAGTGACCAGCGAAAGTGACCAGGGACCAGTGACCAGTGACCAGTGACCAGTGACCAGTGACCAGTGACCAGTGACCAGTGACCAGTGACCAGTGACCAGTGACCAGTGACCAGTGACCAGCGAAAGTGACAAGTGACCAGTGACCAGTGACGAGCGACCAGTGACCAGTGACCATTGACCAGTGACCAGTGACCAGTGACCAGCGGAAGTGACCAGTGACGAGTGACCTGTGACAAGTGACCAGTGACCAGCGACCAGTGACCAGTGACCAGTGACCAGTGACCAGTGACCAGCGAAAGTGACCAGGGACCAGTGACCAGTGACCAGTGACCAGTGACCACTGACCATTGACAAGTGACCAGTGACCAGTGACCAGTGACCAGTGACCAGTGACCAGCGACCAGTGACCAGTGACCAGTGACCAGTTACAAGTGACCAGTGACCAGTTACAAGTGACCAGTGACCAGCGACCAGTGACCTGTGACGAGCGACCAGTGACCATTGACCAGTGACCAGTGACCAGCAAAAATGACCAGTGACCAGTGACCAGTGACCAGTGACCAGTGACCAGTGACCAGTGACCAGTGACCAGTGACCAGTGACCAGCGAAAGTGACAAGTGACCAGTGACCATTGACCAGTGACCAGTGACCAGTGACCAGTGACCAGCGACCAGTGACCAGTGACCATTGACAAGTGACCAGTGACCAGTGACCAGTGACCACTGACCATTGACCAGTGACCAGTGACCAGTGACCAGTGACCAGCGAAATCGACCAGTGACCAGTGACCAGAGACCAGTGACTAGCCAAATTGACCAGAGACCAGTGACCAGTGACCAGTGACCAGCGGTAGTGACCAGTGACCAGTGACCAGCGGTAGTGACCAGTGATCAGTGACCGTTGAACAGTGACCAGTGACCAGTGACCAGTGACCAGCGAAAGTGACCAGGGACCAGTGACCAGTGACCAGTGACCAGTGACCAGTGACCAGTGACCAGCGACCAGTGACCAGTGACCATTGACCAGTGACCAGTGACCAGCAAAAATGACCAGTGACCAGTGACCAGTGACCAGTGACCAGTGACCAGTGACCAGTGACCAGTGACCAGTGACAAGTGACCAGTGACCAGCGACCAGTGACCAGTGACCAGTGACCATTGACCAGTGACCAGTGACCAGTGACCAGCGAACGTGACCAGGGACCAGTGACCAGTGACCAGTGACCAGTGACCAGTGACCAGTGACCAGTGACCAGTGACCAGTGACCAGTGACCAGTGACCAGTTACAAGTGACCAGTGACCAGTTACAAGTGACCAGTGACCAGCGACCAGTGACCAGTGACGAGCGACCAGTGACCATTGACCAGTGACCAGTGACCAGCAAAAATGACCAGTGACCAGTGACCAGTGACCAGTGACCAGTGACCAGTGACCAGTGACCAGTGACCAGTGACCAGCGACCAGTGACCAGTGACCATTGACCAGTGACCAGTGACCAGCAAAAATGACCAGTGACCAGTGACCAGTAACCAGTGACCAGTGACCAGTGACCAGTGACCAGTGACCAGCGAAAGTGACAAGTGACCAGTGACCATTGACCAGTGACCAGTGACCAGTGACCAGTGACCAGCGACCAGTGACCAGTGACCATTGACCAGTGACCAGTGACCAGTGACCAGCGAAAGTGACCAGTGACCAGTGACCAGTGACCAGTGACCAGTGACCAGTGACCAGTGACCAGTTACAAGTGACCAGTGACCAGTTACAAGTGACCCGTGACCAGCGACCAGTGACCAGTGACGAGCGACCAGTGACCATTGACCAGTGACCAGTGACCAGCAAAAATGACCAGTGACCAGTGACCAGTGACCAGTGACCAGTGACCAGTGACCAGTGACCAGTGACCAGTGACCAGTGACCAGTGACCAGTGACCAGCGAAAGTGACAAGTGACCAGTGACCAGTGACCAGCGACCAGTGACCAGTGACCATTGACCAGTGACCAGCGACCAGTGACCAGCGAAAGTGACCAGTGACCAGTGATCAGTGACCAGTGAACAGTGACCAGTGACCAGTGACCAGTGACCAGTGACCAGCGAAAGTGACCAGGGACCAGTGACCAGTGACCAGTGACCAGTGACCACTGACCATTGACCAGTGACCAGTGACCAGTGACCAGTGTCCAGTGACCAGTGACCAGCGACCAGTGACCAGTGACCAGTGACCAGTTACAAGTGACCAGTGACCAGTTACAAGTGACCAGTGACCAGCGACCAGTGACCTGTGACGAGCGACCAGTGACCATTGACCAGTGACCAGTGACCAGCAAAAATGACCAGTGACCAGTGACCAGTGACCAGTGACCAGTGACCAGTGACCAGTGACCAGTGACCAGCGAAAGTGACCAGGGACCAGTGACCAGTGACCAGTGACCAGTGACCAGTGACCAGTGACCAGTGACCAGTGACCAGTGACCAGTGACCAGTGACCAGTGACCAGCGACCAGTGACCAGTGACGAGCGACCAGTGACCAGTGACCAGTGACAAGTGACCAGTGACCAGCGACCAGTGACCAGTGACCAGTGACCATTGACCAGTGACCAGTGACCAGTGACCAGCGAACGTGACCAGGGACCAGTGACCAGTGACCAGTGACCAGTGACCAGTGACCAGCGAAAGTGACCAGTGACCAGTGACCAGTGACCAGCGAAAGTGACCAGTGACCAGTGACCAGTGACCAGCGAAATCGACCAGTGACCAGTGACCAGAGACCAGTGACTAGCCAAATTGACCAGAGACCAGTGACCAGTGACCAGTGACCAGCGGTAGTGACCAGTGAACAGTGACCAGCGGTAGTGACCAGTGATCAGTGACCGTTGAACAGTGACCAGTGACCAGTGACCAGTGACCAGCGAAAGTGACCAGGGACCAGTGACCAGTGACCAGTGACCAGTGACCAGTGACCAGTGACCAGTGACCAGCGACCAGTGACCAGTGACCATTGACCAGTGGCCAGTGACCAGCAAAAATGACCAGTGACCAGTGACCAGTGACCAGTGACCAGTGACCAGTGACCAGTGACAAGTGACCAGTGACCAGCGACCAGTGACCAGTGACCAGTGACCATTGACCAGTGACCAGTGACCAGTGACCAGCGAACGTGACCAGGGACCAGTGACCAGTGACCAGTAACCAGTGACCAGTGACCAGTGACCAGTTACAAGTGACCAGTGACCAGTTACAAGTGACCAGTGACCAGCGACCAGTGACCAGTGACCAGTGACCAGTGGCCAGTGGCCAGTGACCAGTGACCAGTGACCAGTTACAAGTGACCAGTGACCAGTTACAAGTGACCAGTGACCAGCGACCAGTGACCAGTGACGAGCGACCAGTGACCATTGACCAGTGACCAGTGACCAGCAAAAATGACCAGTGACCAGTGACCAGCGAAAGTGACAAGTGACCAGTGACCATTGACCAGTGACCAGTGACCAGTGACCAGTGACCAGCGACCAGTGACCAGTGACCATTGACCAGTGACCAGTGACCAGTGACCAGCGAAAGTGACCAGTGACCAGTGATCAGTGACCAGTGAACAGTGACCAGTGACCAGTGACCAGTGACCAGTGACCAGCGAAAGTGACCAGGGACCAGTGACCAGTGACCAGTGACCAGTGACCACTGACCATTGACCAGTGACCAGTGACCAGTGACCAGTGACCAGTGACCAGTGACAAGTGACCAGCGACCAGTGACCAGTGACCATTGACCAGTGACCAGTGACCAGCAAAAATGACCAGTGACCAGTGACCAGTGACCAGTGACCAGTGACCAGTGACCAGTGACCAGTGACCAGTGACCAGTGACCAGTGACCAGTGACCAGCGAAAGTGACAAGTGACCAGTGACCATTGACCAGTGACCAGTGACCAGTGACCAGTGACCAGCGACCAGTGACCAGTGACCATTGAACAGTGACCAGTGACCAGTGACCAGCGAAAGTGACCAGTGACCAGTGACCAGTGACCAGTGACCAGTGACCAGTGACCAGTTACAACTGACCAGTGACCAGCGACCAGTGACCAGTGACGAGCGACCAGTGACCAGTGACCATTGACCAGTGACCAGTGACCAGTGACCAGCGAAAGTGACCAGGGACCAGTGACCAGTGACCAGTTACAAGTGACCAGTGACCAGCGACCAGTGACCAGTGACGAGCGACCAGTGACCAGTGACCAGTGACCATTGACCAGTGACCAGTGACCAGTGACCAGCGAAAGTGACCAGGGACCAGTGACCAGTGACCAGTGACCAGTGACCAGTGACCAGTGACCAGTGACCAGTGACCAGTGACCAGTGACCAGTGACCAGTGACCAGTGACCAGTGACCAGTGACCAGTGACCAGTGACCAGTGACCAGTGACAAGTGACCAGTGACCAGCGACCAGTGACCAGTGACCAGTGAACATTGACCAGTGACCAGTGACCAGTGACCAGCGAACGTGACCAGGGACCAGTGACCAGTGACCAGTGACCAGTGACCAGTGACCAGCGAAAGTGACCAGTGATCAGTGACCAGTGACCAGCGAAAGTGACCAGTGACCAGTGACCAGTGACCAGCGAAATCGACCAGTGACCAGTGACCAGAGACCAGTGACTAGCCAAATTGACCAGAGACCAGTGACCAGTGACCAGTGACCAGCGGTAGTGACCAGTGACCAGTGACCAGCGGTAGTGACCAGTGATCAGTGACCGTTGAACAGTGACCAGTGACCAGTGACCAGTGACCAGCGAAAGTGACCAGGGACCAGTGACCAGTGACCAGTGACCAGTGACCAGTGACCAGTGACCAGCGACCAGTGACCAGTGACCATTGACCAGTGACCAGTGACCAGCAAAAATGACCAGTGACCAGTGACCAGTGACCAGTGACCAGTGACCAGTGACCAGTGACAAGTGACCAGTGACCAGCGACCAGTGACCAGTGACCAGTGACCATTGACCAGTGACCAGTGACCAGTGACCAGTGACCATTGAACAGTGACCAGTGACCAGTGACCAGCGAAAGTGACCAGTGACCAGTGACCAGTGACCAGTGACCAGTGACCAGTGACCAGTTACAACTGACCAGTGACCAGCGACCAGTGACCAGTGACGAGCGACCAGTGACCAGTGACCATTGACCAGTGACCAGTGACCAGTGACCAGCGAAAGTGACCAGGGACCAGTGACCAGTGACCAGTGACCAGTGACCAGTGACCAGTTACAAGTGACCAGTGACCAGCGACCAGTGACCAGTGACGAGCGACCAGTGACCAGTGACCAGTGACCATTGACCAGTGACCAGTGACCAGTGACCAGCGAAAGTGACCAGGGACCAGTGACCAGTGACCAGTGACCAGTGACCAGTGACCAGTGACCAGTGACCAGTGACCAGTGACCAGTGACCAGTGACCAGTGACCAGTGACCAGTGACCAGTGACCAGTGACCAGTGACCAGTGACCAGTGACCAGTGACCAGTGACAAGTGACCAGTGACCAGCGACCAGTGACCAGTGACCAGTGAACATTGACCAGTGACCAGTGACCAGTGACCAGCGAACGTGACCAGGGACCAGTGACCAGTGACCAGTGACCAGTGACCAGTGACCAGCGAAAGTGACCAGTGATCAGTGACCAGTGACCAGCGAAAGTGACCAGTGACCAGTGACCAGTGACCAGCGAAATCGACCAGTGACCAGTGACCAGAGACCAGTGACTAGCCAAATTGACCAGAGACCAGTGACCAGTGACCAGTGACCAGCGGTAGTGACCAGTGACCAGTGACCAGCGGTAGTGACCAGTGATCAGTGACCGTTGAACAGTGACCAGTGACCAGTGACCAGTGACCAGCGAAAGTGACCAGGGACCAGTGACCAGTGACCAGTGACCAGTGACCAGTGACCAGTGACCAGTGACCAGTGACCAGTGACCATTGACCAGTGACCAGTGACCAGTGACCAGTGACCAGCGAAAGTGACAAGTGACCAGTGACCATTGACCAGTGACCAGTGACCAGTGACCAGTGACCAGCGACCAGTGACCAGTGACCATTGACCAGTGACCAGTGACCAGTGACCAGCGAAAGTGACCAGTGACCAGTGACCAGTGACCAGTGACCAGTGACCAGTGACCAGTGACCAGTTACAAGTGACCAGTGACCAGTTACAAGTGACCAGTGACCAGCGACCAGTGACCAGTGACGAGCGACCAGTGACCATTGACCAGTGACCAGTGACCAGCAAAAATGACCAGTGACCAGTGACCAGTGACCAGTGACCAGTGACCAGTGACCAGTGACCAGTGACCAGTGACCAGTGACCAGTGACCAGTGACCAGTGACCAGTGACCAGTGACCAGTGACCAGCGAAAGTGACAAGTGACCAGTGACCATTGACCAGTGACCAGTGACCAGTGACCAGTGACCAGCGAAAGTGACAAGTGACCAGTGACCATTGACCAGTGACCAGTGACCAGTGACCAGTGACCAGCGACCAGTGACCAGTGACCATTGACCAGTGACCAGTGACCAGTGACCAGCGAAAGTGACCAGTGACCAGTGATCAGTGACCAGTGAACAGTGACCAGTGACCAGTGACCAGTGACCAGTGACCAGCGAAAGTGACCAGGGACCAGTGACCAGTGACCAGTGACCAGTGACCACTGACCATTGACCAGTGACCAGTGACCAGTGACCAGTGACCAGCGACCAGTGACCAGTGACCAGTGACCAGTTACAAGTGACCAGTGACCAGTTACAAGTGACCAGTGACCAGCGACCAGAGACCTGTGACGAGCGACCAGTGACCATTGACCAGTGACCAGTGACCAGCAAAAATGACCAGTGACCAGTGACCAGTGACCAGTGACCAGTGACCAGTGACCAGTGACCAGCGAAAGTGACCAGGGACCAGTGACCAGTGACCAGTGACCAGTGACCAGTGACCAGTGACCAGTGACCAGTGACCAGTGACCAGTGACCAGTGACCAGTGACCAGTGACCAGCGACCAGTGACCAGTGACGAGCGACCAGTGACCAGTGACCATTGACCAGTGACCAGTGACCAGTGACCAGCGAAAGTGACCAGGGACCAGTGACCAGTTACCAGTGAGCTGTGACCAGTGACCAGTGACCAGTGAACTGTGACCAGTGACCAGTGACCAGTGACCAGTGACCAGTGACAAGTGACCAGTGACCAGCGACCAGTGACCAGTGACCAGTGAACATTGACCAGTGACCAGTGACCAGTGACCAGCGAACGTGACCAGGGACCAGTGACCAGTGACCAGTGACCAGTGACCAGTGACCAGCGAAAGTGACCAGTGATCAGTGACCAGTGACCAGCGAAAGTGACCAGTGACCAGTGACCAGTGACCAGCGAAATCGACCAGTGACCAGTGACCAGAGACCAGTGACTAGCCAAATTGACCAGAGACCAGTGACCAGTGACCAGTGACCAGCGGTAGTGACCAGTGACCAGTGACCAGCGGTAGTGACCAGTGATCAGTGACCGTTGAACAGTGACCAGTGACCAGTGACCAGTGACCAGCGAAAGTGACCAGGGACCAGTGACCAGTGACCAGTGACCAGTGACCAGTGACCAGTGACCAGTGACCAGCGACCAGTGACCAGTGACCATTGACCAGTGACCAGTGACCAGCAAAAATGACCAGTGACCAGTGACCAGTGACCAGTGACCAGTGACCAGTGACCAGTGACAAGTGACCAGTGACCAGCGACCAGTGACCAGTGACCAGTGACCATTGACCAGTGACCAGTGACCAGTGACCAGTGACCATTGAACAGTGACCAGTGACCAGTGACCAGCGAAAGTGACCAGTGACCAGTGACCAGTGACCAGTGACCAGTGACCAGTGACCAGTTACAACTGACCAGTGACCAGCGACCAGTGACCAGTGACGAGCGACCAGTGACCAGTGACCATTGACCAGTGACCAGTGACCAGTGACCAGCGAAAGTGACCAGGGACCAGTGACCAGTGACCAGTGACCAGTGACCAGTGACCAGTTACAAGTGACCAGTGACCAGCGACCAGTGACCAGTGACGAGCGACCAGTGACCAGTGACCAGTGACCATTGACCAGTGACCAGTGACCAGTGACCAGCGAAAGTGACCAGGGACCAGTGACCAGTGACCAGTGACCAGTGACCAGTGACCAGTGACCAGTGACCAGTGACCAGTGACCAGTGACCAGTGACCAGTGACCAGTGACCAGTGACCAGTGACCAGTGACCAGTGACCAGTGACCAGTGACCAGTGACCAGTGACAAGTGACCAGTGACCAGCGACCAGTGACCAGTGACCAGTGAACATTGACCAGTGACCAGTGACCAGTGACCAGCGAACGTGACCAGGGACCAGTGACCAGTGACCAGTGACCAGTGACCAGTGACCAGCGAAAGTGACCAGTGATCAGTGACCAGTGACCAGCGAAAGTGACCAGTGACCAGTGACCAGTGACCAGCGAAATCGACCAGTGACCAGTGACCAGAGACCAGTGACTAGCCAAATTGACCAGAGACCAGTGACCAGTGACCAGTGACCAGCGGTAGTGACCAGTGACCAGTGACCAGCGGTAGTGACCAGTGATCAGTGACCGTTGAACAGTGACCAGTGACCAGTGACCAGTGACCAGCGAAAGTGACCAGGGACCAGTGACCAGTGACCAGTGACCAGTGACCAGTGACCAGTGACCAGTGACCAGTGACCAGTGACCATTGACCAGTGACCAGTGACCAGTGACCAGTGACCAGCGAAAGTGACAAGTGACCAGTGACCATTGACCAGTGACCAGTGACCAGTGACCAGTGACCAGCGACCAGTGACCAGTGACCATTGACCAGTGACCAGTGACCAGTGACCAGCGAAAGTGACCAGTGACCAGTGACCAGTGACCAGTGACCAGTGACCAGTTACAAGTGACCAGTGACCAGTTACAAGTGACCAGTGACCAGCGACCAGTGACCAGTGACGAGCGACCAGTGACCATTGACCAGTGACCAGTGACCAGCAAAAATGACCAGTGACCAGTGACCAGTGACCAGTGACCAGTGACCAGTGACCAGTGACCAGTGACCAGTGACCAGTGACCAGTGACCAGTGACCAGTGACCAGTGACCAGTGACCAGTGACCAGCGAAAGTGACAAGTGACCAGTGACCATTGACCAGTGACCAGTGACCAGTGACCAGTGACCAGCGAAAGTGACAAGTGACCAGTGACCATTGACCAGTGACCAGTGACCAGTGACCAGTGACCAGCGACCAGTGACCAGTGACCATTGACCAGTGACCAGTGACCAGTGACCAGCGAAAGTGACCAGTGACCAGTGATCAGTGACCAGTGAACAGTGACCAGTGACCAGTGACCAGTGACCAGTGACCAGCGAAAGTGACCAGGGACCAGTGACCAGTGACCAGTGACCAGTGACCACTGACCATTGACCAGTGACCAGTGACCAGTGACCAGTGACCAGTGACCAGTGACCAGCGACCAGTGACCAGTGACCAGTGACCAGTTACAAGTGACCAGTGACCAGTTACAAGTGACCAGTGACCAGCGACCAGAGACCTGTGACGAGCGACCAGTGACCATAGACCAGTGACCAGTGACCAGCAAAAATGACCAGTGACCAGTGACCAGTGACCAGTGACCAGTGACCAGTGACCAGTGACCAGCGAAAGTGACCAGGGACCAGTGACCAGTGACCAGTGACCAGTGACCAGTGACCAGTGACCAGTGACCAGTGACCAGTGACCAGTGACCAGTGACCAGTGACCAGTGACCAGCGACCAGTGACCAGTGACGAGCGACCAGTGACCAGTGACCATTGACCAGTGACCAGTGACCAGTGACCAGCGAAAGTGACCAGGGACCAGTGACCAGTTACCAGTGAGCTGTGACCAGTGACCAGTGACCAGTGAACTGTGACCAGTGACCAGTGACCAGCGAACGTGACCAGGGACCAGTGACCAGTGACCAGTGACCAGTGACCAGTGACCAGCGAAAGTGACCAGTGATCAGTGACCAGTGACCAGCGAAAGTGACCAGTGACCAGTGACCAGTGACCAGCGAAATCGACCAGTGACCAGTGACCAGAGACCAGTGACTAGCCAAATTGACCAGAGACCAGTGACCAGTGACCAGTGACCAGCGGTAGTGACCAGTGACCAGTGACCAGCGGTAGTGACCAGTGATCAGTGACCGTTGAACAGTGACCAGTGACCAGTGACCAGTGACCAGCGAAAGTGACCAGGGACCAGTGACCAGTGACCAGTGACCAGTGACCAGTGACCAGTGACCAGCGACCAGTGACCAGTGACCATTGACCAGTGACCAGTGACCAGCAAAAATGACCAGTGACCAGTGACCAGTGACCAGTGACCAGTGACCAGTGACCAGTGACAAGTGACCAGTGACCAGCGACCAGTGACCAGTGACCAGTGACCATTGACCAGTGACCAGTGACCAGTGACCAGTGACCATTGAACAGTGACCAGTGACCAGTGACCAGCGAAAGTGACCAGTGACCAGTGACCAGTGACCAGTGACCAGTGACCAGTGACCAGTTACAACTGACCAGTGACCAGCGACCAGTGACCAGTGACGAGCGACCAGTGACCAGTGACCATTGACCAGTGACCAGTGACCAGTGACCAGCGAAAGTGACCAGGGACCAGTGACCAGTGACCAGTGACCAGTGACCAGTTACAAGTGACCAGTGACCAGCGACCAGTGACCAGTGACGAGCGACCAGTGACCAGTGACCAGTGACCAGTGACCAGTGACCAGTGACCAGTGACCAGCAAAAGTGACCAGTGAACTGTGACCAGTGACCAGTGACCAGTGACCAGTGACCAGTGACCAGTGACCAGTGACCAGTGACCAGTGACCAGTGACCAGTGACCAGTGACCAGTGACCAGTGACCAGTGACCAGCGAAAGTGACCAGGGACCAGTGACCAGTGACCAGTGACCAGTGACCACTGACCATTGACCAGTGACCAGTGACCAGTGACCAGTGACCAGTGACCAGTGACAAGTGACCAGCGACCAGTGACCAGTGACCATTGACCAGTGACCAGTGACCAGCAAAAATGACCAGTGACCAGTGACCAGTGACCAGTGACCAGTGACCAGTGACCAGTGACCAGTGACCAGTGACCAGTGACCAGTGACCAGTGACCAGCGAAAGTGACAAGTGACCAGTGACCATTGACCAGTGACCAGTGACCAGTGACCAGTGACCAGCGACCAGTGACCAGTGACCATTGAACAGTGACCAGTGACCAGTGACCAGCGAAAGTGACCAGTGACCAGTGACCAGTGACCAGTGACCAGTGACCAGTGACCAGTTACAACTGACCAGTGACCAGCGACCAGTGACCAGTGACGAGCGACCAGTGACCAGTGACCATTGACCAGTGACCAGTGACCAGTGACCAGCGAAAGTGACCAGGGACCAGTGACCAGTGACCAGTGACCAGTGACCAGTTACAAGTGACCAGTGACCAGCGACCAGTGACCAGTGACGAGCGACCAGTGACCAGTGACCAGTGACCATTGACCAGTGACCAGTGACCAGTGACCAGCGAAAGTGACCAGGGACCAGTGACCAGTGACCAGTGACCAGTGACCAGTGACCAGTGACCAGTGACCAGTGACCAGTGACCAGTGACCAGTGACCAGTGACCAGTGACCAGTGACCAGTGACCAGTGACCAGTGACCAGTGACCAGTGACAAGTGACCAGTGACCAGCGACCAGTGACCAGTGACCAGTGAACATTGACCAGTGACCAGTGACCAGTGACCAGCGAACGTGACCAGGGACCAGTGACCAGTGACCAGTGACCAGTGACCAGTGACCAGCGAAAGTGACCAGTGATCAGTGACCAGTGACCAGCGAAAGTGACCAGTGACCAGTGACCAGTGACCAGCGAAATCGACCAGTGACCAGTGACCAGAGACCAGTGACTAGCCAAATTGACCAGAGACCAGTGACCAGTGACCAGTGACCAGCGGTAGTGACCAGTGACCAGTGACCAGCGGTAGTGACCAGTGATCAGTGACCGTTGAACAGTGACCAGTGACCAGTGACCAGTGACCAGCGAAAGTGACCAGGGACCAGTGACCAGTGACCAGTGACCAGTGACCAGTGACCAGTGACCAGCGACCAGTGACCAGTGACCATTGACCAGTGACCAGTGACCAGCAAAAATGACCAGTGACCAGTGACCAGTGACCAGTGACCAGTGACCAGTGACCAGTGACAAGTGACCAGTGACCAGCGACCAGTGACCAGTGACCAGTGACCATTGACCAGTGACCAGTGACCAGTGACCAGTGACCATTGAACAGTGACCAGTGACCAGTGACCAGCGAAAGTGACCAGTGACCAGTGACCAGTGACCAGTGACCAGTTACAACTGACCAGTGACCAGCGACCAGTGACCAGTGACGAGCGACCAGTGACCAGTGACCATTGACCAGTGACCAGTGACCAGTGACCAGCGAAAGTGACCAGGGACCAGTGACCAGTGACCAGTGACCAGTGACCAGTGACCAGTTACAAGTGACCAGTGACCAGCGACCAGTGACCAGTGACGAGCGACCAGTGACCAGTGACCAGTGACCATTGACCAGTGACCAGTGACCAGTGACCAGCGAAAGTGACCAGGGACCAGTGACCAGTGACCAGTGACCAGTGACCAGTGACCAGTGACCAGTGACCAGTGACCAGTGACCAGTGACCAGTGACCAGTGACCAGTGACCAGTGACCAGTGACCAGTGACCAGTGACCAGTGACCAGTGACAAGTGACCAGTGACCAGCGACCAGTGACCAGTGACCAGTGAACATTGACCAGTGACCAGTGACCAGTGACCAGCGAACGTGACCAGGGACCAGTGACCAGTGACCAGTGACCAGTGACCAGTGACCAGCGAAAGTGACCAGTGATCAGTGACCAGTGACCAGCGAAAGTGACCAGTGACCAGTGACCAGTGACCAGCGAAATCGACCAGTGACCAGTGACCAGAGACCAGTGACTAGCCAAATTGACCAGAGACCAGTGACCAGTGACCAGTGACCAGCGGTAGTGACCAGTGACCAGTGACCAGCGGTAGTGACCAGTGATCAGTGACCGTTGAACAGTGACCAGTGACCAGTGACCAGTGACCAGCGAAAGTGACCAGGGACCAGTGACCAGTGACCAGTGACCAGTGACCAGTGACCAGTGACCAGTGACCAGTGACCAGTGACCATTGACCAGTGACCAGTGACCAGTGACCAGTGACCAGCGAAAGTGACAAGTGACCAGTGACCATTGACCAGTGACCAGTGACCAGTGACCAGTGACCAGCGACCAGTGACCAGTGACCATTGACCAGTGACCAGTGACCAGTGACCAGCGAAAGTGACCAGTGACCAGTGACCAGTGACCAGTGACCAGTGACCAGTGACCAGTGACCAGTTACAAGTGACCAGTGACCAGTTACAAGTGACCAGTGACCAGCGACCAGTGACCAGTGACGAGCGACCAGTGACCATTGACCAGTGACCAGTGACCAGCAAAAATGACCAGTGACCAGTGACCAGTGACCAGTGACCAGTGACCAGTGACCAGTGACCAGTGACCAGTGACCAGTGACCAGTGACCAGTGACCAGTGACCAGCGAAAGTGACAAGTGACCAGTGACCATTGACCAGTGACCAGTGACCAGTGACCAGTGACCAGCGAAAGTGACAAGTGACCAGTGACCATTGACCAGTGACCAGTGACCAGTGACCAGTGACCAGCGACCAGTGACCAGTGACCATTGACCAGTGACCAGTGACCAGTGACCAGCGAAAGTGACCAGTGACCAGTGATCAGTGACCAGTGAACAGTGACCAGTGACCAGTGACCAGTGACCAGTGACCAGCGAAAGTGACCAGGGACCAGTGACCAGTGACCAGTGACCAGTGACCACTGACCATTGACCAGTGACCAGTGACCAGTGACCAGTGACCAGTGACCAGTGACCAGCGACCAGTGACCAGTGACCAGTGACCAGTTACAAGTGACCAGTGACCAGTTACAAGTGACCAGTGACCAGCGACCAGAGACCTGTGACGAGCGACCAGTGACCATTGACCAGTGACCAGTGACCAGCAAAAATGACCAGTGACCAGTGACCAGTGACCAGTGACCAGTGACCAGTGACCAGTGACCAGCGAAAGTGACCAGGGACCAGTGACCAGTGACCAGTGACCAGTGACCAGTGACCAGTGACCAGTGACCAGTGACCAGTGACCAGTGACCAGTGACCAGTGACCAGTGACCAGCGACCAGTGACCAGTGACGAGCGACCAGTGACCAGTGACCATTGACCAGTGACCAGTGACCAGTGACCAGTGACCAGTGACCAGTGACCAGTGACCAGTGACCAGTGACCAGTGACCAGTGACCAGTGACCAGCGAAAGTGACAAGTGACCAGTGACCATTGACCAGTGACCAGTGACCAGTGACCAGTGACCAGCGACCAGTGACCAGTGACCATTGACCAGTGACCAGTGACCAGTGACCAGCGAAAGTGACCAGTGACCAGTGATCAGTGACCAGTGACCAGTGACCAGCGAAAGTGACCAGTGATCAGTGACCAGTGACCAGCGAAAGTGACCAGTGACCAGTGACCAGTGACCAGCGAAATCGACCAGTGACCAGTGACCAGAGACCAGTGACTAGCCAAATTGACCAGTGACCAGCGGTAGTGACCAGTGATCAGTGACCGTTGAACAGTGACCAGTGACCAGTGACCAGTGACCAGCGAAAGTGACCAGGGACCAGTGACCAGTGACCAGTGACCAGTGACCAGTGACCAGTGACCAGCGACCAGTGACCAGTGACCATTGACCAGTGACCAGTGACCAGCAAAAATGACCAGTGACCAGTGACCAGTGACCAGTGACCAGTGACCAGTGACCAGTGACAAGTGACCAGTGACCAGCGACCAGTGACCAGTGACCAGTGACCATTGACCAGTGACCAGTGACCAGTGACCAGTGACCATTGAACAGTGACCAGTGACCAGTGACCAGCGAAAGTGACCAGTGACCAGTGACCAGTGACCAGTGACCAGTGACCAGTGACCAGTTACAACTGACCAGTGACCAGCGACCAGTGACCAGTGACGAGCGACCAGTGACCAGTGACCATTGACCAGTGACCAGTGACCAGTGACCAGCGAAAGTGACCAGGGACCAGTGACCAGTGACCAGTGACCAGTGACCAGTTACAAGTGACCAGTGACCAGCGACCAGTGACCAGTGACGAGCGACCAGTGACCAGTGACCAGTGACCAGTGACCAGTGACCAGTGACCAGTGACCAGCGAAAGTGACCAGTGAACTGTGACCAGTGACCAGTGACCAGTGACCAGTGACCAGTGACCAGTGACCAGTGACCAGTGACCAGTGACCAGTGACCAGTGACCAGCGACCAGTGACCAGTGACCAGTGACCAGTGACAAGTGACCAGTGACCAGTGACCAGTGACCAGTGACCAGTGACCAGTGACCAGTGACCAGTGACCAGTGACCAGTGACCAGTGACCAGTGACCAGTGACCAGTGACCAGCGAAAGTGACAAGTGACCAGTGACCATTGACCAGTGACCAGTGACCAGTGACCAGTGACCAGTGACCAGTGACCAGCGACCAGTGACCAGTGACCATTGACCAGTGACCAGTGACCAGTGACCAGCGAAAGTGACCAGTGACCAGTGATCAGTGACCAGTGAACAGTGACCAGTGACCAGTGACCAGTGACCAGTGACCAGCGAAAGTGACCAGGGACCAGTGACCAGTGACCAGTGACCAGTGACCACTGACCATTGACCAGTGACCAGTGACCAGTGACCAGTGACCAGTGACCAGTGACCAGCGACCAGTGACCAGTGACCAGTGACCAGTTACAAGTGACCAGTGACCAGTTACAAGTGACCAGTGACCAGCGACCAGAGACCTGTGACGAGCGACCAGTGACCATTGACCAGTGACCAGTGACCAGCAAAAATGACCAGTGACCAGTGACCAGTGACCAGTGACCAGTGACCAGTGACCAGTGACCAGCGAAAGTGACCAGGGACCAGTGACCAGTGACCAGTGACCAGTGACCAGCAAAAATGACCAGTGACCAGTGACCAGTGACCAGTGACCAGTGACCAGTGACCAGTGACAAGTGACCAGTGACCAGCGACCAGTGACCAGTGACCAGTGACCATTGACCAGTGACCAGTGACCAGTGACCAGTGACCATTGAACAGTGACCAGTGACCAGTGACCAGCGAAAGTGACCAGTGACCAGTGACCAGTGACCAGTGACCAGTGACCAGTGACCAGTTACAACTGACCAGTGACCAGCGACCAGTGACCAGTGACGAGCGACCAGTGACCAGTGACCATTGACCAGTGACCAGTGACCAGTGACCAGCGAAAGTGACCAGGGACCAGTGACCAGTGACCAGTGACCAGTGACCAGTTACAAGTGACCAGTGACCAGCGACCAGTGACCAGTGACGAGCGACCAGTGACCAGTGACCAGTGACCAGTGACCAGTGACCAGTGACCAGTGACCAGCGAAAGTGACCAGTGAACTGTGACCAGTGACCAGTGACCAGTGACGAGCGACCAGTGACCATTGACCAGTGACCAGTGACCAGCAAAAATGACCAGTGACCAGTGACCAGTGACCAGTGACCAGTGACCAGTGACCAGTGACCAGTGACCAGTGACCAGTGACCAGTGACCAGTGACCAGTGACCAGCGAAAGTGACAAGTGACCAGTGACCATTGACCAGTGACCAGTGACCAGTGACCAGTGACCAGCGAAAGTGACAAGTGACCAGTGACCATTGACCAGTGACCAGTGACCAGTGACCAGTGACCAGCGACCAGTGACCAGTGACCATTGACCAGTGACCAGTGACCAGTGACCAGCGAAAGTGACCAGTGACCAGTGATCAGTGACCAGTGAACAGTGACCAGTGACCAGTGACCAGTGACCAGTGACCAGCGAAAGTGACCAGGGACCAGTGACCAGTGACCAGTGACCAGTGACCACTGACCATTGACCAGTGACCAGTGACCAGTGACCAGTGACCAGTGACCAGTGACCAGCGACCAGTGACCAGTGACCAGTGACCAGTTACAAGTGACCAGTGACCAGTTACAAGTGACCAGTGACCAGCGACCAGAGACCTGTGACGAGCGACCAGTGACCATTGACCAGTGACCAGTGACCAGCAAAAATGACCAGTGACCAGTGACCAGTGACCAGTGACCAGTGACCAGTGACCAGTGACCAGCGAAAGTGACCAGGGACCAGTGACCAGTGACCAGTGACCAGTGACCAGTGACCAGTGACCAGTGACCAGTGACCAGTGACCAGTGACCAGTGACCAGTGACCAGTGACCAGCGACCAGTGACCAGTGACGAGCGACCAGTGACCAGTGACCATTGACCAGTGACCAGTGACCAGTGACCAGCGAAAGTGACCAGGGACCAGTGACCAGTTACCAGTGAGCTGTGACCAGTGACCAGTGACCAGTGAACTGTGACCAGTGACCAGTGACCAGTGACCAGTGACCAGTGACCAGTGACCAGTGACCAGTGACCAGTGACCAGTGACCAGTGACCAGTGACCAGTGACCAGTGACCAGTGACCAGTGACCAGTGACCAGTGACCAGTGACCAGTGACAAGTGACCAGTGACCAGCGACCAGTGACCAGTGACCAGTGAACATTGACCAGTGACCAGTGACCAGTGACCAGCGAACGTGACCAGGGACCAGTGACCAGTGACCAGTGACCAGTGACCAGTGACCAGCGAAAGTGACCAGTGATCAGTGACCAGTGACCAGCGAAAGTGACCAGTGACCAGTGACCAGTGACCAGCGAAATCGACCAGTGACCAGTGACCAGAGACCAGTGACTAGCCAAATTGACCAGAGACCAGTGACCAGTGACCAGTGACCAGCGGTAGTGACCAGTGACCAGTGACCAGCGGTAGTGACCAGTGATCAGTGACCGTTGAACAGTGACCAGTGACCAGTGACCAGTGACCAGCGAAAGTGACCAGGGACCAGTGACCAGTGACCAGTGACCAGTGACCAGTGACCAGTGACCAGCGACCAGTGACCAGTGACCATTGACCAGTGACCAGTGACCAGCAAAAATGACCAGTGACCAGTGACCAGTGACCAGTGACCAGTGACCAGTGACCAGTGACAAGTGACCAGTGACCAGCGACCAGTGACCAGTGACCAGTGACCATTGACCAGTGACCAGTGACCAGTGACCAGTGACCATTGAACAGTGACCAGTGACCAGTGACCAGCGAAAGTGACCAGTGACCAGTGACCAGTGACCAGTGACCAGTGACCAGTGACCAGTTACAACTGACCAGTGACCAGCGACCAGTGACCAGTGACGAGCGACCAGTGACCAGTGACCATTGACCAGTGACCAGTGACCAGTGACCAGCGAAAGTGACCAGGGACCAGTGACCAGTGACCAGTGACCAGTGACCAGTTACAAGTGACCAGTGACCAGCGACCAGTGACCAGTGACGAGCGACCAGTGACCAGTGACCAGTGACCAGTGACCAGTGACCAGTGACCAGTGACCAGCGAAAGTGACCAGTGAACTGTGACCAGTGACCAGTGACCAGTGACCAGTGACCAGTGACCAGTGACCAGTGACCAGTGACCAGTGACCAGTGACCAGTGACCAGTGACCAGTGACCAGTGACCAGTGACCAGTGACAAGTGACCAGTGACCAGTGACCAGTGACCAGTGACCAGTGACCAGTGACCAGTGACCAGTGACCAGTGACCAGTGACCAGTGACCAGTGACCAGTGACCAGTGACCAGTGACCAGTGACCAGCGAAAGTGACAAGTGACCAGTGACCATTGACCAGTGACCAGTGACCAGTGACCAGTGACCAGCGACCAGTGACCAGTGACCATTGACCAGTGACCAGTGACCAGTGACCAGCGAAAGTGACCAGTGACCAGTGATCAGTGACCAGTGAACAGTGACCAGTGACCAGTGACCAGTGACCAGTGACCAGCGAAAGTGACCAGGGACCAGTGACCAGTGACCAGTGACCAGTGACCACTGACCATTGACCAGTGACCAGTGACCAGTGACCAGTGACCAGTGACCAGTGACCAGCGACCAGTGACCAGTGACCAGTGACCAGTTACAAGTGACCAGTGACCAGTTACAAGTGACCAGTGACCAGCGACCAGAGACCTGTGACGAGCGACCAGTGACCATTGACCAGTGACCAGTGACCAGCAAAAATGACCAGTGACCAGTGACCAGTGACCAGTGACCAGTGACCAGTGACCAGTGACCAGCGAAAGTGACCAGGGACCAGTGACCAGTGACCAGTGACCAGTGACCAGTGACCAGTGACCAGTGACCAGTGACCAGTGACCAGTGACCAGTGACCAGTGACCAGTGACCAGCGACCAGTGACCAGTGACGAGCGACCAGTGACCAGTGACCATTGACCAGTGACCAGTGACCAGTGACCAGCGAAAGTGACCAGGGACCAGTGACCAGTTACCAGTGAGCTGTGACCAGTGACCAGTGACCAGTGAACTGTGACCAGTGACCAGTGACCAGCGAAAGTGACCAGTGACCAGTCACGAGCGAAATTGACCAGTGACCAGCGAAAGTGACCAGTGACCAGTGACCAGTGACCAGTGACTAGCCAAATTGAGCAGTGAGCAGTGACCAGTGACCAGTGACCAGTGACCAGCGAAATTGACCAGTGACCAGCGAAAGTGACCAGTGACGAGTGACCTGTGACAAGTGACCAGTGACCAGCGACCAGTGACCAGTGACCAGTGACCAGTGACCAGTGACCAGTGACCAGTGACCAGTGACCAGCAAAAATGACCAGTGACCAGTGGCCAGTGACCAGTGACCAGTGACCAGTGACCAGTGACCAGTGACCAGTGACCAGCGAAAGTGACAAGTGACCAGTGACCAGTGACCAGTGTCCAGTGACCAGTGACCAGTGATAAGTGACCAGTAACCAGTGACCAGTGACCAGTGACCAGTGAGCTGTGACCAGTGACCAGCGACCAGTGACCAGTGACCAGTGACCAGTTACAAGTGACCAGTGACCAGTTACAAGTGACCAGTGACCAGCGACCAGAGACCTGTGACGAGCGACCAGTGACCATTGACCAGTGACCAGTGACCAGCAAAAATGACCAGTGACCAGTGACCAGTGACCAGTGACCAGTGACCAGTGACCAGTGACCAGCGAAAGTGACCAGGGACCAGTGACCAGTGACCAGTGACCAGTGACCAGTGACCAGTGACCAGTGACCAGTGACCAGTGACCAGTGACCAGTGACCAGTGACCAGCGACCAGTGACCAGTGACGAGCGACCAGTGACCAGTGACCATTGACCAGTGACCAGTGACCAGTGACCAGCGAAAGTGACCAGGGACCAGTGACCAGTTACCAGTGAGCTGTGACCAGTGACCAGTGACCAGTGAACTGTGACCAGTGACCAGTGACCAGCGAAAGTGACCAGTGACCAGTCACGAGCGAAATTGGCCAGTGACCAGCGAAAGTGACCAGTGACCAGTGACCAGTGACCAGTGACCAGCGACCAGTGACCAGTGACCATTGACCAGTGACCAGTGACCAGCAAAAATGACCAGTGACCAGTGACCAGTGACCAGTGACCAGTGACCAGTGACCAGTGACAAGTGACCAGTGACCAGCGACCAGTGACCAGTGACCAGTGACCATTGACCAGTGACCAGTGACCAGTGACCAGTGACCATTGAACAGTGACCAGTGACCAGTGACCAGCGAAAGTGACCAGTGACCAGTGACCAGTGACCAGTGACCAGTGACCAGTGACCAGTTACAACTGACCAGTGACCAGCGACCAGTGACCAGTGACGAGCGACCAGTGACCAGTGACCATTGACCAGTGACCAGTGACCAGTGACCAGCGAAAGTGACCAGGGACCAGTGACCAGTGACCAGTGACCAGTGACCAGTTACAAGTGACCAGTGACCAGCGACCAGTGACCAGTGACGAGCGACCAGTGACCAGTGACCAGTGACCATTGACCAGTGATCAGTGACCAGTGACCAGCGAAAATGACCAGGGACCAGTGACCAGTGACCAGTGACCAGTGACCAGTGACCAGTGACCAGTGACCAGTGACCAGTGACCAGTGACCAGTGACCAGTGACCAGCGAAAGTGACAAGTGACCAGTGACCATTGACCAGTGACCAGTGACCAGTGACCAGTGACCAGCGACCAGTGACCAGTGACCATTGACCAGTGACCAGTGACCAGTGACCAGCGAAAGTGACCAGTGACCAGTGATCAGTGACCAGTGAACAGTGACCAGTGACCAGTGACCAGTGACCAGTGACCAGCGAAAGTGACCAGGGACCAGTGACCAGTGACCAGTGACCAGTGACCACTGACCATTGACCAGTGACCAGTGACCAGTGACCAGTGACCAGTGACCAGTGACCAGCGACCAGTGACCAGTGACCAGTGACCAGTTACAAGTGACCAGTGACCAGTTACAAGTGACCAGTGACCAGCGACCAGAGACCTGTGACGAGCGACCAGTGACCATTGACCAGTGACCAGTGACCAGCAAAAATGACCAGTGACCAGTGACCAGTGACCAGTGACCAGTGACCAGTGACCAGTGACCAGCGAAAGTGACCAGGGACCAGTGACCAGTGACCAGTGACCAGTGACCAGTGACCAGTGACCAGTGACCAGTGACCAGTGACCAGTGACCAGTGACCAGTGACCAGTGACCAGCGACCAGTGACCAGTGACGAGCGACCAGTGACCAGTGACCATTGACCAGTGACCAGTGACCAGTGACCAGCGAAAGTGACCAGGGACCAGTGACCAGTTACCAGTGAGCTGTGACCAGTGACCAGTGACCAGTGAACTGTGACCAGTGACCAGTGACCAGCGAAAGTGACCAGTGACCAGTCACGAGCGAAATTGACCAGTGACCAGCGAAAGTGACCAGTGACCAGTGACCAGTGACCAGTGACTAGCCAAATTGAGCAGTGAGCAGTGACCAGTGACCAGTGACCAGTGACCAGCGAAATTGACCAGTGACCAGCGAAAGTGACCAGTGACGAGTGACCTGTGACAAGTGACCAGTGACCAGCGACCAGTGACCAGTGACTAGTGACCAGTGACCAGTGACCAGTGACCAGTGACCAGCAAAAATGACCAGTGACCAGTGGCCAGTGACCAGTGACCAGTGACCAGTGACCAGTGACCAGTGACCAGTGACCAGCGAAAGTGACAAGTGACCAGTGACCAGTGACCAGTGTCCAGTGACCAGTGACCAGTGATAAGTGACCAGTAACCAGTGACCAGTGACCAGTGACCAGTGAGCTGTGACCAGTGACCAGCGACCAGTGACCAGTGACCAGTGACCAGTTACAAGTGACCAGTGACCAGTTACAAGTGACCAGTGACCAGCGACCAGAGACCTGTGACGAGCGACCAGTGACCATTGACCAGTGACCAGTGACCAGCAAAAATGACCAGTGACCAGTGACCAGTGACCAGTGACCAGTGACCAGTGACCAGTGACCAGCGAAAGTGACCAGGGACCAGTGACCAGTGACCAGTGACCAGTGACCAGTGACCAGTGACCAGTGACCAGTGACCAGTGACCAGTGACCAGTGACCAGTGACCAGTGACCAGTGACCAGCGACCAGTGACCAGTGACGAGCGACCAGTGACCAGTGACCATTGACCAGTGACCAGTGACCAGTGACCAGCGAAAGTGACCAGGGACCAGTGACCAGTTACCAGTGAGCTGTGACCAGTGACCAGTGACCAGTGAACTGTGACCAGTGACCAGTGACCAGCGAAAGTGACCAGTGACCAGTCACGAGCGAAATTGGCCAGTGACCAGCGAAAGTGACCAGTGACCAGTGACCAGTGACCAGTGACTAGCCAAATTGAGCAGTGAGCAGTGACCAGTGACCAGTGACCAGTGACCAGCGAAATTGACCAGTGACCAGCGAAAGTGACCAGTGACGAGTGACCTGTGACAAGTGACCAGTGACCAGCGACCAGTGACCAGTGACCAGTGACCAGTGACCAGTGACCAGTGACCAGTGACCAGCAAAAATGACCAGTGACCAGTGGCCAGTGACCAGTGACCAGTGACCAGTGACCAGTGACCAGTGACCAGTGACCAGCGAAAGTGACAAGTGACCAGTGACCAGTGACCAGTGTCCAGTGACCAGTGACCAGTGATAAGTGAACAGTAACCAGTGACCAGTGACCAGTGACCAGTGAGCTGTGACCAGTGACCAGTGACCAGTGACCAGTGACCAGTGACCAGTGACCAGTGACCAGTGACCAGTGACCAGTGACCAGCGAAAGTGACCAGTGACCAGTCACGATCGAAATTGACCAGTGACCAGCGAAAGTGACCAGTGACCAGTGTCCAGTGACCAGTGACCAGTGATAAGTGACCAGTAACCAGTGACCAGTGACCAGTGACCAGTGACCAGTGACCAGTGACCAGCGAAAGTGACCAGGGACCAGTGACCAGTGACCAGTGACCAGTGACCAGTGACCAGCGAACAGTGACCAGTGACTAGTGACCAGCGACCAGTGACCAGTGACCAGTGACAAGTGACCAGTGACCAGTGACCAGCGAAAGTGACCAGTGAACAGTGACCAGTGACTAGTGTCCAGTGACCAGTGACCAGTGAGCTGTGACCAGTGACCAGTGACCAGTGAACTGTGACCAGTGACCAGTGACCAGCGAAAGTGACCAGTGACCTGTCACGAACGAAATTGACCAGTGACCAGCGAAAGTGACCAGTGACCAGTGACCAGTGACCAGTGTCCAGTGACCAGTGACCAGTGATAAGTGACCAGTGTCCAGTGACCAGTGACCAGTGACCAGTGACCAGTGAATAGTGACCAGTGAGGGTGAACAGCGAAAGTGACAAGTGACCAGTGACCAGTGACCAGTGACCAGTGACCAGTGACCAGCGAAAGTGACCAGGGACCAGTGACCAGTGACCAGTGACCAGTGACCAGTGACCAGTGACCAGTGACCAGTGACCAGTGACCAGTGACCAGTGACCAGTGACCAGCGACCAGTGACCAGTGACGAGCGACCAGTGACCAGTGACCATTGACCAGTGACCAGTGACCAGTGACCAGCGACCAGTGACCAGTGACCAGTGACAAGTGACCAGTGACCAGTGACCAGCGAAAGTGACCAGTGAACAGTGACCAGTGACTAGTGTCCAGTGACCAGTGACCAGTGACCAGTGACCAGTGACCAGTGACCAGCGACCAGTGACCAGTGACCAGTGACAAGTGACCAGTGACCAGTGACCAGCGAAAGTGACCAGTGAACAGTGACCAGTGACTAGTGTCCAGTGACCAGTGACCAGTGAGCTGTGACCAGTGACCAGTGACCAGTGAACTGTGACCAGTGACCAGTGACCAGCGAAAGTGACCAGTGACCAGTCACGAGCGAAATTGACCAGTGACCAGCGAAAGTGACCAGTGACCAGTGACCAGTGACCAGTGTCCAGTGACCAGTGACCAGTGATAAGTGACCAGTGTCCAGTGACCAGTGACCAGTGACCAGTGACCAGTGAATAGTGACCAGTGAGGGTGAACAGCGAAAGTGACAAGTGACCAGTGACCAGTGACCAGTGACCAGTGACCAGTGACCAGTGACCAGTGACCAGTGACCAGCGAAAGTGACAAGTGACCAGTGACCATTGACCAGCGACCAGTGACCAGTGACCAGTGACCAGCGACCAGTGACCAGTGACCATTGACCAGTGACCAGTGACCAGTGACCAGCGAAAGTGACCAGTGACCAGTGACCAGTGACCAGTGACCAGTGACCAGTGACCAGTGACCAGTGACCAGTGACCAGTTACAAGTGACCAGTGACCAGTTACAAGTGACCAGTGACCAGCGACCAGTGACCAGTGACGAGCGACCAGTGACCATTGACCAGTGACCAGTGACCAGCAAAAATGACCAGTGACCAGTGACCAGTGACCAGTGACCAGTGACCAGTGACCAGCGACCAGTGACCAGTGACCATTGACCAGTGACCAGTGACCAGCAAAAATGACCAGTGACCAGTGACCAGTGACCAGTGACCAGTGACCAGTGACCAGTGACAAGTGACCAGTGACCAGCGACCAGTGACCAGTGACCAGTGACCATTGACCAGTGACCAGTGACCAGTGACCAGCGAACGTGACCAGGGACCAGTGACCAGTGACCAGTGACCAGTGACCAGTGACCAGTGACCAGTGACCAGTGACCAGTGACCAGTTACAAGTGACCAGTGACCAGTTACAAGTGACCAGTGACCAGCGACCAGTGACCAGTGACGAGCGACCAGTGACCATTGACCAGTGACCAGTGACCAGCAAAAATGACCAGTGACCAGTGACCAGTGACCAGTGACCAGTGACCAGTGACCAGTGACCAGTGACCAGTGACCAGCGACCAGTGACCAGTGACCATTGACCAGTGACCAGTGACCAGCAAAAATGACCAGTGACCAGTGACCAGTAACCAGTGACCAGTGACCAGTGACCAGTGACCAGTGACCAGCGAAAGTGACAAGTGACCAGTGACCATTGACCAGTGACCAGTGACCAGTGACCAGTGACCAGCGACCAGTGACCAGTGACCATTGACCAGTGACCAGTGACCAGTGACCAGCGAAAGTGACCAGTGACCAGTGACCAGTGACCAGTGACCAGTGACCAGTGACCAGTGACCAGTGACCAGTTACAAGTGACCAGTGACCAGTTACAAGTGACCAGTGACCAGCGACCAGTGACCAGTGACGAGCGACCAGTGACCATTGACCAGTGACCAGTGACCAGCAAAAATGACCAGTGACCAGTGACCAGTGACCAGTGACCAGTGACCAGTGACCAGTGACCAGTGACCAGTGACCAGCGAAAGTGACAAGTGACCAGTGACCATTGACCAGTGACCAGTGACCAGTGACCAGTGACCAGCGACCAGTGACCAGTGACCATTGACCAGTGACCAGCGACCAGTGACCAGCGAAAGTGACCAGTGACCAGTGATCAGTGACCAGTGAACAGTGACCAGTGACCAGTGACCAGTGACCAGTGACCAGCGAAAGTGACCAGGGACCAGTGACCAGTGACCAGTGACCAGTGACCAGTGACCAGTTACCAGTGACCAGTGACCAGCGACCAGTGACCAGTGACCAGTGACCAGTTACAAGTGACCAGTGACCAGTTACAAGTGACCAGTGACCAGCGACCAGTGACCTGTGACGAGCGACCAGTGACCATTGACCAGTGACCAGTGACCAGCAAAAATGACCAGTGACCAGTGACCAGTGACCAGTGACCAGTGACCAGTGACCAGTGACCAGTGACCAGCGAAAGTGACAAGTGACCAGTGACCATTGACCAGCGACCAGTGACCAGTGACCAGTGACCAGCGACCAGTGACCAGTGACCATTGACCAGTGACCAGTGACCAGTGACCAGCGAAAGTGACCAGTGACCAGTGACCAGTGACCAGTGACCAGTGACCAGTGACCAGTGACCAGTGACCAGTTACAAGTGACCAGTGACCAGTTACAAGTGACCAGTGACCAGCGACCAGTGACCAGTGACGAGCGACCAGTGACCATTGACCAGTGACCAGTGACCAGCAAAAATGACCAGTGACCAGTGACCAGTGACCAGTGACCAGTGACCAGTGACCAGCGACCAGTGACCAGTGACCATTGACCAGTGACCAGTGACCAGCAAAAATGACCAGTGACCAGTGACCAGTGACCAGCGAAAGTGACAAGTGACCAGTGACCATTGACCAGTGACCAGTGACCAGGGACCAGTGACCAGCGACCAGTGACCAGTGACCATTGACCAGTGACCAGCGAAAGTGACAAGTGACCAGTGACCATTGACCAGTGACCAGTGACCAGTGACCAGCGAACAGTGACCAGTGACTAGTGACCAGCGACCAGTGACCAGTGACCAGTGACAAGTGACCAGTGACCAGTGACCAGCGAAAGTGACCAGTGAACAGTGACCAGTGACTAGTGTCCAGTGACCAGTGACCAGTGAGCTGTGACCAGTGACCAGTGACCAGTGAACTGTGACCAGTGACCAGTGACCAGCGAAAGTGACCAGTGACCAGTCACGAGCGAAATTGACCAGTGACCAGCGAAAGTGACCAGTGACCAGTGACCAGTGACCAGTGTCCAGTGACCAGTGACCAGTGATAAGTGACCAGTGTCCAGTGACCAGTGACCAGTGACCAGTGACCAGTGACCAGTGACCAGTGACAAGTGACCAGTGACCAGCGACCAGTGACCAGTGACCAGTGACCATTGACCAGTGACCAGTGACCAGTGACCAGCGAACGTGACCAGGGACCAGTGACCAGTGACCAGTGACCAGTGACCAGTGACCAGTGACCAGTGACCAGTGACCAGTGACCAGTTACAAGTGACCAGTGACCAGTTACAAGTGACCAGTGACCAGCGACCAGTGACCAGTGACGAGCGACCAGTGACCATTGACCAGTGACCAGTGACCAGCAAAAATGACCAGTGACCAGTGACCAGTGACCAGTGACCAGTGACCAGTGACCAGTGACCAGTGACCAGTGACCAGCGACCAGTGACCAGTGACCATTGACCAGTGACCAGTGACCAGCAAAAATGACCAGTGACCAGTGACCAGTAACCAGTGACCAGTGACCAGTGACCAGTGACCAGTGACCAGCGAAAGTGACAAGTGACCAGTGACCATTGACCAGTGACCAGTGACCAGTGACCAGTGACCAGCGACCAGTGACCAGTGACCATTGACCAGTGACCAGTGACCAGTGACCAGCGAAAGTGACCAGTGACCAGTGACCAGTGACCAGTGACCAGTGACCAGTGACCAGTGACCAGTTACAAGTGACCAGTGACCAGTTACAAGTGACCAGTGACCAGCGACCAGTGACCAGTGACGAGCGACCAGTGACCATTGACCAGTGACCAGTGACCAGCAAAAATGACCAGTGACCAGTGACCAGTGACCAGTGACCAGTGACCAGTGACCAGTGACCAGTGACCAGTGACCAGCGAAAGTGACAAGTGACCAGTGACCATTGACCAGTGACCAGTGACCAGTGACCAGTGACCAGCGACCAGTGACCAGTGACCATTGACCAGTGACCAGCGACCAGTGACCAGCGAAAGTGACCAGTGACCAGTGATCAGTGACCAGTGAACAGTGACCAGTGACCAGTGACCAGTGACCAGTGACCAGCGAAAGTGACCAGGGACCAGTGACCAGTGACCAGTGACCAGTGACCAGTGACCAGTTACCAGTGACCAGTGACCAGCGACCAGTGACCAGTGACCAGTGACCAGTTACAAGTGACCAGTGACCAGTTACAAGTGACCAGTGACCAGCGACCAGTGACCTGTGACGAGCGACCAGTGACCATTGACCAGTGACCAGTGACCAGCAAAAATGACCAGTGACCAGTGACCAGTGACCAGTGACCAGTGACCAGTGACCAGTGACCAGCGAAAGTGACAAGTGACCAGTGACCATTGACCAGCGACCAGTGACCAGTGACCAGTGACCAGCGACCAGTGACCAGTGACCATTGACCAGTGACCAGTGACCAGTGACCAGTGACCAGTGACCAGTGACCAGTGACCAGTGACCAGTTACAAGTGACCAGTGACCAGTTACAAGTGACCAGTGACCAGCGACCAGTGACCAGTGACGAGCGACCAGTGACCATTGACCAGTGACCAGTGACCAGCAAAAATGACCAGTGACCAGTGACCAGTGACCAGTGACCAGTGACCAGTGACCAGCGACCAGTGACCAGTGACCATTGACCAGTGACCAGTGACCAGCAAAAATGACCAGTGACCAGTGACCAGTGACCAGCGAAAGTGACAAGTGACCAGTGACCATTGACCAGTGACCAGTGACCAGGGACCAGTGACCAGCGACCAGTGACCAGTGACCATTGACCAGTGACCAGTGACCAGTGACCAGCGAACAGTGACCAGTGACTAGTGACCAGCGACCAGTGACCAGTGACCAGTGACAAGTGACCAGTGACCAGTGACCAGCGAAAGTGACCAGTGAACAGTGACCAGTGACTAGTGTCCAGTGACCAGTGACCAGTGAGCTGTGACCAGTGACCAGTGACCAGTGAACTGTGACCAGTGACCAGTGACCAGCGAAAGTGACCAGTGACCAGTCACGAGCGAAATTGACCAGTGACCAGCGAAAGTGACCAGTGACCAGTGACCAGTGACCAGTGTCCAGTGACCAGTGACCAGTGATAAGTGACCAGTGTCCAGTGACCAGTGACCAGTGACCAGTGACCAGTGAATAGTGACCAGTGAGGGTGAACAGCGAAAGTGACAAGTGACCAGTGACCAGTGACCAGTGACCAGTGACCAGTGACCAGTGACCAGTGACCAGTGACCAGCGAAAGTGACAAGTGACCAGTGACGATTGACCAGCGACCAGTGACCAGTGACCAGTGACCAGCGACCAGTGACCAGTGACCATTGACCAGTGACCAGTGACCAGTGACCAGCGAAAGTGACCTGTGACCAGTGACCAGTGACCAGTGACCAGTGACCAGCGAAAGTGACAAGTGACCAGTGACCATTGACCAGCGACCAGTGACCAGTGACCAGTGACCAGCGACCAGTGACCAGTGACCATTGACCAGTGACCAGTGACCAGTGACCAGCGAAAGTGACCAGTGACCAGTGACCAGTGACCAGTGACCAGTGACCAGTGACCAGTGACCAGTGACCAGTTACAAGTGACCAGTGACCAGTTACAAGTGACCAGTGACCAGCGACCAGTGACCAGTGACGAGCGACCAGTGACCATTGACCAGTGACCAGTGACCAGCAAAAATGACCAGTGACCAGTGACCAGTGACCAGTGACCAGTGACCAGTGACCAGCGACCAGTGACCAGTGACCATTGACCAGTGACCAGTGACCAGCAAAAATGACCAGTGACCAGTGACCAGTGACCAGCGAAAGTGACAAGTGACCAGTGACCATTGACCAGTGACCAGTGACCAGGGACCAGTGACCAGCGACCAGTGACCAGTGACCATTGACCAGTGACCAGCGAAAGTGACAAGTGACCAGTGACCATTGACCAGTGACCAGTGACCAGTGACCAGCGAACAGTGACCAGTGACTAGTGACCAGCGACCAGTGACCAGTGACCAGTGACAAGTGACCAGTGACCAGTGACCAGCGAAAGTGACCAGTGAACAGTGACCAGTGACTAGTGTCCAGTGACCAGTGACCAGTGAGCTGTGACCAGTGACCAGTGACCAGTGAACTGTGACCAGTGACCAGTGACCAGCGAAAGTGACCAGTGACCAGTCACGAGCGAAATTGACCAGTGACCAGCGAAAGTGACCAGTGACCAGTGACCAGTGACCAGTGTCCAGTGACCAGTGACCAGTGATAAGTGACCAGTGTCCAGTGACCAGTGACCAGTGACCAGTGACCAGTGACCAGTGACCAGTGACAAGTGACCAGTGACCAGCGACCAGTGACCAGTGACCAGTGACCATTGACCAGTGACCAGTGACCAGTGACCAGCGAACGTGACCAGGGACCAGTGACCAGTGACCAGTGACCAGTGACCAGTGACCAGTGACCAGTGACCAGTGACCAGTGACCAGTTACAAGTGACCAGTGACCAGTTACAAGTGACCAGTGACCAGCGACCAGTGACCAGTGACGAGCGACCAGTGACCATTGACCAGTGACCAGTGACCAGCAAAAATGACCAGTGACCAGTGACCAGTGACCAGTGACCAGTGACCAGTGACCAGTGACCAGTGACCAGTGACCAGCGACCAGTGACCAGTGACCATTGACCAGTGACCAGTGACCAGCAAAAATGACCAGTGACCAGTGACCAGTAACCAGTGACCAGTGACCAGTGACCAGTGACCAGTGACCAGCGAAAGTGACAAGTGACCAGTGACCATTGACCAGTGACCAGTGACCAGTGACCAGTGACCAGCGACCAGTGACCAGTGACCATTGACCAGTGACCAGTGACCAGTGACCAGCGAAAGTGACCAGTGACCAGTGACCAGTGACCAGTGACCAGTGACCAGTGACCAGTGACCAGTTACAAGTGACCAGTGACCAGTTACAAGTGACCAGTGACCAGCGACCAGTGACCAGTGACGAGCGACCAGTGACCATTGACCAGTGACCAGTGACCAGCAAAAATGACCAGTGACCAGTGACCAGTGACCAGTGACCAGTGACCAGTGACCAGTGACCAGTGACCAGTGACCAGCGAAAGTGACAAGTGACCAGTGACCATTGACCAGTGACCAGTGACCAGTGACCAGTGACCAGCGACCAGTGACCAGTGACCATTGACCAGTGACCAGCGACCAGTGACCAGCGAAAGTGACCAGTGACCAGTGATCAGTGACCAGTGAACAGTGACCAGTGACCAGTGACCAGTGACCAGTGACCAGCGAAAGTGACCAGGGACCAGTGACCAGTGACCAGTGACCAGTGACCAGTGACCAGTTACCAGTGACCAGTGACCAGCGACCAGTGACCAGTGACCAGTGACCAGTTACAAGTGACCAGTGACCAGTTACAAGTGACCAGTGACCAGCGACCAGTGACCTGTGACGAGCGACCAGTGACCATTGACCAGTGACCAGTGACCAGCAAAAATGACCAGTGACCAGTGACCAGTGACCAGTGACCAGTGACCAGTGACCAGTGACCAGCGAAAGTGACAAGTGACCAGTGACCATTGACCAGCGACCAGTGACCAGTGACCAGTGACCAGCGACCAGTGACCAGTGACCATTGACCAGTGACCAGTGACCAGTGACCAGTGACCAGTGACCAGTGACCAGTGACCAGTGACCAGTTACAAGTGACCAGTGACCAGTTACAAGTGACCAGTGACCAGCGACCAGTGACCAGTGACGAGCGACCAGTGACCATTGACCAGTGACCAGTGACCAGCAAAAATGACCAGTGACCAGTGACCAGTGACCAGTGACCAGTGACCAGTGACCAGCGACCAGTGACCAGTGACCATTGACCAGTGACCAGTGACCAGCAAAAATGACCAGTGACCAGTGACCAGTGACCAGCGAAAGTGACAAGTGACCAGTGACCATTGACCAGTGACCAGTGACCAGGGACCAGTGACCAGCGACCAGTGACCAGTGACCATTGACCAGTGACCAGTGACCAGTGACCAGCGAACAGTGACCAGTGACTAGTGACCAGCGACCAGTGACCAGTGACCAGTGACAAGTGACCAGTGACCAGTGACCAGCGAAAGTGACCAGTGAACAGTGACCAGTGACTAGTGTCCAGTGACCAGTGACCAGTGAGCTGTGACCAGTGACCAGTGACCAGTGAACTGTGACCAGTGACCAGTGACCAGCGAAAGTGACCAGTGACCAGTCACGAGCGAAATTGACCAGTGACCAGCGAAAGTGACCAGTGACCAGTGACCAGTGACCAGTGTCCAGTGACCAGTGACCAGTGATAAGTGACCAGTGTCCAGTGACCAGTGACCAGTGACCAGTGACCAGTGAATAGTGACCAGTGAGGGTGAACAGCGAAAGTGACAAGTGACCAGTGACCAGTGACCAGTGACCAGTGACCAGTGACCAGTGACCAGTGACCAGTGACCAGCGAAAGTGACAAGTGACCAGTGACGATTGACCAGCGACCAGTGACCAGTGACCAGTGACCAGCGACCAGTGACCAGTGACCATTGACCAGTGACCAGTGACCAGTGACCAGCGAAAGTGACCTGTGACCAGTGACCAGTGACCAGTGACCAGTGACCAGTGACCAGTGACCAGTGACCAGTGACCAGTTACAAGTGACCAGTGACCAGTTACAAGTGACCAGTGACCAGCGACCAGTGACCAGTGACCAGCAAAAATGACCAGTGACCAGTGACCAGTGACCAGTGACCAGTGACCAGTGACCAGTGACCAGTGACCAGTGACCAGTGACCATTGACCAGTGACCAGTGACCAGTGACCAGTGACCAGCGACCAGTGACCAGTGACCATTGACCAGTGACCAGTGACCAGTGACCAGCGAAAGTGACCAGTGACCAGTGATCAGTGACCAGTGAACAGTGACCAGTGACCAGTGACCAGTGACCAGTGACCAGCGAAAGTGACCAGGGACCAGTGACCAGTGACCAGTGACCAGTGACCACTGACCATTGACCAGTGACCAGTGACCAGTGACCAGTGACCAGTGACCAGTGACCAGCGACCAGTGACCAGTGACCAGTGACCAGTTACAAGTGACCAGTGACCAGTTACAAGTGACCAGTGACCAGCGACCAGAGACCTGTGACGAGCGACCAGTGACCATTGACCAGTGACCAGTGACCAGCAAAAATGACCAGTGACCAGTGACCAGTGACCAGTGACCAGTGACCAGTGACCAGTGACCAGCGAAAGTGACCAGGGACCAGTGACCAGTGACCAGTGACCAGTGACCAGTGACCAGTGACCAGTGACCAGTGACCAGTGACCAGTGACCAGTGACCAGTGACCAGTGACCAGCGACCAGTGACCAGTGACGAGCGACCAGTGACCAGTGACCATTGACCAGTGACCAGTGACCAGTGACCAGCGAAAGTGACCAGGGACCAGTGACCAGTTACCAGTGAGCTGTGACCAGTGACCAGTGACCAGTGAACTGTGACCAGTGACCAGTGACCAGCGAAAGTGACCAGTGACCAGTCACGAGCGAAATTGACCAGTGACCAGCGAAAGTGACCAGTGACCAGTGACCAGTGACCAGTGACTAGCCAAATTGAGCAGTGAGCAGTGACCAGTGACCAGTGACCAGTGACCAGCGAAATTGACCAGTGACCAGCGAAAGTGACCAGTGACGAGTGACCTGTGACAAGTGACCAGTGACCAGCGACCAGTGACCAGTGACTAGTGACCAGTGACCAGTGACCAGTGACCAGTGACCAGCAAAAATGACCAGTGACCAGTGGCCAGTGACCAGTGACCAGTGACCAGTGACCAGTGACCAGTGACCAGTGACCAGCGAAAGTGACAAGTGACCAGTGACCAGTGACCAGTGTCCAGTGACCAGTGACCAGTGATAAGTGACCAGTAACCAGTGACCAGTGACCAGTGACCAGTGAGCTGTGACCAGTGACCAGCGACCAGTGACCAGTGACCAGTGACCAGTTACAAGTGACCAGTGACCAGTTACAAGTGACCAGTGACCAGCGACCAGAGACCTGTGACGAGCGACCAGTGACCATTGACCAGTGACCAGTGACCAGCAAAAATGACCAGTGACCAGTGACCAGTGACCAGTGACCAGTGACCAGTGACCAGCGAAAGTGACCAGGGACCAGTGACCAGTGACCAGTGACCAGTGACCAGTGACCAGTGACCAGTGACCAGTGACCAGTGACCAGTGACCAGTGACCAGTGACCAGTGACCAGCGACCAGTGACCAGTGACGAGCGACCAGTGACCAGTGACCATTGACCAGTGACCAGTGACCAGTGACCAGCGAAAGTGACCAGGGACCAGTGACCAGTTACCAGTGAGCTGTGACCAGTGACCAGTGACCAGTGAACTGTGACCAGTGACCAGTGACCAGCGAAAGTGACCAGTGACCAGTCACGAGCGAAATTGGCCAGTGACCAGCGAAAGTGACCAGTGACCAGTGACCAGTGACCAGTGACTAGCCAAATTGAGCAGTGAGCAGTGACCAGTGACCAGTGACCAGTGACCAGCGAAATTGACCAGTGACCAGCGAAAGTGACCAGTGACGAGTGACCTGTGACAAGTGACCAGTGACCAGCGACCAGTGACCAGTGACCAGTGACCAGTGACCAGTGACCAGTGACCAGTGACCAGCAAAAATGACCAGTGACCAGTGGCCAGTGACCAGTGACCAGTGACCAGTGACCAGTGACCAGTGACCAGTGACCAGCGAAAGTGACAAGTGACCAGTGACCAGTGACCAGTGTCCAGTGACCAGTGACCAGTGATAAGTGACCAGTAACCAGTGACCAGTGACCAGTGACCAGTGAGCTGTGACCAGTGACCAGTGACCAGTGACCAGTGACCAGTGACCAGTGACCAGTGACCAGTGACCAGTGACCAGTGACCAGCGAAAGTGACCAGTGACCAGTCACGATCGAAATTGACCAGTGACCAGCGAAAGTGACCAGTGACCAGTGTCCAGTGACCAGTGACCAGTGATAAGTGACCAGTAACCAGTGACCAGTGACCAGTGACCAGTGACCAGTGACCAGTGACCAGCGAAAGTGACCAGGGACCAGTGACCAGTGACCAGTGACCAGTGACCAGTGACCAGCGAACAGTGACCAGTGACTAGTGACCAGCGACCAGTGACCAGTGACCAGTGACAAGTGACCAGTGACCAGTGACCAGCGAAAGTGACCAGTGAACAGTGACCAGTGACTAGTGTCCAGTGACCAGTGACCAGTGAGCTGTGACCAGTGACCAGTGACCAGTGAACTGTGACCAGTGACCAGTGACCAGCGAAAGTGACCAGTGACCAGTCACGAACGAAATTGACCAGTGACCAGCGAAAGTGACCAGTGACCAGTGACCAGTGACCAGTGTCCAGTGACCAGTGACCAGTGATAAGTGACCAGTGTCCAGTGACCAGTGACCAGTGACCAGTGACCAGTGAATAGTGACCAGTGAGGGTGAACAGCGAAAGTGACAAGTGACCAGTGACCAGTGACCAGTGACCAGTGACCAGTGACCAGCGAAAGTGACCAGGGACCAGTGACCAGTGACCAGTGACCAGTGACCAGTGACCAGTGACCAGTGACCAGTGACCAGTGACCAGTGACCAGTGACCAGCGACCAGTGACCAGTGACGAGCGACCAGTGACCAGTGACCATTGACCAGTGACCAGTGACCAGTGACCAGCGACCAGTGACCAGTGACCAGTGACAAGTGACCAGTGACCAGTGACCAGCGAAAGTGACCAGTGAACAGTGACCAGTGACTAGTGTCCAGTGACCAGTGACCAGTGACCAGTGACCAGTGACCAGTGACCAGCGACCAGTGACCAGTGACCAGTGACAAGTGACCAGTGACCAGTGACCAGCGAAAGTGACCAGTGAACAGTGACCAGTGACTAGTGTCCAGTGACCAGTGACCAGTGAGCTGTGACCAGTGACCAGTGACCAGTGAACTGTGACCAGTGACCAGTGACCAGCGAAAGTGACCAGTGACCAGTCACGAGCGAAATTGACCAGTGACCAGCGAAAGTGACCAGTGACCAGTGACCAGTGACCAGTGTCCAGTGACCAGTGACCAGTGATATGTGACCAGTGTCCAGTGACCAGTGACCAGTGACCAGTGACCAGTGAATAGTGACCAGTGAGGGTGAACAGCGAAAGTGACAAGTGACCAGTGACCAGTGACCAGTGACCAGTGACCAGTGACCAGTGACCAGTGACCAGTGACCAGCGAAAGTGACAAGTGACCAGTGACCATTGACCAGCGACCAGTGACCAGTGACCAGTGACCAGCGACCAGTGACCAGTGACCATTGACCAGTGACCAGTGACCAGTGACCAGCGAAAGTGACCAGTGACCAGTGACCAGTGACCAGTGACCAGTGACCAGTGACCAGTGACCAGTGACCAGTGACCAGTTACAAGTGACCAGTGACCAGTTACAAGTGACCAGTGACCAGCGACCAGTGACCAGTGACGAGCGACCAGTGACCATTGACCAGTGACCAGTGACCAGCAAAAATGACCAGTGACCAGTGACCAGTGACCAGTGACCAGTGACCAGTGACCAGCGACCAGTGACCAGTGACCATTGACCAGTGACCAGTGACCAGCAAAAATGACCAGTGACCAGTGACCAGTGACCAGTGACCAGTGACCAGTGACCAGTGACAAGTGACCAGTGACCAGCGACCAGTGACCAGTGACCAGTGACCATTGACCAGTGACCAGTGACCAGTGACCAGCGAACGTGACCAGGGACCAGTGACCAGTGACCAGTGACCAGTGACCAGTGACCAGTGACCAGTGACCAGTGACCAGTGACCAGTTACAAGTGACCAGTGACCAGTTACAAGTGACCAGTGACCAGCGACCAGTGACCATTGACCAGTGACCAGTGACCAGCAAAAATGACCAGTGACCAGTGACCAGTGACCAGTGACCAGTGACCAGTGACCAGTGACCAGTGACCAGTGACCAGCGACCAGTGACCAGTGACCATTGACCAGTGACCAGTGACCAGCAAAAATGACCAGTGACCAGTGACCAGTAACCAGTGACCAGTGACCAGTGACCAGTGACCAGTGACCAGCGAAAGTGACAAGTGACCAGTGACCATTGACCAGTGACCAGTGACCAGTGACCAGTGACCAGCGACCAGTGACCAGTGACCATTGACCAGTGACCAGTGACCAGTGACCAGCGAAAGTGACCAGTGACCAGTGACCAGTGACCAGTGACCAGTGACCAGTGACCAGTGACCAGTGACCAGTTACAAGTGACCAGTGACCAGTTACAAGTGACCAGTGACCAGCGACCAGTGACCAGTGACGAGCGACCAGTGACCATTGACCAGTGACCAGTGACCAGCAAAAATGACCAGTGACCAGTGACCAGTGACCAGTGACCAGTGACCAGTGACCAGTGACCAGTGACCAGTGACCAGCGAAAGTGACAAGTGACCAGTGACCATTGACCAGTGACCAGTGACCAGTGACCAGTGACCAGCGACCAGTGACCAGTGACCATTGACCAGTGACCAGCGACCAGTGACCAGCGAAAGTGACCAGTGACCAGTGATCAGTGACCAGTGAACAGTGACCAGTGACCAGTGACCAGTGACCAGTGACCAGCGAAAGTGACCAGGGACCAGTGACCAGTGACCAGTGACCAGTGACCAGTGACCAGTTACCAGTGACCAGTGACCAGCGACCAGTGACCAGTGACCAGTGACCAGTTACAAGTGACCAGTGACCAGTTACAAGTGACCAGTGACCAGCGACCAGTGACCTGTGACGAGCGACCAGTGACCATTGACCAGTGACCAGTGACCAGCAAAAATGACCAGTGACCAGTGACCAGTGACCAGTGACCAGTGACCAGTGACCAGTGACCAGTGACCAGCGAAAGTGACAAGTGACCAGTGACCATTGACCAGCGACCAGTGACCAGTGACCAGTGACCAGCGACCAGTGACCAGTGACCATTGACCAGTGACCAGTGACCAGTGACCAGCGAAAGTGACCAGTGACCAGTGACCAGTGACCAGTGACCAGTGACCAGTGACCAGTGACCAGTGACCAGTTACAAGTGACCAGTGACCAGTTACAAGTGACCAGTGACCAGCGACCAGTGACCAGTGACGAGCGACCAGTGACCATTGACCAGTGACCAGTGACCAGCAAAAATGACCAGTGACCAGTGACCAGTGACCAGTGACCAGTGACCAGTGACCAGCGACCAGTGACCAGTGACCATTGACCAGTGACCAGTGACCAGCAAAAATGACCAGTGACCAGTGACCAGTGACCAGCGAAAGTGACAAGTGACCAGTGACCATTGACCAGTGACCAGTGACCAGGGACCAGTGACCAGCGACCAGTGACCAGTGACCATTGACCAGTGACCAGCGAAAGTGACAAGTGACCAGTGACCATTGACCAGTGACCAGTGACCAGTGACCAGCGAACAGTGACCAGTGACTAGTGACCAGCGACCAGTGACCAGTGACCAGTGACAAGTGACCAGTGACCAGTGACCAGCGAAAGTGACCAGTGAACAGTGACCAGTGACTAGTGTCCAGTGACCAGTGACCAGTGAGCTGTGACCAGTGACCAGTGACCAGTGAACTGTGACCAGTGACCAGTGACCAGCGAAAGTGACCAGTGACCAGTCACGAGCGAAATTGACCAGTGACCAGCGAAAGTGACCAGTGACCAGTGACCAGTGACCAGTGTCCAGTGACCAGTGACCAGTGATAAGTGACCAGTGTCCAGTGACCAGTGACCAGTGACCAGTGACCAGTGACCAGTGACCAGTGACAAGTGACCAGTGACCAGCGACCAGTGACCAGTGACCAGTGACCATTGACCAGTGACCAGTGACCAGTGACCAGCGAACGTGACCAGGGACCAGTGACCAGTGACCAGTGACCAGTGACCAGTGACCAGTGACCAGTGACCAGTTACAAGTGACCAGTGACCAGTTACAAGTGACCAGTGACCAGCGACCAGTGACCAGTGACGAGCGACCAGTGACCATTGACCAGTGACCAGTGACCAGCAAAAATGACCAGTGACCAGTGACCAGTGACCAGTGACCAGTGACCAGTGACCAGTGACCAGTGACCAGTGACCAGCGACCAGTGACCAGTGACCATTGACCAGTGACCAGTGACCAGCAAAAATGACCAGTGACCAGTGACCAGTAACCAGTGACCAGTGACCAGTGACCAGTGACCAGTGACCAGCGAAAGTGACAAGTGACCAGTGACCATTGACCAGTGACCAGTGACCAGTGACCAGTGACCAGCGACCAGTGACCAGTGACCATTGACCAGTGACCAGTGACCAGTGACCAGCGAAAGTGACCAGTGACCAGTGACCAGTGACCAGTGACCAGTGACCAGTGACCAGTGACCAGTTACAAGTGACCAGTGACCAGTTACAAGTGACCAGTGACCAGCGACCAGTGACCAGTGACGAGCGACCAGTGACCATTGACCAGTGACCAGTGACCAGCAAAAATGACCAGTGACCAGTGACCAGTGACCAGTGACCAGTGACCAGTGACCAGTGACCAGTGACCAGTGACCAGCGAAAGTGACAAGTGACCAGTGACCATTGACCAGTGACCAGTGACCAGTGACCAGTGACCAGCGACCAGTGACCAGTGACCATTGACCAGTGACCAGCGACCAGTGACCAGCGAAAGTGACCAGTGACCAGTGATCAGTGACCAGTGAACAGTGACCAGTGACCAGTGACCAGTGACCAGTGACCAGCGAAAGTGACCAGGGACCAGTGACCAGTGACCAGTGACCAGTGACCAGTGACCAGTTACCAGTGACCAGTGACCAGCGACCAGTGACCAGTGACCAGTGACCAGTTACAAGTGACCAGTGACCAGTTACAAGTGACCAGTGACCAGCGACCAGTGACCTGTGACGAGCGACCAGTGACCATTGACCAGTGACCAGTGACCAGCAAAAATGACCAGTGACCAGTGACCAGTGACCAGTGACCAGTGACCAGTGACCAGTGACCAGCGAAAGTGACAAGTGACCAGTGACCATTGACCAGCGACCAGTGACCAGTGACCAGTGACCAGCGACCAGTGACCAGTGACCATTGACCAGTGACCAGTGACCAGTGACCAGTGACCAGTGACCAGTGACCAGTGACCAGTGACCAGTTACAAGTGACCAGTGACCAGTTACAAGTGACCAGTGACCAGCGACCAGTGACCAGTGACGAGCGACCAGTGACCATTGACCAGTGACCAGTGACCAGCAAAAATGACCAGTGACCAGTGACCAGTGACCAGTGACCAGTGACCAGTGACCAGCGACCAGTGACCAGTGACCATTGACCAGTGACCAGTGACCAGCAAAAATGACCAGTGACCAGTGACCAGTGACCAGCGAAAGTGACAAGTGACCAGTGACCATTGACCAGTGACCAGTGACCAGGGACCAGTGACCAGCGACCAGTGACCAGTGACCATTGACCAGTGACCAGCGAAAGTGACAAGTGACCAGTGACCATTGACCAGTGACCAGTGACCAGTGACCAGCGAACAGTGACCAGTGACTAGTGACCAGCGACCAGTGACCAGTGACCAGTGACAAGTGACCAGTGACCAGTGACCAGCGAAAGTGACCAGTGAACAGTGACCAGTGACTAGTGTCCAGTGACCAGTGACCAGTGAGCTGTGACCAGTGACCAGTGACCAGTGAACTGTGACCAGTGACCAGTGACCAGCGAAAGTGACCAGTGACCAGTCACGAGCGAAATTGACCAGTGACCAGCGAAAGTGACCAGTGACCAGTGACCAGTGACCAGTGTCCAGTGACCAGTGACCAGTGATAAGTGACCAGTGTCCAGTGACCAGTGACCAGTGACCAGTGACCAGTGAATAGTGACCAGTGAGGGTGAACAGCGAAAGTGACAAGTGACCAGTGACCAGTGACCAGTGACCAGTGACCAGTGACCAGTGACCAGTGACCAGTGACCAGCGAAAGTGACAAGTGACCAGTGACGATTGACCAGCGACCAGTGACCAGTGACCAGTGACCAGCGACCAGTGACCAGTGACCATTGACCAGTGACCAGTGACCAGTGACCAGCGAAAGTGACCTGTGACCAGTGACCAGTGACCAGTGACCAGTGACCAGTGACCAGTGACCAGTGACCAGTGACCAGTTACAAGTGACCAGTGACCAGTTACAAGTGACCAGTGACCAGCGACCAGTGACCAGTGACCAGCAAAAATGACCAGTGACCAGTGACCAGTGACCAGTGACCAGTGACCAGTGACCAGTGACCAGTGACCAGTGACCAGTGACCAGCGACCAGTGACCAGTGACCATTGACCAGTGACCAGTGACCAGCAAAAATGACCAGTGACCAGTGACCAGTAACCAGTGACCAGTGACCAGTGACCAGTGACCAGTGACCAGCGAAAGTGACAAGTGACCAGTGACCATTGACCAGTGACCAGTGACCAGTGACCAGTGACCAGCGACCAGTGACCAGTGACCATTGACCAGTGACCAGTGACCAGTGACCAGCGAAAGTGACCAGTGACCAGTGACCAGTGACCAGTGACCAGTGACCAGTGACCAGTGACCAGTTACAAGTGACCAGTGACCAGTTACAAGTGACCAGTGACCAGCGACCAGTGACCAGTGACGAGCGACCAGTGACCATTGACCAGTGACCAGTGACCAGCAAAAATGACCAGTGACCAGTGACCAGTGACCAGTGACCAGTGACCAGTGACCAGTGACCAGCGAAAGTGACAAGTGACCAGTGACCATTGACCAGTGACCATTGACCAGTGACCAGTGACCAGCGACCAGTGACCAGTGACCATTGACCAGTGACCAGCGACCAGTGACCAGCGAAAGTGACCAGTGACCAGTGATCAGTGACCAGTGAACAGTGACCAGTGACCAGTGACCAGTGACCAGTGACCAGCGAAAGTGACCAGGGACCAGTGACCAGTGACCAGTGACCAGTGACCAGTGACAAGTGACCAGTGACCAGTGACCAGCGAAAGTGACCAGTGAACAGTGACCAGTGACTAGTGTCCAGTGACCAGTGACCAGTGAGCTGTGACCAGTGACCAGTGACCAGTGAACTGTGACCAGTGACCAGTGACCAGCGAAAGTGACCAGTGACCAGTCACGAGCGAAATTGACCAGTGACCAGCGAAAGTGACCAGTGACCAGTGACCAGTGACCAGTGTCCAGTGACCAGTGACCAGTGATAAGTGACCAGTGTCCAGTGACCAGTGACCAGTGACCAGTGACCAGTGAATAGTGACCAGTGAGGGTGAACAGCGAAAGTGACAAGTGACCAGTGACCAGTGACCAGTGACCAGTGACCAGTGACCAGTGACCAGTGACCAGTGACCAGCGAAAGTGACAAGTGACCAGTGACCATTGACCAGCGACCAGTGACCAGTGACCAGTGACCAGCGACCAGTGACCAGTGACCATTGACCAGTGACCAGTGACCAGTGACCAGCGAAAGTGACCAGTGACCAGTGACCAGTGACCAGTGACCAGTGACCAGTGACCAGTGACCAGTGACCAGTGACCAGTTACAAGTGACCAGTGACCAGTTACAAGTGACCAGTGACCAGCGACCAGTGACCAGTGACGAGCGACCAGTGACCATTGACCAGTGACCAGTGACCAGCAAAAATGACCAGTGACCAGTGACCAGTGACCAGTGACCAGTGACCAGTGACCAGCGACCAGTGACCAGTGACCATTGACCAGTGACCAGTGACCAGCAAAAATGACCAGTGACCAGTGACCAGTGACCAGCGAAAGTGACAAGTTACCAGTGACCATTGACCAGTGACCAGTGACCAGGGACCAGTGACCAGCGACCAGTGACCAGTGACCATTGACCAGTGACCAGCGAAAGTGACAAGTGACCAGTGACCATTGACCAGTGACCAGTGACCAGTGACCAGCGAACAGTGACCAGTGACTAGTGACCAGCGACCAGTGACCAGTGACCAGTGACAAGTGACCAGTGACCAGTGACCAGCGAAAGTGACCAGTGAACAGTGACCAGTGACTAGTGTCCAGTGACCAGTGACTAGTGAGCTGTGACCAGTGACCAGTGACCAGTGAACTGTGACCAGTGACCAGTGACCAGCGAAAGTGACCAGTGACCAGTCACGAGCGAAATTGACCAGTGACCAGCGAAAGTGACCAGTGACCAGTGACCAGTGACCAGTGTCCAGTGACCAGTGACCAGTGATAAGTGACCAGTGTCCAGTGACCAGTGACCAGTGACCAGTGACCAGTGAATAGTGACCAGTGAGGGTGAACAGCGAAAGTGACAAGTGACCAGTGACCAGTGACCAGTGACCAGTGACCAGTGACCAGTGACCAGTGACCAGTGACCAGTGACCAGTGACCAGCGAAAGTGACAAGTGACCAGTGACCATTGACCAGCGACCAGTGACCAGTGACCAGTGACCAGCGACCAGTGACCAGTGACCATTGACCAGTGACCAGTGACCAGTGACCAGCGAAAGTGACCAGTGACCAGTGACCAGTGACCAGTGACCAGTGACCAGTGACCAGTGACCAGTGACCAGTGACCAGTTACAAGTGACCAGTGACCAGTTACAAGTGACCAGTGACCAGCGACCAGTGACCAGAGACGAGCGACAAGTGACCATTGACCAGTGACCAGTGACCAGCAAAAATGACCAGTGACCAGTGACCAGTGACCAGTGACCAGTGACCAGTGACCAGCGACCAGTGACCAGTGACCATTGACCAGTGACCAGTGACCAGCAAAAATGACCAGTGACCAGTGACCAGTGACCAGTGACCAGTGACCAGCGAAAGTGACAAGTGACCAGTGACCATTGACCAGTGACCAGTGACCAGTGACCAGTGACCAGCGACCATTGACCAGTGACCAGTGACCAGTGACCAGTGACCAGTGACCAGTGACCAGTTACAAGTGACCAGTGACCAGTTACAAGTGACCAGTGACCAGCGACCAGTGACCAGTGACGAGCGACCAGTGACCATTGACCAGTGGCCAGTGACCAGCAAAAATGACCAGTGACCAGTGACCAGTGACCAGTGACCAGTGACCAGTGACCAGTGACCAGTGACCAGCGAAAGTGACAAGTGACCAGTGACCATTGACCAGTGACCAGTGACCAGTGACCAGTGACCAGCGACCAGTGACCAGTGACCATTGACCAGTGACCAGTGACCAGTGACCAGCGAAAGTGACCAGTGACCAGTGATCAGTGACCAGTGAACAGTGACCAGTGACCAGTGACCAGTGACCAGTGACCAGCGAAAGTGACCAGGGACCAGTGACCAGTGACCAGTGACCAGTGACCACTGACCATTGACCAGTGACCAGTGACCAGTGACCAGTGACCAGTGACTAGTGACCAGTGACCAGCGACCAGTGACCAGTGACCATTGACCAGTGACCAGTGACCAGCAAAAATGACCAGTGACCATTGACCAGTGACCAGTGACCAGTGACCAGTGACCAGTGACCAGTTACAAGTGACCAGTGACCAGCGACCAGTGACCAGTGACGAGCGACCAGTGACCAGTGACCAGTGACCATTGACCAGTGACCAGTGACCAGTGACCAGCGAAAGTGACCAGGGACCAGTGACCAGTGACCAGTGACCAGTGACCAGTGACCAGTGACCAGTGACGAGTGACCAGTGACCAGTGACCAGTGACCAGCGAAAGTGACCAGGGACCAGTGACCAGTGACGAGCGACCAGTGACCAGTGACCAGTGACCATTGACCAGTGACCAGTGACCAGTGACCAGTGACCAGTGACCAGTGACCAGCGACCAGTGACCAGTGACCATTGACCAGTGACCAGTGACCAGCAAAAATGACCAGTGACCAGTGACCAGTGACCAGTGACCAGTGACCAGTGACCAGTGACCAGTGACCAGTGACCAGTGACCAGTGACCAGTGACCAGCGAAAGTGACAAGTGACCAGTGACCATTGACCAGTGACCAGTGACCAGTGACCAGTGACCAGCGACCAGTGACCAGTGACCAGTGACCAGTGACCAGTGACCAGTGACCAGTGACCAGTGACCAGTGACCAGTGACCAGTGACCAGTGACCAGTTACAAGTGACCAGTGACCAGCGACCAGTGACCAGTGACGAGCGACCAGTGACCAGTGACCATTGACCAGTGACCAGTGACCAGTGACCAGCGGAAGTGACCAGGGACCAGTGACAAGTGACCAGTGACCAGTGACCAGCGAAAGTGACCAGTGACCAGTGACCAGTGACCAGTGACCAGCGGTAGTGACCAGTGATCAGTGACCAGTGAACAGTGACCAGTGACCAGCGAAATTGACCAGTGACCAGCGAAAGTGACCAGTGACGAGTGACCTGTGACAAGTGACCAGTGACCAGCGACCAGTGACCAGTGACCAGTGACCAGTGACCAGTGACCAGTGACCAGCGAAAGTGACCAGGGACCAGTGACCAGTGACCAGTGACCAGTGACCAGTGACCAGTGACCAGTGACCAGTGACCAGTGACCAGCGAAAGTGACCAGGGACCAGTGACCAGTGACCAGTGACCAGTGACCACTGACCATTGACAAGTTACCAGTGACCAGTGACCAGTGACCAGTGACCAGTGACCAGCGACCAGTGACCAGTGACCAGTGACCAGCGAAAGTGACCAGTGACCAGTCACGAGCGAAATTGACCAGTGACCAGCGAAAGTGACCAGTGACCAGTGACCAGTGACCAGTGTCCAGTGACCAGTGACCAGTGATAAGTGACCAGTGTCCAGTGACCAGTGACCAGTGACCAGTGACCAGTGAATAGTGACCAGTGAGGGTGAACAGCGAAAGTGACAAGTGACCAGTGACCAGTGACCAGTGACCAGTGACCAGTGACCAGTGACCAGTGACCAGTGACCAGCGAAAGTGACAAGTGACCAGTGACGATTGACCAGCGACCAGTGACCAGTGACCAGTGAACAGCGACCAGTGACCAGTGACCATTGACCAGTGACCAGTGACCAGTGACCAGCGAAAGTGACCTGTGACCAGTGACCAGTGACCAGTGACCAGTGACCAGTGACCAGTGACCAGTGACCAGTGACCAGTTACAAGTGACCAGTGACCAGTTACAAGTGACCAGTGACCAGCGACCAGTGACCAGTGACCAGCAAAAATGACCAGTGACCAGTGACCAGTGACCAGTGACCAGTGACCAGTGACCAGTGACCAGTGACCAGTGACCAGCGACCAGTGACCAGTGACCATTGACCAGTGACCAGTGACCAGCAAAAATGACCAGTGACCAGTGACCAGTAACCAGTGACCAGTGACCAGTGACCAGTGACCAGTGACCAGCGAAAGTGACAAGTGACCATTGACCAGTGACCAGTGACCAGTGACCAGTGACCAGCGACCAGTGACCAGTGACCATTGACCAGTGACCAGTGACCAGTGACCAGCGAAAGTGACCAGTGACCAGTGACCAGTGACCAGTGACCAGTGACCAGTGACCAGTGACCAGTTACAAGTGACCAGTGACCAGTTACAAGTGACCAGTGACCAGCGACCAGTGACCAGTGACGAGCGACCAGTGACCATTGACCAGTGACCAGTGACCAGCAAAAATGACCAGTGACCAGTGACCAGTGACCAGTGACCAGTGACCAGTGACCAGTGACCAGCGAAAGTGACAAGTGACCAGTGACCATTGACCAGTGACCAGTGACCAGTGACCAGTGACCAGCGACCAGTGACCAGTGACCATTGACCAGTGACCAGCGACCAGTGACCAGCGAAAGTGACCAGTGACCAGTGATCAGTGACCAGTGAACAGTGACCAGTGACCAGTGACCAGTGACCAGTGACCAGCGAAAGTGACCAGGGACCAGTGACCAGTGACCAGTGACCAGTGACCAGTGACAAGTGACCAGTGACCAGTGACCAGCGAAAGTGACCAGTGAACAGTGACCAGTGACTAGTGTCCAGTGACCAGTGACCAGTGAGCTGTGACCAGTGACCAGTGACCAGTGAACTGTGACCAGTGACCAGTGACCAGCGAAAGTGACCAGTGACCAGTCACGAGCGAAATTGACCAGTGACCAGCGAAAGTGACCAGTGACCAGTGACCAGTGACCAGTGTCCAGTGACCAGTGACCAGTGATAAGTGACCAGTGTCCAGTGACCAGTGACCAGTGACCAGTGACCAGTGAATAGTGACCAGTGAGGGTGAACAGCGAAAGTGACAAGTGACCAGTGACCAGTGACCAGTGACCAGTGACCAGTGACCAGTGACCAGTGACCAGTGACCAGCGAAAGTGACAAGTGACCAGTGACCATTGACCAGCGACCAGTGACCAGTGACCAGTGACCAGCGACCAGTGACCAGTGACCATTGACCAGTGACCAGTGACCAGTGACCAGCGAAAGTGACCAGTGACCAGTGACCAGTGACCAGTGACCAGTGACCAGTGACCAGTGACCAGTGACCAGTGACCAGTTACAAGTGACCAGTGACCAGTTACAAGTGACCAGTGACCAGCGACCAGTGACCAGTGACGAGCGACCAGTGACCATTGACCAGTGACCAGTGACCAGCAAAAATGACCAGTGACCAGTGACCAGTGACCAGTGACCAGTGACCAGTGACCAGCGACCAGTGACCAGTGACCATTGACCAGTGACCAGTGACCAGCAAAAATGACCAGTGACCAGTGACCAGTGACCAGCGAAAGTGACAAGTGACCAGTGACCATTGACCAGTGACCAGTGACCAGGGACCAGTGACCAGCGACCAGTGACCAGTGACCATTGACCAGTGACCAGCGAAAGTGACAAGTGACCAGTGACCATTGACCAGTGACCAGTGACCAGTGACCAGCGAACAGTGACCAGTGACTAGTGACCAGCGACCAGTGACCAGTGACCAGTGACAAGTGACCAGTGACCAGTGACCAGCGAAAGTGACCAGTGAACAGTGACCAGTGACTAGTGTCCAGTGACCAGTGACCTGTGAGCTGTGACCAGTGACCAGTGACCAGTGAACTGTGACCAGTGACCAGTGACCAGCGAAAGTGACCAGTGACCAGTCACGAGCGAAATTGACCAGTGACCAGCGAAAGTGACCAGTGACCAGTGACCAGTGACCAGTGTCCAGTGACCAGTGACCAGTGATAAGTGACCAGTGTCCAGTGACCAGTGACCAGTGACCGGTGACCAGTGAATAGTGACCAGTGAGGGTGAACAGCGAAAGTGACAAGTGACCAGTGACCAGTGACCAGTGACCAGTGACCAGTGACCAGTGACCAGTGACCAGGGACCAGCGAAAGTGACAAGTGACCAGTGACCATTGACCAGCGACCAGTGACCAGTGACCAGTGACCAGCGACCAGTGACCAGTGACCATTGACCAGTGACCAGTGACCAGTGACCAGCGAAAGTGACCAGTGACCAGTGACCAGTGACCAGTGACCAGTGACCAGTGACCAGTGACCAGTGACCAGTTACAAGTGACCAGTGACCAGTTACAAGTGACCAGTGACCAGCGACCAGTGACCAGTGACGAGCGACCAGTGACCATTGACCAGTGACCAGTGACCAGCAAAAATGACCAGTGACCAGTGACCAGTGACCAGTGACCAGTGACCAGTGACCAGCGACCAGTGACCAGTGACCATTGACCAGTGACCAGTGACCAGCAAAAATGACCAGTGACCAGTGACCAGTGACCAGTGACCAGCGAAAGTGACAAGTGACCAGTGACCATTGACCAGTGACCAGTGACCAGTGACCAGTGACCAGCGACCAGTGACCAGTGACCATTGACCAGTGACCAGTGACCAGTGACCAGTGACCAGTGACCAGTGACCAGTTACAAGTGACCAGTGACCAGTTACAAGTGACCAGTGACCAGCGACCAGTGACCAGTGACGAGCGACCAGTGACCATTGACCAGTGGCCAGTGACCAGCAAAAATGACCAGTGACCAGTGACCAGTGACCAGTGACCAGTGACCAGTGACCAGTGACCAGTGACCAGCGAAAGTGACAAGTGACCAGTGACCATTGACCAGTGACCAGTGACCAGTGACCAGTGACCAGCGACCAGTGACCAGTGACCATTGACCAGTGACCAGTGACCAGTGACCAGCGAAAGTGACCAGTGACCAGTGATCAGTGACCAGTGAACAGTGACCAGTGACCAGTGACCAGTGACCAGTGACCAGCGAAAGTGACCAGGGACCAGTGACCAGTGACCAGTGACCAGTGACCACTGACCATTGACCAGTGACCAGTGACCAGTGACCAGTGACCAGTGACTAGTGACCAGTGACCAGCGACCAGTGACCAGTGACCATTGACCAGTGACCAGTGACCAGCAAAAATGACCAGTGACCATTGACCAGTGACCAGCGAAAGTGACCAGGGACCAGTGACCAGTGACCAGTGACCAGTGACCAGTGACCAGTTACAAGTGACCAGTGACCAGCGACCAGTGACCAGTGACGAGCGACCAGTGACCAGTGACCAGTGACCAGCGAAAGTGACCAGGGACCAGTGACCAGTGACCAGTGACCAGTGACCAGTGACCAGTGACCAGTGACGAGTGACCAGTGACCAGTGACCAGTGACCAGTGACCAGCAAAAATGACCAGTGACCAGTGACCAGTGACCAGTGACCAGTGACCAGTGACCAGTGACCAGTGACCAGCGACCAGTGACCAGTGACCATTGACCAGTGACCAGTGACCAGCAAAAATGACCAGTGACCAGTGACCAGTAACCAGTGACCAGTGACCAGCGAAAGTGACAAGTGACCAGTGACCATTGACCAGTGACCAGTGACCAGTGACCAGTGACCAGCGACCAGTGACCAGTGACCATTGACCAGTGACCAGTGACCAGTGACCAGCGAAAGTGACCAGTGACCAGTGACCAGTGACCAGTGACCAGTGACCAGTGACCAGTGACCAGTTACAAGTGACCAGTGACCAGTTACAAGTGACCAGTGACCAGCGACCAGTGACCAGTGACGAGCGACCAGTGACCATTGACCAGTGACCAGTGACCAGCAAAAATGACCAGTGACCAGTGACCAGAGACCAGTGACCAGTGACCAGTGACCAGTGACCAGTGACCAGTGACCAGTGACCAGCGAAAGTGACAAGTGACCAGTGACCATTGACCAGTGACCAGTGACCAGTGACCAGTGACCAGCGACCAGTGACCAGTGACCATTGACCAGTGACCAGTGACCAGTGACCAGCGAAAGTGACCAGTGACCAGTGATCAGTGACCAGTGAACAGTGACCAGTGACCAGTGACCAGTGACCAGTGACCAGTGACCAGCGAAAGTGACCAGGGACCAGTGACCAGTGACCAGTGACCAGTGACCACTGACCATTGACCAGTGACCAGTGACCAGTGACCAGTGACCAGTGACCAGTGACCAGCGACCAGTGACCAGTGACCAGTGACCAGTTACAAGTGACCAGTGACCAGTTACAAGTGACCAGAGACCAGCGACCAGTGACCAGTGACGAGCGACCAGTGACCATTGACCAGTGGCCAGTGACCAGCAAAAATGACCAGTGACCAGTGACCAGTGACCAGTGACCAGTGACCAGTGACCAGTGACCAGTGACCAGTGACCAGTGACCAGCGAAAGTGACAAGTGACCAGTGACCATTGACCAGTGACCAGTGAGCAGTGACCAGTGACCAGCGACCAGTGACCAGTGACCATTGACCAGTGACCAGTGACCAGTGACCAGCGAAAGTGACCAGTGACCAGTGATCAGTGACCAGTGAACAGTGACCAGTGACCAGTGACCAGTGACCAGTGACCAGTGACCAGCGAAAGTGACCAGGGACCAGTGACCAGTGACCAGTGACCAGTGACCACTGACCATTGACCAGTGACCAGTGACCAGTGACCAGTGACCAGTGACCAGTGACCAGTGACCAGCGACCAGTGACCAGTGACCATTGACCAGTGACCAGTGACCAGCAAAAATGACCAGTGACCAGTGACCAGTGACCAGTGACCAGTGACCAGTGACCAGTGACCAGTGACCAGTGACCAGCGAAAGTGACAAGTGACCAGTGACCATTGACCAGTGACCAGTGACCAGTGACCAGTGACCAGCGACCAGTGACCAGTGACCATTGACCAGTGACCAGTGACCAGTGACCAGCGAAAGTGACCAGTGACCAGTGACCAGTGACCAGTGACCAGTGACCAGTGACCAGTGACCTGTGACCAGTGACCAGTGACCAGTGACCAGTGACCAGTTACAAGTGACCAGTGACCAGCGACCAGTGACCAGTGACGAGCGACCAGTGACCAGTGACCATTGACCAGTGACCAGTGACCAGTGACCAGCGGAAGTGACCAGGGACCAGTGACAAGTGACCAGTGACCAGTGACCAGCGAAAGTGACCAGTGACCAGTGACCAGTGACCAGTGACCAGCGGTAGTGACCAGTGATCAGTGACCAGTGAACAGTGACCAGTGACCAGCGAAATTGACCAGTGACCAGCGAAAGTGACCAGTGACGAGTGACCTGTGACAAGTGACCAGTGACCAGCGACCAGTGACCAGTGACCAGTGACCAGTGACCAGTGACCAGCGAAAGTGACCAGGGACCAGTGACCAGTGACCAGTGACCAGTGACCAGCGACCAGTGACCAGTGACCATTGACCAGTGACCAGTGACCAGCAAAAATGACCAGTGACCAGTGACCAGCAAAAATGACCAGTGACCAGTGACCAGTGACCAGTGACCAGCGAAAGTGACAAGTGACCAGTGACCATTGACCAGTGACCAGTGACCAGTGACCAGTGACCAGCGACCAGTGACCAGTGACCATTGACCAGTGACCAGTGACCAGTGACCAGCGAAAGTGACCAGTGACCAGTGATCAGTGACCAGTGAACAGTGACCAGTGACCAGTGACCAGTGACCAGTGACCAGCGAAAGTGACCAGGGACCAGTGACCAGTGACCAGTGACCAGTGACCACTGACCATTGACCAGTGACCAGTGACCAGTGACCAGTGACCAGTGACCAGTGACCAGCGACCAGTGACCAGTGACCAGTGACCAGTTACAAGTGACCAGTGACCAGTTACAAGTGACCAGTGACCAGCGACCAGTGACCTGTGACGAGCGACCAGTGACCATTGACCAGTGACCAGTGACCAGCAAAAATGACCAGTGACCAGTGACCAGTGACCAGTGACCAGTGACCAGTGACCAGTGACCAGTGACCAGTGACCAGTGACCAGTGACCAGCGAAAGTGACAAGTGACCAGTGACCATTGACCAGTGACCAGTGACCAGTGACCAGTGACCAGTGACCATTGACCAGTGACCAGTGACCAGCAAAAATGACCAGGGACCAGTGACCAGTGACCAGTGACCAGTGACCAGTGACCAGTGACCAGTGACCAGTGACCAGTGACCAGTGACCAGCGAAAGTGACAAGTGACCAGTGACCATTGACCAGTGACCAGTGACCAGTGACCAGTGACCAGCGACCAGTGACCAGTGACCATTGACCAGTGACCAGTGACCAGTGACCAGCAAAAGTGACCAGTGACCAGTGACCAGTGACCAGTGACCAGTGACCAGTGACCAGTGACCAGTGACCAGTGACCAGTGACCAGTTACAAGTGACCAGTGACCAGCGACCAGTGACCAGTGACGAGCGACCAGTGACCAGTGACCAGTGACCAGCAAAAATGACCAGTGACCAGTGACCAGTGACCAGTGACCAGTGACCAGTTACAAGTGACCAGTGACCAGCGACCAGTGACCAGTGACGAGCGACCAGTGACCAGTGACCATTGACCAGTGACCAGTGACCAGTGACCAGCGAAAGTGACCAGGGACCAGTGACCAGTGACCAGTGACCAGTGACCAGTGACCAGTGACCAGTGACCAGTGACCAGTGACCAGTGACCAGTGACAAGTGACCAGTGACCAGCGACCAGTGACCAGTGACCAGTGACCATTGACCAGTGACCAGTGACCAGTGACCAGCGAACGTGACCAGGGACCAGTGACCAGTGACCAGTGACCAGTGACCAGTGACCAGCGAAAGTGACCAGGGACCAGTGACCAGTGACCAGTGACCAGTGACCAGTGACCAGTGACCAGTGACCAGTGACCAGTGACCAGTGACCAGTGACCAGTGACCAGTGACCAGTGACCAGTGACCAGTGACCAGTGTCCAGTGACCAGTGACAAGTGACCAGTGACCAGCGACCAGTGACCAGCGACCAGTGACCAGTGACCAGTGACCATTGACCAGTGACCAGTGACCAGTGACCAGCGAACGTGACCAGGGACCAGTGACCAGTGACCAGTGACCAGTGACCAGTGACCAGTGACCAGTGACCAGTGACCAGTGACCAGTGACCAGTTACAAGTGACCAGTGACCAGTTACAAGTGACCAGTGACCAGCGACCAGTGACCAGTGACGAGCGACCAGTGACCATTGACCAGTGACCAGTGACCAGCAAAAATGACCAGTGACCAGTGACCAGTGACCAGTGACCAGTGACCAGTGATCAGTGACCAGCGACCAGTGACCAGTGACCATTGACCAGTGACCAGTGACCAGCAAAAATGACCAGTGACCAGTGACCAGTGACCAGTGGCCAGTGACCAGCGAAAGTGACAAGTGACCAGTGACCATTGACCAGTGACCATTGACCAGTGACCAGTGACCAGCGACCAGTGACCAGTGACCATTGACCAGTGACCAGCGAAAGTGACCAGTGACCAGTGACCAGTGACCAGTGACCAGTGACCAGTGACCAGTGACCAGTGACCAGTGACCAGTTACAAGTGACCAGTGACCAGTTACAAGTGACCAGTGACCAGCGACCAGTGACCAGTGACGAGCGACCAGTGACCATTGACCAGTGACCAGTGACCAGCAAAAATGACCAGTGACCAGCGAAAGTGACAAGTGACCAGTGACCATTGACCAGTGACCAGTGACCAGTGACCAGTGACCAGCGACCAGTGACCAGTGACCAGTGACCAGCGAAAGTGACCAGTGACCAGTGATCAGTGACCAGTGAACAGTGACCAGTGACCAGTGACCAGTGACCAGTGACCAGCGAAAGTGACCAGGGACCAGTGACCAGCGACCATTGACCAGTGACCACTGACCACTGACCATTGACCAGTGACCAGTGACCAGTGACCAGTGACCAGCGACCAGTGACCAGTGACCAGTGACCAGCGAAAGTGACCAGTGACCAGTGATCAGTGACCAGTGAACAGTGACCAGTTACCAGTGACCAGTGACCAGCGAAAGTGACCAGGGACCAGTGACCAGTGACCAGTGACCAGTGACCACTGACCATTGACCAGTGACCAGTGACCAGTGACCAGTGACCAGCGAAAGTGACAAGTGACCAGTGACCATTGACCAGTGACCAGTGACCAGTGACCAGTGACCAGCGACCAGTGACCAGTGACCATTGACCAGTGACCAGTGACCAGTGACCAGCGAAAGTGACCAGTGACCAGTGATCAGTGACCAGTGAACAGTGACCAGTTACCAGTGACCAGTGACCAGCGAAAGTGACCAGGGACCAGTGACCAGTGACCAGTGACCAGTGACCACTGACCATTGACCAGTGACCAGTGACCAGTGACCAGTGACCAGTGACCAGTGACAAGTGACCAGTGACCAGCGACCAGTGACCAGTGACCAGTGACCATTGACCAGTGACCAGTGACCAGTGACCAGCGAACGTGACCAGGGACCAGTGACCAGTGACCAGTGACCAGTGACCAGTGACCAGTGACCAGTGACCAGTTACAAGTGACCAGTGACCAGTTACAAGTGACCAGTGACCAGCGACCAGTGACCAGTGACGAGCGACCAGTGACCATTGACCAGTGACCAGTGACCAGCAAAAATGACCAGTGACCAGTGACCAGTGACCAGTGACCAGTGACCAGTGACCAGTGACCAGCGACCAGTGACCAGTGACCATTGACCAGTGACCAGTGACCAGCAAAAATGACCAGTGACCAGTGACCAGTAACCAGTGACCAGTGACCAGCGAAAGTGACAAGTGACCAGTGACCATTGACCAGTGACCAGTGACCAGTGACCAGTGACCAGCGACCAGTGACCAGTGACCATTGACCAGTGACCAGTGACCAGTGACCAGCGAAAGTGACCAGTGACCAGTGACCAGTGACCAGTGACCAGTGACCAGTGACCAGTGACCAGTGACCAGTTACAAGTGACCAGTGACCAGTTACAAGTGACCAGTGACCAGCGACCAGTGACCAGTGACGAGCGACCAGTGACCATTGACCAGTGACCAGTGACCAGCAAAAATGACCAGTGACCAGTGACCAGAGACCAGTGACCAGTGACCAGTGACCAGTGACCAGTGACCAGTGACCAGTGACCAGCGAAAGTGACAAGTGACCAGTGACCATTGACCAGTGACCAGTGACCAGCGACCAGTGACCAGTGACCATTGACCAGTGACCAGTGACCAGTGACCAGCGAAAGTGACCAGTGACCAGTGATCAGTGACCAGTGAACAGTGACCAGTGACCAGTGACCAGTGACCAGTGACCAGCGAAAGTGACCAGGGACCAGTGACCAGTGACCAGTGACCAGTGACCACTGACCATTGACCAGTGACCAGTGACCAGTGACCAGTGACCAGTGACCAGTGACCAGCGACCAGTGACCAGTGACCAGTGACCAGTTACAAGTGACCAGTGACCAGTTACAAGTGACCAGTGACCAGCGACCAGTGACCTGTGACGAGCGACCAGTGACCATTGACCAGTGACCAGTGACCAGCAAAAATGACCAGTGACCAGTGACCAGTGACCAGTGACCAGTGACCAGTGACCAGTGACCAGCGAAAGTGACCAGGGACCAGTGACCAGTGACCAGTGACCAGTGACCAGTGACCAGTGACCAGTGACCAGTGACCAGTGACCAGTGACCAGTGACCAGCGACCAGTGACCAGTGACGAGCGACCAGTGACCAGTGACCATTGACCAGTGACCAGTGACCAGTGACCAGCGAAAGTGACCAGGGACCAGTGACCAGTTACCAGTGAGCTGTGACCAGTGACCAGTGACCAGTGAACTGTGACCAGTGACCAGTGACCAGCGAAAGTGACCAGGGACCAGTGACCAGTGACCAGTGACCAGTGACCACTGACCATTGACCAGTGACCAGTGACCAGTGACCAGTGACCAGCGAAAGTGACAAGTGACCAGTGACCATTGACCAGTGACCAGTGACCAGTGACCAGTGACCAGCGACCAGTGACCAGTGACCATTGACCAGTGACCAGTGACCAGTGACCAGCGAAAGTGACCAGTGACCAGTGATCAGTGACCAGTGAACAGTGACCAGTTACCAGTGACCAGTGACCAGCGAAAGTGACCAGGGACCAGTGACCAGTGACCAGTGACCAGTGACCACTGACCATTGACCAGTGACCAGTGACCAGTGACCAGTGACCAGTGACCAGTGACAAGTGACCAGTGACCAGCGACCAGTGACCAGTGACCAGTGACCATTGACCAGTGACCAGTGACCAGTGACCAGCGAACGTGACCAGGGACCAGTGACCAGTGACCAGTGACCAGTGACCAGTGACCAGTGACCAGTGACCAGTTACAAGTGACCAGTGACCAGTTACAAGTGACCAGTGACCAGCGACCAGTGACCAGTGACGAGCAACCAGTGACCATTGACCAGTGACCAGTGACCAGCAAAAATGACCAGTGACCAGTGACCAGTGACCAGTGACCAGTGACCAGTGACCAGTGACCAGTGACCAGCGACCAGTGACCAGTGACCATTGACCAGTGACCAGTGACCAGCAAAAATGACCAGTGACCAGTGACCAGTAACCAGTGACCAGTGACCAGCGAAAGTGACAAGTGACCAGTGACCATTGACCAGTGACCAGTGACCAGTGACCAGTGACCAGCGACCAGTGACCAGTGACCATTGACCAGTGACCAGTGACCAGTGACCAGCGAAAGTGACCAGTGACCAGTGACCAGTGACCAGTGACCAGTGACCAGTGACCAGTGACCAGTTACAAGTGACCAGTGACCAGTTACAAGTGACCAGTGACCAGCGACCAGTGACCAGTGACGAGCGACCAGTGACCATTGACCAGTGACCAGTGACCAGCAAAAATGACCAGTGACCAGTGACCAGAGACCAGTGACCAGTGACCAGTGACCAGTGACCAGTGACCAGTGACCAGTGACCAGCGAAAGTGACAAGTGACCAGTGACCATTGACCAGTGACCAGTGACCAGTGACCAGTGACCAGCGACCAGTGACCAGTGACCATTGACCAGTGACCAGTGACCAGTGACCAGCGAAAGTGACCAGTGACCAGTGATCAGTGACCAGTGAACAGTGACCAGTGACCAGTGACCAGTGACCAGTGACCAGCGAAAGTGACCAGGGACCAGTGACCAGTGACCAGTGACCAGTGACCAGTGACCAGTGACCAGTGACCAGTTACAAGTGACCAGTGACCAGTGACCAGTGACCAGTGACCAGCGACCAGTGACCAGTGACCAGTGACCAGTTACAAGTGACCAGTGACCAGTTACAAGTGACCAGTGACCAGCGACCAGTGACCAGTGACGAGCGACCAGTGACCATTGACCAGTGGCCAGTGACCAGCAAAAATGACCAGTGACCAGTGACCAGTGACCAGTGACCAGTGACCAGTGACCAGTGACCAGTGACCAGTGACCAGTGACCAGCGAAAGTGACAAGTGACCAGTGACCATTGACCAGTGACCAGTGAGCAGTGACCAGTGACCAGCGACCAGTGACCAGTGACCATTGACCAGTGACCAGTGACCAGTGACCAGCGAAAGTGACCAGTGACCAGTGATCAGTGACCAGTGAACAGTGACCAGTGACCAGTGACCAGTGACCAGTGACCAGTGACCAGCGAAAGTGACCAGGGACCAGTGACCAGTGACCAGTGACCAGTGACCACTGACCATTGACCAGTGACCAGTGACCAGTGACCAGTGACCAGTGACCAGTGACCAGTGACCAGCGACCAGTGACCAGTGACCATTGACCAGTGACCAGTGACCAGCAAAAATGACCAGTGACCAGTGACCAGTGACCAGTGACCAGTGACCAGTGACCAGTGACCAGTGACCAGTTACAAGTGACCAGTGACCAGTTACAAGTGACCAGTGACCAGCGACCAGTGACCAGTGACGAGCGACCAGTGACCATTGACCAGTGACCAGTGACCAGCAAAAATGACCAGTGACCAGTGACCAGAGACCAGTGACCAGTGACCAGTGACCAGTGACCAGTGACCAGTGACCAGTGACCAGCGAAAGTGACAAGTGACCAGTGACCATTGACCAGTGACCAGTGACCAGTGACCAGTGACCAGCGACCAGTGACCAGTGACCATTGACCAGTGACCAGTGACCAGTGACCAGCGAAAGTGACCAGTGACCAGTGATCAGTGACCAGTGAACAGTGACCAGTGACCAGTGACCAGTGACCAGTGACCAGCGAAAGTGACCAGGGACCAGTGACCAGTGACCAGTGACCAGTGACCAGTGACCAGTGACCAGTTACAAGTGACCAGTGACCAGTGACCAGTGACCAGTGACCAGCGACCAGTGACCAGTGACCAGTGACCAGTTACAAGTGACCAGTGACCAGTTACAAGTGACCAGTGACCAGCGACCAGTGACCAGTGACGAGCGACCAGTGACCATTGACCAGTGGCCAGTGACCAGCAAAAATGACCAGTGACCAGTGACCAGTGACCAGTGACCAGTGACCAGTGACCAGTGACCAGTGACCAGTGACCAGTGACCAGCGAAAGTGACAAGTGACCAGTGACCATTGACCAGTGACCAGTGAGCAGTGACCAGTGACCAGCGACCAGTGACCAGTGACCATTGACCAGTGACCAGTGACCAGTGACCAGCGAAAGTGACCAGTGACCAGTGATCAGTGACCAGTGAACAGTGACCAGTGACCAGTGACCAGTGACCAGTGACCAGTGACCAGCGAAAGTGACCAGGGACCAGTGACCAGTGACCAGTGACCAGTGACCACTGACCATTGACCAGTGACCAGTGACCAGTGACCAGTGACCAGTGACCAGTGACCAGTGACCAGCGACCAGTGACCAGTGACCATTGACCAGTGACCAGTGACCAGCAAAAATGACCAGTGACCAGTGACCAGTGACCAGTGACCAGTGACCAGTGACCAGTGACCAGTGACCAGTGACCAGTGACCAGTGACCAGCGAAAGTGACAAGTGACCAGTGACCATTGACCAGTGACCAGTGACCAGTGACCAGTGACCAGCGACCAGTGACCAGTGACCATTGACCAGTGACCAGTGACCAGTGACCAGCGAAAGTGACCAGTGACCAGTGACCAGTGACCAGTGACCAGTGACCAGTGACCAGTGACCAGTGACCAGTGACCAGTGACCAGTGACCAGTGACCAGTTACAAGTGACCAGTGACCAGCGACCAGTGACCAGTGACGAGCGACCAGTGACCAGTGACCATTGACCAGTGACCAGTGACCAGTGACCAGCGGAAGTGACCAGGGACCAGTGACAAGTGACCAGTGACCAGTGACCAGCGAAAGTGACCAGTGACCAGTGACCAGTGACCAGTGACCAGCGGTAGTGACCAGTGATCAGTGACCAGTGAACAGTGACCAGTGACCAGCGAAATTGACCAGTGACCAGCGAAAGTGACCAGTGACGAGTGACCTGTGACAAGTGACCAGTGACCAGCGACCAGTGACCAGTGACCAGTGACCAGTGACCAGTGACCAGCGAAAGTGACCAGGGACCAGTGACCAGTGACCAGTGACCAGTGACCAGCGACCAGTGACCAGTGACCATTGACCAGTGACCAGTGACCAGCAAAAATGACCAGTGACCAGTGACCAGCAAAAATGACCAGTGACCAGTGACCAGTGACCAGTGACCAGCGAAAGTGACAAGTGACCAGTGACCATTGACCAGTGACCAGTGACCAGTGACCAGTGACCAGCGACCAGTGACCAGTGACCATTGACCAGTGACCAGTGACCAGTGACCAGCGAAAGTGACCAGTGACCAGTGATCAGTGACCAGTGAACAGTGACCAGTGACCAGTGACCAGTGACCAGTGACCAGCGAAAGTGACCAGGGACCAGTGACCAGTGACCAGTGACCAGTGACCACTGACCATTGACCAGTGACCAGTGACCAGTGACCAGTGACCAGCGACCAGTGACCAGTGACCAGTGACCAGTTACAAGTGACCAGTGACCAGTTACAAGTGACCAGTGACCAGCGACCAGTGACCTGTGACGAGCGACCAGTGACCATTGACCAGTGACCAGTGACCAGCAAAAATGACCAGTGACCAGTGACCAGTGACCAGTGACCAGTGACCAGTGACCAGTGACCAGTGACCAGTGACCAGTGACCAGCGAAAGTGACAAGTGACCAGTGACCATTGACCAGTGACCAGTGACCAGTGACCAGTGACCAGTGACCAGCGACCAGTGACCAGTGACCATTGACCAGTGACCAGTGACCAGTGACCAGTGACCACTGAACATTGACCAGTGACCAGTGACCAGTGACCAGTGACCAGTGACCAGTGACCAGTGACCAGTGACCAGTGACCAGCGACCAGTGACCAGTGACCATTGACCAGTGACCAGTGACCAGCAAAAATGACCAGGGACCAGTGACCAGTGACCAGTGACCAGTGACCAGTGACCAGTGACCAGTGACCAGTGACCAGTGACCAGTGACCAGCGAAAGTGACAAGTGACCAGTGACCATTGACCAGTGACCAGTGACCAGTGACCAGTGACCAGCGACCAGTGACCAGTGACCATTGACCAGTGACCAGTGACCAGTGACCAGCGAAAGTGACCAGTGACCAGTGACCAGTGACCAGTGACCAGTGACCAGTGACCAGTGACCAGTGACCAGTGACCAGTGACCAGTTACAAGTGACCAGTGACCAGCGACCAGTGACCAGTGACGAGCGACCAGTGACCAGTGACCATTGACCAGTGACCAGTGACCAGTGACCAGCGAAAGTGACCAGGGACCAGTGACCAGTGACCAGTGACCAGTGACCAGCGAAAGTGACCAGTGAGCAGTGACCAGTGACCAGTGACCAGCGGTAGTGACCAGTGATCAGTGACCAGTGAACAGTGACCAGTGACCAGCGAAATTGACCAGTGACCAGCGAAAGTGACCATTGACCATTGACCAGTGACCAGTGACCAGCAAAAATGACCAGTGACCAGTGACCAGTGACCAGTGACCAGTGACCAGTTACAAGTGACCAGTGACCAGCGACCAGTGACCAGTGACGAGCGACCAGTGACCAGTGACCATTGACCAGTGACCAGTGACCAGTGACCAGCGAAAGTGACCAGGGACCAGTGACCAGTGACCAGTGACCAGTGACCAGTGACCAGTGACCAGTGACCAGTGACCAGTGACCAGTGACCAGTGACAAGTGACCAGTGACCAGCGACCAGTGACCAGTGACCAGTGACCATTGACCAGTGACCAGTGACCAGTGACCAGCGAACGTGACCAGGGACCAGTGACCAGTGACCAGTGACCAGTGACCAGTGACCAGCGAAAGTGACCAGGGACCAGTGACCAGTGACCAGTGACCAGTGACCAGTGACCAGTGACCAGTGACCAGTGACCAGTGACCAGTGACCAGTGACCAGTGACCAGTGACCAGTGACCAGTGACCAGTGACCAGTGACCAGCGACCAGTGACCAGTGACCATTGACCAGTGACCAGTGACCAGTGACCAGCGAAAGTGACCAGTGACCAGTGACCAGTGACCAGTGACCAGTGACCAGTGACCAGTGACCAGTGACCAGTGACCAGTGACCAGTTACAAGTGACCAGTGACCAGCGACCAGTGACCAGTGACGAGCGACCAGTGACCAGTGACCATTGACCAGTGACCAGTGACCAGTGACCAGCGAAAGTGACCAGGGACCAGTGACCAGTGACCAGTGACCAGTGACCAGCGAAAGTGACCAGTGAGCAGTGACCAGTGACCAGTGACCAGCGGTAGTGACCAGTGATCAGTGACCAGTGAACAGTGACCAGTGACCAGCGAAATTGACCAGTGACCAGCGAAAGTGACCATTGACCATTGACCAGTGACCAGTGACCAGCAAAAATGACCAGTGACCAGTGACCAGTGACCAGTGACCAGTGACCAGTTACAAGTGACCAGTGACCAGCGACCAGTGACCAGTGACGAGCGACCAGTGACCAGTGACCATTGACCAGTGACCAGTGACCAGTGACCAGCGAAAGTGACCAGGGACCAGTGACCAGTGACCAGTGACCAGTGACCAGTGACCAGTGACCAGTGACCAGTGACCAGTGACCAGTGACCAGTGACAAGTGACCAGTGACCAGCGACCAGTGACCAGTGACCAGTGACCATTGACCAGTGACCAGTGACCAGTGACCAGCGAACGTGACCAGGGACCAGTGACCAGTGACCAGTGACCAGTGACCAGTGACCAGCGAAAGTGACCAGGGACCAGTGACCAGTGACCAGTGACCAGTGACCAGTGACCAGTGACCAGTGACCAGTGACCAGTGACCAGTGACCAGTGACCAGTGACCAGTGACCAGTGACCAGTGACCAGCGACCAGTGACCAGTGACCATTGACCAGTGACCAGTGACCAGTGACCAGCGAAAGTGACCAGTGACCAGTGATCAGTGACCAGTGAACAGTGACCAGTGACCAGTGACCAGTGACCAGTGACCAGCGAAAGTGACCAGGGACCAGTGACCAGTGACCAGTGACCAGTGACCACTGACCATTGACCAGTGACCAGTGACCAGTGACCAGTGACCAGCGACCAGTGACCAGTGACCAGTGACCAGTTACAAGTGACCAGTGACCAGTTACAAGTGACCAGTGACCAGCGACCAGTGACCTGTGACGAGCGACCAGTGACCATTGACCAGTGACCAGTGACCAGCAAAAATGACCAGTGACCAGTGACCAGTGACCAGTGACCAGTGACCAGTGACCAGTGACCAGTGACCAGTGACCAGTGACCAGCGAAAGTGACAAGTGACCAGTGACCATTGACCAGTGACCAGTGACCAGTGACCAGTGACCAGTGACCAGCGACCAGTGACCAGTGACCATTGACCAGTGACCAGTGACCAGTGACCAGTGACCACTGAACATTGACCAGTGACCAGTGACCAGTGACCAGTGACCAGTGACCAGTGACCAGTGACCAGTGACCAGTGACCAGCGACCAGTGACCAGTGACCATTGACCAGTGACCAGTGACCAGCAAAAATGACCAGGGACCAGTGACCAGTGACCAGTGACCAGTGACCAGTGACCAGTGACCAGTGACCAGTGACCAGTGACCAGTGACCAGCGAAAGTGACAAGTGACCAGTGACCATTGACCAGTGACCAGTGACCAGTGACCAGTGACCAGCGACCAGTGACCAGTGACCATTGACCAGTGACCAGTGACCAGTGACCAGCGAAAGTGACCAGTGACCAGTGACCAGTGACCAGTGACCAGTGACCAGTGACCAGTGACCAGTGACCAGTGACCAGTTACAAGTGACCAGTGACCAGCGACCAGTGACCAGTGACGAGCGACCAGTGACCAGTGACCATTGACCAGTGACCAGTGACCAGTGACCAGCGAAAGTGACCAGGGACCAGTGACCAGTGACCAGTGACCAGTGACCAGCGAAAGTGACCAGTGAGCAGTGACCAGTGACCAGTGACCAGCGGTAGTGACCAGTGATCAGTGACCAGTGAACAGTGACCAGTGACCAGCGAAATTGACCAGTGACCAGCGAAAGTGACCATTGACCATTGACCAGTGACCAGTGACCAGCAAAAATGACCAGTGACCAGTGACCAGTGACCAGTGACCAGTGACCAGTTACAAGTGACCAGTGACCAGCGACCAGTGACCAGTGACGAGCGACCAGTGACCAGTGACCATTGACCAGTGACCAGTGACCAGTGACCAGCGAAAGTGACCAGGGACCAGTGACCAGTGACCAGTGACCAGTGACCAGTGACCAGTGACCAGTGACCAGTGACCAGTGACCAGTGACCAGTGACAAGTGACCAGTGACCAGCGACCAGTGACCAGTGACCAGTGACCATTGACCAGTGACCAGTGACCAGTGACCAGCGAACGTGACCAGGGACCAGTGACCAGTGACCAGTGACCAGCGAAAGTGACCAGGGACCAGTGACCAGTGACCAGTGACCAGTGACCAGTGACCAGTGACCAGTGACCAGTGACCAGTGACCAGTGACCAGTGACCAGTGACCAGTGACCAGTGACCAGTGACCAGTGACCAGTGACCAGTGACCAGCGACCAGTGACCAGTGACCATTGACCAGTGACCAGTGACCAGTGACCAGCGAAAGTGACCAGTGACCAGTGACCAGTGACCAGTGACCAGTGACCAGTGACCAGTGACCAGTGACCAGTGACCAGTGACCAGTTACAAGTGACCAGTGACCAGCGACCAGTGACCAGTGACGAGCGACCAGTGACCAGTGACCATTGACCAGTGACCAGTGACCAGTGACCAGCGAAAGTGACCAGGGACCAGTGACCAGTGACCAGTGACCAGTGACCAGCGAAAGTGACCAGTGAGCAGTGACCAGTGACCAGTGACCAGCGGTAGTGACCAGTGATCAGTGACCAGTGAACAGTGACCAGTGACCAGCGAAATTGACCAGTGACCAGCGAAAGTGACCATTGACCATTGACCAGTGACCAGTGACCAGCAAAAATGACCAGTGACCAGTGACCAGTGACCAGTGACCAGTGACCAGCGACCAGTGACCAGTGACCATTGACCAGTGACCAGTGACCAGCAAAAATGACCAGTGACCAGTGACCAGCAAAAATGACCAGTGACCAGTGACCAGTGACCAGTGACCAGCGAAAGTGACAAGTGACCAGTGACCATTGACCAGTGACCAGTGACCAGTGACCAGTGACCAGCGACCAGTGACCAGTGACCATTGACCAGTGACCAGTGACCAGTGACCAGCGAAAGTGACCAGTGACCAGTGATCAGTGACCAGTGAACAGTGACCAGTGACCAGTGACCAGTGACCAGTGACCAGCGAAAGTGACCAGGGACCAGTGACCAGTGACCAGTGACCAGTGACCACTGACCATTGACCAGTGACCAGTGACCAGTGACCAGTGACCAGCGACCAGTGACCAGTGACCAGTGACCAGTTACAAGTGACCAGTGACCAGTTACAAGTGACCAGTGACCAGCGACCAGTGACCTGTGACGAGCGACCAGTGACCATTGACCAGTGACCAGTGACCAGCAAAAATGACCAGTGACCAGTGACCAGTGACCAGTGACCAGTGACCAGTGACCAGTGACCAGTGACCAGTGACCAGTGACCAGCGAAAGTGACAAGTGACCAGTGACCATTGACCAGTGACCAGTGACCAGTGACCAGTGACCAGTGACCAGCGACCAGTGACCAGTGACCATTGACCAGTGACCAGTGACCAGTGACCAGTGACCACTGAACATTGACCAGTGACCAGTGACCAGTGACCAGTGACCAGTGACCAGTGACCAGTGACCAGTGACCAGTGACCAGCGACCAGTGACCAGTGACCATTGACCAGTGACCAGTGACCAGCAAAAATGACCAGGGACCAGTGACCAGTGACCAGTGACCAGTGACCAGTGACCAGTGACCAGTGACCAGTGACCAGTGACCAGTGACCAGCGAAAGTGACAAGTGACCAGTGACCATTGACCAGTGACCAGTGACCAGTGACCAGTGACCAGCGACCAGTGACCAGTGACCATTGACCAGTGACCAGTGACCAGTGACCAGCGAAAGTGACCAGTGACCAGTGACCAGTGACCAGTGACCAGTGACCAGTGACCAGTGACCAGTGACCAGTGACCAGTGACCAGTTACAAGTGACCAGTGACCAGCGACCAGTGACCAGTGACGAGCGACCAGTGACCAGTGACCATTGACCAGTGACCAGTGACCAGTGACCAGCGAAAGTGACCAGGGACCAGTGACCAGTGACCAGTGACCAGTGACCAGCGAAAGTGACCAGTGAGCAGTGACCAGTGACCAGTGACCAGCGGTAGTGACCAGTGATCAGTGACCAGTGAACAGTGACCAGTGACCAGCGAAATTGACCAGTGACCAGCGAAAGTGACCATTGACCATTGACCAGTGACCAGTGACCAGCAAAAATGACCAGTGACCAGTGACCAGTGACCAGTGACCAGTGACCAGTTACAAGTGACCAGTGACCAGCGACCAGTGACCAGTGACGAGCGACCAGTGACCAGTGACCATTGACCAGTGACCAGTGACCAGTGACCAGCGAAAGTGACCAGGGACCAGTGACCAGTGACCAGTGACCAGTGACCAGTGACCAGTGACCAGTGACCAGTGACCAGTGACCAGTGACCAGTGACAAGTGACCAGTGACCAGCGACCAGTGACCAGTGACCAGTGACCATTGACCAGTGACCAGTGACCAGTGACCAGCGAACGTGACCAGGGACCAGTGACCAGTGACCAGTGACCAGTGACCAGTGACCAGCGAAAGTGACCAGGGACCAGTGACCAGTGACCAGTGACCAGTGACCAGTGACCAGTGACCAGTGACCAGTGACCAGTGACCAGTGACCAGTGACCAGTGACCAGTGACCAGTGACCAGTGACCAGTGACCAGTGACCAGCGACCAGTGACCAGTGACCATTGACCAGTGACCAGTGACCAGTGACCAGCGAAAGTGACCAGTGACCAGTGACCAGTGACCAGTGACCAGTGACCAGTGACCAGTGACCAGTGACCAGTGACCAGTGACCAGTTACAAGTGACCAGTGACCAGCGACCAGTGACCAGTGACGAGCGACCAGTGACCAGTGACCATTGACCAGTGACCAGTGACCAGTGACCAGCGAAAGTGACCAGGGACCAGTGACCAGTGACCAGTGACCAGTGACCAGCGAAAGTGACCAGTGAGCAGTGACCAGTGACCAGTGACCAGCGGTAGTGACCAGTGATCAGTGACCAGTGAACAGTGACCAGTGACCAGCGAAATTGACCAGTGACCAGCGAAAGTGACCATTGACCATTGACCAGTGACCAGTGACCAGCAAAAATGACCAGTGACCAGTGACCAGTGACCAGTGACCAGTGACCAGTTACAAGTGACCAGTGACCAGCGACCAGTGACCAGTGACGAGCGACCAGTGACCAGTGACCATTGACCAGTGACCAGTGACCAGTGACCAGCGAAAGTGACCAGGGACCAGTGACCAGTGACCAGTGACCAGTGACCAGTGACCAGTGACCAGTGACCAGTGACCAGTGACCAGTGACCAGTGACAAGTGACCAGTGACCAGCGACCAGTGACCAGTGACCAGTGACCATTGACCAGTGACCAGTGACCAGTGACCAGCGAACGTGACCAGGGACCAGTGACCAGTGACCAGTGACCAGTGACCAGTGACCAGCGAAAGTGACCAGGGACCAGTGACCAGTGACCAGTGACCAGTGACCAGTGACCAGTGACCAGTGACCAGTGACCAGTGACCAGTGACCAGTGACCAGTGACCAGTGACCAGTGACCAGTGACCAGTGACCAGTGACCAGTGACCAGTGACCAGCGAAAGTGACCAGGGACCAGTGACCAGTGACCAGTGACCAGTGACCAGCGACCAGTGACCAGTGACCATTGACCAGTGACCAGTGACCAGCAAAAATGACCAGTGACCAGTGACCAGCAAAAATGACCAGTGACCAGTGACCAGTGACCAGTGACCAGCGAAAGTGACAAGTGACCAGTGACCATTGACCAGTGACCAGTGACCAGTGACCAGTGACCAGCGACCAGTGACCAGTGACCATTGACCAGTGACCAGTGACCAGTGACCAGCGAAAGTGACCAGTGACCAGTGATCAGTGACCAGTGAACAGTGACCAGTGACCAGTGACCAGTGACCAGTGACCAGCGAAAGTGACCAGGGACCAGTGACCAGTGACCAGTGACCAGTGACCACTGACCATTGACCAGTGACCAGTGACCAGTGACCAGTGACCAGCGACCAGTGACCAGTGACCAGTGACCAGTTACAAGTGACCAGTGACCAGTTACAAGTGACCAGTGACCAGCGACCAGTGACCTGTGACGAGCGACCAGTGACCATTGACCAGTGACCAGTGACCAGCAAAAATGACCAGTGACCAGTGACCAGTGACCAGTGACCAGTGACCAGTGACCAGTGACCAGTGACCAGTGACCAGTGACCAGCGAAAGTGACAAGTGACCAGTGACCATTGACCAGTGACCAGTGACCAGTGACCAGTGACCAGTGACCAGCGACCAGTGACCAGTGACCATTGACCAGTGACCAGTGACCAGTGACCAGTGACCACTGAACATTGACCAGTGACCAGTGACCAGTGACCAGTGACCAGTGACCAGTGACCAGTGACCAGTGACCAGTGACCAGCGACCAGTGACCAGTGACCATTGACCAGTGACCAGTGACCAGCAAAAATGACCAGGGACCAGTGACCAGTGACCAGTGACCAGTGACCAGTGACCAGTGACCAGTGACCAGTGACCAGTGACCAGTGACCAGCGAAAGTGACAAGTGACCAGTGACCATTGACCAGTGACCAGTGACCAGTGACCAGTGACCAGCGACCAGTGACCAGTGACCATTGACCAGTGACCAGTGACCAGTGACCAGCGAAAGTGACCAGTGACCAGTGACCAGTGACCAGTGACCAGTGACCAGTGACCAGTGACCAGTGACCAGTGACCAGTGACCAGTTACAAGTGACCAGTGACCAGCGACCAGTGACCAGTGACGAGCGACCAGTGACCAGTGACCATTGACCAGTGACCAGTGACCAGTGACCAGCGAAAGTGACCAGGGACCAGTGACCAGTGACCAGTGACCAGTGACCAGCGAAAGTGACCAGTGAGCAGTGACCAGTGACCAGTGACCAGCGGTAGTGACCAGTGATCAGTGACCAGTGAACAGTGACCAGTGACCAGCGAAATTGACCAGTGACCAGCGAAAGTGACCATTGACCATTGACCAGTGACCAGTGACCAGCAAAAATGACCAGTGACCAGTGACCAGTGACCAGTGACCAGTGACCAGTTACAAGTGACCAGTGACCAGCGACCAGTGACCAGTGACGAGCGACCAGTGACCAGTGACCATTGACCAGTGACCAGTGACCAGTGACCAGCGAAAGTGACCAGGGACCAGTGACCAGTGACCAGTGACCAGTGACCAGTGACCAGTGACCAGTGACCAGTGACCAGTGACCAGTGACCAGTGACAAGTGACCAGTGACCAGCGACCAGTGACCAGTGACCAGTGACCATTGACCAGTGACCAGTGACCAGTGACCAGCGAACGTGACCAGGGACCAGTGACCAGTGACCAGTGACCAGTGACCAGTGACCAGCGAAAGTGACCAGGGACCAGTGACCAGTGACCAGTGACCAGTGACCAGTGACCAGTGACCAGTGACCAGTGACCAGTGACCAGTGACCAGTGACCAGTGACCAGTGACCAGTGACCAGTGACCAGTGACCAGTGACCAGCGACCAGTGACCAGTGACCATTGACCAGTGACCAGTGACCAGTGACCAGCGAAAGTGACCAGTGACCAGTGACCAGTGACCAGTGACCAGTGACCAGTGACCAGTGACCAGTGACCAGTGACCAGTGACCAGTTACAAGTGACCAGTGACCAGCGACCAGTGACCAGTGACGAGCGACCAGTGACCAGTGACCATTGACCAGTGACCAGTGACCAGTGACCAGCGAAAGTGACCAGGGACCAGTGACCAGTGACCAGTGACCAGTGACCAGCGAAAGTGACCAGTGAGCAGTGACCAGTGACCAGTGACCAGCGGTAGTGACCAGTGATCAGTGACCAGTGAACAGTGACCAGTGACCAGCGAAATTGACCAGTGACCAGCGAAAGTGACCATTGACCATTGACCAGTGACCAGTGACCAGCAAAAATGACCAGTGACCAGTGACCAGTGACCAGTGACCAGTGACCAGTTACAAGTGACCAGTGACCAGCGACCAGTGACCAGTGACGAGCGACCAGTGACCAGTGACCATTGACCAGTGACCAGTGACCAGTGACCAGCGAAAGTGACCAGGGACCAGTGACCAGTGACCAGTGACCAGTGACCAGTGACCAGTGACCAGTGACCAGTGACCAGTGACCAGTGACCAGTGACAAGTGACCAGTGACCAGCGACCAGTGACCAGTGACCAGTGACCATTGACCAGTGACCAGTGACCAGTGACCAGCGAACGTGACCAGGGACCAGTGACCAGTGACCAGTGACCAGTGACCAGTGACCAGCGAAAGTGACCAGGGACCAGTGACCAGTGACCAGTGACCAGTGACCAGTGACCAGTGACCAGTGACCAGTGACCAGTGACCAGTGACCAGTGACCAGTGACCAGTGACCAGTGACCAGTGACCAGCGACCAGTGACCAGTGACCATTGACCAGTGACCAGTGACCAGTGACCAGCGAAAGTGACCAGTGACCAGTGATCAGTGACCAGTGAACAGTGACCAGTGACCAGTGACCAGTGACCAGTGACCAGCGAAAGTGACCAGGGACCAGTGACCAGTGACCAGTGACCAGTGACCACTGACCATTGACCAGTGACCAGTGACCAGTGACCAGTGACCAGCGACCAGTGACCAGTGACCAGTGACCAGTTACAAGTGACCAGTGACCAGTTACAAGTGACCAGTGACCAGCGACCAGTGACCTGTGACGAGCGACCAGTGACCATTGACCAGTGACCAGTGACCAGCAAAAATGACCAGTGACCAGTGACCAGTGACCAGTGACCAGTGACCAGTGACCAGTGACCAGTGACCAGTGACCAGTGACCAGCGAAAGTGACAAGTGACCAGTGACCATTGACCAGTGACCAGTGACCAGTGACCAGTGACCAGTGACCAGCGACCAGTGACCAGTGACCATTGACCAGTGACCAGTGACCAGTGACCAGTGACCACTGAACATTGACCAGTGACCAGTGACCAGTGACCAGTGACCAGTGACCAGTGACCAGTGACCAGTGACCAGTGACCAGCGACCAGTGACCAGTGACCATTGACCAGTGACCAGTGACCAGCAAAAATGACCAGGGACCAGTGACCAGTGACCAGTGACCAGTGACCAGTGACCAGTGACCAGTGACCAGTGACCAGTGACCAGTGACCAGCGAAAGTGACAAGTGACCAGTGACCATTGACCAGTGACCAGTGACCAGTGACCAGTGACCAGCGACCAGTGACCAGTGACCATTGACCAGTGACCAGTGACCAGTGACCAGCGAAAGTGACCAGTGACCAGTGACCAGTGACCAGTGACCAGTGACCAGTGACCAGTGACCAGTGACCAGTGACCAGTTACAAGTGACCAGTGACCAGCGACCAGTGACCAGTGACGAGCGACCAGTGACCAGTGACCATTGACCAGTGACCAGTGACCAGTGACCAGCGAAAGTGACCAGGGACCAGTGACCAGTGACCAGTGACCAGTGACCAGCGAAAGTGACCAGTGAGCAGTGACCAGTGACCAGTGACCAGCGGTAGTGACCAGTGATCAGTGACCAGTGAACAGTGACCAGTGACCAGCGAAATTGACCAGTGACCAGCGAAAGTGACCATTGACCATTGACCAGTGACCAGTGACCAGCAAAAATGACCAGTGACCAGTGACCAGTGACCAGTGACCAGTGACCAGTTACAAGTGACCAGTGACCAGCGACCAGTGACCAGTGACGAGCGACCAGTGACCAGTGACCATTGACCAGTGACCAGTGACCAGTGACCAGCGAAAGTGACCAGGGACCAGTGACCAGTGACCAGTGACCAGTGACCAGTGACCAGTGACCAGTGACCAGTGACCAGTGACCAGTGACCAGTGACAAGTGACCAGTGACCAGCGACCAGTGACCAGTGACCAGTGACCATTGACCAGTGACCAGTGACCAGTGACCAGCGAACGTGACCAGGGACCAGTGACCAGTGACCAGTGACCAGCGAAAGTGACCAGGGACCAGTGACCAGTGACCAGTGACCAGTGACCAGTGACCAGTGACCAGTGACCAGTGACCAGTGACCAGTGACCAGTGACCAGTGACCAGTGACCAGTGACCAGTGACCAGTGACCAGTGACCAGCGACCAGTGACCAGTGACCATTGACCAGTGACCAGTGACCAGTGACCAGCGAAAGTGACCAGTGACCAGTGACCAGTGACCAGTGACCAGTGACCAGTGACCAGTGACCAGTGACCAGTGACCAGTGACCAGTTACAAGTGACCAGTGACCAGCGACCAGTGACCAGTGACGAGCGACCAGTGACCAGTGACCATTGACCAGTGACCAGTGACCAGTGACCAGCGAAAGTGACCAGGGACCAGTGACCAGTGACCAGTGACCAGTGACCAGCGAAAGTGACCAGTGAGCAGTGACCAGTGACCAGTGACCAGCGGTAGTGACCAGTGATCAGTGACCAGTGAACAGTGACCAGTGACCAGCGAAATTGACCAGTGACCAGCGAAAGTGACCATTGACCATTGACCAGTGACCAGTGACCAGCAAAAATGACCAGTGACCAGTGACCAGTGACCAGTGACCAGTGACCAGCGACCAGTGACCAGTGACCATTGACCAGTGACCAGTGACCAGCAAAAATGACCAGTGACCAGTGACCAGCAAAAATGACCAGTGACCAGTGACCAGTGACCAGTGACCAGCGAAAGTGACAAGTGACCAGTGACCATTGACCAGTGACCAGTGACCAGTGACCAGTGACCAGCGACCAGTGACCAGTGACCATTGACCAGTGACCAGTGACCAGTGACCAGCGAAAGTGACCAGTGACCAGTGATCAGTGACCAGTGAACAGTGACCAGTGACCAGTGACCAGTGACCAGTGACCAGCGAAAGTGACCAGGGACCAGTGACCAGTGACCAGTGACCAGTGACCACTGACCATTGACCAGTGACCAGTGACCAGTGACCAGTGACCAGCGACCAGTGACCAGTGACCAGTGACCAGTTACAAGTGACCAGTGACCAGTTACAAGTGACCAGTGACCAGCGACCAGTGACCTGTGACGAGCGACCAGTGACCATTGACCAGTGACCAGTGACCAGCAAAAATGACCAGTGACCAGTGACCAGTGACCAGTGACCAGTGACCAGTGACCAGTGACCAGTGACCAGTGACCAGTGACCAGCGAAAGTGACAAGTGACCAGTGACCATTGACCAGTGACCAGTGACCAGTGACCAGTGACCAGTGACCAGCGACCAGTGACCAGTGACCATTGACCAGTGACCAGTGACCAGTGACCAGTGACCACTGAACATTGACCAGTGACCAGTGACCAGTGACCAGTGACCAGTGACCAGTGACCAGTGACCAGTGACCAGTGACCAGCGACCAGTGACCAGTGACCATTGACCAGTGACCAGTGACCAGCAAAAATGACCAGGGACCAGTGACCAGTGACCAGTGACCAGTGACCAGTGACCAGTGACCAGTGACCAGTGACCAGTGACCAGTGACCAGCGAAAGTGACAAGTGACCAGTGACCATTGACCAGTGACCAGTGACCAGTGACCAGTGACCAGCGACCAGTGACCAGTGACCATTGACCAGTGACCAGTGACCAGTGACCAGCGAAAGTGACCAGTGACCAGTGACCAGTGACCAGTGACCAGTGACCAGTGACCAGTGACCAGTGACCAGTGACCAGTGACCAGTTACAAGTGACCAGTGACCAGCGACCAGTGACCAGTGACGAGCGACCAGTGACCAGTGACCATTGACCAGTGACCAGTGACCAGTGACCAGCGAAAGTGACCAGGGACCAGTGACCAGTGACCAGTGACCAGTGACCAGCGAAAGTGACCAGTGAGCAGTGACCAGTGACCAGTGACCAGCGGTAGTGACCAGTGATCAGTGACCAGTGAACAGTGACCAGTGACCAGCGAAATTGACCAGTGACCAGCGAAAGTGACCATTGACCATTGACCAGTGACCAGTGACCAGCAAAAATGACCAGTGACCAGTGACCAGTGACCAGTGACCAGTGACCAGTTACAAGTGACCAGTGACCAGCGACCAGTGACCAGTGACGAGCGACCAGTGACCAGTGACCATTGACCAGTGACCAGTGACCAGTGACCAGCGAAAGTGACCAGGGACCAGTGACCAGTGACCAGTGACCAGTGACCAGTGACCAGTGACCAGTGACCAGTGACCAGTGACCAGTGACCAGTGACAAGTGACCAGTGACCAGCGACCAGTGACCAGTGACCAGTGACCATTGACCAGTGACCAGTGACCAGTGACCAGCGAACGTGACCAGGGACCAGTGACCAGTGACCAGTGACCAGTGACCAGTGACCAGCGAAAGTGACCAGGGACCAGTGACCAGTGACCAGTGACCAGTGACCAGTGACCAGTGACCAGTGACCAGTGACCAGTGACCAGTGACCAGTGACCAGTGACCAGTGACCAGTGACCAGTGACCAGTGACCAGTGACCAGCGACCAGTGACCAGTGACCATTGACCAGTGACCAGTGACCAGTGACCAGCGAAAGTGACCAGTGACCAGTGACCAGTGACCAGTGACCAGTGACCAGTGACCAGTGACCAGTGACCAGTGACCAGTGACCAGTTACAAGTGACCAGTGACCAGCGACCAGTGACCAGTGACGAGCGACCAGTGACCAGTGACCATTGACCAGTGACCAGTGACCAGTGACCAGCGAAAGTGACCAGGGACCAGTGACCAGTGACCAGTGACCAGTGACCAGCGAAAGTGACCAGTGAGCAGTGACCAGTGACCAGTGACCAGCGGTAGTGACCAGTGATCAGTGACCAGTGAACAGTGACCAGTGACCAGCGAAATTGACCAGTGACCAGCGAAAGTGACCATTGACCATTGACCAGTGACCAGTGACCAGCAAAAATGACCAGTGACCAGTGACCAGTGACCAGTGACCAGTGACCAGTTACAAGTGACCAGTGACCAGCGACCAGTGACCAGTGACGAGCGACCAGTGACCAGTGACCATTGACCAGTGACCAGTGACCAGTGACCAGCGAAAGTGACCAGGGACCAGTGACCAGTGACCAGTGACCAGTGACCAGTGACCAGTGACCAGTGACCAGTGACCAGTGACCAGTGACCAGTGACAAGTGACCAGTGACCAGCGACCAGTGACCAGTGACCAGTGACCATTGACCAGTGACCAGTGACCAGTGACCAGCGAACGTGACCAGGGACCAGTGACCAGTGACCAGTGACCAGTGACCAGTGACCAGCGAAAGTGACCAGGGACCAGTGACCAGTGACCAGTGACCAGTGACCAGTGACCAGTGACCAGTGACCAGTGACCAGTGACCAGTGACCAGTGACCAGTGACCAGTGACCAGTGACCAGTGACCAGTGACCAGTGTCCAGTGACCAGTGACAAGTGACCAGTGACCAGCGACCAGTGACCAGCGACCAGTGACCAGTGACCAGTGACCATTGACCAGTGACCAGTGACCAGTGACCAGCGAACGTGACCAGGGACCAGTGACCAGTGACCAGTGACCAGTGACCAGTGACCAGTGACCAGTGACCAGTGACCAGTGACCAGTGACCAGTTACAAGTGACCAGTGACCAGTTACAAGTGACCAGTGACCAGCGACCAGTGACCAGTGACGAGCGACCAGTGACCATTGACCAGTGACCAGTGACCAGCAAAAATGACCAGTGACCAGTGACCAGTGACCAGTGACCAGTGACCAGTGATCAGTGACCAGCGACCAGTGACCAGTGACCATTGACCAGTGACCAGTGACCAGCAAAAATGACCAGTGACCAGTGACCAGTGACCAGTGGCCAGTGACCAGCGAAAGTGACAAGTGACCAGTGACCATTGACCAGTGACCATTGACCAGTGACCAGTGACCAGCGACCAGTGACCAGTGACCATTGACCAGTGACCAGCGAAAGTGACCAGTGACCAGTGACCAGTGACCAGTGACCAGTGACCAGTGACCAGTGACCAGTGACCAGTTACAAGTGTCCAGTGACCAGTTACAAGTGACCAGTGACCAGCGACCAGTGACCAGTGACGAGCGACCAGTGACCATTGACCAGTGACCAGTGACCAGCAAAAATGACCAGTGACCAGCGAAAGTGACAAGTGACCAGTGACCATTGACCAGTGACCAGTGACCAGTGACCAGTGACCAGCGACCAGTGACCAGTGACCAGTGACCAGCGAAAGTGACCAGTGACCAGTGATCAGTGACCAGTGAACAGTGACCAGTGACCAGTGACCAGTGACCAGTGACCAGCGAAAGTGACCAGGGACCAGTGACCAGCGACCAGTGACCAGTGACCACTGACCACTGACCATTGACCAGTGACCAGTGACCAGTGACCAGTGACCAGTGACAAGTGACCAGCGACCAGTGACCAGTGACCAGTGACCAGCGAAAGTGACCAGTGACCAGTGATCAGTGACCAGTGAACAGTGACCAGTTACCAGTGACCAGTGACCAGCGAAAGTGACCAGGGACCAGTGACCAGTGACCAGTGACCAGTGACCACTGACCATTGACCAGTGACCAGTGACCAGTGACCAGTGACCAGCGAAAGTGACAAGTGACCAGTGACCATTGACCAGTGACCAGTGACCAGTGACCAGTGACCAGCGACCAGTGACCAGTGACCATTGACCAGTGACCAGTGACCAGTGACCAGCGAAAGTGACCAGTGACCAGTGATCAGTGACCAGTGAACAGTGACCAGTTACCAGTGACCAGTGACCAGCGAAAGTGACCAGGGACCAGTGACCAGTGACCAGTGACCAGTGACCACTGACCATTGACCAGTGACCAGTGACCAGTGACCAGTGACCAGTGACCAGTGACAAGTGACCAGTGACCAGCGACCAGTGACCAGTGACCAGTGACCATTGACCAGTGACCAGTGACCAGTGACCAGCGAACGTGACCAGGGACCAGTGACCAGTGACCAGTGACCAGTGACCAGTGACCAGTGACCAGTGACCAGTTACAAGTGACCAGTGACCAGTTACAAGTGACCAGTGACCAGCGACCAGTGACCAGTGACGAGCGACCAGTGACCATTGACCAGTGACCAGTGACCAGCAAAAATGACCAGTGACCAGTGACCAGTGACCAGTGACCAGTGACCAGTGACCAGTGACCAGTGACCAGCGACCAGTGACCAGTGACCATTGACCAGTGACCAGTGACCAGCAAAAATGACCAGTGACCAGTGACCAGTAACCAGTGACCAGTGACCAGCGAAAGTGACAAGTGACCAGTGACCATTGACCAGTGACCAGTGACCAGTGACCAGTGACCAGCGACCAGTGACCAGTGACCATTGACCAGTGACCAGTGACCAGTGACCAGCGAAAGTGACCAGTGACCAGTGACCAGTGACCAGTGACCAGTGACCAGTGACCAGTGACCAGTGACCAGTTACAAGTGACCAGTGACCAGTTACAAGTGACCAGTGACCAGCGACCAGTGACCAGTGACGAGCGACCAGTGACCATTGACCAGTGACCAGTGACCAGCAAAAATGACCAGTGACCAGTGACCAGAGACCAGTGACCAGTGACCAGTGACCAGTGACCAGTGACCAGTGACCAGTGACCAGCGAAAGTGACAAGTGACCAGTGACCATTGACCAGTGACCAGTGACCAGCGACCAGTGACCAGTGACCATTGACCAGTGACCAGTGACCAGTGACCAGCGAAAGTGACCAGTGACCAGTGATCAGTGACCAGTGAACAGTGACCAGTGACCAGTGACCAGTGACCAGTGACCAGCGAAAGTGACCAGGGACCAGTGACCAGTGACCAGTGACCAGTGACCACTGACCATTGACCAGTGACCAGTGACCAGTGACCAGTGACCAGTGACCAGTGACCAGCGACCAGTGACCAGTGACCAGTGACCAGTTACAAGTGACCAGTGACCAGTTACAAGTGACCAGTGACCAGCGACCAGTGACCTGTGACGAGCGACCAGTGACCATTGACCAGTGACCAGTGACCAGCAAAAATGACCAGTGACCAGTGACCAGTGACCAGTGACCAGTGACCAGTGACCAGCGAAAGTGACCAGGGACCAGTGACCAGTGACCAGTGACCAGTGACCAGTGACCAGTGACCAGTGACCAGTGACCAGTGACCAGCGACCAGTGACCAGTGACGAGCGACCAGTGACCAGTGACCATTGACCAGTGACCAGTGACCAGTGACCAGCGAAAGTGACCAGGGACCAGTGACCAGTTACCAGTGAGCTGTGACCAGTGACCAGTGACCAGTGAACTGTGACCAGTGACCAGTGACCAGCGAAAGTGACCAGTGACCAGTCACGAGCGAAATTGACCAGTGACCAGCGAAAGTGACCAGTGACCAGTGACCAGTGACCAGTGACTAGCCAAATTGAGCAGTGAGCAGTGACCAGTGACCAGTGACCAGTGACCAGCGAAATTGACCAGTGACCAGCGAAAGTGACCAGTGACGAGTGACCTGTGACAAGTGACCAGTGACCAGCGACCAGTGACCAGTGACCAGTGACCAGTGACCAGTGACCAGTGACCAGTGACCAGCAAAAATGACCAGTGACCAGTGACCAGTGACCAGTGACCAGTGACCAGTGACCAGTGACCAGTGACCAGTGACCAGCAAAAATGACCAGTGACCAGTGACCAGTGACCAGTGACCAGTGACCAGTGACCAGTGACCAGCGAAAGTGACAAGTGACCAGTGACCAGTGACCATTGACCAGTGACCAGTGACCCGTGACCAGTGACCAGCGACCAGTGACCAGTGACCATTGACCAGTGACCAGTGACCAGTGACCAGCGAAAGTGACCAGTGACCAGTGATCAGTGACCAGTGAACAGTGACCAGTGACCAGTGACCAGTGACCAGTGACCAGCGAAAGTGACCAGGGACCAGTGACCAGTAACCAGTGACCAGTGACCAGTGACCACTGACCATTGACCAGTGACCAGTGACCAGTGACCAGTGACCAGTGACCAGTGACCAGCGACCAGTGACCAGTGACCAGTGACCAGTTACAAGTGACCAGTGACCAGTTACAAGTGACCAGTGACCAGCGACCAGTGACCTGTGACGAGCGACCAGTGACCATTGACCAGTGACCAGTGACCAGCAAAAATGACCAGTGACCAGTGACCAGTGACCAGTGACCAGTGACCAGTGATCAGTGACCAGCGAAAGTGACCAGGGACCAGTGACCAGTGACCAGTGACCAGTGACCAGTGACCAGTGACCAGTGACCAGTGACCAGTGACCAGTGACCAGTGACCAGCGACCAGTGACCAGTGACGAGCGACCAGTGACCAGTGACCATTGACCAGTGACCAGTGACCAGTGACCAGCGAAAGTGACCAGGGACCAGTGACCAGTTACCAGTGAGCTGTGACCAGTGACCAGTGACCAGTGAACTGTGACCAGTGACCAGTGACCAGCGAAAGTGACCAGTGACCAGTCACGAGCGAAATTGACCAGTGACCAGCGAAAGTGACCAGTGACCAGTGACCAGTGACCAGTGACTAGCCAAATTGAGCAGTGAGCAGTGACCAGTGACCAGTGACCAGTGACCAGCGAAATTGACCAGTGATCAGCGAAAGTGACCAGTGACGAGTGACCTGTGACAAGTGACCAGTGACCAGCGACCAGTGACCAGTGACCAGTGACCAGTGACCAGTGACCAGTGACCAGTGACCAGCAAAAATGACCAGTGACCAGTGACCAGTGACCAGTGACCAGTGACCAGTGACCAGTGACCAGTGACCAGTGACCAGCGAAAGTGACAAGTGACCAGTGACCAGTGACCAGTGTCCAGTGACCAGTGACCAGTGATAAGTGACCAGTAACCAGTGACCAGTGACCAGTGACCAGTGAGCTGTGACCAGTGACCAGTGACCAGTGACCAGTGACCAGTGACCAGTGACCAGTGACCAGTGACCAGCGAAAGTGACCAGTGACCAGTCACGATCGAAATTGACCAGTGACCAGCGAAAGTGACCAGTGACCAGTGACCAGTGACCAGTGTCCAGTGACCAGTGACCAGTGATAAGTGACCAGTAACCAGTGACCAGTGACCAGTGACCAGTGACCAGTGACCAGCGAAAGTGACCAGGGACCAGTGACCAGTGACCAGTGACCAGTGACCAGTGACCAGCGAACAGTGACCAGTGACTAGTGACCAGCGACCAGTGACCAGTGACCAGTGACAAGTGACCAGTGACCAGTGACCAGCGAAAGTGACCAGTGAACAGTGACCAGTGACTAGTGTCCAGTGACCAGTGACCAGTGAGCTGTGACCAGTGACCAGTGACCAGTGAACTGTGACCAGTGACCAGTGACCAGCGAAAGTGACCAGTGACCAGTCACGAGCGAAATTGACCAGTGACCAGCGAAAGTGACCAGTGACCAGTGACCAGTGACCAGTGTCCAGTGACCAGTGACCAGTGATAAGTGACCAGTGTCCAGTGACCAGTGACCAGTGACCAGTGACCAGTGAATAGTGACCAGTGAGGGTGAACAGCGAAAGTGACAAGTGACCAGTGACCAGTGACCAGTGACCAGTGACCAGTGACCAGCGAAAGTGACCAGGGACCAGTGACCAGTGACCAGTGACCAGTGACCAGTGACCAGTGACCAGTGACCAGTGACCAGTGACCAGCGACCAGTGACCAGTGACGAGCGACCAGTGACCAGTGACCATTGACCAGTGACCAGTGACCAGTGACCAGCGACCAGTGACCAGTGACCAGTGACAAGTGACCAGTGACCAGTGACCAGCGAAAGTGACCAGTGAACAGTGACCAGCGAAAGTGACCAGGGACCAGTGACCAGTGACCAGTGACCAGTGACCAGTGACCAGTGACCAGTGACCAGTGACCAGTGACCAGTGACCAGTGACCAGTGACCAGTGACCAGCGACCAGTGACCAGTGACGAGCGACCAGTGACCAGTGACCATTGACCAGTGACCAGTGACCAGTGACCAGCGAAAGTGACCAGGGACCAGTGACCAGTTAAAAGTGAGCTGTGACCAGTGACCAGTGACCAGTGACCAGTGACCAGTGACCAGTGACCAGTGACCAGTGACCAGTGACCAGCGAAAGTGACCAGTGACCAGTCACGATCGAAATTGACCAGTGACCAGCGAAAGTGACCAGTGACCAGTGACCAGTGACCAGTGACCAGTGACCAGTGACCAGTGACCAGTGACCAGTGACCAGTGACCAGTGACCAGTGACCAGCGACCAGTGACCAGTGACGAGCGACCAGTGACCAGTGACCATTGACCAGTGACCAGTGACCAGTGACCAGCGAAAGTGACCAGGGACCAGTGACCAGTTACCAGTGAGCTGTGACCAGTGACCAGTGACCAGTGAACTGTGACCAGTGACCAGTGACCAGCGAAAGTGACCAGTGACCAGTCACGAGCGAAATTGACCAGTGACCAGCGAAAGTGACCAGTGACCAGTGACCAGTGACCAGTGACTAGCCAAATTGAGCAGTGAGCAGTGACCAGTGACCAGTGACCAGTGACCAGCGAAATTGACCAGTGACCAGCGAAAGTGACCAGTGACGAGTGACCTGTGACAAGTGACCAGTGACCAGCGACCAGTGACCAGTGACCAGTGACCAGTGACCAGTGACCAGTGACCAGTGACCAGCAAAAATGACCAGTGACCAGTGACCAGTGACCAGTGACCAGTGACCAGTGACCAGTGACCAGTGACCAGTGACCAGCAAAAATGACCAGTGACCAGTGACCAGTGACCAGTGACCAGTGACCAGTGACCAGTGACCAGCGAAAGTGACAAGTGACCAGTGACCAGTGACCATTGACCAGTGACCAGTGACCCGTGACCAGTGACCAGCGACCAGTGACCAGTGACCATTGACCAGTGACCAGTGACCAGTGACCAGCGAAAGTGACCAGTGACCAGTGATCAGTGACCAGTGAACAGTGACCAGTGACCAGTGACCAGTGACCAGTGACCAGCGAAAGTGACCAGGGACCAGTGACCAGTGACCAGTGACCAGTGACCACTGACCATTGACCAGTGACCAGTGACCAGTGACCAGTGACCAGTGACCAGTGACCAGCGACCAGTGACCAGTGACCAGTGACCAGTTACAAGTGACCAGTGACCAGTTACAAGTGACCAGTGACCAGCGACCAGTGACCTGTGACGAGCGACCAGTGACCATTGACCAGTGACCAGTGACCAGCAAAAATGACCAGTGACCAGTGACCAGTGACCAGTGACCAGTGACCAGTGACCAGTGACCAGCGAAAGTGACCAGGGACCAGTGACCAGTGACCAGTGACCAGTGACCAGTGACCAGTGACCAGTGACCAGTGACCAGTGACCAGTGACCAGTGACCAGCGACCAGTGACCAGTGACGAGCGACCAGTGACCAGTGACCATTGACCAGTGACCAGTGACCAGTGACCAGCGAAAGTGACCAGGGACCAGTGACCAGTTACCAGTGAGCTGTGACCAGTGACCAGTGACCAGTGAACTGTGACCAGTGACCAGTGACCAGCGAAAGTGACCAGTGACCAGTCACGAGCGAAATTGACCAGTGACCAGCGAAAGTGACCAGTGACCAGTGACCAGTGACCAGTGACTAGCCAAATTGAGCAGTGAGCAGTGACCAGTGACCAGTGACCAGTGACCAGCGAAATTGACCAGTGATCAGCGAAAGTGACCAGTGACGAGTGACCTGTGACAAGTGACCAGTGACCAGCGACCAGTGACCAGTGACCAGTGACCAGTGACCAGTGACCAGTGACCAGTGACCAGCAAAAATGACCAGTGACCAGTGACCAGTGACCAGTGACCAGTGACCAGTGACCAGTGACCAGTGACCAGTGACCAGTGACCAGCGAAAGTGACAAGTGACCAGTGACCAGTGACCAGTGTCCAGTGACCAGTGACCAGTGATAAGTGACCAGTAACCAGTGACCAGTGACCAGTGACCAGCGGAAGTGACCAGGGACCAGTGACAAGTGACCAGTGACCAGTGACCAGCGAAAGTGACCAGTGACCAGTGACCAGTGACCAGTGACCAGCGGTAGTGACCAGTGATCAGTGACCAGTGAACAGTGACCAGTGACCAGCGAAATTGACCAGTGACCAGCGAAAGTGACCAGTGACGAGTGACCTGTGACAAGTGACCAGTGACCAGCGACCAGTGACCAGTGACCAGTGACCAGTGACCAGTGACCAGCGAAAGTGACCAGGGACCAGTGACCAGTGACCAGTGACCAGTGACCAGCGACCAGTGACCAGTGACCATTGACCAGTGACCAGTGACCAGCAAAAATGACCAGTGACCAGTGACCAGCAAAAATGACCAGTGACCAGTGACCTGTGACAAGTGACCAGTGACCAGCGACCAGTGACCAGTGACCAGTGACCAGTGACCAGTGACCAGCGAAAGTGACCAGGGACCAGTGACCAGTGACCAGTGACCAGTGACCAGTGACCAGTGACCAGTGACCAGCGAAAGTGACCAGGGACCAGTGACCAGTGACCAGTGACCAGTGACCAGTGACCAGCGAACAGTGACCAGTGACTAGTGACCAGCGACCAGTGACCAGTGACCAGTGACAAGTGACCAGTGACCAGTGACCAGCGAAAGTGACCAGTGAACAGTGACCAGTGACTAGTGTCCAGTGACCAGTGACCAGTGAGCTGTGACCAGTGACCAGTGACCAGTGAACTGTGACCAGTGACCAGTGACCAGCGAAAGTGACCAGTGACCAGTCACGAGCGAAATTGACCAGTGACCAGCGAAAGTGACCAGTGACCAGTGACCAGTGACCAGTGTCCAGTGACCAGTGACCAGTGATAAGTGACCAGTGTCCAGTGACCAGTGACCAGTGACCAGTGACCAGTGAATAGTGACCAGTGAGGGTGAACAGCGAAAGTGACAAGTGACCAGTGACCAGTGACCAGTGACCAGTGACCAGTGACCAGCGAAAGTGACCAGGGACCAGTGACCAGTGACCAGTGACCAGTGACCAGTGACCAGTGACCAGTGACCAGTGACCAGTGACCAGCGACCAGTGACCAGTGACGAGCGACCAGTGACCAGTGACCATTGACCAGTGACCAGTGACCAGTGACCAGCGACCAGTGACCAGTGACCAGTGACAAGTGACCAGTGACCAGTGACCAGCGAAAGTGACCAGTGAACAGTGACCAGCGAAAGTGACCAGGGACCAGTGACCAGTGACCAGTGACCAGTGACCAGTGACCAGTGACCAGTGACCAGTGACCAGTGACCAGTGACCAGTGACCAGTGACCAGTGACCAGCGACCAGTGACCAGTGACGAGCGACCAGTGACCAGTGACCATTGACCAGTGACCAGTGACCAGTGACCAGCGAAAGTGACCAGGGACCAGTGACCAGTTAAAAGTGAGCTGTGACCAGTGACCAGTGACCAGTGACCAGTGACCAGTGACCAGTGACCAGTGACCAGTGACCAGTGACCAGTGACCAGCGAAAGTGACCAGTGACCAGTCACGATCGAAATTGACCAGTGACCAGCGAAAGTGACCAGTGACCAGTGACCAGTGACCAGTGACCAGTGACCAGTGACCAGTGACCAGTGACCAGTGACCAGTGACCAGTGACCAGTGACCAGTGACCAGCGACCAGTGACCAGTGACGAGCGACCAGTGACCAGTGACCATTGACCAGTGACCAGTGACCAGTGACCAGCGAAAGTGACCAGGGACCAGTGACCAGTTACCAGTGAGCTGTGACCAGTGACCAGTGACCAGTGAACTGTGACCAGTGACCAGTGACCAGCGAAAGTGACCAGTGACCAGTCACGAGCGAAATTGACCAGTGACCAGCGAAAGTGACCAGTGACCAGTGACCAGTGACCAGTGACTAGCCAAATTGAGCAGTGAGCAGTGACCAGTGACCAGTGACCAGTGACCAGCGAAATTGACCAGTGACCAGCGAAAGTGACCAGTGACGAGTGACCTGTGACAAGTGACCAGTGACCAGCGACCAGTGACCAGTGACCAGTGACCAGTGACCAGTGACCAGTGACCAGTGACCAGCAAAAATGACCAGTGACCAGTGACCAGTGACCAGTGACCAGTGACCAGTGACCAGTGACCAGTGACCAGTGACCAGCAAAAATGACCAGTGACCAGTGACCAGTGACCAGTGACCAGTGACCAGTGACCAGTGACCAGCGAAAGTGACAAGTGACCAGTGACCAGTGACCATTGACCAGTGACCAGTGACCCGTGACCAGTGACCAGCGACCAGTGACCAGTGACCATTGACCAGTGACCAGTGACCAGTGACCAGCGAAAGTGACCAGTGACCAGTGATCAGTGACCAGTGAACAGTGACCAGTGACCAGTGACCAGTGACCAGTGACCAGCGAAAGTGACCAGGGACCAGTGACCAGTGACCAGTGACCAGTGACCACTGACCATTGACCAGTGACCAGTGACCAGTGACCAGTGACCAGTGACCAGTGACCAGCGACCAGTGACCAGTGACCAGTGACCAGTTACAAGTGACCAGTGACCAGTTACAAGTGACCAGTGACCAGCGACCAGTGACCTGTGACGAGCGACCAGTGACCATTGACCAGTGACCAGTGACCAGCAAAAATGACCAGTGACCAGTGACCAGTGACCAGTGACCAGTGACCAGTGACCAGTGACCAGCGAAAGTGACCAGGGACCAGTGACCAGTGACCAGTGACCAGTGACCAGTGACCAGTGACCAGTGACCAGTGACCAGTGACCAGTGACCAGTGACCAGCGACCAGTGACCAGTGACGAGCGACCAGTGACCAGTGACCATTGACCAGTGACCAGTGACCAGTGACCAGCGAAAGTGACCAGGGACCAGTGACCAGTTACCAGTGAGCTGTGACCAGTGACCAGTGACCAGTGAACTGTGACCAGTGACCAGTGACCAGCGAAAGTGACCAGTGACCAGTCACGAGCGAAATTGACCAGTGACCAGCGAAAGTGACCAGTGACCAGTGACCAGTGACCAGTGACTAGCCAAATTGAGCAGTGAGCAGTGACCAGTGACCAGTGACCAGTGACCAGCGAAATTGACCAGTGATCAGCGAAAGTGACCAGTGACGAGTGACCTGTGACAAGTGACCAGTGACCAGCGACCAGTGACCAGTGACCAGTGACCAGTGACCAGTGACCAGTGACCAGTGACCAGCAAAAATGACCAGTGACCAGTGACCAGTGACCAGTGACCAGTGACCAGTGACCAGTGACCAGTGACCAGTGACCAGTGACCAGCGAAAGTGACAAGTGACCAGTGACCAGTGACCAGTGTCCAGTGACCAGTGACCAGTGATAAGTGACCAGTAACCAGTGACCAGTGACCAGTGACCAGTGAGCTGTGACCAGTGACCAGTGACCAGTGACCAGTGACCAGTGACCAGTGACCAGTGACCAGTGACCAGCGAAAGTGACCAGTGACCAGTCACGATCGAAATTGACCAGTGACCAGCGAAAGTGACCAGTGACCAGTGACCAGTGACCAGTGTCCAGTGACCAGTGACCAGTGATAAGTGACCAGTAACCAGTGACCAGTGACCAGTGACCAGTGACCAGTGACCAGCGAAAGTGACCAGGGACCAGTGACCAGTGACCAGTGACCAGTGACCAGTGACCAGCGAACAGTGACCAGTGACTAGTGACCAGCGACCAGTGACCAGTGACCAGTGACAAGTGACCAGTGACCAGTGACCAGCGAAAGTGACCATTGACCAGTGACCAGTGACCAGTGACCAGCGACCAGTGACCAGTGACCAGTGACAAGTGACCAGTGACCAGTGACCAGCGAAAGTGACCAGTGAACAGTGACCAGTGACTAGTGTCCAGTGACCAGTGACCAGTGAGCTGTGACCAGTGACCAGTGACCAGTGAACTGTGACCAGTGACCAGTGACCAGCGAAAGTGACCAGTGACCAGTCACGAGCGAAATTGACCAGTGACCAGCGAAAGTGACCAGTGACCAGTGACCAGTGACCAGTGTCCAGTGACCAGTGACCAGTGATAAGTGACCAGTGTCCAGTGACCAGTGACCAGTGACCAGTGACCAGTGAATAGTGACCAGTGAGGGTGAAAAGCGAAAGTGACAAGTGACCAGTGACCAGTGACCAGTGACCAGTGACCAGTGACCAGTGACCAGTGACCAGTGACCAGCGAAAGTGACCAGGGACCAGTGACCAGTGACCAGTGACCAGTGACCAGTGACCAGTGACCAGTGACCAGTGACCAGTGACCAGTGACCAGTGACCAGTGACCAGCGACCAGTGACCAGTGACGAGCGACCAGTGACCAGTGACCATTGACCAGTGACCAGTGACCAGTGACCAGCGAAAGTGACCAGGGACCAGTGACCAGTTAAAAGTGAGCTGTGACCAGTGACCAGTGACCAGTGACCAGTGACCAGTGACCAGTGACCAGTGACCAGTGACCAGTGACCAGCGAAAGTGACCAGTGACCAGTCACGATCGAAATTGACCAGTGACCAGCGAAAGTGACCAGTGACCAGTCACGATCGAAATTGACCAGTGACCAGCGAAAGTGACCAGTGACGAGTGACCAGTGACCAGTGTCCAGTGACCAGTGACCAGTGATAAGTGACCAGTAACCAGTGACCAGTGACCAGTTACAAGTGACCAGTGACCAGCGACCAGTGACCAGTGACGAGCGACCAGTGACCATTGACCAGTGGCCAGTGACCAGCAAAAATGACCAGTGACCAGTGACCAGTGACCAGTGACCAGTGACCAGTGACCAGTGACCAGTGACCAGTGACCAGTGACCAGCGAAAGTGACAAGTGACCAGTGACCATTGACCAGTGACCAGTGAGCAGTGACCAGTGACCAGCGACCAGTGACCAGTGACCATTGACCAGTGACCAGTGACCAGTGACCAGCGAAAGTGACCAGTGACCAGTGATCAGTGACCAGTGAACAGTGACCAGTGACCAGTGACCAGTGACCAGTGACCAGTGACCAGCGAAAGTGACCAGGGACCAGTGACCAGTGACCAGTGACCAGTGACCACTGACCATTGACCAGTGACCAGTGACCAGTGACCAGTGACCAGTGACCAGTGACCAGTGACCAGCGACCAGTGACCAGTGACCATTGACCAGTGACCAGTGACCAGCAAAAATGACCAGTGACCAGTGACCAGTGACCAGTGACCAGTGACCAGTGACCAGTGACCAGTGACCAGTGACCAGTGACCAGTGACCAGCGAAAGTGACAAGTGACCAGTGACCATTGACCAGTGACCAGTGACCAGTGACCAGTGACCAGCGACCAGTGACCAGTGACCATTGACCAGTGACCAGTGACCAGTGACCAGCGAAAGTGACCAGTGACCAGTGACCAGTGACCAGTGACCAGTGACCAGTGACCAGTGACCAGTGACCAGTGACCAGTGACCAGTGACCAGTGACCAGTTACAAGTGACCAGTGACCAGCGACCAGTGACCAGTGACGAGCGACCAGTGACCAGTGACCATTGACCAGTGACCAGTGACCAGTGACCAGCGGAAGTGACCAGGGACCAGTGACAAGTGACCAGTGACCAGTGACCAGCGAAAGTGACCAGTGACCAGTGACCAGTGACCAGTGACCAGCGGTAGTGACCAGTGATCAGTGACCAGTGAACAGTGACCAGTGACCAGCGAAATTGACCAGTGACCAGCGAAAGTGACCAGTGACGAGTGACCTGTGACAAGTGACCAGTGACCAGCGACCAGTGACCAGTGACCAGTGACCAGTGACCAGTGACCAGCGAAAGTGACCAGGGACCAGTGACCAGTGACCAGTGACCAGTGACCAGCGACCAGTGACCAGTGACCATTGACCAGTGACCAGTGACCAGCAAAAATGACCAGTGACCAGTGACCAGCAAAAATGACCAGTGACCAGTGACCAGTGACCAGTGACCAGCGAAAGTGACAAGTGACCAGTGACCATTGACCAGTGACCAGTGACCAGTGACCAGTGACCAGCGACCAGTGACCAGTGACCATTGACCAGTGACCAGTGACCAGTGACCAGCGAAAGTGACCAGTGACCAGTGATCAGTGACCAGTGAACAGTGACCAGTGACCAGTGACCAGTGACCAGTGACCAGCGAAAGTGACCAGGGACCAGTGACCAGCGAAAGTGACCAGGGACCAGTGACCAGTTAAAAGTGAGCTGTGACCAGTGACCAGTGACCAGTGACCAGTGACCAGTGACCAGTGACCAGTGACCAGTGACCAGTGACCAGCGACCAGTGACCAGTGACGAGCGACCAGTGACCAGTGACCATTGACCAGTGACCAGTGACCAGTGACCAGCGAAAGTGACCAGGGACCAGTGACCAGTTACCAGTGAGCTGTGACCAGTGACCAGTGACCAGTGAACTGTGACCAGTGACCAGTGACCAGCGAAAGTGACCAGTGACCAGTCACGAGCGAAATTGACCAGTGACCAGCGAAAGTGACCAGTGACCAGTGACCAGTGACCAGTGACTAGCCAAATTGAGCAGTGAGCAGTGACCAGTGACCAGTGACCAGTGACCAGCGAAATTGACCAGTGACCAGCGAAAGTGACCAGTGACGAGTGACCTGTGACAAGTGACCAGTGACCAGCGACCAGTGACCAGTGACCAGTGACCAGTGACCAGTGACCAGTGACCAGTGACCAGCAAAAATGACCAGTGACCAGTGACCAGTGACCAGTGACCAGTGACCAGTGACCAGTGACCAGTGACCAGTGACCAGCAAAAATGACCAGTGACCAGTGACCAGTGACCAGTGACCAGTGACCAGTGACCAGTGACCAGCGAAAGTGACAAGTGACCAGTGACCAGTGACCATTGACCAGTGACCAGTGACCCGTGACCAGTGACCAGCGACCAGTGACCAGTGACCATTGACCAGTGACCAGTGACCAGTGACCAGCGAAAGTGACCAGTGACCAGTGATCAGTGACCAGTGAACAGTGACCAGTGACCAGTGACCAGTGACCAGTGACCAGCGAAAGTGACCAGGGACCAGTGACCAGTGACCAGTGACCAGTGACCACTGACCATTGACCAGTGACCAGTGACCAGTGACCAGTGACCAGTGACCAGTGACCAGCGACCAGTGACCAGTGACCAGTGACCAGTTACAAGTGACCAGTGACCAGTTACAAGTGACCAGTGACCAGCGACCAGTGACCTGTGACGAGCGACCAGTGACCATTGACCAGTGACCAGTGACCAGCAAAAATGACCAGTGACCAGTGACCAGTGACCAGTGACCAGTGACCAGTGACCAGTGACCAGCGAAAGTGACCAGGGACCAGTGACCAGTGACCAGTGACCAGTGACCAGTGACCAGTGACCAGTGACCAGTGACCAGTGACCAGTGACCAGTGACCAGCGACCAGTGACCAGTGACGAGCGACCAGTGACCAGTGACCATTGACCAGTGACCAGTGACCAGTGACCAGCGAAAGTGACCAGGGACCAGTGACCAGTTACCAGTGAGCTGTGACCAGTGACCAGTGACCAGTGAACTGTGACCAGTGACCAGTGACCAGCGAAAGTGACCAGTGACCAGTCACGAGCGAAATTGACCAGTGACCAGCGAAAGTGACCAGTGACCAGTGACCAGTGACCAGTGACTAGCCAAATTGAGCAGTGAGCAGTGACCAGTGACCAGTGACCAGTGACCAGCGAAATTGACCAGTGATCAGCGAAAGTGACCAGTGACGAGTGACCTGTGACAAGTGACCAGTGACCAGCGACCAGTGACCAGTGACCAGTGACCAGTGACCAGTGACCAGTGACCAGTGACCAGCAAAAATGACCAGTGACCAGTGACCAGTGACCAGTGACCAGTGACCAGTGACCAGTGACCAGTGACCAGTGACCAGTGACCAGCGAAAGTGACAAGTGACCAGTGACCAGTGACCAGTGTCCAGTGACCAGTGACCAGTGATAAGTGACCAGTAACCAGTGACCAGTGACCAGTGACCAGCGGAAGTGACCAGGGACCAGTGACAAGTGACCAGTGACCAGTGACCAGCGAAAGTGACCAGTGACCAGTGACCAGTGACCAGTGACCAGCGGTAGTGACCAGTGATCAGTGACCAGTGAACAGTGACCAGTGACCAGCGAAATTGACCAGTGACCAGCGAAAGTGACCAGTGACGAGTGACCTGTGACAAGTGACCAGTGACCAGCGACCAGTGACCAGTGACCAGTGACCAGTGACCAGTGACCAGCGAAAGTGACCAGGGACCAGTGACCAGTGACCAGTGACCAGTGACCAGCGACCAGTGACCAGTGACCATTGACCAGTGACCAGTGACCAGCAAAAATGACCAGTGACCAGTGACCAGCAAAAATGACCAGTGACCAGTGACCTGTGACAAGTGACCAGTGACCAGCGACCAGTGACCAGTGACCAGTGACCAGTGACCAGTGACCAGCGAAAGTGACCAGGGACCAGTGACCAGTGACCAGTGACCAGTGACCAGTGACCAGTGACCAGTGACCAGCGAAAGTGACCAGGGACCAGTGACCAGTGACCAGTGACCAGTGACCAGTGACCAGCGAACAGTGACCAGTGACTAGTGACCAGCGACCAGTGACCAGTGACCAGTGACAAGTGACCAGTGACCAGTGACCAGCGAAAGTGACCAGTGAACAGTGACCAGTGACTAGTGTCCAGTGACCAGTGACCAGTGAGCTGTGACCAGTGACCAGTGACCAGTGAACTGTGACCAGTGACCAGTGACCAGCGAAAGTGACCAGTGACCAGTCACGAGCGAAATTGACCAGTGACCAGCGAAAGTGACCAGTGACCAGTGACCAGTGACCAGTGTCCAGTGACCAGTGACCAGTGATAAGTGACCAGTGTCCAGTGACCAGTGACCAGTGACCAGTGACCAGTGAATAGTGACCAGTGAGGGTGAACAGCGAAAGTGACAAGTGACCAGTGACCAGTGACCAGTGACCAGTGACCAGTGACCAGCGAAAGTGACCAGGGACCAGTGACCAGTGACCAGTGACCAGTGACCAGTGACCAGTGACCAGTGACCAGTGACCAGTGACCAGCGACCAGTGACCAGTGACGAGCGACCAGTGACCAGTGACCATTGACCAGTGACCAGTGACCAGTGACCAGCGACCAGTGACCAGTGACCAGTGACAAGTGACCAGTGACCAGTGACCAGCGAAAGTGACCAGTGAACAGTGACCAGCGAAAGTGACCAGGGACCAGTGACCAGTGACCAGTGACCAGTGACCAGTGACCAGTGACCAGTGACCAGTGACCAGTGACCAGTGACCAGTGACCAGTGACCAGTGACCAGCGACCAGTGACCAGTGACGAGCGACCAGTGACCAGTGACCATTGACCAGTGACCAGTGACCAGTGACCAGCGAAAGTGACCAGGGACCAGTGACCAGTTAAAAGTGAGCTGTGACCAGTGACCAGTGACCAGTGACCAGTGACCAGTGACCAGTGACCAGTGACCAGTGACCAGTGACCAGTGACCAGCGAAAGTGACCAGTGACCAGTCACGATCGAAATTGACCAGTGACCAGCGAAAGTGACCAGTGACCAGTGACCAGTGACCAGTGACCAGTGACCAGTGACCAGTGACCAGTGACCAGTGACCAGTGACCAGTGACCAGTGACCAGTGACCAGCGACCAGTGACCAGTGACGAGCGACCAGTGACCAGTGACCATTGACCAGTGACCAGTGACCAGTGACCAGCGAAAGTGACCAGGGACCAGTGACCAGTTACCAGTGAGCTGTGACCAGTGACCAGTGACCAGTGAACTGTGACCAGTGACCAGTGACCAGCGAAAGTGACCAGTGACCAGTCACGAGCGAAATTGACCAGTGACCAGCGAAAGTGACCAGTGACCAGTGACCAGTGACCAGTGACTAGCCAAATTGAGCAGTGAGCAGTGACCAGTGACCAGTGACCAGTGACCAGCGAAATTGACCAGTGACCAGCGAAAGTGACCAGTGACGAGTGACCTGTGACAAGTGACCAGTGACCAGCGACCAGTGACCAGTGACCAGTGACCAGTGACCAGTGACCAGTGACCAGTGACCAGCAAAAATGACCAGTGACCAGTGACCAGTGACCAGTGACCAGTGACCAGTGACCAGTGACCAGTGACCAGTGACCAGCAAAAATGACCAGTGACCAGTGACCAGTGACCAGTGACCAGTGACCAGTGACCAGTGACCAGCGAAAGTGACAAGTGACCAGTGACCAGTGACCATTGACCAGTGACCAGTGACCCGTGACCAGTGACCAGCGACCAGTGACCAGTGACCATTGACCAGTGACCAGTGACCAGTGACCAGCGAAAGTGACCAGTGACCAGTGATCAGTGACCAGTGAACAGTGACCAGTGACCAGTGACCAGTGACCAGTGACCAGCGAAAGTGACCAGGGACCAGTGACCAGTGACCAGTGACCAGTGACCACTGACCATTGACCAGTGACCAGTGACCAGTGACCAGTGACCAGTGACCAGTGACCAGCGACCAGTGACCAGTGACCAGTGACCAGTTACAAGTGACCAGTGACCAGTTACAAGTGACCAGTGACCAGCGACCAGTGACCTGTGACGAGCGACCAGTGACCATTGACCAGTGACCAGTGACCAGCAAAAATGACCAGTGACCAGTGACCAGTGACCAGTGACCAGTGACCAGTGACCAGTGACCAGCGAAAGTGACCAGGGACCAGTGACCAGTGACCAGTGACCAGTGACCAGTGACCAGTGACCAGTGACCAGTGACCAGTGACCAGTGACCAGTGACCAGCGACCAGTGACCAGTGACGAGCGACCAGTGACCAGTGACCATTGACCAGTGACCAGTGACCAGTGACCAGCGAAAGTGACCAGGGACCAGTGACCAGTTACCAGTGAGCTGTGACCAGTGACCAGTGACCAGTGAACTGTGACCAGTGACCAGTGACCAGCGAAAGTGACCAGTGACCAGTCACGAGCGAAATTGACCAGTGACCAGCGAAAGTGACCAGTGACCAGTGACCAGTGACCAGTGACTAGCCAAATTGAGCAGTGAGCAGTGACCAGTGACCAGTGACCAGTGACCAGCGAAATTGACCAGTGATCAGCGAAAGTGACCAGTGACGAGTGACCTGTGACAAGTGACCAGTGACCAGCGACCAGTGACCAGTGACCAGTGACCAGTGACCAGTGACCAGTGACCAGTGACCAGCAAAAATGACCAGTGACCAGTGACCAGTGACCAGTGACCAGTGACCAGTGACCAGTGACCAGTGACCAGTGACCAGTGACCAGCGAAAGTGACAAGTGACCAGTGACCAGTGACCAGTGTCCAGTGACCAGTGACCAGTGATAAGTGACCAGTAACCAGTGACCAGTGACCAGTGACCAGTGAGCTGTGACCAGTGACCAGTGACCAGTGACCAGTGACCAGTGACCAGTGACCAGTGACCAGTGACCAGCGAAAGTGACCAGTGACCAGTCACGATCGAAATTGACCAGTGACCAGCGAAAGTGACCAGTGACCAGTGACCAGTGACCAGTGTCCAGTGACCAGTGACCAGTGATAAGTGACCAGTAACCAGTGACCAGTGACCAGTGACCAGTGACCAGTGACCAGCGAAAGTGACCAGGGACCAGTGACCAGTGACCAGTGACCAGTGACCAGTGACCAGCGAACAGTGACCAGTGACTAGTGACCAGCGACCAGTGACCAGTGACCAGTGACAAGTGACCAGTGACCAGTGACCAGCGAAAGTGACCATTGACCAGTGACCAGTGACCAGTGACCAGCGACCAGTGACCAGTGACCAGTGACAAGTGACCAGTGACCAGTGACCAGCGAAAGTGACCAGTGAACAGTGACCAGTGACTAGTGTCCAGTGACCAGTGACCAGTGAGCTGTGACCAGTGACCAGTGACCAGTGAACTGTGACCAGTGACCAGTGACCAGCGAAAGTGACCAGTGACCAGTCACGAGCGAAATTGACCAGTGACCAGCGAAAGTGACCAGTGACCAGTGACCAGTGACCAGTGTCCAGTGACCAGTGACCAGTGATAAGTGACCAGTGTCCAGTGACCAGTGACCAGTGACCAGTGACCAGTGAATAGTGACCAGTGAGGGTGAAAAGCGAAAGTGACAAGTGACCAGTGACCAGTGACCAGTGACCAGTGACCAGTGACCAGTGACCAGTGACCAGTGACCAGCGAAAGTGACCAGGGACCAGTGACCAGTGACCAGTGACCAGTGACCAGTGACCAGTGACCAGTGACCAGTGACCAGTGACCAGTGACCAGTGACCAGTGACCAGCGACCAGTGACCAGTGACGAGCGACCAGTGACCAGTGACCATTGACCAGTGACCAGTGACCAGTGACCAGCGAAAGTGACCAGGGACCAGTGACCAGTTAAAAGTGAGCTGTGACCAGTGACCAGTGACCAGTGACCAGTGACCAGTGACCAGTGACCAGTGACCAGTGACCAGTGACCAGCGAAAGTGACCAGTGACCAGTCACGATCGAAATTGACCAGTGACCAGCGAAAGTGACCAGTGACCAGTCACGATCGAAATTGACCAGTGACCAGCGAAAGTGACCAGTGACGAGTGACCAGTGACCAGTGTCCAGTGACCAGTGACCAGTGATAAGTGACCAGTAACCAGTGACCAGTGACCAGTTACAAGTGACCAGTGACCAGCGACCAGTGACCAGTGACGAGCGACCAGTGACCATTGACCAGTGGCCAGTGACCAGCAAAAATGACCAGTGACCAGTGACCAGTGACCAGTGACCAGTGACCAGTGACCAGTGACCAGTGACCAGTGACCAGTGACCAGCGAAAGTGACAAGTGACCAGTGACCATTGACCAGTGACCAGTGAGCAGTGACCAGTGACCAGCGACCAGTGACCAGTGACCATTGACCAGTGACCAGTGACCAGTGACCAGCGAAAGTGACCAGTGACCAGTGATCAGTGACCAGTGAACAGTGACCAGTGACCAGTGACCAGTGACCAGTGACCAGTGACCAGCGAAAGTGACCAGGGACCAGTGACCAGTGACCAGTGACCAGTGACCACTGACCATTGACCAGTGACCAGTGACCAGTGACCAGTGACCAGTGACCAGTGACCAGTGACCAGCGACCAGTGACCAGTGACCATTGACCAGTGACCAGTGACCAGCAAAAATGACCAGTGACCAGTGACCAGTGACCAGTGACCAGTGACCAGTGACCAGTGACCAGTGACCAGTGACCAGTGACCAGTGACCAGCGAAAGTGACAAGTGACCAGTGACCATTGACCAGTGACCAGTGACCAGTGACCAGTGACCAGCGACCAGTGACCAGTGACCATTGACCAGTGACCAGTGACCAGTGACCAGCGAAAGTGACCAGTGACCAGTGACCAGTGACCAGTGACCAGTGACCAGTGACCAGTGACCAGTGACCAGTGACCAGTGACCAGTGACCAGTGACCAGTTACAAGTGACCAGTGACCAGCGACCAGTGACCAGTGACGAGCGACCAGTGACCAGTGACCATTGACCAGTGACCAGTGACCAGTGACCAGCGGAAGTGACCAGGGACCAGTGACAAGTGACCAGTGACCAGTGACCAGCGAAAGTGACCAGTGACCAGTGACCAGTGACCAGTGACCAGCGGTAGTGACCAGTGATCAGTGACCAGTGAACAGTGACCAGTGACCAGCGAAATTGACCAGTGACCAGCGAAAGTGACCAGTGACGAGTGACCTGTGACAAGTGACCAGTGACCAGCGACCAGTGACCAGTGACCAGTGACCAGTGACCAGTGACCAGCGAAAGTGACCAGGGACCAGTGACCAGTGACCAGTGACCAGTGACCAGCGACCAGTGACCAGTGACCATTGACCAGTGACCAGTGACCAGCAAAAATGACCAGTGACCAGTGACCAGCAAAAATGACCAGTGACCAGTGACCAGTGACCAGTGACCAGCGAAAGTGACAAGTGACCAGTGACCATTGACCAGTGACCAGTGACCAGTGACCAGTGACCAGCGACCAGTGACCAGTGACCATTGACCAGTGACCAGTGACCAGTGACCAGCGAAAGTGACCAGTGACCAGTGATCAGTGACCAGTGAACAGTGACCAGTGACCAGTGACCAGTGACCAGTGACCAGCGAAAGTGACCAGGGACCAGTGACCAGTGACCAGTGACCAGTGACCACTGACCATTGACCAGTGACCAGTGACCAGTGACCAGTGACCAGCGACCAGTGACCAGTGACCAGTGACCAGTTACAAGTGACCAGTGACCAGTTACAAGTGACCAGTGACCAGCGACCAGTGACCTGTGACGAGCGACCAGTGACCATTGACCAGTGACCAGTGACCAGCAAAAATGACCAGTGACCAGTGACCAGTGACCAGTGACCAGTGACCAGTGACCAGTGACCAGTGACCAGTGACCAGTGACCAGCGAAAGTGACAAGTGACCAGTGACCATTGACCAGTGACCAGTGACCAGTGACCAGTGACCAGTGACCAGCGACCAGTGACCAGTGACCATTGACCAGTGACCAGTGACCAGTGACCAGTGACCACTGAACATTGACCAGTGACCAGTGACCAGTGACCAGTGACCAGTGACCAGTGACCAGTGACCAGTGACCAGTGACCAGCGACCAGTGACCAGTGACCATTGACCAGTGACCAGTGACCAGCAAAAATGACCAGGGACCAGTGACCAGTGACCAGTGACCAGTGACCAGTGACCAGTGACCAGTGACCAGTGACCAGTGACCAGTGACCAGCGAAAGTGACAAGTGACCAGTGACCATTGACCAGTGACCAGTGACCAGTGACCAGTGACCAGCGACCAGTGACCAGTGACCATTGACCAGTGACCAGTGACCAGTGACCAGCGAAAGTGACCAGTGACCAGTGACCAGTGACCAGTGACCAGTGACCAGTGACCAGTGACCAGTGACCAGTGACCAGTGACCAGTTACAAGTGACCAGTGACCAGCGACCAGTGACCAGTGACGAGCGACCAGTGACCAGTGACCATTGACCAGTGACCAGTGACCAGTGACCAGCGAAAGTGACCAGTGACCAGTGACCAGTGACCAGCGAAAGTGACCAGTGAGCAGTGACCAGTGACCAGTGACCAGCGGTAGTGACCAGTGATCAGTGACCAGTGAACAGTGACCAGTGACCAGCGAAATTGACCAGTGACCAGCGAAAGTGACCATTGACCATTGACCAGTGACCAGTGACCAGCAAAAATGACCAGTGACCAGTGACCAGTGACCAGTGACCAGTGACCAGTTACAAGTGACCAGTGACCAGCGACCAGTGACCAGTGACGAGCGACCAGTGACCAGTGACCATTGACCAGTGACCAGTGACCAGTGACCAGCGAAAGTGACCAGGGACCAGTGACCAGTGACCAGTGACCAGTGACCAGTGACCAGTGACCAGTGACCAGTGACCAGTGACCAGTGACCAGTGACAAGTGACCAGTGACCAGCGACCAGTGACCAGTGACCAGTGACCATTGACCAGTGACCAGTGACCAGTGACCAGCGAACGTGACCAGGGACCAGTGACCAGTGACCAGTGACCAGTGACCAGTGACCAGCGAAAGTGACCAGGGACCAGTGACCAGTGACCAGTGACCAGTGACCAGTGACCAGTGACCAGTGACCAGTGACCAGTGACCAGTGACCAGTGACCAGTGACCAGTGACCAGTGACCAGTGACCAGTGACCAGTGACCAGTGACCAGCGACCAGTGACCAGTGACCATTGACCAGTGACCAGTGACCAGTGACCAGCGAAAGTGACCAGTGACCAGTGACCAGTGACCAGTGACCAGTGACCAGTGACCAGTGACCAGTGACCAGTGACCAGTGACCAGTTACAAGTGACCAGTGACCAGCGACCAGTGACCAGTGACGAGCGACCAGTGACCAGTGACCATTGACCAGTGACCAGTGACCAGTGACCAGCGAAAGTGACCAGGGACCAGTGACCAGTGACCAGTGACCAGTGACCAGCGAAAGTGACCAGTGAGCAGTGACCAGTGACCAGTGACCAGCGGTAGTGACCAGTGATCAGTGACCAGTGAACAGTGACCAGTGACCAGCGAAATTGACCAGTGACCAGCGAAAGTGACCATTGACCATTGACCAGTGACCAGTGACCAGCAAAAATGACCAGTGACCAGTGACCAGTGACCAGTGACCAGTGACCAGTTACAAGTGACCAGTGACCAGCGACCAGTGACCAGTGACGAGCGACCAGTGACCAGTGACCATTGACCAGTGACCAGTGACCAGTGACCAGCGAAAGTGACCAGGGACCAGTGACCAGTGACCAGTGACCAGTGACCAGTGACCAGTGACCAGTGACCAGTGACCAGTGACCAGTGACCAGTGACAAGTGACCAGTGACCAGCGACCAGTGACCAGTGACCAGTGACCAGTGACCAGTGACCAGCGAACGTGACCAGGGACCAGTGACCAGTGACCAGTGACCAGTGACCAGTGACCAGCGAAAGTGACCAGGGACCAGTGACCAGTGACCAGTGACCAGTGACCAGTGACCAGTGACCAGTGACCAGTGACCAGTGACCAGTGACCAGTGACCAGTGACCAGTGACCAGTGACCAGTGACCAGTGACCAGTGACCAGTGTCCAGTGACCAGTGACAAGTGACCAGTGACCAGCGACCAGTGACCAGCGACCAGTGACCAGTGACCAGTGACCATTGACCAGTGACCAGTGACCAGTGACCAGCGAACGTGACCAGGGACCAGTGACCAGTGACCAGTGACCAGTGACCAGTGACCAGTGACCAGTGACCAGTGACCAGTGACCAGTGACCAGTTACAAGTGACCAGTGACCAGTTACAAGTGACCAGTGACCAGCGACCAGTGACCAGTGACGAGCGACCAGTGACCATTGACCAGTGACCAGTGACCAGCAAAAATGACCAGTGACCAGTGACCAGTGACCAGTGACCAGTGACCAGTGATCAGTGACCAGCGACCAGTGACCAGTGACCATTGACCAGTGACCAGTGACCAGCAAAAATGACCAGTGACCAGTGACCAGTGACCAGTGGCCAGTGACCAGCGAAAGTGACAAGTGACCAGTGACCATTGACCAGTGACCATTGACCAGTGACCAGTGACCAGCGACCAGTGACCAGTGACCATTGACCAGTGACCAGCGAAAGTGACCAGTGACCAGTGACCAGTGACCAGTGACCAGTGACCAGTGACCAGTGACCAGTGACCAGTTACAAGTGTCCAGTGACCAGTTACAAGTGACCAGTGACCAGCGACCAGCGACCAGTGACCAGTGACGAGCGACCAGTGACCATTGACCAGTGACCAGTGACCAGCAAAAATGACCAGTGACCAGCGAAAGTGACAAGTGACCAGTGACCATTGACCAGTGACCAGTGACCAGTGACCAGTGACCAGCGACCAGTGACCAGTGACCAGTGACCAGCGAAAGTGACCAGTGACCAGTGATCAGTGACCAGTGAACAGTGACCAGTGACCAGTGACCAGTGACCAGTGACCAGCGAAAGTGACCAGGGACCAGTGACCAGCGACCAGTGACCAGTGACCACTGACCACTGACCATTGACCAGTGACCAGTGACCAGTGACCAGTGACCAGTGACAAGTGACCAGCGACCAGTGACCAGTGACCAGTGACCAGCGAAAGTGACCAGTGACCAGTGATCAGTGACCAGTGAACAGTGACCAGTTACCAGTGACCAGTGACCAGCGAAAGTGACCAGGGACCAGTGACCAGTGACCAGTGACCAGTGACCAGTGACCACTGACCATTGACCAGTGACCAGTGACCAGTGACCAGTGACCAGCGAAAGTGACAAGTGACCAGTGACCATTGACCAGTGACCAGTGACCAGTGACCAGTGACCAGCGACCAGTGACCAGTGACCATTGACCAGTGACCAGTGACCAGTGACCAGCGAAAGTGACCAGTGACCAGTGATCAGTGACCAGTGAACAGTGACCAGTTACCAGTGACCAGTGACCAGCGAAAGTGACCAGGGACCAGTGACCAGTGACCAGTGACCAGTGACCACTGACCATTGACCAGTGACCAGTGACCAGTGACCAGTGACCAGTGACCAGTGACAAGTGACCAGTGACCAGCGACCAGTGACCAGTGACCAGTGACCATTGACCAGTGACCAGTGACCAGTGACCAGCGAACGTGACCAGGGACCAGTGACCAGTGACCAGTGACCAGTGACCAGTGACCAGTGACCAGTGACCAGTTACAAGTGACCAGTGACCAGTTACAAGTGACCAGTGACCAGCGACCAGTGACCAGTGACGAGCGACCAGTGACCATTGACCAGTGACCAGTGACCAGCAAAAATGACCAGTGACCAGTGACCAGTGACCAGTGACCAGTGACCAGTGACCAGTGACCAGTGACCAGCGACCAGTGACCAGTGACCATTGACCAGTGACCAGTGACCAGCAAAAATGACCAGTGACCAGTGACCAGTAACCAGTGACCAGTGACCAGCGAAAGTGACAAGTGACCAGTGACCATTGACCAGTGACCAGTGACCAGTGACCAGTGACCAGCGACCAGTGACCAGTGACCATTGACCAGTGACCAGTGACCAGTGACCAGCGAAAGTGACCAGTGACCAGTGACCAGTGACCAGTGACCAGTGACCAGTGACCAGTGACCAGTGACCAGTTACAAGTGACCAGTGACCAGTTACAAGTGACCAGTGACCAGCGACCAGTGACCAGTGACGAGCGACCAGTGACCATTGACCAGTGACCAGTGACCAGCAAAAATGACCAGTGACCAGTGACCAGAGACCAGTGACCAGTGACCAGTGACCAGTGACCAGTGACCAGTGACCAGTGACCAGCGAAAGTGACAAGTGACCAGTGACCATTGACCAGTGACCAGTGACCAGCGACCAGTGACCAGTGACCATTGACCAGTGACCAGTGACCAGTGACCAGCGAAAGTGACCAGTGACCAGTGATCAGTGACCAGTGAACAGTGACCAGTGACCAGTGACCAGTGACCAGTGACCAGCGAAAGTGACCAGGGACCAGTGACCAGTGACCAGTGACCAGTGACCACTGACCATTGACCAGTGACCAGTGACCAGTGACCAGTGACCAGTGACCAGTGACCAGCGACCAGTGACCAGTGACCAGTGACCAGTTACAAGTGACCAGTGACCAGTTACAAGTGACCAGTGACCAGCGACCAGTGACCTGTGACGAGCGACCAGTGACCATTGACCAGTGACCAGTGACCAGCAAAAATGACCAGTGACCAGTGACCAGTGACCAGTGACCAGTGACCAGTGACCAGCGAAAGTGACCAGGGACCAGTGACCAGTGACCAGTGACCAGTGACCAGTGACCAGTGACCAGTGACCAGTGACCAGTGACCAGCGACCAGTGACCAGTGACGAGCGACCAGTGACCAGTGACCATTGACCAGTGACCAGTGACCAGTGACCAGCGAAAGTGACCAGGGACCAGTGACCAGTTACCAGTGAGCTGTGACCAGTGACCAGTGACCAGTGAACTGTGACCAGTGACCAGTGACCAGCGAAAGTGACCAGTGACCAGTCACGAGCGAAATTGACCAGTGACCAGCGAAAGTGACCAGTGACCAGTGACCAGTGACCAGTGACTAGCCAAATTGAGCAGTGAGCAGTGACCAGTGACCAGTGACCAGTGACCAGCGAAATTGACCAGTGACCAGCGAAAGTGACCAGTGACGAGTGACCTGTGACAAGTGACCAGTGACCAGCGACCAGTGACCAGTGACCAGTGACCAGTGACCAGTGACCAGTGACCAGTGACCAGCAAAAATGACCAGTGACCAGTGACCAGTGACCAGTGACCAGTGACCAGTGACCAGTGACCAGTGACCAGTGACCAGCAAAAATGACCAGTGACCAGTGACCAGTGACCAGTGACCAGTGACCAGTGACCAGTGACCAGCGAAAGTGACAAGTGACCAGTGACCAGTGACCATTGACCAGTGACCAGTGACCCGTGACCAGTGACCAGCGACCAGTGACCAGTGACCATTGACCAGTGACCAGTGACCAGTGACCAGCGAAAGTGACCAGTGACCAGTGATCAGTGACCAGTGAACAGTGACCAGTGACCAGTGACCAGTGACCAGTGACCAGCGAAAGTGACCAGGGACCAGTGACCAGTGACCAGTGACCAGTGACCAGTGACCACTGACCATTGACCAGTGACCAGTGACCAGTGACCAGTGACCAGTGACCAGTGACCAGCGACCAGTGACCAGTGACCAGTGACCAGTTACAAGTGACCAGTGACCAGTTACAAGTGACCAGTGACCAGCGACCAGTGACCTGTGACGAGCGACCAGTGACCATTGACCAGTGACCAGTGACCAGCAAAAATGACCAGTGACCAGTGACCAGTGACCAGTGACCAGTGACCAGTGATCAGTGACCAGCGAAAGTGACCAGGGACCAGTGACCAGTGACCAGTGACCAGTGACCAGTGACCAGTGACCAGTGACCAGTGACCAGTGACCAGTGACCAGTGACCAGTGACCTGTGACGAGCGACCAGTGACCATTGACCAGTGACCAGTGACCAGCAAAAATGACCAGTGACCAGTGACCAGTGACCAGTGACCAGTGACCAGTGATCAGTGACCAGCGAAAGTGACCAGGGACCAGTGACCAGTGACCAGTGACCAGTGACCAGTGACCAGTGACCAGTGACCAGTGACCAGTGACCAGTGACCAGTGACCAGTGACCAGCGACCAGTGACCAGTGACGAGCGACCAGTGACCAGTGACCATTGACCAGTGACCAGTGACCAGTGACCAGCGAAAGTGACCAGGGACCAGTGACCAGTTACCAGTGAGCTGTGACCAGTGACCAGTGACCAGTGAACTGTGACCAGTGACCAGTGACCAGCGAAAGTGACCAGTGACCAGTCACGAGCGAAATTGACCAGTGACCAGCGAAAGTGACCAGTGACCAGTGACCAGTGACCAGTGACTAGCCAAATTGAGCAGTGAGCAGTGACCAGTGACCAGTGACCAGTGACCAGCGAAATTGACCAGTGATCAGCGAAAGTGACCAGTGACGAGTGACCTGTGACAAGTGACCAGTGACCAGCGACCAGTGACCAGTGACCAGTGACCAGTGACCAGTGACCAGTGACCAGTGACCAGCAAAAATGACCAGTGACCAGTGACCAGTGACCAGTGACCAGTGACCAGTGACCAGTGACCAGCGAAAGTGACAAGTGACCAGTGACCAGTGACCAGTGTCCAGTGACCAGTGACCAGTGATAAGTGACCAGTAACCAGTGACCAGTGACCAGTGACCAGTGAGCTGTGACCAGTGACCAGTGACCAGTGACCAGTGACCAGTGACCAGTGACCAGTGACCAGTGACCAGCGAAAGTGACCAGTGACCAGTCACGATCGAAATTGACCAGTGACCAGCGAAAGTGACCAGTGACCAGTGACCAGTGACCAGTGTCCAGTGACCAGTGACCAGTGATAAGTGACCAGTAACCAGTGACCAGTGACCAGTGACCAGTGACCAGTGACCAGCGAAAGTGACCAGGGACCAGTGACCAGTGACCAGTGACCAGTGACCAGTGACCAGCGAACAGTGACCAGTGACTAGTGACCAGCGACCAGTGACCAGTGACCAGTGACAAGTGACCAGTGACCAGTGACCAGCGAAAGTGACCAGTGAACAGTGACCAGTGACTAGTGTCCAGTGACCAGTGACCAGTGAGCTGTGACCAGTGACCAGTGACCAGTGAACTGTGACCAGTGACCAGTGACCAGCGAAAGTGACCAGTGACCAGTCACGAGCGAAATTGACCAGTGACCAGCGAAAGTGACCAGTGACCAGTGACCAGTGACCAGTGTCCAGTGACCAGTGACCAGTGATAAGTGACCAGTGTCCAGTGACCAGTGACCAGTGACCAGTGACCAGTGAATAGTGACCAGTGAGGGTGAACAGCGAAAGTGACAAGTGACCAGTGACCAGTGACCAGTGACCAGTGACCAGTGACCAGCGAAAGTGACCAGGGACCAGTGACCAGTGACCAGTGACCAGTGACCAGTGACCAGTGACCAGTGACCAGTGACCAGTGACCAGCGACCAGTGACCAGTGACGAGCGACCAGTGACCAGTGACCATTGACCAGTGACCAGTGACCAGTGACCAGCGACCAGTGACCAGTGACCAGTGACAAGTGACCAGTGACCAGTGACCAGCGAAAGTGACCAGTGAACAGTGACCAGCGAAAGTGACCAGGGACCAGTGACCAGTGACCAGTGACCAGTGACCAGTGACCAGTGACCAGTGACCAGTGACCAGTGACCAGTGACCAGTGACCAGTGACCAGTGACCAGCGACCAGTGACCAGTGACGAGCGACCAGTGACCAGTGACCATTGACCAGTGACCAGTGACCAGTGACCAGCGAAAGTGACCAGGGACCAGTGACCAGTTAAAAGTGAGCTGTGACCAGTGACCAGTGACCAGTGACCAGTGACCAGTGACCAGTGACCAGTGACCAGTGACCAGTGACCAGCGAAAGTGACCAGTGACCAGTCACGATCGAAATTGACCAGTGACCAGCGAAAGTGACCAGTGACCAGTGACCAGTGACCAGTGACCAGTGACCAGTGACCAGTGACCAGTGACCAGTGACCAGTGACCAGTGACCAGTGACCAGCGACCAGTGACCAGTGACGAGCGACCAGTGACCAGTGACCATTGACCAGTGACCAGTGACCAGTGACCAGCGAAAGTGACCAGGGACCAGTGACCAGTTACCAGTGAGCTGTGACCAGTGACCAGTGACCAGTGAACTGTGACCAGTGACCAGTGACCAGCGAAAGTGACCAGTGACCAGTCACGAGCGAAATTGACCAGTGACCAGCGAAAGTGACCAGTGACCAGTGACCAGTGACCAGTGACTAGCCAAATTGAGCAGTGAGCAGTGACCAGTGACCAGTGACCAGTGACCAGCGAAATTGACCAGTGACCAGCGAAAGTGACCAGTGACGAGTGACCTGTGACAAGTGACCAGTGACCAGCGACCAGTGACCAGTGACCAGTGACCAGTGACCAGTGACCAGTGACCAGTGACCAGCAAAAATGACCAGTGACCAGTGACCAGTGACCAGTGACCAGTGACCAGTGACCAGTGACCAGTGACCAGTGACCAGTGACCAGCAAAAATGACCAGTGACCAGTGACCAGTGACCAGTGACCAGTGACCAGTGACCAGTGACCAGCGAAAGTGACAAGTGACCAGTGACCAGTGACCATTGACCAGTGACCAGTGACCCGTGACCAGTGACCAGCGACCAGTGACCAGTGACCATTGACCAGTGACCAGTGACCAGTGACCAGCGAAAGTGACCAGTGACCAGTGATCAGTGACCAGTGAACAGTGACCAGTGACCAGTGACCAGTGACCAGTGACCAGCGAAAGTGACCAGGGACCAGTGACCAGTGACCAGTGACCAGTGACCACTGACCATTGACCAGTGACCAGTGACCAGTGACCAGTGACCAGTGACCAGTGACCAGCGACCAGTGACCAGTGACCAGTGACCAGTTACAAGTGACCAGTGACCAGTTACAAGTGACCAGTGACCAGCGACCAGTGACCTGTGACGAGCGACCAGTGACCATTGACCAGTGACCAGTGACCAGCAAAAATGACCAGTGACCAGTGACCAGTGACCAGTGACCAGTGACCAGTGACCAGTGACCAGCGAAAGTGACCAGGGACCAGTGACCAGTGACCAGTGACCAGTGACCAGTGACCAGTGACCAGTGACCAGTGACCAGTGACCAGTGACCAGTGACCAGCGACCAGTGACCAGTGACGAGCGACCAGTGACCAGTGACCATTGACCAGTGACCAGTGACCAGTGACCAGCGAAAGTGACCAGGGACCAGTGACCAGTTACCAGTGAGCTGTGACCAGTGACCAGTGACCAGTGAACTGTGACCAGTGACCAGTGACCAGCGAAAGTGACCAGTGACCAGTCACGAGCGAAATTGACCAGTGACCAGCGAAAGTGACCAGTGACCAGTGACCAGTGACCAGTGACTAGCCAAATTGAGCAGTGAGCAGTGACCAGTGACCAGTGACCAGTGACCAGCGAAATTGACCAGTGATCAGCGAAAGTGACCAGTGACGAGTGACCTGTGACAAGTGACCAGTGACCAGCGACCAGTGACCAGTGACCAGTGACCAGTGACCAGTGACCAGTGACCAGTGACCAGCAAAAATGACCAGTGACCAGTGACCAGTGACCAGTGACCAGTGACCAGTGACCAGTGACCAGTGACCAGTGACCAGTGACCAGCGAAAGTGACAAGTGACCAGTGACCAGTGACCAGTGTCCAGTGACCAGTGACCAGTGATAAGTGACCAGTAACCAGTGACCAGTGACCAGTGACCAGTGAGCTGTGACCAGTGACCAGTGACCAGTGACCAGTGACCAGTGACCAGTGACCAGTGACCAGTGACCAGCGAAAGTGACCAGTGACCAGTCACGATCGAAATTGACCAGTGACCAGCGAAAGTGACCAGTGACCAGTGACCAGTGACCAGTGTCCAGTGACCAGTGACCAGTGATAAGTGACCAGTAACCAGTGACCAGTGACCAGTGACCAGTGACCAGTGACCAGCGAAAGTGACCAGGGACCAGTGACCAGTGACCAGTGACCAGTGACCAGTGACCAGCGAACAGTGACCAGTGACTAGTGACCAGCGACCAGTGACCAGTGACCAGTGACAAGTGACCAGTGACCAGTGACCAGCGAAAGTGACCATTGACCAGTGACCAGTGACCAGTGACCAGCGACCAGTGACCAGTGACCAGTGACAAGTGACCAGTGACCAGTGACCAGCGAAAGTGACCAGTGAACAGTGACCAGTGACTAGTGTCCAGTGACCAGTGACCAGTGAGCTGTGACCAGTGACCAGTGACCAGTGAACTGTGACCAGTGACCAGTGACCAGCGAAAGTGACCAGTGACCAGTCACGAGCGAAATTGACCAGTGACCAGCGAAAGTGACCAGTGACCAGTGACCAGTGACCAGTGTCCAGTGACCAGTGACCAGTGATAAGTGACCAGTGTCCAGTGACCAGTGACCAGTGACCAGTGACCAGTGAATAGTGACCAGTGAGGGTGAAAAGCGAAAGTGACAAGTGACCAGTGACCAGTGACCAGTGACCAGTGACCAGTGACCAGTGACCAGTGACCAGTGACCAGCGAAAGTGACCAGGGACCAGTGACCAGTGACCAGTGACCAGTGACCAGTGACCAGTGACCAGTGACCAGTGACCAGTGACCAGTGACCAGTGACCAGTGACCAGCGACCAGTGACCAGTGACGAGCGACCAGTGACCAGTGACCATTGACCAGTGACCAGTGACCAGTGACCAGCGAAAGTGACCAGGGACCAGTGACCAGTTAAAAGTGAGCTGTGACCAGTGACCAGTGACCAGTGACCAGTGACCAGTGACCAGTGACCAGTGACCAGTGACCAGTGACCAGTGACCAGCGAAAGTGACCAGTGACCAGTCACGATCGAAATTGACCAGTGACCAGCGAAAGTGACCAGTGACCAGTCACGATCGAAATTGACCAGTGACCAGCGAAAGTGACCAGTGACGAGTGACCAGTGACCAGTGTCCAGTGACCAGTGACCAGTGATAAGTGACCAGTAACCAGTGACCAGTGACCAGTGACCAGTGACCAGTGACCAGCGAAAGTGACCAGGGACCAGTGACCAGTGACCAGTGACCAGTGACCAGTGACCAGCGAACAGTGACCAGTGACTAGTGACCAGCGACCAGTGACCAGTGACCAGTGACAAGTGACCAGTGACCAGTGACCAGCGAAAGTGACCAGTGAACAGTGACCAGTGACTAGTGTCCAGTGACCAGTGACCAGTGAGCTGTGACCAGTGACCAGTGACCAGTGAACTGTGACCAGTGACCAGTGACCAGCGAAAGTGACCAGTGACCAGTCACGAGCGAAATTGACCAGTGACCAGCGAAAGTGACCAGTGACCAGTGACCAGTGACCAGTGTCCAGTGACCAGTGACCAGTGATAAGTGACCAGTGTCCAGTGACCAGTGACCAGTGACCAGTGACCAGTGAATAGTGACCAGTGAGGGTGAACAGCGAAAGTGACAAGTGACCAGTGACCAGTGACCAGTGACCAGTGACCAGTGACCAGCGAAAGTGACCAGGGACCAGTGACCAGTGACCAGTGACCAGTGACCAGTGACCAGTGACCAGTGACCAGTGACCAGTGACCAGTGACCAGCGACCAGTGACCAGTGACGAGCGACCAGTGACCAGTGACCATTGACCAGTGACCAGTGACCAGTGACCAGCGACCAGTGACCAGTGACCAGTGACAAGTGACCAGTGACCAGTGACCAGCGAAAGTGACCAGTGAACAGTGACCAGTGACTAGTGTCCAGTGACCAGTGACCAGTGAGCTGTGACCAGTGACCAGTGACCAGTGAACTGTGACCAGTGACCAGTGACCAGCGAAAGTGACCAGTGACCAGTCACGAGCGAAATTGACCAGTGACCAGCGAAAGTGACCAGTGACCAGTGACCAGTGACCAGTGTCCAGTGACCAGTGACCAGTGATAAGTGACCAGTGTCCAGTGACCAGTGACCAGTGACCAGTGACCAGTGAATAGTGACCAGTGAGGGTGAAAAGCGAAAGTGACAAGTGACCAGTGACCAGTGACCAGTGACCAGTGACCAGTGACCAGTGACCAGCGAAAGTGACCAGGGACCAGTGACCAGTTAAAAGTGAGCTGTGACCAGTGACCAGTGACCAGTGAACTGTGACCAGTGACCAGTGACCAGCGAAAGTGACCAGTGACCAGTCACGAGCGAAATTGACCAGTGACCAGCGAAAGTGACCAGTGACCAGTGACCAGTGACCAGTGACTAGCCAAATTGAGCAGTGAGCAGTGACCAGTGACCAGTGACCAGTGACCAGCGAAATTGACCAGTGACCAGCGAAAGTGACCAGTGACGAGTGACCTGTGACAAGTGGCCAGTGACCAGCGACCAGTGAATAGTGACCAGTGAGGGTGAACAGCGAAAGTGACAAGTGACCAGTGACCAGTGACCAGTGACCAGTGACCAGTGACCAGTGACCAGTGACCAGTGACCAGCGAAAGTGACAAGTGACCAGTGACCATTGACCAGCGACCAGTGACCAGTGACCAGTGACCAGCGACCAGTGACCAGTGACCATTGACCAGTGACCAGTGACCAGTGACCAGCGACCAGTGACCAGTGACGAGCGACCAGTGACCAGTGACCATTGACCAGTGACCAGTGACCAGTGACCAGCGAAAGTGACCAGGGACCAGTGACCAGTTAAAAGTGAGCTGTGACCAGTGACCAGTGACCAGTGAACTGTGACCAGTGACCAGTGACCAGCGAAAGTGACCAGTGACCAGTCACGAGCGAAATTGACCAGTGACCAGCGAAAGTGACCAGTGACCAGTGACCAGTGACCAGTGACTAGCCAAATTGAGCAGTGAGCAGTGACCAGTGACCAGTGACCAGTGACCAGCGAAATTGACCAGTGACCAGCGAAAGTGACCAGTGACGAGTGACCTGTGACAAGTGGCCAGTGACCAGCGACCAGTGAATAGTGACCAGTGAGGGTGAACAGCGAAAGTGACAAGTGACCAGTGACCAGTGACCAGTGACCAGTGACCAGTGACCAGTGACCAGTGACCAGTGACCAGCGAAAGTGACAAGTGACCAGTGACCATTGACCAGCGACCAGTGACCAGTGACCAGTGACCAGCGACCAGTGACCAGTGACCATTGACCAGTGACCAGTGACCAGTGACCAGCGAAAGTGACCAGTGACCAGTGACCAGTGACCAGTGACCAGTGACCAGTGACCAGTGAACAGTGACCAGTGACCAGTTACAAGTGACCAGTGACCAGTTACAAGTGACCAGTGACCAGCGACCAGTGACCAGTGACGAGCGACCAGTGACCATTGACCAGTGACCAGTGACCAGCAAAAATGACCAGTGACCAGTGACCAGTGACCAGTGACCAGTGACCAGTGACCAGCGACCAGTGACCAGTGACCATTGACCAGTGACCAGTGACCAGCAAAAATGACCAGTGACCAGTGACCAGTGACCAGTGACCAGTGACCAGCGAAAGTGACAAGTGACCAGTGACCATTGACCAGTGACCAGTGACCAGTGACCAGTGACCAGCGACCAGTGACCAGTGACCATTGACCAGTGACCAGTGACCAGTGACCAGTGACCAGTGACCAGTGACCAGTTACAAGTGACCAGTGACCAGTTACAAGTGACCAGTGACCAGCGACCAGTGACGAGCGACCAGTGACCATTGACCAGTGGCCAGTGACCAGCAAAAATGACCAGTGACCAGTGACCAGTGACCAGTGACCAGTGACCAGTGACCAGTGACCAGTGACCAGTGACCAGTGACCAGTGACCAGCGAAAGTGACAAGTGACCAGTGACCATTGACCAGTGACCAGTGACCAGTGACCAGTGACCAGCGACCAGTGACCAGTGACCATTGACCAGTGACCAGTGACCAGTGACCAGCGACCAGTGACCAGTGACCAGCGAAAGTGACAAGTGACCAGTGACCATTGACCAGTGACCAGTGACCAGTGACCAGTGACCAGCGACCAGTGACCAGTGACCATTGACCAGTGACCAGTGACCAGTGACCAGCGAAAGTGACCAGTGACCAGTGACCAGTGACCAGTGACCAGTGACCAGTGACCAGTGAACAGTGACCAGTGACCAGTGACCAGTGACCAGTGACCAGCGAAAGTGACCAGGGACCAGTGACCAGTGACCAGTGACCAGTGACCACTGACCATTGACCAGTGACCAGTGACCAGTGACCAGTGACCAGTGACCAGTGACCAGTGACCAGCGACCAGTGACCAGTGACCATTGACCAGTGACCAGTGACCAGCAAAAATGACCAGTGACCAGTGACCAGTGACCAGTGACCAGTGACCATTGACCAGTGACCAGTGACCAGTGACCAGCGAAAGTGACAAGTGACCAGTGACCATTGACCAGTGACCAGTGACCAGTGACCAGTGACCAGCGACCAGTGACCAGTGACCATTGACCAGTGACCAGTGACCAGTGACCAGCGAAAGTGACCAGTGACCAGTGACCAGTGACCAGTGACCAGTGACCAGTTACAAGTGACCAGTGACCAGCGACAAGTGACCAGTGACGAGCGACCAGTGACCAGTGACCATTGACCAGTGACCAGTGACCAGTGACCAGCGGAAGTGACCAGGGACCAGTGACAAGTGACCAGTGACCAGTGACCAGCGAAAGTGACCAGTGACCAGTGACCAGTGACCAGTGACCAGCGGTAGTGACCAGTGATCAGTGACCAGTGAACAGTGACCAGTGACCAGCGAAATTGACCAGTGACCAGCGAAAGTGACCAGTGACGAGTGACCTGTGACAAGTGACCAGTGACCAGCGACCAGTGACCAGTGACCAGTGACCAGTGACCAGTGACCAGCGAAAGTGACCAGGGACCAGTGACCAGTGACCAGTGACCAGTGACCAGCGACCAGTGACCAGTGACCATTGACCAGTGACCAGTGACCAGTGACCAGTGACCAGCGACCAGTGACCAGTGACCATTGACCAGTGACCAGTGACCAGTGACCAGCGAAAGTGACCAGTGACCAGTGATCAGTGACCAGTGACCAGTGACCAGTGACCAGCGAAAGTGACCAGGGACCAGTGACCAGTGACCAGTGACCAGTGACCACTGACCATTGACCAGTGACCAGTGACCAGTGACCAGCGAAAGTGACCAGTGACCAGTGACCAGTGACCAGCGAAAGTGACCAGTGACCAGTGACCAGTGACCAGCGAAATCGACCAGTGACCAGTGACCAGAGACCAGTGACTAGCCAAATTGACCAGAGACCAGTGACCAGTGACCAGTGACCAGCGGTAGTGACCAGTGACCAGTGACCAGCGGTAGTGACCAGTGATCAGTGACCGTTGAACAGTGACCAGTGACCAGTGACCAGTGACCAGCGAAAGTGACCAGGGACCAGTGACCAGTGACCAGTGACCAGTGACCAGTGACCAGTGACCAGCGACCAGTGACCAGTGACCATTGACCAGTGACCAGTGACCAGCAAAAATGACCAGTGACCAGTGACCAGTGACCAGTGACCAGTGACCAGTGACCAGTGACCAGTGACAAGTGACCAGTGACCAGCGACCAGTGACCAGTGACCAGTGACCATTGACCAGTGACCAGTGACCAGTGACCAGCGAACGTGACCAGGGACCAGTGACCAGGGACCAGTGACCAGTGACCAGTGACCAGTGACCAGTGACCAGTGACCAGTGACCAGTGACCAGTGACCAGTTACAAGTGACCAGTGACCAGTTACAAGTGACCAGTGACCAGCGACCAGTGACCAGTGACCAGTGACCAGTGGCCAGTGGCCAGTGACCAGTGACCAGTGACCAGTGACCAGTTACAAGTGACCAGTGACCAGTTACAAGTGACCAGTGACCAGCGACCAGTGACCAGTGACGAGCGACCAGTGACCATTGACCAGTGACCAGTGACCAGCAAAAATGACCAGTGACCAGTGACCAGTGACCAGTGACCAGTGACCAGTGACCAGTGACCAGCGAAAGTGACAAGTGACCAGTGACCATTGACCAGTGACCAGTGACCAGTGACAAGTGACCAGTGACCAGCGACCAGTGACCAGTGACCAGTGACCATTGACCAGTGACCAGTGACCAGTGACCAGCGAACGTGACCAGGGACCAGTGACCAGTGACCAGTGACCAGTGACCAGTGACCAGCGAAAGTGACCAGTGACCAGTGACCAGTGACCAGCGAAAGTGACCAGTGACCAGTGACCAGTGACCAGCGAAATCGACCAGTGACCAGTGACCAGAGACCAGTGACTAGCCAAATTGACCAGAGACCAGTGACCAGTGACCAGTGACCAGCGGTAGTGACCAGTGACCAGTGACCAGCGGTAGTGACCAGTGATCAGTGACCGTTGAACAGTGACCAGTGACCAGTGACCAGTGACCAGCGAAAGTGACCAGGGACCAGTGACCAGTGACCAGTGACCAGTGACCAGTGACCAGTGACCAGCGACCAGTGACCAGTGACCATTGACCAGTGACCAGTGACCAGCAAAAATGACCAGTGACCAGTGACCAGTGACCAGTGACCAGTGACCAGTGACCAGTGACCAGTGACAAGTGACCAGTGACCAGCGACCAGTGACCAGTGACCAGTGACCAGTGACCAGCGAACGTGACCAGGGACCAGTGACCAGGGACCAGTGACCAGTGACCAGTGACCAGTGACCAGTGACCAGTTACAAGTGACCAGTGACCAGTTACAAGTGACCAGTGACCAGCGACCAGTGACCAGTGACCAGTGACCAGTGGCCAGTGGCCAGTGACCAGTGACCAGTGACCAGTTACAAGTGACCAGTGACCAGTTACAAGTGACCAGTGACCAGCGACCAGTGACCAGTGACGAGCGACCAGTGACCATTGACCAGTGACCAGTGACCAGCAAAAATGACCAGTGACCAGTGACCAGTGACCAGTGACCAGTGACCAGTGACCAGCGAAAGTGACAAGTGACCAGTGACCATTGACCAGTGACCAGTGACCAGTGACCAGTGACCAGCGACCAGTGACCAGTGACCATTGACCAGTGACCAGTGACCAGTGACCAGCGAAAGTGACCAGTGACCAGTGATCAGTGACCAGTGAACAGTGACCAGTGACCAGTGACCAGTGACCAGTGACCAGCGAAAGTGACCAGGGACCAGTGACCAGTGACCAGTGACCAGTGACCACTGACCATTGACCAGTGACCAGTGACCAGTGACCAGTGACCAGTGACCAGTGACCAGTGACCAGCGACCAGTGACCAGTGACCATTGACCAGTGACCAGTGACCAGCAAAAATGACCAGTGACCAGTGACCAGTGACCAGTGACCAGCGACCAGTGACCAGTGACCAGTGACCAGCGAAAGTGACAAGTGACCAGTGACCATTGACCAGTGACCAGTGACCAGTGACCAGTGACCAGCGACCAGTGACCAGTGACCATTGAACAGTGACCAGTGACCAGTGACCAGCGAAAGTGACCAGTGACCAGTGACCAGTGACCAGTGACCAGTGACCAGTGACCAGTGACCAGTTACAACTGACCAGTGACCAGCGACCAGTGACCAGTGACGAGCGACCAGTGACCAGTGACCATTGACCAGTGACCAGTGACCAGTGACCAGCGAAAGTGACCAGGGACCAGTGACCAGTGACCAGTGACCAGTGACCAGTTACAAGTGACCAGTGACCAGCGACCAGTGACCAGTGACGAGCGACCAGTGACCAGTGACCAGTGACCATTGACCAGTGACCAGTGACCAGTGACCAGCGAAAGTGACCAGGGACCAGTGACCAGTGACCAGTGACCAGTGACCAGTGACCAGTGACCAGTGACCAGTGACCAGTGACCAGTGACCAGTGACCAGTGACCAGTGACCAGTGACCAGTGACAAGTGACCAGTGACCAGCGACCAGTGACCAGTGACCAGTGACCAGCGAACGTGACCAGGGACCAGTGACCAGTGACCAGTGACCAGTGACCAGTGACCAGCGAAAGTGACCAGTGACCAGTGACCAGTGACCAGTGACCAGTGACCAGTGACCAGTGACCAGTGACCAGTTACAAGTGACCAGTGACCAGTTACAAGTGACCAGTGACCAGCGACCAGTGACCAGTGACGAGCGACCAGTGACCATTGACCAGTGACCAGTGACCAGCAAAAATGACCAGTGACCAGTGACCAGTGACCAGTGACCAGTGACCAGTGACCAGTGACCAGTGACCAGTGACCAGCGACCAGTGACCAGTGACCATTGACCAGTGACCAGTGACCAGCAAAAATGACCAGTGACCAGTGACCAGTAACCAGTGACCAGTGACCAGTGACCAGTGACCAGTGACCAGCGAAAGTGACAAGTGACCAGTGACCATTGACCAGTGACCAGTGACCAGTGACCAGTGACCAGCGACCAGTGACCAGTGACCATTGACCAGTGACCAGTGACCAGTGACCAGCGAAAGTGACCAGTGACCAGTGACCAGTGACCAGTGACCAGTGACCAGTGACCAGTGACCAGTTACAAGTGACCAGTGACCAGTTACAAGTGACCCGTGACCAGCGACCAGTGACCAGTGACGAGCGACCAGTGACCATTGACCAGTGACCAGTGACCAGCAAAAATGACCAGTGACCAGTGACCAGTGACCAGTGACCAGTGACCAGTGACCAGTGACCAGTGACCAGTGACCAGCGAAAGTGACAAGTGACCAGTGACCATTGACCAGTGACCAGTGACCAGTGACCAGTGACCAGCGACCAGTGACCAGTGACCATTGACCAGTGACCAGCGACCAGTGACCAGCGAAAGTGACCAGTGACCAGTGATCAGTGACCAGTGAACAGTGACCAGTGACCAGTGACCAGTGACCAGTGACCAGCGAAAGTGACCAGGGACCAGTGACCAGTGACCAGTGACCAGTGACCACTGACCATTGACCAGTGACCAGTGACCAGTGACCAGTGTCCAGTGACCAGTGACCAGCGACCAGTGACCAGTGACCAGTGACCAGTTACAAGTGACCAGTGACCAGTTACAAGTGACCAGTGACCAGCGACCAGTGACCTGTGACGAGCGACCAGTGACCATTGACCAGTGACCAGTGACCAGCAAAAATGACCAGTGACCAGTGACCAGTGACCAGTGACCAGTGACCAGTGACCAGTGACCAGCGAAAGTGACCAGGGACCAGTGACCAGTGACCAGTGACCAGTGACCAGTGACCAGTGACCAGTGACCAGTGACCAGTGACCAGTGACCAGTGACCAGTGACCAGCGACCAGTGACCAGTGACGAGCGACCAGTGACCAGTGACCAGTGACAAGTGACCAGTGACCAGCGACCAGTGACCAGTGACCAGTGACCATTGACCAGTGACCAGTGACCAGTGACCAGCGAACGTGACCAGGGACCAGTGACCAGTGACCAGTGACCAGTGACCAGTGACCAGCGAAAGTGACCAGTGACCAGTGACCAGTGACCAGCGAAAGTGACCAGTGACCAGTGACCAGTGACCAGCGAAATCGACCAGTGACCAGTGACCAGAGACCAGTGACTAGCCAAATTGACCAGAGACCAGTGACCAGTGACCAGTGACCAGCGGTAGTGACCAGTGAACAGTGACCAGCGGTAGTGACCAGTGATCAGTGACCGTTGAACAGTGACCAGTGACCAGTGACCAGTGACCAGCGAAAGTGACCAGGGACCAGTGACCAGTGACCAGTGACCAGTGACCAGTGACCAGTGACCAGCGACCAGTGACCAGTGACCATTGACCAGTGACCAGTGACCAGCAAAAATGACCAGTGACCAGTGACCAGTGACCAGTGACCAGTGACCAGTGACCAGTGACCAGTGACCATTGAACAGTGACCAGTGACCAGTGACCAGCGAAAGTGACCAGTGACCAGTGACCAGTGACCAGTGACCAGTGACCAGTGACCAGTTACAACTGACCAGTGACCAGCGACCAGTGACCAGTGACGAGCGACCAGTGACCAGTGACCATTGACCAGTGACCAGTGACCAGTGACCAGCGAAAGTGACCAGGGACCAGTGACCAGTGACCAGTGACCAGTGACCAGTTACAAGTGACCAGTGACCAGCGACCAGTGACCAGTGACGAGCGACCAGTGACCAGTGACCAGTGACCATTGACCAGTGACCAGTGACCAGTGACCAGCGAAAGTGACCAGGGACCAGTGACCAGTGACCAGTGACCAGTGACCAGTGACCAGTGACCAGTGACCAGTGACCAGTGACCAGTGACCAGTGACCAGTGACCAGTGACCAGTGACCAGTGACCAGTGACCAGTGACCAGTGACCAGTGACCAGTGACCAGCGACCAGTGACCAGTGACCAGTGACCAGTTACAAGTGACCAGTGACCAGTTACAAGTGACCAGTGACCAGCGACCAGAGACCTGTGACGAGCGACCAGTGACCATTGACCAGTGACCAGTGACCAGCAAAAATGACCAGTGACCAGTGACCAGTGACCAGTGACCAGTGACCAGTGACCAGTGACCAGCGAAAGTGACCAGGGACCAGTGACCAGTGACCAGTGACCAGTGACCAGTGACCAGTGACCAGTGACCAGTGACCAGTGACCAGTGACCAGTGACCAGTGACCAGCGAAAGTGACAAGTGACCAGTGACCATTGACCAGTGACCAGTGACCAGTGACCAGTGACCAGCGACCAGTGACCAGTGACCATTGACCAGTGACCAGTGACCAGTGACCAGCGAAAGTGACCAGTGACCAGTGACCAGTGACCAGTGACCAGTGACCAGTGACCAGTGACCAGTGACCAGTGACCAGTGACCAGTGACCAGTGACCAGTGACCAGTTACAAGTGACCAGTGACCAGCGACCAGTGACCAGTGACGAGCGACCAGTGACCAGTGACCATTGACCAGTGACCAGTGACCAGTGACCAGCGGAAGTGACCAGGGACCAGTGACAAGTGACCAGTGACCAGTGACCAGCGAAAGTGACCAGTGACCAGTGACCAGTGACCAGTGACCAGCGGTAGTGACCAGTGATCAGTGACCAGTGAACAGTGACCAGTGACCAGCGAAATTGACCAGTGACCAGCGAAAGTGACCAGTGACGAGTGACCTGTGACAAGTGACCAGTGACCAGCGACCAGTGACCAGTGACCAGTGACCAGTGACCAGTGACCAGCGAAAGTGACCAGGGACCAGTGACCAGTGACCAGTGACCAGTGACCAGCGACCAGTGACCAGTGACCATTGACCAGTGACCAGTGACCAGCAAAAATGACCAGTGACCAGTGACCAGCAAAAATGACCAGTGACCAGTGACCAGTGACCAGTGACCAGCGAAAGTGACAAGTGACCAGTGACCATTGACCAGTGACCAGTGACCAGTGACCAGTGACCAGCGACCAGTGACCAGTGACCATTGACCAGTGACCAGTGACCAGTGACCAGCGAAAGTGACCAGTGACCAGTGATCAGTGACCAGTGAACAGTGACCAGTGACCAGTGACCAGTGACCAGTGACCAGCGAAAGTGACCAGTGACCAGTGACCAGTGACCAGTGACCAGTGACCAGTGACCAGTGACCAGTGACCAGCGAAAGTGACAAGTGACCAGTGACCATTGACCAGTGACCAGTGACCAGTGACCAGTGACCAGTGACCAGCGACCAGTGACCAGTGACCATTGACCAGTGACCAGTGACCAGTGACCAGTGACCACTGAACATTGACCAGTGACCAGTGACCAGTGACCAGTGACCAGTGACCAGTGACCAGTGACCAGTGACCAGTGACCAGCGACCAGTGACCAGTGACCATTGACCAGTGACCAGTGACCAGCAAAAATGACCAGGGACCAGTGACCAGTGACCAGTGACCAGTGACCAGTGACCAGTGACCAGTGACCAGTGACCAGTGACCAGTGACCAGTGACCAGCGAAAGTGACAAGTGACCAGTGACCATTGACCAGTGACCAGTGACCAGTGACCAGTGACCAGCGACCAGTGACCAGTGACCATTGACCAGTGACCAGTGACCAGTGACCAGCGAAAGTGACCAGTGACCAGTGACCAGTGACCAGTGACCAGTGACCAGTGACCAGTGACCAGTGACCAGTGACCAGTGACCAGTTACAAGTGACCAGTGACCAGCGACCAGTGACCAGTGACGAGCGACCAGTGACCAGTGACCATTGACCAGTGACCAGTGACCAGTGACCAGCGAAAGTGACCAGGGACCAGTGACCAGTGACCAGTGACCAGTGACCAGCGAAAGTGACCAGTGAGCAGTGACCAGTGACCAGTGACCAGCGGTAGTGACCAGTGATCAGTGACCAGTGAACAGTGACCAGTGACCAGCGAAATTGACCAGTGACCAGCGAAAGTGACCATTGACCATTGACCAGTGACCAGTGACCAGCAAAAATGACCAGTGACCAGTGACCAGTGACCAGTGACCAGTGACCAGTTACAAGTGACCAGTGACCAGCGACCAGTGACCAGTGACGAGCGACCAGTGACCAGTGACCATTGACCAGTGACCAGCGAAAGTGACCAGGGACCAGTGACCAGTGACCAATGACCAGTGACCAGTGACCAGTGACCAGTGACCAGTGACCAGTGACCAGTGACCAGTGACAAGTGACCAGTGACCAGCGACCAGTGACCAGTGACCAGTGACCATTGACCAGTGACCAGTGACCAGTGACCAGCGAACGTGACCAGGGACCAGTGACCAGTGACCAGTGACCAGTGACCAGTGACCAGCGAAAGTGACCAGGGACCAGTGACCAGTGACCAGTGACCAGTGACCAGTGACCAGTGACCAGTGACCAGTGACCAGTGACCAGTGACCAGTGACCAGTGACCAGTGACCAGTGACCAGTGACCAGTGACCAGTGTCCAGTGACCAGTGACAAGTGACCAGTGACCAGTGACCAGTGACCAGTGACCAGTGACCAGTGACCAGTGACCAGTGACCAGCGAAAGTGACAAGTGACCAGTGACCATTGACCAGTGACCAGTGACCAGTGACCAGTGACCAGTGACCAGCGACCAGTGACCAGTGACCATTGACCAGTGACCAGTGACCAGTGACCAGTGACCACTGAACATTGACCAGTGACCAGTGACCAGTGACCAGTGACCAGTGACCAGTGACCAGTGACCAGTGACCAGTGACCAGCGACCAGTGACCAGTGACCATTGACCAGTGACCAGTGACCAGCAAAAATGACCAGGGACCAGTGACCAGTGACCAGTGACCAGTGACCAGTGACCAGTGACCAGTGACCAGTGACCAGTGACCAGTGACCAGCGAAAGTGACAAGTGACCAGTGACCATTGACCAGTGACCAGTGACCAGTGACCAGTGACCAGCGACCAGTGACCAGTGACCATTGACCAGTGACCAGTGACCAGTGACCAGCGAAAGTGACCAGTGACCAGTGACCAGTGACCAGTGACCAGTGACCAGTGACCAGTGACCAGTGACCAGTGACCAGTGACCAGTTACAAGTGACCAGTGACCAGCGACCAGTGACCAGTGACGAGCGACCAGTGACCAGTGACCATTGACCAGTGACCAGTGACCAGTGACCAGCGAAAGTGACCAGGGACCAGTGACCAGTGACCAGTGACCAGTGACCAGCGAAAGTGACCAGTGAGCAGTGACCAGTGACCAGTGACCAGCGGTAGTGACCAGTGATCAGTGACCAGTGAACAGTGACCAGTGACCAGCGAAATTGACCAGTGACCAGCGAAAGTGACCATTGACCATTGACCAGTGACCAGTGACCAGCAAAAATGACCAGTGACCAGTGACCAGTGACCAGTGACCAGTGACCAGTTACAAGTGACCAGTGACCAGCGACCAGTGACCAGTGACGAGCGACCAGTGACCAGTGACCATTGACCAGTGACCAGCGAAAGTGACCAGGGACCAGTGACCAGTGACCAATGACCAGTGACCAGTGACCAGTGACCAGTGACCAGTGACCAGTGACCAGTGACCAGTGACAAGTGACCAGTGACCAGCGACCAGTGACCAGTGACCAGTGACCATTGACCAGTGACCAGTGACCAGTGACCAGCGAACGTGACCAGGGACCAGTGACCAGTGACCAGTGACCAGTGACCAGTGACCAGCGAAAGTGACCAGGGACCAGTGACCAGTGACCAGTGACCAGTGACCAGTGACCAGTGACCAGTGACCAGTGACCAGTGACCAGTGACCAGTGACCAGTGACCAGTGACCAGTGACCAGTGACCAGTGACCAGTGTCCAGTGACCAGTGACAAGTGACCAGTGACCAGCGACCAGTGACCAGCGACCAGTGACCAGTGACCAGTGACCATTGACCAGTGACCAGTGACCAGTGACCAGTTACAAGTGACCAGTGACCAGTTACAAGTGACCAGTGACCAGCGACCAGTGACCAGTGACGAGCGACCAGTGACCATTGACCAGTGACCAGTGACCAGCAAAAATGACCAGTGACCAGTGACCAGTGACCAGTGACCAGTGACCAGTGATCAGTGACCAGCGACCAGTGACCAGTGACCATTGACCAGTGACCAGTGACCAGCAAAAATGACCAGTGACCAGTGACCAGTGACCAGTGGCCAGTGACCAGCGAAAGTGACAAGTGACCAGTGACCATTGACCAGTGACCATTGACCAGTGACCAGTGACCAGCGACCAGTGACCAGTGACCATTGACCAGTGACCAGCGAAAGTGACCAGTGACCAGTGACCAGTGACCAGTGACCAGTGACCAGTGACCAGTGACCAGTGACCAGTTACAAGTGTCCAGTGACCAGTTACAAGTGACCAGTGACCAGCGAAAGTGACCAGTGACCAGTGACCAGTGACCAGTGTCCAGTGACCAGTGACCAGTGATAAGTGACCAGTAACCAGTGACCAGTGACCAGTGACCAGTGACCAGTGACCAGCGAAAGTGACCAGGGACCAGTGACCAGTGACCAGTGACCAGTGACCAGTGACCAGTGACCAGCGAACAGTGACCAGTGACTAGTGACCAGCGACCAGTGACCAGTGACCAGTGACAAGTGACCAGTGACCAGTGACCAGCGAAAGTGACCAGTGAACAGTGACCAGTGACTAGTGTCCAGTGACCAGTGACCAGTGAGCTGTGACCAGTGACCAGTGACCAGTGAACTGTGACCAGTGACCAGTGACCAGCGAAAGTGACCAGTGACCAGTCACGAGCGAAATTGACCAGTGACCAGCGAAAGTGACCAGTGACCAGTGACCAGTGACCAGTGTCCAGTGACCAGTGACCAGTGATAAGTGACCAGTGTCCAGTGACCAGTGACCAGTGACCAGTGACCAGTGAATAGTGACCAGTGAGGGTGAACAGCGAAAGTGACAAGTGACCAGTGACCAGTGACCAGTGACCAGTGACCAGTGACCAGCGAAAGTGACCAGGGACCAGTGACCAGTGACCAGTGACCAGTGACCAGTGACCAGTGACCAGTGACCAGTGACCAGTGACCAGTGACCAGCGACCAGTGACCAGTGACGAGCGACCAGTGACCAGTGACCATTGACCAGTGACCAGTGACCAGTGACCAGCGACCAGTGACCAGTGACCAGTGACAAGTGACCAGTGACCAGTGACCAGCGAAAGTGACCAGTGAACAGTGACCAGTGACTAGTGTCCAGTGACCAGTGACCAGTGAGCTGTGACCAGTGACCAGTGACCAGTGAACTGTGACCAGTGACCAGTGACCAGCGAAAGTGACCAGTGACCAGTCACGAGCGAAATTGACCAGTGACCAGCGAAAGTGACCAGTGACCAGTGACCAGTGACCAGTGTCCAGTGACCAGTGACCAGTGATAAGTGACCAGTGTCCAGTGACCAGTGACCAGTGACCAGTGACCAGTGAATAGTGACCAGTGAGGGTGAAAAGCGAAAGTGACAAGTGACCAGTGACCAGTGACCAGTGACCAGTGACCAGTGACCAGTGACCAGTGACCAGTGACCAGCGAAAGTGACCAGGGACCAGTGACCAGTGACCAGTGACCAGTGACCAGTGACCAGTGACCAGTGACCAGTGACCAGTGACCAGTGACCAGTGACCAGTGACCAGCGACCAGTGACCAGTCACGAGCGACCAGTGACCAGTGACCATTGACCAGTGACCAGTGACCAGTGACCAGCGAAAGTGACCAGGGACCAGTGACCAGTTAAAAGTGAGCTGTGACCAGTGACCAGTGACCAGTGACCAGTGACCAGTGACCAGTGACCAGTGACCAGTGACCAGTGACCAGCGAAAGTGACCAGTGACCAGTCACGATCGAAATTGACCAGTGACCAGCGAAAGTGACCAGTGACGAGTGACCAGTGACCAGTGTCCAGTGACCAGTGACCAGTGATAAGTGACCAGTAACCAGTGACCAGTGACCAGTGACCAGTGACCAGTGACCAGCGAAAGTGACCAGGGACCAGTGACCAGTGACCAGTGACCAGTGACCAGTGACCAGCGAACAGTGACCAGTGACTAGTGACCAGCGACCAGTGACCAGTGACCAGTGACAAGTGACCAGTGACCAGTGACCAGCGAAAGTGACCAGTGAACAGTGACCAGTGACTAGTGTCCAGTGACCAGTGACCAGTGAGCTGTGACCAGTGACCAGTGACCAGTGAACTGTGACCAGTGACCAGTGACCAGCGAAAGTGACCAGTGACCAGTCACGAGCGAAATTGACCAGTGACCAGCGAAAGTGACCAGTGACCAGTGACCAGTGACCAGTGTCCAGTGACCAGTGACCAGTGATAAGTGACCAGTGTCCAGTGACCAGTGACCAGTGACCAGTGACCAGTGAATAGTGACCAGTGAGGGTGAACAGCGAAAGTGACAAGTGACCAGTGACCAGTGACCAGTGACCAGTGACCAGTGACCAGCGAAAGTGACCAGGGACCAGTGACCAGTGACCAGTGACCAGTGACCAGTGACCAGTGACCAGTGACCAGTGACCAGTGACCAGTGACCAGCGACCAGTGACCAGTGACGAGCGACCAGTGACCAGTGACCATTGACCAGTGACCAGTGACCAGTGACCAGCGACCAGTGACCAGTGACCAGTGACAAGTGACCAGTGACCAGTGACCAGCGAAAGTGACCAGTGAACAGTGACCAGTGACTAGTGTCCAGTGACCAGTGACCAGTGAGCTGTGACCAGTGACCAGTGACCAGTGAACTGTGACCAGTGACCAGTGACCAGCGAAAGTGACCAGTGACCAGTCACGAGCGAAATTGACCAGTGACCAGCGAAAGTGACCAGTGACCAGTGACCAGTGACCAGTGTCCAGTGACCAGTGACCAGTGATAAGTGACCAGTGTCCAGTGACCAGTGACCAGTGACCAGTGACCAGTGAATAGTGACCAGTGAGGGTGAAAAGCGAAAGTGACAAGTGACCAGTGACCAGTGACCAGTGACCAGTGACCAGTGACCAGTGACCAGTGACCAGTGACCAGCGAAAGTGACCAGGGACCAGTGACCAGTGACCAGTGACCAGTGACCAGTGACCAGTGACCAGTGACCAGTGACCAGTGACCAGCGACCAGTGACCAGTGACGAGCGACCAGTGACCAGTGACCATTGACCAGTGACCAGTGACCAGTGACCAGCGAAAGTGACCAGGGACCAGTGACCAGTTAAAAGTGAGCTGTGACCAGTGACCAGTGACCAGTGAACTGTGACCAGTGACCAGTGACCAGCGAAAGTGACCAGTGACCAGTCACGAGCGAAATTGACCAGTGACCAGCGAAAGTGACCAGTGACCAGTGACCAGTGACCAGTGACTAGCCAAATTGAGCAGTGAGCAGTGACCAGTGACCAGTGACCAGTGACCAGCGAAATTGACCAGTGACCAGCGAAAGTGACCAGTGACGAGTGACCTGTGACAAGTGGCCAGTGACCAGCGACCAGTGAATAGTGACCAGTGAGGGTGAACAGCGAAAGTGACAAGTGACCAGTGACCAGTGACCAGTGACCAGTGACCAGTGACCAGTGACCAGTGACCAGTGACCAGCGAAAGTGACCAGGGACCAGTGACCAGTGACCAGTGACCAGTGACCACTGACCATTGACCAGTGACCAGTGACCAGTGACCAGTGACCAGTGACCAGTGACCAGTGACCAGCGACCAGTGACCAGTGACCATTGACCAGTGACCAGTGACCAGCAAAAATGACCAGTGACCAGTGACCAGTGACCAGTGACCAGTGACCAGTGACCAGTGACCAGTGACCAGTGACCAGCGAAAGTGACAAGTGACCAGTGACCATTGACCAGTGACCAGTGACCAGTGACCAGTGACCAGTGACCATTGACCAGTGACCAGTGACCAGTGACCAGCGAAAGTGACCAGTGACCAGTGACCAGTGACCAGTGACCAGTGACCAGTTACAAGTGACCAGTGACCAGCGACCAGTGACCAGTGACGAGCGACCAGTGACCAGTGACCATTGACCAGTGACCAGTGACCAGTGACCAGCGGAAGTGACCAGGGACCAGTGACAAGTGACCAGTGACCAGTGACCAGCGAAAGTGACCAGTGACCAGTGACCAGTGACCAGTGACCAGCGGTAGTGACCAGTGATCAGTGACCAGTGAACAGTGACCAGTGACCAGCGAAATTGACCAGTGACCAGCGAAAGTGACCAGTGACGAGTGACCTGTGACAAGTGACCAGTGACCAGCGACCAGTGACCAGTGACCAGTGACCAGTGACCAGTGACCAGCGAAAGTGACCAGGGACCAGTGACCAGTGACCAGTGACCAGTGACCAGCGACCAGTGACCAGTGACCATTGACCAGTGACCAGTGACCAGTGACCAGTGACCAGCGACCAGTGACCAGTGACCATTGACCAGTGACCAGTGACCAGTGACCAGCGAAAGTGACCAGTGACCAGTGATCAGTGACCAGTGAACAGTGACCAGTGACCAGTGACCAGTGACCAGTGACCAGCGAAAGTGACCAGGGACCAGTGACCAGTGACCAGTGACCAGTGACCACTGACCATTGACCAGTGACCAGTGACCAGTGACCAGCGAAAGTGACCAGTGACCAGTGACCAGTGACCAGCGAAAGTGACCAGTGACCAGTGACCAGTGACCAGCGAAATCGACCAGTGACCAGTGACCAGAGACCAGTGACTAGCCAAATTGACCAGAGACCAGTGACCAGTGACCAGTGACCAGCGGTAGTGACCAGTGACCAGTGACCAGCGGTAGTGACCAGTGATCAGTGACCGTTGAACAGTGACCAGTGACCAGTGACCAGTGACCAGCGAAAGTGACCAGGGACCAGTGACCAGTGACCAGTGACCAGTGACCAGTTACAAGTGACCAGTGACCAGTTACAAGTGACCAGTGACCAGCGACCAGTGACCAGTGACCAGTGACCAGTGGCCAGTGGCCAGTGACCAGTGACCAGTGACCAGTGACCAGTTACAAGTGACCAGTGACCAGTTACAAGTGACCAGTGACCAGCGACCAGTGACCAGTGACGAGCGACCAGTGACCATTGACCAGTGACCAGTGACCAGCAAAAATGACCAGTGACCAGTGACCAGTGACCAGTGACCAGTGACCAGTGACCAGCGAAAGTGACAAGTGACCAGTGACCATTGACCAGTGACCAGTGACCAGTGACAAGTGACCAGTGACCAGCGACCAGTGACCAGTGACCAGTGACCATTGACCAGTGACCAGTGACCAGTGACCAGCGAACGTGACCAGGGACCAGTGACCAGGGACCAGTGACCAGTGACCAGTGACCAGTGACCAGTGACCAGTGACCAGTGACCAGTTACAAGTGACCAGTGACCAGTTACAAGTGACCAGTGACCAGCGACCAGTGACCAGTGACCAGTGACCAGTGGCCAGTGGCCAGTGACCAGTGACCAGTGACCAGTTACAAGTGACCAGTGACCAGTTACAAGTGACCAGTGACCAGCGACCAGTGACCAGTGACGAGCGACCAGTGACCATTGACCAGTGACCAGTGACCAGCAAAAATGACCAGTGACCAGTGACCAGTGACCAGTGACAAGTGACCAGTGACCAGCGACCAGTGACCAGTGACCAGTGACCATTGACCAGTGACCAGTGACCAGTGACCAGCGAACGTGACCAGGGACCAGTGACCAGTGACCAGTGACCAGTGACCAGTGACCAGCGAAAGTGACCAGTGACCAGTGACCAGTGACCAGCGAAAGTGACCAGTGACCAGTGACCAGTGACCAGCGAAATCGACCAGTGACCAGTGACCAGAGACCAGTGACTAGCCAAATTGACCAGAGACCAGTGACCAGTGACCAGTGACCAGCGGTAGTGACCAGTGACCAGTGACCAGCGGTAGTGACCAGTGATCAGTGACCGTTGAACAGTGACCAGTGACCAGTGACCAGTGACCAGCGAAAGTGACCAGGGACCAGTGACCAGTGACCAGTGACCAGTGACCAGTGACCAGTGACCAGCGACCAGTGACCAGTGACCATTGACCAGTGACCAGTGACCAGCAAAAATGACCAGTGACCAGTGACCAGTGACCAGTGACCAGTGACCAGTGACCAGTGACCAGTGACAAGTGACCAGTGACCAGCGACCAGTGACCATTGACCAGTGACCAGTGACCAGTGACCAGCGAACGTGACCAGGGACCAGTGACCAGGGACCAGTGACCAGTGACCAGTGACCAGTGACCAGTGACCAGTGACCAGTGACCAGTTACAAGTGACCAGTGACCAGTTACAAGTGACCAGTGACCAGCGACCAGTGACCAGTGACCAGTGACCAGTGGCCAGTGGCCAGTGACCAGTGACCAGTGACCAGTTACAAGTGACCAGTGACCAGTTACAAGTGACCAGTGACCAGCGACCAGTGACCAGTGACGAGCGACCAGTGACCATTGACCAGTGACCAGTGACCAGCAAAAATGACCAGTGACCAGTGACCAGTGACCAGTGACCAGTGACCAGTGACCAGCGAAAGTGACAAGTGACCAGTGACCATTGACCAGTGACCAGTGACCAGTGACCAGTGACCAGCGACCAGTGACCAGTGACCATTGACCAGTGACCAGTGACCAGTGACCAGCGAAAGTGACCAGTGACCAGTGATCAGTGACCAGTGAACAGTGACCAGTGACCAGTGACCAGTGACCAGTGACCAGCGAAAGTGACCAGGGACCAGTGACCAGTGACCAGTGACCAGTGACCACTGACCATTGACCAGTGACCAGTGACCAGTGACCAGTGACCAGTGACCAGTGACCAGTGACCAGCGACCAGTGACCAGTGACCATTGACCAGTGACCAGTGACCAGCAAAAATGACCAGTGACCAGTGACCAGTGACCAGTGACCAGTGACCAGTGACCAGTGACCAGTGACCAGCGAAAGTGACAAGTGACCAGTGACCATTGACCAGTGACCAGTGACCAGTGACCAGTGACCAGCGACCAGTGACCAGTGACCATTGAACAGTGACCAGTGACCAGTGACCAGCGAAAGTGACCAGTGACCAGTGACCAGTGACCAGTGACCAGTGACCAGTGACCAGTGACCAGTTACAACTGACCAGTGACCAGCGACCAGTGACCAGTGACGAGCGACCAGTGACCAGTGACCATTGACCAGTGACCAGTGACCAGTGACCAGCGAAAGTGACCAGGGACCAGTGACCAGTGACCAGTGACCAGTGACCAGTTACAAGTGACCAGTGACCAGCGACCAGTGACCAGTGACGAGCGACCAGTGACCAGTGACCAGTGACCATTGACCAGTGACCAGTGACCAGTGACCAGCGAAAGTGACCAGGGACCAGTGACCAGTGACCAGTGACCAGTGACCAGTGACCAGTGACCAGTGACCAGTGACGAGTGACCAGTGACCAGTGACCAGTGACCAGTGACCAGTGACCAGTGACCAGTGACCAGTGACAAGTGACCAGTGACCAGCGACCAGTGACCAGTGACCAGTGACCAGCGAACGTGACCAGGGACCAGTGACCAGTGACCAGTGAACAGTGACCAGTGACCAGCGAAAGTGACCAGGGACCAGTGACCAGTGACCAGTGACCAGTGACCAGTGACCAGTGACCAGTGACCAGTGACCAGTGACCAGTTACAAGTGACCAGTGACCAGTTACAAGTGACCAGTGACCAGCGACCAGTGACCAGTGACGAGCGACCAGTGACCATTGACCAGTGACCAGTGACCAGCAAAAATGACCAGTGACCAGTGACCAGTGACCAGTGACCAGTGACCAGTGACCAGTGACCAGTGACCAGTGACCAGCGACCAGTGACCAGTGACCATTGACCAGTGACCAGTGACCAGCAAAAATGACCAGTGACCAGTGACCAGTAACCAGTGACCAGTGACCAGTGACCAGTGACCAGTGACCAGCGAAAGTGACAAGTGACCAGTGACCATTGACCAGTGACCAGTGACCAGTGACCAGTGACCAGCGACCAGTGACCAGTGACCATTGACCAGTGACCAGTGACCAGTGACCAGCGAAAGTGACCAGTGACCAGTGACCAGTGACCAGTGACCAGTGACCAGTGACCAGTGACCAGTTACAAGTGACCAGTGACCAGTTACAAGTGACCCGTGACCAGCGACCAGTGACCAGTGACGAGCGACCAGTGACCATTGACCAGTGACCAGTGACCAGCAAAAATGACCTGTGACCAGTGACCAGTGACCAGTGACCAGTGACCAGTGACCAGTGACCAGTGACCAGTGACCAGCGAAAGTGACAAGTGACCAGTGACCATTGACCAGTGACCAGTGACCAGTGACCAGTGACCAGCGACCAGTGACCAGTGACCATTGACCAGTGACCAGCGACCAGTGACCAGCGAAAGTGACCAGTGACCAGTGATCAGTGACCAGTGAACAGTGACCAGTGACCAGTGACCAGTGACCAGTGACCAGCGAAAGTGACCAGGGACCAGTGACCAGTGACCAGTGACCAGTGACCACTGACCATTGACCAGTGACCAGTGACCAGTGACCAGTGTCCAGTGACCAGTGACCAGCGACCAGTGACCAGTGACCAGTGACCAGTTACAAGTGACCAGTGACCAGTTACAAGTGACCAGTGACCAGCGACCAGTGACCTGTGACGAGCGACCAGTGACCATTGACCAGTGACCAGTGACCAGCAAAAATGACCAGTGACCAGTGACCAGTGACCAGTGACCAGTGACCAGTGACCAGTGACCAGCGAAAGTGACCAGGGACCAGTGACCAGTGACCAGTGACCAGTGACCAGTGACCAGTGACCAGTGACCAGTGACCAGTGACCAGTGACCAGTGACCAGTGACCAGCGACCAGTGACCAGTGACGAGCGACCAGTGACCAGTGACCAGTGACAAGTGACCAGTGACCAGCGACCAGTGACCAGTGACCAGTGACCATTGACCAGTGACCAGTGACCAGTGACCAGCGAACGTGACCAGGGACCAGTGACCAGTGACCAGTGACCAGTGACCAGTGACCAGCGAAAGTGACCAGTGACCAGTGACCAGTGACCAGCGAAAGTGACCAGTGACCAGTGACCAGTGACCAGCGAAATCGACCAGTGACCAGTGACCAGAGACCAGTGACTAGCCAAATTGACCAGAGACCAGTGACCAGTGACCAGTGACCAGCGGTAGTGACCAGTGAACAGTGACCAGCGGTAGTGACCAGTGATCAGTGACCGTTGAACAGTGACCAGTGACCAGTGACCAGTGACCAGCGAAAGTGACCAGGGACCAGTGACCAGTGACCAGTGACCAGTGACCAGTGACCAGTGACCAGCGACCAGTGACCAGTGACCATTGACCAGTGACCAGTGACCAGCAAAAATGACCAGTGACCAGTGACCAGTGACCAGTGACCAGTGACCAGTGACCATTGAACAGTGACCAGTGACCAGTGACCAGCGAAAGTGACCAGTGACCAGTGACCAGTGACCAGTGACCAGTGACCAGTGACCAGTGACCAGTTACAACTGACCAGTGACCAGCGACCAGTGACCAGTGACGAGCGACCAGTGACCAGTGACCATTGACCAGTGACCAGTGACCAGTGACCAGCGAAAGTGACCAGGGACCAGTGACCAGTGACCAGTGACCAGTGACCAGTTACAAGTGACCAGTGACCAGCGACCAGTGACCAGTGACGAGCGACCAGTGACCAGTGACCAGTGACCATTGACCAGTGACCAGTGACCAGTGACCAGCGAAAGTGACCAGGGACCAGTGACCAGTGACCAGTGACCAGTGACCAGTGACCAGTGACCAGTGACCAGTGACCAGTGACCAGTGACCAGTGACCAGTGACCAGTGACCAGTGACCAGTGACCAGTGACCAGTGACCAGTGACAAGTGACCAGTGACCAGCGACCAGTGACCAGTGACCAGTGAACATTGACCAGTGACCAGTGACCAGTGACCAGCGAACGTGACCAGGGACCAGTGACCAGTGACCAGTGACCAGTGACCAGTGACCAGCGAAAGTGACCAGTGATCAGTGACCAGTGACCAGCGAAAGTGACCAGTGACCAGTGACCAGTGACCAGCGAAATCGACCAGTGACCAGTGACCAGAGACCAGTGACTAGCCAAATTGACCAGAGACCAGTGACCAGTGACCAGTGACCAGCGGTAGTGACCAGTGACCAGTGACCAGCGGTAGTGACCAGTGATCAGTGACCGTTGAACAGTGACCAGTGACCAGTGACCAGTGACCAGCGAAAGTGACCAGGGACCAGTGACCAGTGACCAGTGACCAGTGACCAGTGACCAGTGACCAGTGACCAGTGACCAGTGACCATTGACCAGTGACCAGTGACCAGCAAAAATGACCAGTGACCAGTGACCAGTGACCAGTGACCAGTGACCAGTGACCAGTGACAAGTGACCAGTGACCAGCGACCAGTGACCAGTGACCAGTGACCAGTGACCATTGACCAGTGACCAGTGACCAGTGACCAGCGAACGTGACCAGGGACCAGTGACCAGTGACCAGTGACCAGTGACCAGTGACCAGTGACCAGTGACAAGTTACAAGTGACCAGTGACCAGTTACAAGTGACCAGTGACCAGCGACCAGTGACCAGTGACGAGCGACCAGTGACCATTGACCAGTGACCAGTGACCAGCAAAAATGACCAGTGACCAGTGACCAGTGACAAGTGACCAGTGACCAGTGACCAGTGACCAGTGACCAGTGACCAGCGACCAGTGACCAGTGACCATTGACTAGTGACCAGTGACCAGCAAAAATGACCAGTGACCAGTGACCAGTAACCAGTGACCAGTGACCAGTGACCAGTGACCAGTGACCAGCGAAAGTGACAAGTGACCAGTGACCATTGACCAGTGACCAGTGACCAGTGACCAGTGACCAGCGACCAGTGACCAGTGACCAATGACCAGTGACCAGTGACCAGTGACCAGTGACCAGTGACCAGTGACCAGTGACAAGTGACCAGTGACCAGCGACCAGTGACCAGTGACCAGTGACCAGTGACCATTGACCAGTGACCAGTGACCAGTGACCAGCGAACGTGACCAGGGACCAGTGACCAGTGACCAGTGACCAGTGACCAGTGACCAGTGACCAGTGACCAGTGACCAGTGACAAGTTACAAGTGACCAGTGACCAGTTACAAGTGACCAGTGACCAGCGACCAGTGACCAGTGACGAGCGACCAGTGACCATTGACCAGTGACCAGTGACCAGCAAAAATGACCAGTGACCAGTGACCAGTGACAAGTGACCAGTGACCAGTGACCAGTGACCAGTGACCAGTGACCAGCGACCAGTGACCAGTGACCATTGACTAGTGACCAGTGACCAGCAAAAATGACCAGTGACCAGTGACCAGTAACCAGTGACCAGTGACCAGTGACCAGTGACCAGTGACCAGCGAAAGTGACAAGTGACCAGTGACCATTGACCAGTGACCAGTGACCAGTGACCAGTGACCAGCGACCAGTGACCAGTGACCATTGACCAGTGACCAGTGACCAGTGACCAGCGAAAGTGACCAGTGACCAGTGACCAGTGACCAGTGACCAGTGACCAGTGACCAGTGACCAGTTACAAGTGACCAGTGACCAGTTACAAGTGACCAGTGACCAGCGACCAGTGACCAGTGACGAGCGACCAGTGACCATTGACCAGTGACCAGTGACCAGCAAAAATGACCAGTGACCAGTGACCAGTGACCAGTGACCAGTGACCAGTGACCAGTGACCAGTGACCAGTGACCAGTGACCAGTGACCAGTGACCAGTGACCAGTGACCAGCGAAAGTGACAAGTGACCAGTGACCATTGACCAGTGACCAGTGACCAGTGACCAGTGACCAGCGACCAGTGACCAGTGACCATTGACCAGTGACCAGTGACCAGTGACCAGCGAAAGTGACCAGTGACCAGTGATCAGTGACCAGTGAACAGTGACCAGTGACCAGTGACCAGTGACCAGTGACCAGCGAAAGTGACCAGGGACCAGTGACCAGTGACCAGTGACCAGTGACCACTGACCATTGACCAGTGACCAGTGACCAGTGACCAGTGACCAGCGACCAGTGACCAGTGACCAGTGACCAGTTACAAGTGACCAGTGACCAGTTACAAGTGACCAGTGACCAGCGACCAGAGACCTGTGACGAGCGACCAGTGACCATTGACCAGTGACCAGTGACCAGCAAAAATGACCAGTGACCAGTGACCAGTGACCAGTGACCAGTGACCAGTGACCAGTGACCAGCGAAAGTGACCAGGGACCAGTGACCAGTGACCAGTGACCAGTGACCAGTGACCAGTGACCAGTGACCAGTGACCAGTGACCAGTGACCAGTGACCAGTGACCAGTGACCAGCGACCAGTGACCAGTGACGAGCGACCAGTGACCAGTGACCATTGACCAGTGACCAGTGACCAGTGACCAGCGAAAGTGACCAGGGACCAGTGACCAGTTACCAGTGAGCTGTGACCAGTGACCAGTGACCAGTGAACTGTGACCAGTGACCAGTGACCAGCGAAAGTGACCAGTGACCAGTCACGAGCGAAATTGACCAGTGACCAGCGAAAGTGACCAGTGACCAGTGACCAGTGACCAGTGACTAGCCAAATTGAGCAGTGAGCAGTGACCAGTGACCAGTGACCAGTGACCAGCGAAATTGACCAGTGACCAGCGAAAGTGACCAGTGACGAGTGACCTGTGACAAGTGACCAGTGACCAGCGACCAGTGACCAGTGACCAGTGACCAGTGACCAGTGACCAGTGACCAGCAAAAATGACCAGTGACCAGTGGCCAGTGACCAGTGACCAGTGACCAGTGACCAGTGACCAGTGACCAGTGACCAGCGAAAGTGACAAGTGACCAGTGACCAGTGACCAGTGTCCAGTGACCAGTGACCAGTGATAAGTGACCAGTAACCAGTGACCAGTGACCAGTGACCAGTGAGCTGTGACCAGTGACCAGCGACCAGTGACCAGTGACCAGTGACCAGTTACAAGTGACCAGTGACCAGTTACAAGTGACCAGTGACCAGCGACCAGAGACCTGTGACGAGCGACCAGTGACCATTGACCAGTGACCAGTGACCAGCAAAAATGACCAGTGACCAGTGACCAGTGACCAGTGACCAGTGACCAGTGACCAGTGACCAGCGAAAGTGACCAGGGACCAGTGACCAGTGACCAGTGACCAGTGCCCAGTGACCAGTGACCAGTGACCAGTGACCAGTGACCAGTGACCAGTGACCAGTGACCAGTGACCAGCGACCAGTGACCAGTGACGAGCGACCAGTGACCAGTGACCATTGACCAGTGACCAGTGACCAGTGACCAGCGAAAGTGACCAGGGACCAGTGACCAGTTACCAGTGAGCTGTGACCAGTGACCAGTGACCAGTGAACTGTGACCAGTGACCAGTGACCAGCGAAAGTGACCAGTGACCAGTCACGAGCGAAATTGGCCAGTGACCAGCGAAAGTGACCAGTGACCAGTGACCAGTGACCAGTGACTAGCCAAATTGAGCAGTGAGCAGTGACCAGTGACCAGTGACCAGTGACCAGCGAAATTGACCAGTGACCAGCGAAAGTGACCAGTGACGAGTGACCTGTGACAAGTGACCAGTGACCAGCGACCAGTGACCAGTGACCAGTGACCAGTGACCAGTGACCAGTGACCAGTGACCAGTGACCAGCAAAAATGACCAGTGACCAGTGGCCAGTGACCAGTGACCAGTGACCAGTGACCAGTGACCAGTGACCAGTGACCAGCGAAAGTGACAAGTGACCAGTGACCAGTGACCAGTGTCCAGTGACCAGTGACCAGTGATAAGTGACCAGTAACCAGTGACCAGTGACCAGTGACCAGTGAGCTGTGACCAGTGACCAGTGACCAGTGACCAGTGACCAGTGACCAGTGACCAGTGACCAGTGACCAGTGACCAGTGACCAGCGAAAGTGACCAGTGACCAGTCACGATCGAAATTGACCAGTGACCAGCGAAAGTGACCAGTGACCAGTGTCCAGTGACCAGTGACCAGTGATAAGTGACCAGTAACCAGTGACCAGTGACCAGTGACCAGTGACCAGTGACCAGTGACCAGCGAAAGTGACCAGGGACCAGTGACCAGTGACCAGTGACCAGTGACCAGTGACCAGCGAACAGTGACCAGTGACTAGTGACCAGCGACCAGTGACCAGTGACCAGTGACAAGTGACCAGTGACCAGTGACCAGCGAAAGTGACCAGTGAACAGTGACCAGTGACTAGTGTCCAGTGACCAGTGACCAGTGAGCTGTGACCAGTGACCAGTGACCAGTGAACTGTGACCAGTGACCAGTGACCAGCGAAAGTGACCAGTGACCAGTCACGAGCGAAATTGACCAGTGACCAGCGAAAGTGACCAGTGACCAGTGACCAGTGACCAGTGTCCAGTGACCAGTGACCAGTGATAAGTGACCAGTGTCCAGTGACCAGTGACCAGTGACCAGTGACCAGTGAATAGTGACCAGTGAGGGTGAACAGCGAAAGTGACAAGTGACCAGTGACCAGTGACCAGTGACCAGTGACCAGTGACCAGCGAAAGTGACCAGGGACCAGTGACCAGTGACCAGTGACCAGTGACCAGTGACCAGTGACCAGTGACCAGTGACCAGTGACCAGTGACCAGTGACCAGTGACCAGCGACCAGTGACCAGTGACGAGCGACCAGTGACCAGTGACCATTGACCAGTGACCAGTGACCAGTGACCAGCGACCAGTGACCAGTGACCAGTGACAAGTGACCAGTGACCAGTGACCAGCGAAAGTGACCAGTGAACAGTGACCAGTGACTAGTGTCCAGTGACCAGTGACCAGTGAGCTGTGACCAGTGACCAGTGACCAGTGAACTGTGACCAGTGACCAGTGACCAGCGAAAGTGACCAGTGACCAGTCACCAGCGAAATTGACCAGTGACCAGCGAAAGTGACCAGTGACCAGTGACCAGTGACCAGTGTCCAGTGACCAGTGACCAGTGATAAGTGACCAGTGTCCAGTGACCAGTGACCAGTGACCAGTGACCAGTGAATAGTGACCAGTGAGGGTGAAAAGCGAAAGTGACAAGTGACCAGTGACCAGTGACCAGTGACCAGTGACCAGTGACCAGCGAAAGTGACCAGGGACCAGTGACCAGTGACCAGTGACCAGTGACCAGTGACCAGTGACCAGTGACCAGTGACCAGCGAAAGTGACCAGGGACCAGTGACCAGTGACCAGTGACCAGTGACCAGTGACCAGTGACCAGTGACCAGTGACCAGTGACCAGTGACCAGTGACCAGTGACCAGTGACCAGCGACCAGTGACCAGTGACGAGCGACCAGTGACCAGTGACCATTGACCAGTGACCAGTGACCAGTGACCAGCGAAAGTGACCAGGGACCAGTGACCAGTTACCAGTGAGCTGTGACCAGTGACCAGTAACCAGTGAACTGTGACCAGTGACCAGTGACCAGCGAAAGTGACCAGTGACCAGTCACGAGCGAAATTGACCAGTGACCAGCGAAAGTGACCAGTGACCAGTGACCAGTGACCAGTGACTAGCCAAATTGAGCAGTGAGCAGTGACCAGTGACCAGTGACCAGTGACCAGCGAAATTGACCAGTGACCAGCGAAAGTGACCAGTGACGAGTGACCTGTGACAAGTGACCAGTGACCAGCGACCAGTGACCAGTGACCAGTGACCAGTGACCAGTGACCAGTGACCAGTGACCAGCAAAAATGACCAGTGACCAGTGACCAGTGACCAGTGACCAGTGACCAGTGACCAGTGACCAGTGACCAGTGACCAGTGACCATTGACCAGTGACCAGTGACCAGCAAAAATGACCAGTGACCAGTGACCAGTGACCAGTGACCAGTGACCAGTGACCAGTGACCAGTGACCAGTGACCAGTGACCAGTGACCAGCGAAAGTGACAAGTGACCAGTGACCATTGACCAGTGACCAGTGACCAGTGACCAGTGACCAGCGACCAGTGACCAGTGACCAGTGACCAGTGACCAGTGACCAGTGACCAGTGACCAGTGACCAGTGACCAGTGACCAGTTACAAGTGACCAGTGACCAGCGACCAGTGACCAGTGACGAGCGACCAGTGACCAGTGACCATTGACCAGTGACCAGTGACCAGTGACCAGCGGAAGTGACCAGGGACCAGTGACAAGTGACCACTGACCAGTGACCAGCGAAAGTGACCAGTGACCAGTGACCAGTGACCAGTGACCAGTGACCAGCGGTAGTGACCAGTGATCAGTGACCAGTGAACAGTGACCAGTGACCAGCGAAATTGACCAGTGACCAGCGAAAGTGACCAGTGACGAGTGACCTGTGACAAGTGACCAGTGACCAGCGACCAGTGACCAGTGACCAGTGACCAGTGACCAGTGACCAGCGAAAGTGACCAGGGACCAGTGACCAGTGACCAGTGACCAGTGACCAGTGACCAGTGACCAGTGACCAGTGACCAGTGACCAGCGAAAGTGACCAGGGACCAGTGACCAGTGACCAGTGACCAGTGACCACTGACCATTGACAAGTGACCAGTGACCAGTGACCAGTGACCAGTGACCAGTGACCAGCGACCAGTGACCAGTGACCAGTGACCAGTTACAAGTGACCAGTGACCAGTTACAAGTGACCAGTGACCAGCGACCAGTGACCTGTGACGAGCGACCAGTGACCATTGACCAGTGACCAGTGACCAGCAAAAATGACCAGTGACCAGTGACCAGTGACCAGTGACCAGTGACCAGTGACCAGTGACCAGTGACCAGTGACCAGCGAAAGTGACAAGTGACCAGTGACCATTGACCAGTGACCAGTGACCAGTGACCAGTGACCAGCGACCAGTGACCAGTGACCATTGACAAGTGACCAGTGACCAGTGACCAGTGACCACTGACCATTGACCAGTGACCAGTGACCAGTGACCAGTGACCAGTGACCAGTGACCAGTGACCAGCGACCAGTGACCAGTGACCATTGACCAGTGACCAGTGACCAGCAAAAATGACCAGGGACCAGTGACCAGTGACCAGTGACCAGTGACCAGTGACCAGTGACCAGTGACCAGTGACCAGTGACCAGCGAAAGTGACAAGTGACCAGTGACCATTGACCAGTGACCAGTGACCAGTGACCAGTGACCAGCGACCAGTGACCAGTGACCATTGACCAGTGACCATTGACCAGTGACCAGTGACCAGTGACCAGCGGAAGTGACCAGTGACGAGTGACCTGTGACAAGTGACCAGTGACCAGCGACCAGTGACCAGTGACCAGTGACCAGTGACCAGTGACCAGCGAAAGTGACCAGGGACCAGTGACCAGTGACCAGTGACCAGTGACCACTGACCATTGACAAGTGACCAGTGACCAGTGACCAGTGACCAGTGACCAGTGACCAGCGACCAGTGACCAGTGACCAGTGACCAGTTACAAGTGACCAGTGACCAGTTACAAGTGACCAGTGACCAGCGACCAGTGACCTGTGACGAGCGACCAGTGACCATTGACCAGTGACCAGTGACCAGCAAAAATGACCAGTGACCAGTGACCAGTGACCAGTGACCAGTGACCAGTGACCAGTGACCAGTGACCAGTGACCAGTGACCAGCGAAAGTGACAAGTGACCAGTGACCATTGACCAGTGACCAGTGACCAGTGACCAGTGACCAGCGACCAGTGACCAGTGACCATTGACAAGTGACCAGTGACCAGTGACCAGTGACCACTGACCATTGACCAGTGACCAGTGACCAGTGACCAGTGACCAGTGACCAGTGACCAGTGACCAGCGACCAGTGACCAGTGACCATTGACCAGTGACCAGTGACCAGCAAAAATGACCAGGGACCAGTGACCAGTGACCAGTGACCAGTGACCAGTGACCAGTGACCAGTGACCAGTGACCAGTGACCAGCGAAAGTGACAAGTGACCAGTGACCATTGACCAGTGACCAGTGACCAGTGACCAGTGGCCAGCGACCAGTGACCAGTGACCATTGACCAGTGACCAGTGACCAGTGACCAGCGAAAGTGACCAGTGACCAGTGACCAGTGACCAGTGACCAGTGACCAGTGACCAGTGACCAGTGACCAGTGACCAGTGACCAGTTACAAGTGACCAGTGACCAGCGACCAGTGAACAGTGACGAGCGACCAGTGACCAGTGACAATTGACCAGTGACCAGTGACCAGTGACCAGCGAAAGTGACCAGGGACCAGTGACCAGTGACCAGTGACCAGTGACCAGCGAAAGTGACCAGTGAGCAGTGACCAGTGACCAGTGACCAGCGGTAGTGACCAGTGATCAGTGACCAGTGAACAGTGACCAGTGACCAGCGAAATTGACCAGTGACCAGCGAAAGTGACCAGTGACCATTGACCAGTGACCAGTGACCAGCAAAAATGACCAGTGACCAGTGACCAGTGACCAGTGACCAGTGACCAGTTACAAGTGACCAGTGACCAGCGACCAGTGACCAGTGACGAGCGACCAGTGACCAGTGACCATTGACCAGTGACCAGTGACCAGTGACCAGCGAAAGTGACCAGGGACCAGTGACCAGTGACCAGTGACCAGTGACCAGTGACCAGTGACCAGTGACCAGCGAAAGAGACAAGTGACCAGTGACCATTGACCAGCGACCAGTGACCAGTGACCAGTGACCAGCGACCAGTGACCAGTGACCATTGACCAGTGACCAGTGACCAGTGACCAGCGAAAGTGACCAGTGACCAGTGACCAGTGACCAGTGACCAGTGACCAGTGACCAGTTACAAGTGACCAGTGACCAGTTACACGTGACCAGTGACCAGCGACCAGTGACCAGTGACGAGCGACCAGTGACCATTGACCAGTGACCAGTGACCAGCAAAAATGACCAGTGACCAGTGACCAGTGACCAGTGACCAGTGACCAGTGACCAGCGACCAGTGACCAGTGACCATTGACCAGTGACCAGTGACCAGCAAAAATGACCAGTGACCAGTGACCAGTGACCAGCGAAAGTGACAAGTGACCAGTGACCATTGACCAGTGACCAGTGACCAGTGACCAGTGACCAGTGACCAGTGACCAGCGACCAGTGACCAGTGACCAGTGACCAGTTACAAGTGACCAGTGACCAGTTACAAGTGACCAGTGACCAGCGACCAGTGACCAGTGACGAGCGACCAGTGACCATTGACCAGTGGCCAGTGACCAGCAAAAATGACCAGTGACCAGTGACCAGTGACCAGTGACCAGTGACCAGTGACCAGTGACCAGTGACCAGTGACCAGCGAAAGTGACAAGTGACCAGTGACCATTGACCAGTGACCAGTGAGCAGTGACCAGTGACCAGTGACCAGTGACCAGTGACCAGCGAAAGTGACCAGGGACCAGTGACCAGTGACCAGTGACCAGTGACCACTGACCATTGACCAGTGACCAGTGACCAGTGACCAGTGACCAGTGACCAGTGACCAGTGACCAGCGACCAGTGACCAGTGACCATTGACCAGTGACCAGTGACCAGCAAAAATGACCAGTGACCAGTGACCAGTGACCAGTGACCAGTGACCAGTGACCAGTGACCAGTGACCAGTGACCAGTGACCAGTGACCAGTGACCAGTGACCAGTGACCAGTGACCAGCGAAAGTGACAAGTGACCAGTGACCAGTGACGAGCGACCAGTGACCAGTGACCATTGACCAGTGACCAGTGACCAGTGACCAGCGGAAGTGACCAGTGACGAGTGACCTGTGACAAGTGACCAGTGACCAGCGACCAGTGACCAGTGACCAGTGACCAGTGACCAGTGACCAGCGAAAGTGACCAGGGACCAGTGACCAGTGACCAGTGACCAGTGACCACTGACCATTGACAAGTGACCAGTGACCAGTGACCAGTGACCAGTGACCAGTGACCAGCGACCAGTGACCAGTGACCAGTGACCAGTGACCAGTGACCAGTTACAAGTGACCAGTGACCAGTTACAAGTGACCAGTGACCAGCGACCAGTGACCTGTGACGAGCGACCAGTGACCATTGACCAGTGACCAGTGACCAGCAAAAATGACCAGTGACCAGTGACCAGTGACCAGTGACCAGTGACCAGTGACCAGTGACCAGTGACCAGTGACCAGCGAAAGTGACAAGTGACCAGTGACCATTGACCAGTGACCAGTGACCAGTGACCAGTGACCAGCGACCAGTGACCAGTGACCATTGACAAGTGACCAGTGACCAGTGACCAGTGACCACTGACCATTGACCAGTGACCAGTGACCAGTGACCAGTGACCAGTGACCAGCGACCAGTGACCAGTGACCATTGACCAGTGACCAGTGACCAGCAAAAATGACCAGGGACCAGTGACCAGTGACCAGTGACCAGTGACCAGTGACCAGTGACCAGTGACCAGTGACCAGTGACCAGCGAAAGTGACAAGTGACCAGTGACCATTGACCAGTGACCAGTGACCAGTGACCAGTGACCAGCGACCAGTGACCAGTGACCATTGACCAGTGACCAGTGACCAGTGACCAGCGAAAGTGACCAGTGACCAGTGACCAGTGACCAGTGACCAGTGACCAGTGACCAGTGACCAGTGACCAGTGACCAGTGACCAGTGACCAGTTACAAGTGACCAGTGACCAGCGACCAGTGAACAGTGACGAGCGACCAGTGACCAGTGACCATTGACCAGTGACCAGTGACCAGTGACCAGCGAAAGTGACCAGGGACCAGTGACCAGTGACCAGTGACCAGTGACCAGCGAAAGTGACCAGTGAGCAGTGACCAGTGACCAGTGACCAGCGGTAGTGACCAGTGATCAGTGACCAGTGAACAGTGACCAGTGACCAGCGAAATTGACCAGTGACCAGCGAAAGTGACCAGTGACCATTGACCAGTGACCAGTGACCAGCAAAAATGACCAGTGACCAGTGACCAGTGACCAGTGACCAGTGACCAGCGAAAGTGACCAGTGACCAGTCACGAGCGAAATTGACCAGTGACCAGCGAAAGTGACCAGTGACCAGTGACCAGTGACCAGTGACTAGCCAAATTGAGCAGTGAGCAGTGACCAGTGACCAGTGACCAGTGACCAGCGAAATTGACCAGTGACCAGCGAAAGTGACCAGTGACGAGTGACCTGTGACAAGTGACCAGTGACCAGCGACCAGTGACCAGTGACCAGTGACCAGTGACCAGTGACCAGTGACCAGCAAAAATGACCAGTGACCAGTGACCAGTGACCAGTGACCAGTGACCAGTGACCAGTGACCAGTGACCAGTGACCAGAGACCAGCGAAAGTGACAAGTGACCAGTGACCAGTGACCAGTGACCAGTGACCAGTGACCAGTGACCAGAGACCAGCGAAAGTGACAAGTGACCAGTGACCAGTGACCAGTGTCCAGTGACCAGTGACCAGTGCTAAGTGACCAGTAACCAGTGACCAGTGACCAGTGACCAGTGACCAGTGACCAGTGACCAGTGACCAGCGAAAGTGACCAGTGACCAGTCACGATCGAAATTGACCAGTGACCAGCGAAAGTGACCAGTGACCAGTGACCAGTGACCAGTGTCCAGTGACCAGTGACCAGTGATAAGTGACCAGTAACCAGTGACCAGTGACCAGTGACCAGTGACCAGTGACCAGTGACCAGCGAAAGTGACCAGGGACCAGTGAACAGTGACCAGTGACCAGTGACCAGTGACCAGCGAACAGTGACCAGTGACTTGTGACCAGCGACCAGTGACAAGTGACCAGTGACCAGTGACCAGCGAAAGTGACCAGTGAACAGTGACCAGTGACTAGTGTCCAGTGACCAGTGACCAGTGAGCTGTGACCAGTGACCAGTGACCAGTGAACTGTGACCAGTGACCAGTGACCAGCGAAAGTGACCAGTGACCAGTCACGAGCGAAATTGACCAGTGACCAGCGAAAGTGACCAGTGACCAGTGACCAGTGACCAGTGTCCAGTGACCAGTGACCAGTGATAAGTGACCAGTGTCCAGTGACCAGTGACCAGTGACCAGTGACCAGTGAATAGTGACCAGTGAGGGTGAACAGCGAAAGTGACAAGTGACCAGTGACCAGTGACCAGTGACCAGTGACCAGTGACCAGTGACCAGTGACCAGTGACCAGCGAAAGAGACAAGTGACCAGTGACCATTGACCAGCGACCAGTGACCAGTGACCAGTGACCAGCGACCAGTGACCAGTGACCATTGACCAGTGACCAGTGACCAGTGACCAGCGAAAGTGACCAGTGACCAGTGACCAGTGACCAGTGACCAGTGACCAGTGACCAGTTACAAGTGACCAGTGACCAGTTACAAGTGACCAGTGACCAGCGACCAGTGACCAGTGACGAGCGACCAGTGACCATTGACCAGTGACCAGTGACCAGCAAAAATGACCAGTGACCAGTGACCAGTGACCAGTGACCAGTGACCAGTGACCAGCGACCAGTGACCAGTGACCATTGACCAGTGACCAGTGACCAGCAAAAATGACCAGTGACCAGTGACCAGTGACCAGTGACCAGTGACCAGCGAAAGTGACAAGTGACCAGTGACCATTGACCAGTGACCAGTGACCAGTGACCAGTGACCAGCGACCAGTGACCAGTGACCAGTGACCAGTTACAAGTGACCAGTGACCAGTTACAAGTGACCAGTGACCAGCGACCAGTGACCAGTGACGAGCGACCAGTGACCATTGACCAGTGGCCAGTGACCAGCAAAAATGACCAGTGACCAGTGACCAGTGACCAGTGACCAGTGACCAGTGACCAGTGACCAGTGACCAGTGACCAGCGAAAGTGACAAGTGACCAGTGACCATTGACCAGTGACCAGTGAGCAGTGACCAGTGACCAGCGACCAGTGACCAGTGACCATTGACCAGTGACCAGTGACCAGTGACCAGCGAAAGTGACCAGTGACCAGTGATCAGTGACCAGTGAACAGTGACCAGTGACCAGTGACCAGTGACCAGTGACCAGTGACCAGCGAAAGTGACCAGGGACCAGTGACCAGTGACCAGTGACCAGTGACCACTGACCATTGACCAGTGACCAGTGACCAGTGACCAGTGACCAGTGACCAGTGACCAGTGACCAGCGACCAGTGACCAGTGACCATTGACCAGTGACCAGTGACCAGCAAAAATGACCAGTGACCAGTGACCAGTGACCAGTGACCAGTGACCAGTGACCAGTGACCAGTGACCAGTGACCAGTGACCAGTGACCAGCGAAAGTGACAAGTGACCAGTGACCATTGACCAGTGACCAGTGACCAGTGACCAGTGACCAGCGACCAGTGACCAGTGACCATTGACCAGTGACCAGTGACCAGTGACCAGCGAAAGTGACCAGTGACCAGTGACCAGTGACCAGTGACCAGTGACCAGTGACCAGTGACCAGTGACCAGTGACCAGTTACAAGGGACCAGTGACCAGCGACCAGTGACCAGTGACGAGCGACCAGTGACCAGTGACCATTGACCAGTGACCAGTGACCAGTGACCAGCGGAAGTGACCAGGGACCAGTGACAAGTGACCAGTGACCAGTGACCAGCGAAAGTGACCAGTGACCAGTGACCAGTGACCAGTGACCAGCGGTAGTGACCAGTGATCAGTGACCAGTGAACAGTGACCAGTGACCAGCGAAATTGACCAGTGACCAGCGAAAGTGACCAGTGACGAGTGACCTGTGACAAGTGACCAGTGACCAGCGACCAGTGACCAGTGACCAGTGACCAGTGACCAGTGACCAGCGAAAGTGACCAGGGACCAGTGACCAGTGACCAGTGACCAGTGACCAGCGACCAGTGACCAGTGACCATTGACCAGTGACCAGTGACCAGCAAAAATGACCAGTGACCAGTGACCAGCAAAAATGACCAGTGACCAGTGACCAGTGACCAGTGACCAGCGAAAGTGACAAGTGACCAGTGACCATTGACCAGTGACCAGTGACCAGTGACCAGTGACCAGCGACCAGTGACCAGTGACCATTGACCAGTGACCAGTGACCAGTGACCAGCGAAAGTGACCAGTGACCAGTGATCAGTGAACAGTGAACAGTGACCAGTGACCAGTGACCAGTGACCAGTGACCAGCGAAAGTGACCAGGGACCAGTGACCAGTGACCAGTGACCAGTGACCACTGACCATTGACCAGTGACCAGTGACCAGTGACCAGTGACCAGTGACCAGTGACCAGTGACCAGCGACCAGTGACCAGTGACCAGTGACCAGTTACAAGTGACCAGCGACCAGTTACAAGTGACCAGTGACCAGCGACCAGTGACCTGTGACGAGCGAGCAGTGACCATTGACCAGTGACCAGTGACCAGTGACCAGTGACCAGTGACCAGTGACCAGTGACCAGTGACCAGTGACCAGTGACCAGCGAAAGTGACAAGTGACCAGTGACCATTGACCAGTGACCAGTGACCAGTGACCAGTGACCAGCGACCAGTGACCAGTGACCATTGACCAGTGACCAGTGACCAGTGACCAGTGACCACTGAACATTGACCAGTGACCAGTGACCAGTGACCAGTGACCAGTGACCAGTGACCAGTGACCAGTGACCAGCGACCAGTGACCAGTGACCAGCAAAAATGACCAGGGACCAGTGACCAGTGACCAGTGACCAGTGACCAGTGACCAGTGACCAGTGACCAGTGACCAGTGACCAGCGAAAGTGACAAGTGACCAGTGACCATTGACCAGTGACCAGTGACCAGTGACCAGTGACCAGCGACCAGTGACCAGTGACCATTGACCAGTGACCAGTGACCAGTGACCAGCGAAAGTGACCAGTGACCAGTGACCAGTGACCAGTGACCAGTGACCAGTGACCAGTGACCAGTGACCAGTGACCAGTGACCAGTTACAAGTGACCAGTGACCAGCGACCAGTGACCAGTGACGAGCGACCAGTGACCAGTGACCATTGACCAGTGACCAGTGACCAGTGACAAGCGAAAGTGACCAGGGACCAGTGACCAGTGACCAGTGACCAGTGACCAGCGAAAGTGACCAGCGAGCAGTGACCAGTGACCAGTGACCAGCGGTAGTGACCAGTGATCAGTGACCAGTGAACAGTGACCAGTGACCAGCGAAATTGACCAGTGACCAGCGAAAGTGACCAGTGACCATTGACCAGTGACCAGTGACCAGCAAAAATGACCAGTGACCAGTGACCAGTGACCAGTGACCAGTGACCAGTTACAAGTGACCAGTGACCAGCGACCAGTGACCAGTGACGAGCGACCAGTGACCAGTGACCATTGACCAGTGACCAGTGACCAGTGACCAGCGAAAGTGACCAGGGACCAGTGACCAGTGACCAGTGACCAGTGACCAGTGACCAGTGACCAGTGACCAGTGACCAGTGACAAGTGACCAGTGACCAGCGACCAGTGACCAGTGACCAGTGACCATTGACCAGTGACCAGTGACCAGTGACCAGCGAACGTGACCAGGGACCAGTGACCAGTGACCAGTGACCAGTGACCAGTGACCAGCGAAAGTGACCAGGGACCAGTGACCAGTGACCAGTGACCAGTGACCAGTGACCAGTGACCAGTGACCAGTGACCAGTGACCAGTGACCAGTGACCAGTGACCAGTGACCAGTGACCAGTGACCAGTGACCAGTGTCCAGTGACCAGTGACAAGTGACCAGTGACCAGCGACCAGTGACCAGTGACCAGTGACCATTGACCAGTGACCAGTGACCAGTGACCAGCGAACGTGTCCAGGGACCAGTGACCAGTGACCAGTGACCAGTGACCAGTGACCAGTGACCAGTGACCAGTGACCAGTGACCAGTGACCAGTGACCAGTTACAAGTGACCAGTGACCAGTTACAAGTGACCAGTGACCAGCGACCAGTGACCAGTGACGAGCGACCAGTGACCATTGACCAGTGACCAGTGACCAGCAAAAATGACCAGTGACCAGTGACCAGTGACCAGTGACCAGTGACCAGTGATCAGTGACCAGCGACCAGTGACCAGTGACCATTGACCAGTGACCAGTGACCAGCAAAAATGACCAGTGACCAGTGACCAGTGACCAGTGACCAGTGACCAGCGAAAGTGACAAGTGACCAGTGACCATTGACCAGTGACCATTGACCAGTGACCAGTGACCAGCGACCAGTGACCAGTGACCATTGACCAGTGACCAGCGAAAGTGACCAGTGACCAGTGACCAGTGACCAGTGACCAGTGACCAGTGACCAGTGACCAGTGACCAGTTACAAGTGACCAGTGACCAGTTACAAGTGACCAGTGACCAGCGACCAGTGACCAGTGACGAGCGACCAGTGACCATTGACCAGTGACCAGTGACCAGCAAATATGACCAGTGACCAGCGAAAGTGACAAGTGACCAGTGACCATTGACCAGTGACCAGTGACCAGTGACCAGTGACCAGCGACCAGTGACCAGTGACCAGTGACCAGCGAAAGTGACCAGTGACCAGTGATCAGTGACCAGTGAACAGTGACCAGTGACCAGTGACCAGTGACCAGTGACCAGCGAAAGTGACCAGGGACCAGTGACCAGCGACCAGTGACCAGTGACCACTGACCACTGACCATTGACCAGTGACCAGTGACCAGTGACCAGTGACCAGTGACAAGTGACCAGCGACCAGTGACCAGTGACCAGTGACCAGCGAAAGTGACCAGTGACCAGTGATCAGTGACCAGTGAACAGTGACCAGTTACCAGTGACCAGTGACCAGCGAAAGTGACCAGGGACCAGTGACCAGTGACCAGTGACCAGTGACCACTGACCATTGACCAGTGACCAGTGACCAGTGACCAGTGACCAGCGAAAGTGACAAGTGACCAGTGACCATTGACCAGTGACCAGTGACCAGTGACCAGTGACCAGCGACCAGTGACCAGTGACCATTGACCAGTGACCAGTGACCAGTGACCAGCGAAAGTGACCAGTGACCAGTGATCAGTGACCAGTGAACAGTGACCAGTTACCAGTGACCAGTGACCAGCGAAAGTGACCAGGGACCAGTGACCAGTGACCAGTGACCAGTGACCACTGACCATTGACCAGTGACCAGTGACCAGTGACCAGTGACCAGTGACCAGTGACAAGTGACCAGTGACCAGCGACCAGTGACCAGTGACCAGTGACCATTGACCAGTGACCAGTGACCAGTGACCAGCGAACGTGACCAGGGACCAGTGACCAGTGACCAGTGACCAGTGACCAGTGACCAGTGACCAGTGACCAGTTACAAGTGACCAGTGACCAGTTACAAGTGACCAGTGACCAGCGACCAGTGACCAGTGACGAGCAACCAGTGACCATTGACCAGTGACCAGTGACCAGCAAAAATGACCAGTGACCAGTGACCAGTGACCAGTGACCAGTGACCAGTGACCAGTGACCAGTGACCAGCGACCAGTGACCAGTGACCATTGACCAGTGACCAGTGACCAGCAAAAATGACCAGTGACCAGTGACCAGTAACCAGTGACCAGTGACCAGCGAAAGTGACAAGTGACCAGTGACCATTGACCAGTGACCAGTGACCAGTGACCAGTGACCAGCGACCAGTGACCAGTGACCATTGACCAGTGACCAGTGACCAGTGACCAGCGAAAGTGACCAGTGACCAGTGACCAGTGACCAGTGACCAGTGACCAGTGACCAGTGACCAGTTACAAGTGACCAGTGACCAGTTACAAGTGACCAGTGACCAGCGACCAGTGACCAGTGACGAGCGACCAGTGACCATTGACCAGTGACCAGTGACCAGCAAAAATGACCAGTGACCAGTGACCAGAGACCAGTGACCAGTGACCAGTGACCAGTGACCAGTGACCAGCGAAAGTGACAAGTGACCAGTGACCATTGACCAGTGACCAGTGACCAGTGACCAGTGACCAGCGACCAGTGACCAGTGACCATTGACCAGTGACCAGTGACCAGTGACCAGCGAAAGTGACCAGTGACCAGTGATCAGTGACCAGTGAACAGTGACCAGTGACCAGTGACCAGTGACCAGTGACCAGCGAAAGTGACCAGGGACCAGTGACCAGTGACCAGTGACCAGTGACCACTGACCATTGACCAGTGACCAGTGACCAGTGACCAGTGACCAGTGACCAGTGACCAGCGACCAGTGACCAGTGACCAGTGACCAGTTACAAGTGACCAGTGACCAGTGACAAGTGACCAGTGACCAGCGACCAGTGACCAGTGACCAGTGACCATTGACCAGTGACCAGTGACCAGTGACCAGCGAACGTGACCAGGGACCAGTGACCAGTGACCAGTGACCAGTGACCAGTGACCAGCGAAAGTGACCAGGGACCAGTGACCAGTGACCAGTGACCAGTGACCAGTGACCAGTGACCAGTGACCAGTGACCAGTGACCAGTGACCAGTGACCAGTGACCAGTGACCAGTGACCAGTGACCAGTGACCAGTGACCAGTGTCCAGTGACCAGTGACAAGTGACCAGTGACCAGCGACCAGTGACCAGTGACCAGTGACCATTGACCAGTGACCAGTGACCAGTGACCAGCGAACGTGTCCAGGGACCAGTGACCAGTGACCAGTGACCAGTGACCAGTGACCAGTGACCAGTGACCAGTGACCAGTGACCAGTGACCAGTGACCAGTTACAAGTGACCAGTGACCAGTTACAAGTGACCAGTGACCAGCGACCAGTGACCAGTGACGAGCGACCAGTGACCATTGACCAGTGACCAGTGACCAGCAAAAATGACCAGTGACCAGTGACCAGTGACCAGTGACCAGTGACCAGTGATCAGTGACCAGCGACCAGTGACCAGTGACCATTGACCAGTGACCAGTGACCAGCAAAAATGACCAGTGACCAGTGACCAGTGACCAGTGACCAGTGACCAGCGAAAGTGACAAGTGACCAGTGACCATTGACCAGTGACCATTGACCAGTGACCAGTGACCAGCGACCAGTGACCAGTGACCATTGACCAGTGACCAGCGAAAGTGACCAGTGACCAGTGACCAGTGACCAGTGACCAGTGACCAGTGACCAGTGACCAGTGACCAGTTACAAGTGACCAGTGACCAGTTACAAGTGACCAGTGACCAGCGACCAGTGACCAGTGACGAGCGACCAGTGACCATTGACCAGTGACCAGTGACCAGCAAATATGACCAGTGACCAGCGAAAGTGACAAGTGACCAGTGACCATTGACCAGTGACCAGTGACCAGTGACCAGTGACCAGCGACCAGTGACCAGTGACCAGTGACCAGCGAAAGTGACCAGTGACCAGTGATCAGTGACCAGTGAACAGTGACCAGTGACCAGTGACCAGTGACCAGTGACCAGCGAAAGTGACCAGGGACCAGTGACCAGCGACCAGTGACCAGTGACCACTGACCACTGACCATTGACCAGTGACCAGTGACCAGTGACCAGTGACCAGTGACAAGTGACCAGCGACCAGTGACCAGTGACCAGCGACCAGTGACCAGTGACCATTGACCAGTGACCAGCGAACGTGACCAGGGACCAGTGACCAGTGACCAGTGACCAGTGACCAGTGACCAGTGACCAGTGACCAGTTACAAGTGACCAGTTACCAGTGACCAGTGACCAGCGAAAGTGACCAGGGACCAGTGACCAGTGACCAGTGACCAGTGACCACTGACCATTGACCAGTGACCAGTGACCAGTGACCAGTGACCAGCGAAAGTGACAAGTGACCAGTGACCATTGACCAGTGACCAGTGACCAGTGACCAGTGACCAGTGACCAGCGACCAGTGACCAGTGACCATTGACCAGTGACCAGTGACCAGTGACCAGCGAAAGTGACCAGTGACCAGTGATCAGTGACCAGAGAACAGTGACCAGTTACCAGTGACCAGTGACCAGCGAAAGTGACCAGGGACCAGTGACCAGTGACCAGTGACCAGTGACCACTGACCATTGACCAGTGACCAGTGACCAGTGACCAGTGACCAGTGACCAGTGACAAGTGACCAGTGACCAGCGACCAGTGACCAGTGACCAGTGACCATTGACCAGTGACCAGTGACCAGTGACCAGCGAACGTGACCAGGGACCAGTGACCAGTGACCAGTGACCAGTGACCAGTGACCAGTGACCAGTGACCAGTTACAAGTGACCAGTGACCAGTTACAAGTGACCAGTGACCAGCGACCAGTGACCAGTGACGAGCAACCAGTGACCATTGACCAGTGACCAGTGACCAGCAAAAATGACCAGTGACCAGTGACCAGTGACCAGTGACCAGTGACCAGTGACCAGTGACCAGTGACCAGCGACCAGTGACCAGTGACCATTGACCAGTGACCAGTGACCAGCAAAAATGACCAGTGACCAGTGACCAGTAACCAGTGACCAGTGACCAGTGACCAGTGACCAGTGACCAGTGACCAGTGACCAGTTACAAGTGACCAGTGACCAGTTACAAGTGACCAGTGACCAGCGACCAGTGACCAGTGACGAGCGACCAGTGACCATTGACCAGTGACCAGTGACCAGCAAAAATGACCAGTGACCAGTGACCAGTGACCAGTGACCAGTGACCAGTGATCAGTGACCAGCGACCAGTGACCAGTGACCATTGACCAGTGACCAGTGACCAGCAAAAATGACCAGTGACCAGTGACCAGTGACCAGTGACCAGTGACCAGCGAAAGTGACAAGTGACCAGTGACCATTGACCAGTGACCATTGACCAGTGACCAGTGACCAGCGACCAGTGACCAGTGACCATTGACCAGTGACCAGCGAAAGTGACCAGTGACCAGTGACCAGTGACCAGTGACCAGTGACCAGTGACCAGTGACCAGTGACCAGTTACAAGTGACCAGTGACCAGTTACAAGTGACCAGTGACCAGCGACCAGTGACCAGTGACGAGCGACCAGTGACCATTGACCAGTGACCAGTGACCAGCAAATATGACCAGTGACCAGCGAAAGTGACAAGTGACCAGTGACCATTGACCAGTGACCAGTGACCAGTGACCAGTGACCAGCGACCAGTGACCAGTGACCAGTGACCAGCGAAAGTGACCAGTGACCAGTGATCAGTGACCAGTGAACAGTGACCAGTGACCAGTGACCAGTGACCAGTGACCAGCGAAAGTGACCAGGGACCAGTGACCAGCGACCAGTGACCAGTGACCACTGACCACTGACCATTGACCAGTGACCAGTGACCAGTGACCAGTGACCAGTGACAAGTGACCAGCGACCAGTGACCAGTGACCAGTGACCAGCGAAAGTGACCAGTGACCAGTGATCAGTGACCAGTGAACAGTGACCAGTTACCAGTGACCAGTGACCAGCGAAAGTGACCAGGGACCAGTGACCAGTGACCAGTGACCAGTGACCACTGACCATTGACCAGTGACCAGTGACCAGTGACCAGTGACCAGCGAAAGTGACAAGTGACCAGTGACCATTGACCAGTGACCAGTGACCAGTGACCAGTGACCAGCGACCAGTGACCAGTGACCATTGACCAGTGACCAGTGACCAGTGACCAGCGAAAGTGACCAGTGACCAGTGATCAGTGACCAGTGAACAGTGACCAGTTACCAGTGACCAGTGACCAGCGAAAGTGACCAGGGACCAGTGACCAGTGACCAGTGACCAGTGACCACTGACCATTGACCAGTGACCAGTGACCAGTGACCAGTGACCAGTGACCAGTGACAAGTGACCAGTGACCAGCGACCAGTGACCAGTGACCAGTGACCATTGACCAGTGACCAGTGACCAGTGACCAGCGAACGTGACCAGGGACCAGTGACCAGTGACCAGTGACCAGTGACCAGTGACCAGTGACCAGTGACCAGTGACCAGTTACAAGTGACCAGTGACCAGTTACAAGTGACCAGTGACCAGCGACCAGTGACCAGTGACGAGCAACCAGTGACCATTGACCAGTGACCAGTGACCAGCAAAAATGACCAGTGACCAGTGACCAGTGACCAGTGACCAGTGACCAGTGACCAGTGACCAGTGACCAGCGACCAGTGACCAGTGACCATTGACCAGTGACCAGTGACCAGCAAAAATGACCAGTGACCAGTGACCAGTAACCAGTGACCAGTGACCAGCGAAAGTGACAAGTGACCAGTGACCATTGACCAGTGACCAGTGACCAGTGACCAGTGACCAGCGACCAGTGACCAGTGACCATTGACCAGTGACCAGTGACCAGTGACCAGCGAAAGTGACCAGTGACCAGTGACCAGTGACCAGTGACCAGTGACCAGTGACCAGTGACCAGTTACAAGTGACCAGTGACCAGTTACAAGTGACCAGTGACCAGCGACCAGTGACCAGTGACGAGCGACCAGTGACCATTGACCAGTGACCAGTGACCAGCAAAAATGACCAGTGACCAGTGACCAGAGACCAGTGACCAGTGACCAGTGACCATTGACCAGTGACCAGTGACCAGCAAAAATGACCAGTGACCAGTGACCATTGACCAGTGACCAGTGACCAGTGACCAGTGACCAGCGACCAGTGACCAGTGACCATTGACCAGTGACCAGTGACCAGTGACCAGCGAAAGTGACCAGTGACCAGTGATCAGTGACCAGTGAACAGTGACCAGTGACCAGTGACCAGTGACCAGTGACCAGCGAAAGTGACCAGGGACCAGTGACCAGTGACCAGTGACCAGTGACCACTGACCATTGACCAGTGACCAGTGACCAGTGACCAGTGACCAGTGACCAGTGACCAGCGACCAGTGACCAGTGACCAGTGACCAGTTACAAGTGACCAGTGACCAGTGACAAGTGACCAGTGACCAGCGACCAGTGACCAGTGACCAGTGACCATTGACCAGTGACCAGTGACCAGTGACCAGCGAACGTGACCAGGGACCAGTGACCAGTGACCAGTGACCAGTGACCAGTGACCAGCGAAAGTGACCAGGGACCAGTGACCAGTGACCAGTGACCAGTGACCAGTGACCAGTGACCAGTGACCAGTGACCAGTGACCAGTGACCAGTGACCAGTGACCAGTGACCAGTGACCAGTGACCAGTGACCAGTGACCAGTGACCAGTGTCCAGTGACCAGTGACAAGTGACCAGTGACCAGCGACCAGTGACCAGTGACCAGTGACCATTGACCAGTGACCAGTGACCAGTGACCAGCGAACGTGTCCAGGGACCAGTGACCAGTGACCAGTGACCAGTGACCAGTGACCAGTGACCAGTGACCAGTGACCAGTGACCAGTGACCAGTGACCAGTTACAAGTGACCAGTGACCAGTTACAAGTGACCAGTGACCAGCGACCAGTGACCAGTGACGAGCGACCAGTGACCATTGACCAGTGACCAGTGACCAGCAAAAATGACCAGTGACCAGTGACCAGTGACCAGTGACCAGTGACCAGTGATCAGTGACCAGCGACCAGTGACCAGTGACCATTGACCAGTGACCAGTGACCAGCAAAAATGACCAGTGACCAGTGACCAGTGACCAGTGACCAGTGACCAGCGAAAGTGACAAGTGACCAGTGACCATTGACCAGTGACCATTGACCAGTGACCAGTGACCAGCGACCAGTGACCAGTGACCATTGACCAGTGACCAGCGAAAGTGACCAGTGACCAGTGACCAGTGACCAGTGACCAGTGACCAGTGACCAGTGACCAGTGACCAGTTACAAGTGACCAGTGACCAGTTACAAGTGACCAGTGACCAGCGACCAGTGACCAGTGACGAGCGACCAGTGACCATTGACCAGTGACCAGTGACCAGCAAATATGACCAGTGACCAGCGAAAGTGACAAGTGACCAGTGACCATTGACCAGTGACCAGTGACCAGTGACCAGTGACCAGCGACCAGTGACCAGTGACCAGTGACCAGCGAAAGTGACCAGTGACCAGTGATCAGTGACCAGTGAACAGTGACCAGTGACCAGTGACCAGTGACCAGTGACCAGCGAAAGTGACCAGGGACCAGTGACCAGCGACCAGTGACCAGTGACCACTGACCACTGACCATTGACCAGTGACCAGTGACCAGTGACCAGTGACCAGTGACAAGTGACCAGCGACCAGTGACCAGTGACCAGTGACCAGCGAAAGTGACCAGTGACCAGTGATCAGTGACCAGTGAACAGTGACCAGTTACCAGTGACCAGTGACCAGCGAAAGTGACCAGGGACCAGTGACCAGTGACCAGTGACCAGTGACCACTGACCATTGACCAGTGACCAGTGACCAGTGACCAGTGACCAGCGAAAGTGACAAGTGACCAGTGACCATTGACCAGTGACCAGTGACCAGTGACCAGTGACCAGCGACCAGTGACCAGTGACCATTGACCAGTGACCAGTGACCAGTGACCAGCGAAAGTGACCAGTGACCAGTGATCAGTGACCAGAGAACAGTGACCAGTTACCAGTGACCAGTGACCAGCGAAAGTGACCAGGGACCAGTGACCAGTGACCAGTGACCAGTGACCACTGACCATTGACCAGTGACCAGTGACCAGTGACCAGTGACCAGTGACCAGTGACAAGTGACCAGTGACCAGCGACCAGTGACCAGTGACCAGTGACCATTGACCAGTGACCAGTGACCAGTGACCAGCGAACGTGACCAGGGACCAGTGACCAGTGACCAGTGACCAGTGACCAGTGACCAGTGACCAGTGACCAGTTACAAGTGACCAGTGACCAGTTACAAGTGACCAGTGACCAGCGACCAGTGACCAGTGACGAGCAACCAGTGACCATTGACCAGTGACCAGTGACCAGCAAAAATGACCAGTGACCAGTGACCAGTGACCAGTGACCAGTGACCAGTGACCAGTGACCAGCGACCAGTGACCAGTGACCATTGACCAGTGACCAGTGACCAGCAAAAATGACCAGTGACCAGTGACCAGTAACCAGTGACCAGTGACCAGCGAAAGTGACAAGTGACCAGTGACCATTGACCAGTGACCAGTGACCAGTGACCAGTGACCAGCGACCAGTGACCAGTGACCATTGACCAGTGACCAGTGACCAGTGACCAGCGAAAGTGACCAGTGACCAGTGACCAGTGACCAGTGACCAGTGACCAGTGACCAGTGACCAGTTACAAGTGACCAGTGACCAGTTACAAGTGACCAGTGACCAGCGACCAGTGACCAGTGACGAGCGACCAGTGACCATTGACCAGTGACCAGTGACCAGCAAAAATGACCAGTGACCAGTGACCAGAGACCAGTGACCAGTGACCAGTGACCAGTGACCAGTGACCAGCGAAAGTGACAAGTGACCAGTGACCATTGACCAGTGACCAGTGACCAGTGACCAGTGACCAGCGACCAGTGACCAGTGACCATTGACCAGTGACCAGTGACCAGTGACCAGCGAAAGTGACCAGTGACCAGTGATCAGTGACCAGTGAACAGTGACCAGTGACCAGTGACCAGTGACCAGTGACCAGCGAAAGTGACCAGGGACCAGTGACCAGTGACCAGTGACCAGTGACCACTGACCATTGACCAGTGACCAGTGACCAGTGACCAGTGACCAGTGACCAGTGACCAGCGACCAGTGACCAGTGACCAGTGACCAGTTACAAGTGACCAGTGACCAGTTACAAGTGACCAGTGACCAGCGACCAGTGACCAGTGACGAGCGACCAGTGACCATTGACCAGTGGCCAGTGACCAGCAAAAATGACCAGTGACCAGTGACCAGTGACCAGTGACCAGTGACCAGTGACCAGCGAAAGTGACAAGTGACCAGTGACCATTGACCAGTGACCAGTGAGCAGTGACCAGTGACCAGCGACCAGTGACCAGTGACCATTGACCAGTGACCAGTGACCAGTGACCAGCGAAAGTGACCAGTGACCAGTGATCAGTGACCAGTGAACAGTGACCAGTGACCAGTGACCAGTGACCAGTGACCAGTGACCAGCGAAAGTGACCAGGGACCAGTGACCAGTGACCAGTGACCAGTGACCACTGACCATTGACCAGTGACCAGTGACCAGTGACCAGTGACCAGTGACCAGTGACCAGTGACCAGCGACCAGTGGCCAGTGACCATTGACCAGTGACCAGTGACCAGCAAAAATGACCAGTGACCAGTGACTAGTGACCAGTGACCAGTGACCAGTGACCAGTGACCAGTGACCAGTGACCAGCGAAAGTGACAAGTGACCAGTGACCATTGACCAGTGACCAGTGACCAGTGACCAGTGACCAGCGACCAGTGACCAGTGACCATTGACCAGTGACCAGTGACCAGTGACCAGCGAAAGTGACCAGTGACCAGTGACCAGTGACCAGTGACCAGTGACCAGTGACCAGTGACCAGTGACCAGTGACCAGTGACCAGTTACAAGTGACCAGTGACCAGCGACCAGTGACCAGTGACGAGCGACCAGTGACCAGTGACCATTGACCAGTGACCAGTGACCAGTGACCAGCGGAAGTGACCAGGGACCAGTGACAAGTGACCAGTGACCAGTGACCAGCGAAAGTGACCAGTGACCAGTGACCAGTGACCAGTGACCAGCGGTAGTGACCAGTGATCAGTGACCAGTGAACAGTGACCAGTGACCAGCGAAATTGACCAGTGACCAGCGAAAGTGACCAGTGACGAGTGACCTGTGACAAGTGACCAGTGACCAGCGACCAGTGACCAGTGACCAGTGACCAGTGACCAGTGACCAGCGAAAGTGACCAGGGACCAGTGACCAGTGACCAGTGACCAGTGACCAGCGACCAGTGACCAGTGACCATTGACCAGTGACCAGTGACCAGCAAAAATGACCAGTGACCAGTGACCAGCAAAAATGACCAGTGACCAGTGACCAGTGACCAGTGACCAGCGAAAGTGACAAGTGACCAGTGACCATTGGCCAGTGACCAGTGACCAGTGACCAGTGACCAGCGACCAGTGACCAGTGACCATTGACCAGTGACCAGTGACCAGTGACCAGCGAAAGTGACCAGTGACCAGTGATCAGTGACCAGTGAACAGTGACCAGTGACCAGTGACCAGTGACCAGTGACCAGCGAAAGTGACCAGGGACCAGTGACCAGTGACCAGTGACCAGTGACCACTGACCATTGACCAGTGACCAGTGACCAGTGACCAGTGACCAGTGACCAGTGACCAGTGACCAGCGACCAGTGACCAGTGACCAGTGACCAGTTACAAGTGACCAGTGACCAGTTACAAGTGACCAGTGACCAGCGACCAGTGACCTGTGACGAGCGACCAGTGACCATTGACCAGTGACCAGTGACCAGCAAAAATGACCAGTGACCAGTGACCAGTGACCAGTGACCAGTGACCAGTGACCAGTGACCAGTGACCAGTGACCAGTGACCAGCGAAAGTGACAAGTGACCAGTGACCATTGACCAGTGACCAGTGACCAGTGACCAGTGACCAGCGACCAGTGACCAGTGACCATTGACCAGTGACCAGTGACCAGTGACCAGTGACCACTGAACATTGACCAGTGACCAGTGACCAGTGACCAGTGACCAGTGACCAGTGACCAGTGACCAGTGACCAGTGACCAGCGACCAGTGACCAGTGACCATTGACCAGTGACCAGTGACCAGCAAAAATGACCAGGGACCAGTGACCAGTGACCAGTGACCAGTGACCAGTGACCAGTGACCAGTGACCAGTGACCAGTGACCAGTGACCAGTGACCAGCGAAAGTGACAAGTGACCAGTGACCATTGACCAGTGACCAGTGACCAGTGACCAGTGACCATTGACCAGTGACCAGTGACCAGTGACCAGCGAAAGTGACCAGTGACCAGTGACCAGTGACCAGTGACCAGTGACCAGTGACCAGTGACCAGTGACCAGTGACCAGTGACCAGTTACAAGTGACCAGTGACCAGCGACCAGTGACCAGTGACGAGCGACCAGTGACCAGTGACCATTGACCAGTGACCAGTGACCAGTGACCAGCGAAAGTGACCAGGGACCAGTGACCAGTGACCAGTGACCAGTGACCAGCGAAAGTGACCAGTGAGCAGTGACCAGTGACCAGTGACCAGCGAAATTGACCAGTGACCAGCGAAAGTGACCAGTGACCATTGACCAGTGACCAGTGACCAGCAAAAATGACCAGTGACCAGTGACCAGTGACCAGTGACCAGTGACCAGTTACAAGTGACCAGTGACCAGCGACCAGTGACCAGTGACGAGCGACCAGTGACCAGTGACCATTGACCAGTGACCAGTGACCAGTGACCAGCGAAAGTGACCAGGGACCAGTGACCAGTGACCAGTGACCAGTGACCAGTGACCAGTGACCAGTGACCAGTGACCAGTGACCAGTGACCAGTGACAAGTGACCAGTGACCAGCGACCAGTGACCAGTGACCAGTGACCATTGACCAGTGACCAGTGACCAGTGACCAGCGAACGTGACCAGGGACCAGTGACCAGTGACCAGTGACCAGTGACCAGTGACCAGCGAAAGTGACCAGGGACCAGTGACCAGTGACCAGTGACCAGTGACCAGTGACCAGTGACCAGTGACCAGTGACCAGTGACCAGTGACCAGTGACCAGTGACCAGTGACCAGTGACCAGTGACCAGTGACCAGTGACCAGTGACCAGTGTCCAGTGACCAGTGACAAGTGACCAGTGACCAGCGACCAGTGACCAGCGACCAGTGACCAGTGACCAGTGACCATTGACCAGTGACCAGTGACCAGTGACCAGCGAACGTGACCAGGGACCAGTGACCAGTGACCAGTGACCAGTGACCAGTGACCAGTGACCAGTGACCAGTGACCAGTGACCAGTGACCAGTTACAAGTGACCAGTGACCAGTTACAAGTGACCAGTGACCAGCGACCAGTGACCAGTGACGAGCGACCAGTGACCATTGACCAGTGACCAGTGACCAGCAAAAATGACCAGTGACCAGTGACCAGTGACCAGTGACCAGTGACCAGTGATCAGTGACCAGCGACCAGTGACCAGTGACCATTGACCAGTGACCAGTGACCAGCAAAAATGACCAGTGACCAGTGACCAGTGACCAGTGGCCAGTGACCAGCGAAAGTGACAAGTGACCAGTGACCATTGACCAGTGACCATTGACCAGTGACCAGTGACCAGCGACCAGTGACCAGTGACCATTGACCAGTGACCAGCGAAAGTGACCAGTGACCAGTGACCAGTGACCAGTGACCAGTGACCAGTGACCAGTGACCAGTGACCAGTTACAAGTGACCAGTGACCAGTTACAAGTGACCAGTGACCAGCGACCAGTGACCAGTGACGAGCGACCAGTGACCATTGACCAGTGACCAGTGACCAGCAAAAATGACCAGTGACCAGCGAAAGTGACAAGTGACCAGTGACCATTGACCAGTGACCAGTGACCAGTGACCAGTGACCAGCGACCAGTGACCAGTGACCAGTGACCAGCGAAAGTGACCAGTGACCAGTGATCAGTGACCAGTGAACAGTGACCAGTGACCAGTGACCAGTGACCAGTGACCAGCGAAAGTGACCAGGGACCAGTGACCAGCGACCAGTGACCAGTGACCACTGACCACTGACCATTGACCAGTGACCAGTGACCAGTGACCAGTGACCAGTGACAAGTGACCAGCGACCAGTGACCAGTGACCAGTGACCAGCGAAAGTGACCAGTGACCAGTGATCAGTGACCAGTGAACAGTGACCAGTTACCAGTGACCAGTGACCAGCGAAAGTGACCAGGGACCAGTGACCAGTGACCAGTGACCAGTGACCACTGACCATTGACCAGTGACCAGTGACCAGTGACCAGTGACCAGCGAAAGTGACAAGTGACCAGTGACCATTGACCAGTGACCAGTGACCAGTGACCAGTGACCAGCGACCAGTGACCAGTGACCATTGACCAGTGACCAGTGACCAGTGACCAGCGAAAGTGACCAGTGACCAGTGATCAGTGACCAGTGAACAGTGACCAGTTACCAGTGACCAGTGACCAGCGAAAGTGACCAGGGACCAGTGACCAGTGACCAGTGACCAGTGACCACTGACCATTGACCAGTGACCAGTGACCAGTGACCAGTGACCAGTGACCAGTGACAAGTGACCAGTGACCAGCGACCAGTGACCAGTGACCAGTGACCATTGACCAGTGACCAGTGACCAGTGACCAGCGAACGTGACCAGGGACCAGTGACCAGTGACCAGTGACCAGTGACCAGTGACCAGTGACCAGTGACCAGTGACCAGTGACCAGTTACAAGTGACCAGTGACCAGTTACAAGTGACCAGTGACCAGCGACCAGTGACCAGTGACGAGCGACCAGTGACCATTGACCAGTGACCAGTGACCAGCAAAAATGACCAGTGACCAGTGACCAGTGACCAGTGACCAGTGACCAGTGACCAGTGACCAGTGACCAGCGACCAGTGACCAGTGACCATTGACCAGTGACCAGTGACCAGCAAAAATGACCAGTGACCAGTGACCAGTAACCAGTGACCAGTGACCAGCGAAAGTGACAAGTGACCAGTGACCATTGACCAGTGACCAGTGACCAGTGACCAGTGACCAGCGACCAGTGACCAGTGACCATTGACCAGTGACCAGTGACCAGTGACCAGCGAAAGTGACCAGTGACCAGTGACCAGTGACCAGTGACCAGTGACCAGTGACCAGTGACCAGTTACAAGTGACCAGTGACCAGTTACAAGTGACCAGTGACCAGCGACCAGTGACCAGTGACGAGCGACCAGTGACCATTGACCAGTGACCAGTGACCAGCGAAATTGACCAGTGACCAGCGAAAGTGACCAGTGACCATTGACCAGTGACCAGTGACCAGCAAAAATGACCAGTGACCAGTGACCAGTGACCAGTGACCAGTGACCAGTTACAAGTGACCAGTGACCAGCGACCAGTGACCAGTGACGAGCGACCAGTGACCAGTGACCATTGACCAGTGACCAGTGACCAGTGACCAGCGAAAGTGACCAGGGACCAGTGACCAGTGACCAGTGACCAGTGACCAGTGACCAGTGACCAGTGACCAGTGACCAGTGACCAGTGACCAGTGACAAGTGACCAGTGACCAGCGACCAGTGACCAGTGACCAGTGACCATTGACCAGTGACCAGTGACCAGTGACCAGCGAACGTGACCAGGGACCAGTGACCAGTGACCAGTGACCAGTGACCAGTGACCAGCGAAAGTGACCAGGGACCAGTGACCAGTGACCAGTGACCAGTGACCAGTGACCAGTGACCAGTGACCAGTGACCAGTGACCAGTGACCAGTGACCAGTGACCAGTGACCAGTGACCAGTGACCAGTGACCAGTGTCCAGTGACCAGTGACAAGTGACCAGTGACCAGCGACCAGTGACCAGCGACCAGTGACCAGTGACCAGTGACCATTGACCAGTGACCAGTGACCAGTGACCAGCGAACGTGACCAGGGACCAGTGACCAGTGACCAGTGACCAGTGACCAGTGACCAGTGACCAGTGACCAGTGACCAGTGACCAGTGACCAGTTACAAGTGACCAGTGACCAGTTACAAGTGACCAGTGACCAGCGACCAGTGACCAGTGACGAGCGACCAGTGACCATTGACCAGTGACCAGTGACCAGCAAAAATGACCAGTGACCAGTGACCAGTGACCAGTGACCAGTGACCAGTGATCAGTGACCAGCGACCAGTGACCAGTGACCATTGACCAGTGACCAGTGACCAGCAAAAATGACCAGTGACCAGTGACCAGTGACCAGTGGCCAGTGACCAGCGAAAGTGACAAGTGACCAGTGACCATTGACCAGTGACCATTGACCAGTGACCAGTGACCAGCGACCAGTGACCAGTGACCATTGACCAGTGACCAGCGAAAGTGACCAGTGACCAGTGACCAGTGACCAGTGACCAGTGACCAGTGACCAGTGACCAGTGACCAGTTACAAGTGACCAGTGACCAGTTACAAGTGACCAGTGACCAGCGACCAGTGACCAGTGACGAGCGACCAGTGACCATTGACCAGTGACCAGTGACCAGCAAAAATGACCAGTGACCAGCGAAAGTGACAAGTGACCAGTGACCATTGACCAGTGACCAGTGACCAGTGACCAGTGACCAGCGACCAGTGACCAGTGACCAGTGACCAGCGAAAGTGACCAGTGACCAGTGATCAGTGACCAGTGAACAGTGACCAGTGACCAGTGACCAGTGACCAGTGACCAGCGAAAGTGACCAGGGACCAGTGACCAGCGACCAGTGACCAGTGACCACTGACCACTGACCATTGACCAGTGACCAGTGACCAGTGACCAGTGACCAGTGACCAGTGACAAGTGACCAGCGACCAGTGACCAGTGACCAGTGACCAGCGAAAGTGACCAGTGACCAGTGATCAGTGACCAGTGAACAGTGACCAGTTACCAGTGACCAGTGACCAGCGAAAGTGACCAGGGACCAGTGACCAGTGACCAGTGACCAGTGACCACTGACCATTGACCAGTGACCAGTGACCAGTGACCAGTGACCAGCGAAAGTGACAAGTGACCAGTGACCATTGACCAGTGACCAGTGACCAGTGACCAGTGACCAGCGACCAGTGACCAGTGAACATTGACCAGTGACCAGTGACCAGTGACCAGCGAAAGTGACCAGTGACCAGTGATCAGTGACCAGTGAACAGTGACCAGTTACCAGTGACCAGTGACCAGCGAAAGTGACCAGGGACCAGTGACCAGTGACCAGTGACCAGTGACCACTGACCATTGACCAGTGACCAGTGACCAGTGACCAGTGACCAGTGACCAGTGACAAGTGACCAGTGACCAGCGACCAGTGACCAGTGACCAGTGACCATTGACCAGTGACCAGTGACCAGTGACCAGCGAACGTGACCAGGGACCAGTGACCAGTGACCAGTGACCAGTGACCAGTGACCAGTGACCAGTGACCAGTGACCAGTGACCAGTTACAAGTGACCAGTGACCAGTTACAAGTGACCAGTGACCAGCGACCAGTGACCAGTGACGAGCGACCAGTGACCATTGACCAGTGACCAGTGACCAGCAAAAATGACCAGTGACCAGTGACCAGTGACCAGTGACCAGTGACCAGTGACCAGTGACCAGTGACCAGCGACCAGTGACCAGTGACCATTGACCAGTGACCAGTGACCAGCAAAAATGACCAGTGACCAGTGACCAGTAACCAGTGACCAGTGACCAGCGAAAGTGACAAGTGACCAGTGACCATTGACCAGTGACCAGTGACCAGTGACCAGTGACCAGCGACCAGTGACCAGTGACCATTGACCAGTGACCAGTGACCAGTGACCAGCGAAAGTGACCAGTGACCAGTGACCAGTGACCAGTGACCAGTGACCAGTGACCAGTGACCAGTTACAAGTGACCAGTGACCAGTTACAAGTGACCAGTGACCAGCGACCAGTGACCAGTGACGAGCGACCAGTGACCATTGACCAGTGACCAGTGACCAGCAAAAATGACCAGTGACCAGTGACCAGAGACCAGTGACCAGTGACCAGTGACCAGTGACCAGTGACCAGTGACCAGTGACCAGCGAAAGTGACAAGTGACCAGTGACCATTGACCAGTGACCAGTGACCAGTGACCAGTGACCAGCGACCAGTGACCAGTGACCATTGACCAGTGACCAGTGACCAGTGACCAGCGAAAGTGACCAGTGACCAGTGATCAGTGACCAGTGAACAGTGACCAGTGACCAGTGACCAGTGACCAGTGACCAGCGAAAGTGACCAGGGACCAGTGACCAGTGACCAGTGACCAGTGACCACTGACCATTGACCAGTGACCAGTGACCAGTGACCAGTGACCAGTGACCAGTGACCAGCGACCAGTGACCAGTGACCAGTGACCAGTTACAAGTGACCAGTGACCAGTTACAAGTGACCAGTGACCAGCGACCAGTGACCTGTGACGAGCGACCAGTGACCATTGACCAGTGACCAGTGACCAGCAAAAATGACCAGTGACCAGTGACCAGTGACCAGTGACCAGTGACCAGTGACCAGTGACCAGCGAAAGTGACCAGGGACCAGTGACCAGTGACCAGTGACCAGTGACCAGTGACCAGTGACCAGTGACCAGTGACCAGTGACCAGTGACCAGTGACCAGTGACCAGCGACCAGTGACCAGTGACGAGCGACCAGTGACCAGTGACCATTGACCAGTGACCAGTGACCAGTGACCAGCGAAAGTGACCAGGGACCAGTGACCAGTTACCAGTGAGCTGTGACCAGTGACCAGTGACCAGTGAACTGTGACCAGTGACCAGTGACCAGCGAAAGTGACCAGTGACCAGTCACGAGCGAAATTGACCAGTGACCAGCGAAAGTGACCAGTGACCAGTGACCAGTGACCAGTGACTAGCCAAATTGAGCAGTGAGCAGTGACCAGTGACCAGTGACCAGTGACCAGCGAAATTGACCAGTGACCAGCGAAAGTGACCAGTGACGAGTGACCTGTGACAAGTGACCAGTGACCAGCGACCAGTGACCAGTGACCAGTGACCAGTGACCAGTGACCAGTGACCAGTGACCAGCAAAAATGACCAGTGACCAGTGACCAGTGACCAGTGACCAGTGACCAGTGACCAGTGACCAGTGACCAGTGACCAGCAAAAATGACCAGTGACCAGTGACCAGTGACCAGTGACCAGTGACCAGTGACCAGTGACCAGCGAAAGTGACAAGTGACCAGTGACCAGTGACCATTGACCAGTGACCAGTGACCCGTGACCAGTGACCAGCGACCAGTGACCAGTGACCATTGACCAGTGACCAGTGACCAGTGACCAGCGAAAGTGACCAGTGACCAGTGATCAGTGACCAGTGAACAGTGACCAGTGACCAGTGACCAGTGACCAGTGACCAGCGAAAGTGACCAGGGACCAGTGACCAGTGACCAGTGACCAGTGACCACTGACCATTGACCAGTGACCAGTGACCAGTGACCAGTGACCAGTGACCAGTGACCAGCGACCAGTGACCAGTGACCAGTGACCAGTTACAAGTGACCAGTGACCAGTTACAAGTGACCCGTGACCAGCGACCAGTGACCTGTGACGAGCGACCAGTGACCATTGACCAGTGACCAGTGACCAGCAAAAATGACCAGTGACCAGTGACCAGTGACCAGTGACCAGTGACCAGTGACCAGTGACCAGCGAAAGTGACCAGGGACCAGTGACCAGTGACCAGTGACCAGTGACCAGTGACCAGTGACCAGTGACCAGTGACCAGTGACCAGTGACCAGTGACCAGCGACCAGTGACCAGTGACGAGCGACCAGTGACCAGTGACCATTGACCAGTGACCAGTGACCAGTGACCAGCGAAAGTGACCAGGGACCAGTGACCAGTTACCAGTGAGCTGTGACCAGTGACCAGTGACCAGTGAACTGTGACCAGTGACCAGTGACCAGCGAAAGTGACCAGTGACCAGTCACGAGCGAAATTGACCAGTGACCAGCGAAAGTGACCAGTGACCAGTGACCAGTGACCAGTGACTAGCCAAATTGAGCAGTGAGCAGTGACCAGTGACCAGTGACCAGTGACCAGCGAAATTGACCAGTGACCAGCGAAAGTGACCAGTGACGAGTGACCTGTGACAAGTGACCAGTGACCAGCGACCAGTGACCAGTGACCAGTGACCAGTGACCAGTGACCAGTGACCAGTGACCAGCAAAAATGACCAGTGACCAGTGACCAGTGACCAGTGACCAGTGACCAGTGACCAGTGACCAGTGACCAGTGACCAGCGAAAGTGACAAGTGACCAGTGACCAGTGACCAGTGTCCAGTGACCAGTGACCAGTGATAAGTGACCAGTAACCAGTGACCAGTGACCAGTGACCAGTGAGCTGTGACCAGTGACCAGTGACCAGTGACCAGTGACCAGTGACCAGTGACCAGTGACCAGTGACCAGCGAAAGTGACCAGTGACCAGTCACGATCGAAATTGACCAGTGACCAGCGAAAGTGACCAGTGACCAGTGACCAGTGACCAGTGTCCAGTGACCAGTGACCAGTGATAAGTGACCAGTAACCAGTGACCAGTGACCAGTGACCAGTGACCAGTGACCAGCGAAAGTGACCAGGGACCAGTGACCAGTGACCAGTGACCAGTGACCAGTGACCAGTGACCAGTGACCAGCGACCAGTGACCAGTGACCATTGACCAGTGACCAGTGACCAGCAAAAATGACCAGTGACCAGTGACCAGTGACCAGTGACCAGTGACCAGTGACCAGTGACAAGTGACCAGTGACCAGCGACCAGTGACCAGTGACCAGTGACCATTGACCAGTGACCAGTGACCAGTGACCAGCGAACGTGACCAGGGACCAGTGACCAGTGACCAGTGACCAGTGACCAGTGACCAGTGACCAGTGACCAGTTACAAGTGACCAGTGACCAGTTACAAGTGACCAGTGACCAGCGACCAGTGACCAGTGACCAGTGACCAGTGGCCAGTGACCAGTGACCAGTGACCAGTTACAAGTGACCAGTGACCAGTTACAAGTGACCAGTGACCAGCGACCAGTGACCAGTGACGAGCGACCAGTGACCATTGACCAGTGACCAGTGACCAGCAAAAATGACCAGTGACCAGTGACCAGTGACCAGTGACCAGTGACCAGTGACCAGCGAAAGTGACAAGTGACCAGTGACCATTGACCAGTGACCAGTGACCAGTGACCAGTGACCATTGACCAGTGACCAGTGACCAGTGACCAGCGAACGTGACCAGGGACCAGTGACCAGTGACCAGTGACCAGTGACCAGTGACCAGTGACCAGTGACCAGTTACAAGTGACCAGTGACCAGTTACAAGTGACCAGTGACCAGCGACCAGTGACCAGTGACCAGTGACCAGTGGCCAGTGACCAGTGACCAGTGACCAGTTACAAGTGACCAGTGACCAGTTACAAGTGACCAGTGACCAGCGACCAGTGACCAGTGACGAGCGACCAGTGACCATTGACCAGTGACCAGTGACCAGCAAAAATGACCAGTGACCAGTGACCAGTGACCAGTGACCAGTGACCAGTGACCAGCGAAAGTGACAAGTGACCAGTGACCATTGACCAGTGACCAGTGACCAGTGACCAGTGACCAGTGACCATTGACCAGTGACCAGTGACCAGTGACCAGCGAAAGTGACCAGTGACCAGTGATCAGTGACCAGTGAACAGTGACCAGTGACCAGTGACCAGTGACCAGTGACCAGCGAAAGTGACCAGGGACCAGTGACCAGTGACCAGTGACCAGTGACCACTGACCATTGACCAGTGACCAGTGACCAGTGACCAGTGACCAGTGACCAGTGACAAGTGACCAGCGACCAGTGACCAGTGACCATTGACCAGTGACCAGTGACCAGCAAAAATGACCAGTGACCAGTGACCAGCAAAAATGACCAGTGACCAGTGACCAGTGACCAGTGACCAGTGACCAGTGACCAGTGACCAGTGACCAGTGACCAGTGACCAGCGAAAGTGACAAGTGACCAGTGACCATTGACCAGTGACCAGTGACAAGTGACCAGTGACCAGCGACCAGTGACCAGTGACCATTGAACAGTGACCAGTGACCAGTGACCAGCGAAAGTGACCAGTGACCAGTGACCAGTGACCAGTGACCAGTGACCAGTGACCAGTGACCAGTGACCAGTGACCAGTTACAACTGACCAGTGACCAGCGACCAGTGACCAGTGACGAGCGACCAGTGACCAGTGACCATTGACCAGTGACCAGTGACCAGTGACCAGCGAAAGTGACCAGGGACCAGTGACCAGTGACCAGTGACCAGTGACCAGTTACAAGTGACCAGTGACCAGCGACCAGTGACCAGTGACGAGCGACCAGTGACCAGTGACCAGTGACCATTGACCAGTGACCAGTGACCAGTGACCAGCGAAAGTGACCAGGGACCAGTGACCAGTGACCAGTGACCAGTGACCAGTGACCAGTGACCAGTGACCAGTGACCAGTGACCAGTGACCAGTGACCAGTGACCAGTGACCAGTGACCAGTGACCAGTGACCAGTGACCAGTGACCAGTGACAAGTGACCAGTGACCAGCGACCAGTGACCAGTGACCAGTGAACATTGACCAGTGACCAGTGACCAGTGACCAGCGAACGTGACCAGGGACCAGTGACCAGTGACCAGTGACCAGTGACCAGTGACCAGTGACCAGCGAAAGTGACCAGTGACCAGTGACCAGTGACCAGCGAAAGTGACCAGTGACCAGTGACCAGTGACCAGCGAAATCGACCAGTGACCAGTGACCAGAGACCAGTGACTAGCCAAATTGACCAGAGACCAGTGACCAGTGACCAGTGACCAGCGGTAGTGACCAGTGACCAGTGACCAGCGGTAGTGACCAGTGATCAGTGACCGTTGAACAGTGACCAGTGACCAGTGACCAGTGACCAGCGAAAGTGACCAGGGACCAGTGACCAGTGACCAGTGACCAGTGACCAGTGACCAGTGACCAGTGAACAGTGACCAGTTACCAGTGACCAGTGACCAGCGAAAGTGACCAGGGACCAGTGACCAGTGACCAGTGACCAGTGACCACTGACCATTGACCAGTGACCAGTGACAAGTGACCAGTGACCAGCGACCAGTGACCAGTGACCAGTGACCATTGACCAGTGACCAGTGACCAGTGACCAGCGAACGTGACCAGGGACCAGTGACCAGTGACCAGTGACCAGTGACCAGTGACCAGTGACCAGTGACCAGTGACCAGTGACCAGTTACAAGTGACCAGTGACCAGTTACAAGTGACCAGTGACCAGCGACCAGTGACCAGTGACGAGCGACCAGTGACCATTGACCAGTGACCAGTGACCAGCAAAAATGACCAGTGACCAGTGACCAGTGACCAGTGACCAGTGACCAGTGACCAGTGACCAGTGACCAGCGACCAGTGACCAGTGACCATTGACCAGTGACCAGTGACCAGCAAAAATGACCAGTGACCAGTGACCAGTAACCAGTGACCAGTGACCAGCGAAAGTGACAAGTGACCAGTGACCATTGACCAGTGACCAGTGACCAGTGACCAGTGACCAGCGACCAGTGACCAGTGACCATTGACCAGTGACCAGTGACCAGTGACCAGCGAAAGTGACCAGTGACCAGTGACCAGTGACCAGTGACCAGTGACCAGTGACCAGTGACCAGTTACAAGTGACCAGTGACCAGTTACAAGTGACCAGTGACCAGCGACCAGTGACCAGTGACGAGCGACCAGTGACCATTGACCAGTGACCAGTGACCAGCGAAATTGACCAGTGACCAGCGAAAGTGACCAGTGACCATTGACCAGTGACCAGTGACCAGCAAAAATGACCAGTGACCAGTGACCAGTGACCAGTGACCAGTGACCAGTTACAAGTGACCAGTGACCAGCGACCAGTGACCAGTGACGAGCGACCAGTGACCAGTGACCATTGACCAGTGACCAGTGACCAGTGACCAGCGAAAGTGACCAGGGACCAGTGACCAGTGACCAGTGACCAGTGACCAGTGACCAGTGACCAGTGACCAGTGACCAGTGACCAGTGACCAGTGACAAGTGACCAGTGACCAGCGACCAGTGACCAGTGACCAGTGACCATTGACCAGTGACCAGTGACCAGTGACCAGCGAACGTGACCAGGGACCAGTGACCAGTGACCAGTGACCAGTGACCAGTGACCAGCGAAAGTGACCAGGGACCAGTGACCAGTGACCAGTGACCAGTGACCAGTGACCAGTGACCAGTGACCAGTGACCAGTGACCAGTGACCAGTGACCAGTGACCAGTGACCAGTGACCAGTGACCAGTGACCAGTGTCCAGTGACCAGTGACAAGTGACCAGTGACCAGCGACCAGTGACCAGCGACCAGTGACCAGTGACCAGTGACCATTGACCAGTGACCAGTGACCAGTGACCAGCGAACGTGACCAGGGACCAGTGACCAGTGACCAGTGACCAGTGACCAGTGACCAGTGACCAGTGACCAGTGACCAGTGACCAGTGACCAGTTACAAGTGACCAGTGACCAGTTACAAGTGACCAGTGACCAGCGACCAGTGACCAGTGACGAGCGACCAGTGACCATTGACCAGTGACCAGTGACCAGCAAAAATGACCAGTGACCAGTGACCAGTGACCAGTGACCAGTGACCAGTGACCAGTGATCAGTGACCAGCGACCAGTGACCAGTGACCATTGACCAGTGACCAGTGACCAGCAAAAATGACCAGTGACCAGTGACCAGTGACCAGTGGCCAGTGACCAGCGAAAGTGACAAGTGACCAGTGACCATTGACCAGTGACCATTGACCAGTGACCAGTGACCAGCGACCAGTGACCAGTGACCATTGACCAGTGACCAGCGAAAGTGACCAGTGACCAGTGACCAGTGACCAGTGACCAGTGACCAGTGACCAGTGACCAGTGACCAGTTACAAGTGACCAGTGACCAGTTACAAGTGACCAGTGACCAGCGACCAGTGACCAGTGACGAGCGACCAGTGACCATTGACCAGTGACCAGTGACCAGCAAAAATGACCAGTGACCAGCGAAAGTGACAAGTGACCAGTGACCATTGACCAGTGACCAGTGACCAGTGACCAGTGACCAGCGACCAGTGACCAGTGACCAGTGACCAGCGAAAGTGACCAGTGACCAGTGATCAGTGACCAGTGAACAGTGACCAGTGACCAGTGACCAGTGACCAGTGACCAGCGAAAGTGACCAGGGACCAGTGACCAGCGACCAGTGACCAGTGACCACTGACCACTGACCATTGACCAGTGACCAGTGACCAGTGACCAGTGACCAGTGACAAGTGACCAGCGACCAGTGACCAGTGACCAGTGACCAGCGAAAGTGACCAGTGACCAGTGATCAGTGACCAGTGAACAGTGACCAGTTACCAGTGACCAGTGACCAGCGAAAGTGACCAGGGACCAGTGACCAGTGACCAGTGACCAGTGACCACTGACCATTGACCAGTGACCAGTGACCAGTGACCAGTGACCAGCGAAAGTGACAAGTGACCAGTGACCATTGACCAGTGACCAGTGACCAGTGACCAGTGACCAGCGACCAGTGACCAGTGAACATTGACCAGTGACCAGTGACCAGTGACCAGCGAAAGTGACCAGTGACCAGTGATCAGTGACCAGTGAACAGTGACCAGTTACCAGTGACCAGTGACCAGCGAAAGTGACCAGGGACCAGTGACCAGTGACCAGTGACCAGTGACCACTGACCATTGACCAGTGACCAGTGACCAGTGACCAGTGACCAGTGACCAGTGACAAGTGACCAGTGACCAGCGACCAGTGACCAGTGACCAGTGACCATTGACCAGTGACCAGTGACCAGTGACCAGCGAAAGTGACCAGTGACCAGTGACCAGTGACCAGTGTCCAGTGACCAGTGACCAGTGATAAGTGACCAGTAACCAGTGACCAGTGACCAGTGACCAGTGACCAGTGACCAGCGAAAGTGACCAGGGACCAGTGACCAGTGACCAGTGACCAGTGACCAGTGACCAGTGACCAGTGACCAGCGACCAGTGACCAGTGACCATTGACCAGTGACCAGTGACCTGCAAAAATGACCAGTGACCAGTGACCAGTGACCAGTGACCAGTGACCAGTGACCAGTGACAAGTGACCAGTGACCAGCGACCAGTGACCAGTGACCAGTGACCATTGACCAGTGACCAGTGACCAGTGACCAGCGAACGTGACCAGGGACCAGTGACCAGTGACCAGTGACCAGTGACCAGTGACCAGTGACCAGTGACCAGTTACAAGTGACCAGTGACCAGTTACAAGTGACCAGTGACCAGCGACCAGTGACCAGTGACCAGTGACCAGTGGCCAGTGACCAGTGACCAGTGACCAGTTACAAGTGACCAGTGACCAGTTACAAGTGACCAGTGACCAGCGACCAGTGACCAGTGACGAGCGACCAGTGACCATTGACCAGTGACCAGTGACCAGCAAAAATGACCAGTGACCAGTGACCAGTGACCAGTGACCAGTGACCAGTGACCAGCGAAAGTGACAAGTGACCAGTGACCATTGACCAGTGACCAGTGACCAGTGACCAGTGACCAGTGACCATTGACCAGTGACCAGTGACCAGTGACCAGCGAAAGTGACCAGTGACCAGTGATCAGTGACCAGTGAACAGTGACCAGTGACCAGTGACCAGTGACCAGTGACCAGCGAAAGTGACCAGGGACCAGTGACCAGTGACCAGTGACCAGTGACCACTGACCATTGACCAGTGACCAGTGACCAGTGACCAGTGACCAGTGACCAGTGACAAGTGACCAGCGACCAGTGACCAGTGACCATTGACCAGTGACCAGTGACCAGCAAAAATGACCAGTGACCAGTGACCAGTGACCAGTGACCAGTGACCAGTGACCAGTGACCAGTGACCAGTGACCAGTGACCAGCGAAAGTGACAAGTGACCAGTGACCATTGACCAGTGACCAGTGACAAGTGACCAGTGACCAGCGACCAGTGACCAGTGACCATTGAACAGTGACCAGTGACCAGTGACCAGCGAAAGTGACCAGTGACCAGTGACCAGTGACCAGTGACCAGTGACCAGTGACCAGTGACCAGTGACCAGTGACCAGTTACAACTGACCAGTGACCAGCGACCAGTGACCAGTGACGAGCGACCAGTGACCAGTGACCATTGACCAGTGACCAGTGACCAGTGACCAGCGAAAGTGACCAGGGACCAGTGACCAGTGACCAGTGACCAGTGACCAGTTACAAGTGACCAGTGACCAGCGACCAGTGACCAGTGACGAGCGACCAGTGACCAGTGACCAGTGACCATTGACCAGTGACCAGTGACCAGTGACCAGCGAAAGTGACCAGGGACCAGTGACCAGTGACCAGTGACCAGTGACCAGTGACCAGTGACCAGTGACCAGTGACCAGTGACCAGTGACCAGTGACCAGTGACCAGTGACCAGTGACCAGTGACCAGTGACCAGTGACCAGTGACAAGTGACCAGTGACCAGCGACCAGTGACCAGTGACCAGTGAACATTGACCAGTGACCAGTGACCAGTGACCAGCGAACGTGACCAGGGACCAGTGACCAGTGACCAGTGACCAGTGACCAGTGACCAGTGACCAGCGAAAGTGACCAGTGACCAGTGACCAGTGACCAGCGAAAGTGACCAGTGACCAGTGACCAGTGACCAGCGAAATCGACCAGTGACCAGTGACCAGAGACCAGTGACTAGCCAAATTGACCAGAGACCAGTGACCAGTGACCAGTGACCAGCGGTAGTGACCAGTGACCAGTGACCAGCGGTAGTGACCAGTGATCAGTGACCGTTGAACAGTGACCAGTGACCAGTGACCAGTGACCAGCGAAAGTGACCAGGGACCAGTGACCAGTGACCAGTGACCAGTGACCAGTGACCAGTGACCAGTGACCATTGACCAGTGACCAGTGACCAGCAAAAATGACCAGTGACCAGTGACCAGTGACCAGTGACCAGTGGCCAGTGACAAGTGACCAGTGACCAGCGACCAGTGACCAGTGACCAGTGACCATTGACCAGTGACCTGTGACCAGTGACCAGCGAACGTGACCAGGGACCAGTGACCAGTGACCAGTGACCAGTGACCAGTGACCAGTGACCAGTGACCAGTGACCAGTTACAAGTGACCAGTGACCAGTTACAAGTGACCAGTGACCAGCGACCAGTGACCAGTGACGAGCGACCAGTGACCATTGACCAGTGACCAGTGACCAGCAAAAATGACCAGTGACCAGTGACCAGTGACCAGTGACCAGTGACCAGTGACCAGTGACCAGTGACCAGTGACCAGCGACCAGTGACCAGTGACCATTGACCAGTGACCAGTGACCAGCAAAAATGACCAGTGACCAGTGACCAGTAACCAGTGACCAGTGACCAGTGACCAGTGACCAGTGACCAGCGAAAGTGACAAGTGACCAGTGACCATTGACCAGTGACCAGTGACCAGTGACCAGTGACCAGCGACCAGTGACCAGTGACCATTGACCAGTGACCAGTGACCAGTGACCAGCGAAAGTGACCAGTGACCAGTGACCAGTGACCAGTGACCAGTGACCAGTGACCAGTGACCAGTTACAAGTGACCAGTGACCAGTTACAAGTGACCAGTGACCAGCGACCAGTGACCAGTGACGAGCGACCAGTGACCATTGACCAGTGACCAGTGACCAGCAAAAATGACCAGTGACCAGTGACCAGTGACCAGTGACCAGTGACCAGTGACCAGTGACCAGCGAAAGTGACAAGTGACCAGTGACCATTGACCAGTGACCAGTGACCAGTGACCAGTGACCAGTGACCAGCGACCAGTGACCAGTGACCATTGACCAGTGACCAGTGACCAGTGACCAGCGAAAGTGACCAGTGACCAGTGATCAGTGACCAGTGAACAGTGACCAGTGACCAGTTACAAGTGACCAGTGACCAGTTACAAGTGACCAGTGACCAGTGACCAGTGACCACTGACCATTGACCAGTGACCAGTGACCAGTGACCAGCGACCAGTGACCAGTGACCAGTGACCAGTTACAAGTGACCAGTGACCAGTTACAAGTGACCAGTGACCAGCGACCAGTGACCTGTGACGAGCGACCAGTGACCATTGACCAGTGACCAGTGACCAGCAAAAATGACCAGTGACCAGTGACCAGTGACCAGTGACCAGTGACCAGCGAAAGTGACCAGGGACCAGTGACCAGTGACCAGTGACCAGTGACCAGTGACCAGTGACCAGTGACCAGTGACCAGTGACCAGTGACCAGTGACCAGTGACCAGCGACCAGTGACCAGTGACGAGCGACCAGTGACCAGTGACCATTGACCAGTGACCAGTGACCAGTGACCAGCGAAAGTGACCAGGGACCAGTGACCAGTTACCAGTGAGCTGTGACCAGTGACCAGTGACCAGTGAACTGTGACCAGTGACCAGTGACCAGCGAAAGTGACCAGTGACCAGTCACGAGCGAAATTGACCAGTGACCAGCGAAAGTGACCAGTGACCAGTGACCAGTGACCAGTGACTAGCCAAATTGAGCAGTGAGCAGTGACCAGTGACCAGTGACCAGTGACCAGCGAAATTGACCAGTGACCAGCGAAAGTGACCAGTGACGAGTGACCTGTGACAAGTGACCAGTGACCAGCGACCAGTGACCAGTGACCAGTGACCAGTGACCAGTGACCAGTGGCCAGTGACCAGCAAAAATGACCAGTGACCAGTGACCAGTGACCAGTGACCAGTGACCAGTGACCAGTGACCAGTGACCAGTGACCAGCGAAAGTGACAAGTGACCAGTGACCAGTGACCAGTGTCCAGTGACCAGTGACCAGTGATAAGTGACCAGTAACCAGTGACCAGTGACCAGTGACCAGTGAGCTGTGACCAGTGACCAGTGACCAGTGACCAGTGACCAGTGACCAGTGACCAGTGACCAGTGACCAGTGACCAGCGAAAGTGACCAGTGACCAGTCACGATCGAAATTGACCAGTGACCAGCGAAAGTGACCAGTGACCAGTGACCAGTGACCAGTGTCCAGTGACCAGTGACCAGTGATAAGTGACCAGTAACCAGTGACCAGTGACCAGTGACCAGTGACCAGTGACCAGTGACCAGCGAAAGTGACCAGGGACCAGTGACCAGTGACCAGTGACCAGTGACCAGTGACCAACGAACAGTGACCAGTGACTAGTGACCAGCGACCAGTGACCAGTGACCAGTGACAAGTGACCAGTGACCAGTGACCAGCGAAAGTGACCAGTGAACAGTGACCAGTGACTAGTGTCCAGTGACCAGTGACCAGTGAGCTGTGACCAGTGACCAGTGACCAGTGAACTGTGACCAGTGACCAGTGACCAGCGAAAGTGACCAGTGACCAGTCACGAGCGAAATTGACCAGTGACCAGCGAAAGTGACCAGTGACCAGTGACCAGTGACTAGTGTCCAGTGACCAGTGACCAGTGATAAGTGACCAGTGTCCAGTGACCAGTGACCAGTGACCAGTGACCAGTGAATAGTGACCAGTGAGGGTGAACAGCGAAAGTGACAAGTGACCAGTGACCAGTGACCAGTGACCAGTGACCAGTGACCAGTGACCAGTGACCAGTGACCAGTGACCAGTGACCAGCGACCAGTGACCAGTGACGAGCGACCAGTGACCAGTGACCATTGACCAGTGACCAGTGACCAGTGACCAGCGACCAGTGACCAGTGACCAGTGACAAGTGACCAGTGACCAGTGACCAGCGAAAGTGACCAGTGAACAGTGACCAGTGACTAGTGTCCAGTGACCAGTGACCAGTGAGCTGTGACCAGTGACCAGTGACCAGTGAACTGTGACCAGTGACCAGTGACCAGCGAAAGTGACCAGTGACCAGTCACGAGCGAAATTGAGCAGTGACCAGCGAAAGTGACCAGTGACCAGTGACCAGTGACCAGTGTCCAGTGACCAGTGACCAGTGATAAGTGACCAGTGTCCAGTGACCAGTGACCAGTGACCAGTGACCAGTGAATAGTGACCAGTGAGGGTGAAAAGCGAAAGTGACAAGTGACCAGTGACCAGTGACCAGTGACCAGTGACCAGTGACCAGCGAAAGTGAACAGGGACCAGTGACCAGTGACCAGTGACCAGTGACCAGTGACCAGTGACCAGTGACCAGTGACCAGTGACCAGTGACCAGTGACCAGCGACCAGTGACCAGTGACGAGCGACCAGTGACCAGTGACCATTGACCAGTGACCAGTGACCAGTGACCAGCGAAAGTGACCAGGGACCAGTGACCAGTTACCAGTGAGCTGTGACCAGTGACCAGTGACCAGTGAACTGTGACCAGTGACCAGTGACCAGCGAAAGTGACCAGTGACCAGTCACGAGCGAAATTGACCAGTGACCAGCGAAAGTGACCAGTGACCAGTGACCAGTGACCAGTGACTAGCCAAATTGAGCAGTGAGCAGTGACCAGTGACCAGTGACCAGTGACCAGCGAAATTGACCAGTGACCAGCGAAAGTGACCAGTGACGAGTGACCTGTGACAAGTGACCAGTGACCAGCGACCAGTGACCAGTGACCAGTGACCAGTGACCAGTGACCAGTGACCAGTGACCAGCAAAAATGACCAGTGACCAGTGACCAGTGACCAGTGACCAGTGACCAGTGACCAGTGACCAGTGACCAGTGACCAGCGAAAGTGACAAGTGACCAGTGACCAGTGACCAGTGTCCAGTGACCAGTGACCAGTGCTAAGTGACCAGTAACCAGTGACCAGTGACCAGTGACCAGTGACCAGTGACCAGTGACCAGTGACCAGCGAAAGTGACCAGTGACCAGTCACGATCGAAATTGACCAGTGACCAGCGAAAGTGACCAGTGACCAGTGACCAGTGACCAGTGTCCAGTGACCAGTGACCAGTGATAAGTGACCAGTAACCAGTGACCAGTGACCAGTGACCAGTGACCAGTGACCAGTGACCAGCGAAAGTGACCAGGGACCAGTGAACAGTGACCAGTCACCAGTGACCAGTGACCAGCGAACAGTGACCAGTGACTAGTGACCAGCGACCAGTGACCAGTGACCAGTGACAAGTGACCAGTGACCAGTGACCAGCGAAAGTGACCAGTGAACAGTGACCAGTGACTAGTGTCCAGTGACCAGTGACCAGTGAGCTGTGACCAGTGACCAGTGACCAGTGAACTGTGACCAGTGACCAGTGACCAGCGAAAGTGACCAGTGACCAGTCACGAGCGAAATTGACCAGTGACCAGCGAAAGTGACCAGTGACCAGTGACCAGTGACCAGTGTCCAGTGACCAGTGACCAGTGATAAGTGACCAGTGTCCAGTGACCAGTGACCAGTGACCAGTGACCAGTGAATAGTGACCAGTGAGGGTGAACAGCGAAAGTGACAAGTGACCAGTGACCAGTGACCAGTGACCAGTGACCAGTGACCAGTGACCAGTGACCAGTGACCAGCGAAAGTGACAAGTGACCAGTGACCATTGACCAGCGACCAGTGACCAGTGACCAGTGACCAGCGACCAGTGACCAGTGACCATTGACCAGTGACCAGTGACCAGTGACCAGCGAAAGTGACCAGTGACCAGTGACCAGTGACCAGTGACCAGTGACCAGTGACCAGTGACCAGTGACCAGTGACCAGTGACCAGTTACAAGTGACCAGTGACCAGTTACAAGTGACCAGTGACCAGCGACCAGTGACCAGTGACGAGCGACCAGTGACCATTGACCAGTGGCCAGTGACCAGCAAAAATGACCAGTGACCAGTGACCAGTGACCAGTGACCAGTGACCAGTGACCAGTGACCAGTGACCAGTGACCAGTGACCAGCGAAAGTGACAAGTGACCAGTGACCATTGACCAGTGACCAGTGACCAGTGACCAGTGACCAGCGACCAGTGACCAGTGACCATTGACCAGTGACCAGTGACCAGTGACCAGCGAAAGTGACCAGTGACCAGTGATCAGTGACCAGTGAACAGTGACCAGTGACCAGTGACCAGTGACCAGTGACCAGTGTCCAGTGACCAGTGACCAGTGATAAGTGACCAGTAACCAGTGACCAGTGACCAGTGACCAGTGAGCTGTGACCAGTGACCAGTGACCAGTGACCAGTGACCAGTGACCAGTGACCAGTGACCAGTGACCAGTGACCAGCGAAAGTGACCAGTGACCAGTCACGATCGAAATTGACCAGTGACCAGCGAAAGTGACCAGTGACCAGTGACCAGTGACCAGTGTCCAGTGACCAGTGACCAGTGATAAGTGACCAGTAACCAGTGACCAGTGACCAGTGACCAGTGACCAGTGACCAGTGACCAGCGAAAGTGACCAGGGACCAGTGACCAGTGACCAGTGACCAGTGACCAGTGACCAACGAACAGTGACCAGTGACTAGTGACCAGCGACCAGTGACCAGTGACCAGTGACAAGTGACCAGTGACCAGTGACCAGCGAAAGTGACCAGTGAACAGTGACCAGTGACTAGTGTCCAGTGACCAGTGACCAGTGAGCTGTGACCAGTGACCAGTGACCAGTGAACTGTGACCAGTGACCAGTGACCAGCGAAAGTGACCAGTGACCAGTCACGAGCGAAATTGACCAGTGACCAGCGAAAGTGACCAGTGACCAGTGACCAGTGACTAGTGTCCAGTGACCAGTGACCAGTGATAAGTGACCAGTGTCCAGTGACCAGTGACCAGTGACCAGTGACCAGTGAATAGTGACCAGTGAGGGTGAACAGCGAAAGTGACAAGTGACCAGTGACCAGTGACCAGTGACCAGTGACCAGTGACCAGTGACCAGTGACCAGTGACCAGCGACCAGTGACCAGTGACGAGCGACCAGTGACCAGTGACCATTGACCAGTGACCAGTGACCAGTGACCAGCGACCAGTGACCAGTGACCAGTGACAAGTGACCAGTGACCAGTGACCAGCGAAAGTGACCAGTGAACAGTGACCAGTGACTAGTGTCCAGTGACCAGTGACCAGTGAGCTGTGACCAGTGACCAGTGACCAGTGAACTGTGACCAGTGACCAGTGACCAGCGAAAGTGACCAGTGACCAGTCACGAGCGAAATTGAGCAGTGACCAGCGAAAGTGACCAGTGACCAGTGACCAGTGACCAGTGTCCAGTGACCAGTGACCAGTGATAAGTGACCAGTGTCCAGTGACCAGTGACCAGTGACCAGTGACCAGTGAATAGTGACCAGTGAGGGTGAAAAGCGAAAGTGACAAGTGACCAGTGACCAGTGACCAGTGACCAGTGACCAGTGACCAGCGAAAGTGAACAGGGACCAGTGACCAGTGACCAGTGACCAGTGACCAGTGACCAGTGACCAGTGACCAGTGACCAGTGACCAGTGACCAGTGACCAGTGACCAGCGACCAGTGACCAGTGACGAGCGACCAGTGACCAGTGACCATTGACCAGTGACCAGTGACCAGTGACCAGCGAAAGTGACCAGGGACCAGTGACCAGTTACCAGTGAGCTGTGACCAGTGACCAGTGACCAGTGAACTGTGACCAGTGACCAGTGACCAGCGAAAGTGACCAGTGACCAGTCACGAGCGAAATTGACCAGTGACCAGCGAAAGTGACCAGTGACCAGTGACCAGTGACCAGTGACTAGCCAAATTGAGCAGTGAGCAGTGACCAGTGACCAGTGACCAGTGACCAGCGAAATTGACCAGTGACCAGCGAAAGTGACCAGTGACGAGTGACCTGTGACAAGTGACCAGTGACCAGCGACCAGTGACCAGTGACCAGTGACCAGTGACCAGTGACCAGTGACCAGTGACCAGCAAAAATGACCAGTGACCAGTGACCAGTGACCAGTGACCAGTGACCAGTGACCAGTGACCAGTGACCAGTGACCAGCGAAAGTGACAAGTGACCAGTGACCAGTGACCAGTGTCCAGTGACCAGTGACCAGTGCTAAGTGACCAGTAACCAGTGACCAGTGACCAGTGACCAGTGACCAGTGACCAGTGACCAGTGACCAGTGACCAGTGACCAGCGAAAGTGACCAGTGACCAGTCACGATCGAAATTGACCAGTGACCAGCGAAAGTGACCAGTGACCAGTGACCAGTGACCAGTGTCCAGTGACCAGTGACCAGTGATAAGTGACCAGTAACCAGTGACCAGTGACCAGTGACCAGTGACCAGTGACCAGTGACCAGCGAAAGTGACCAGTGACCAGTGAACAGTGACCAGTGACCAGTGACCAGTGACCAGCGAACAGTGACCAGTGACTAGTGACCAGCGACCAGTGACCAGTGACCAGTGACAAGTGACCAGTGACCAGTGACCAGCGAAAGTGACCAGTGAACAGTGACCAGCGACTAGTGTCCAGTGACCAGTGACCAGTGAGCTGTGACCAGTGACCAGTGACCAGTGAACTGTGACCAGTGACCAGTGACCAGCGAAAGTGACCAGTGACCAGTCACGAGCGAAATTGACCAGTGACCAGCGAAAGTGACCAGTGACCAGTGACCAGTGACCAGTGTCCAGTGACCAGTGACCAGTGATAAGTGACCAGTGTCCAGTGACCAGTGACCAGTGACCAGTGACCAGTGAATAGTGACCAGTGAGGGTGAACAGCGAAAGTGACAAGTGACCAGTGACCAGTGACCAGTGACCAGTGACCAGTGACCAGTGACCAGTGACCAGTGACCAGCGAAAGTGACAAGTGACCAGTGACCATTGACCAGCGACCAGTGACCAGTGACCAGTGACCAGCGACCAGTGACCAGTGACCATTGACCAGTGACCAGTGACCAGTGACCAGCGAAAGTGACCAGTGACCAGTGACCAGTGACCAGTGACCAGTGACCAGTGACCAGTGACCAGTGACCAGTGACCAGTGACCAGTTACAAGTGACCAGTGACCAGTTACAAGTGACCAGTGACCAGCGACCAGTGACCAGTGACGAGCGACCAGTGACCATTGACCAGTGGCCAGTGACCAGCAAAAATGACCAGTGACCAGTGACCAGTGACCAGTGACCAGTGACCAGTGACCAGTGACCAGTGACCAGTGACCAGTGACCAGCGAAAGTGACAAGTGACCAGTGACCATTGACCAGTGACCAGTGACCAGTGACCAGTGACCAGCGACCAGTGACCAGTGACCATTGACCAGTGACCAGTGACCAGTGACCAGCGAAAGTGACCAGTGACCAGTGATCAGTGACCAGTGAACAGTGACCAGTGACCAGTGACCAGTGACCAGTGACCAGCGAAAGTGACCAGGGACCAGTGACCAGTGACCAGTGACCAGTGACCACTGACCATTGACCAGTGACCAGTGACCAGTGACCAGTGACCAGTGACCAGCGACCAGTGACCAGTGACCATTGACCAGTGACCAGTGACCAGCAAAAATGACCAGTGACCAGTGACCAGTGACCAGTGACCAGTGACCAGTGACCAGTGACCAGTGACCAGTGACCAGTGACCAGTGACCAGCGAAAGTGACAAGTGACCAGTGACCATTGACCAGTGACCAGTGACCAGTGACCAGTGACCAGCGACCAGTGACCAGTGACCAGTGACCAGTGACCAGTGACCAGTGACCAGTGACCAGTGACCAGTGACCAGTGACCAGTGACCAGTGACCAGTTACAAGTGACCAGTGACCAGCGACCAGTGACCAGTGACGAGCGACCAGTGACCAGTGACCATTGACCAGTGACCAGTGACCAGTGACCAGCGGAAGTGACCAGGGACCAGTGACAAGTGACCAGTGACCAGTGACCAGCGAAAGTGACCAGTGACCAGTGACCAGTGACCAGTGACCAGCGGTAGTGACCAGTGATCAGTGACCAGTGAACAGTGACCAGTGACCAGCGAAATTGACCAGTGACCAGCGAAAGTGACCAGTGACGAGTGACCTGTGACAAGTGACCAGTGACCAGCGACCAGTGACCAGTGACCAGTGACCAGTGACCAGTGACCAGCGAAAGTGACCAGGGACCAGTGACCAGTGACCAGTGACCAGTGACCAGCGACCAGTGACCAGTGACCATTGACCAGTGACCAGTGACCAGCAAAAATGACCAGTGACCAGTGACCAGCAAAAATGACCAGTGACCAGTGACCAGTGACCAGTGACCAGCGAAAGTGACAAGTGACCAGTGACCAGTGACGAGCGACCAGTGACCAGTGACCATTGACCAGTGACCAGTGACCAGTGACCAGCGGAAGTGACCAGTGACGAGTGACCTGTGACAAGTGACCAGTGACCAGCGACCAGTGACCAGTGACCAGTGACCAGTGACCAGTGACCAGCGAAAGTGACCAGGGACCAGTGACCAGTGACCAGTGACCAGTGACCACTGACCATTGACAAGTGACCAGTGACCAGTGACCAGTGACCAGTGACCAGTGACCAGCGACCAGTGACCAGTGACCAGTGACCAGTTACAAGTGACCAGTGACCAGTTACAAGTGACCAGTGACCAGCGACCAGTGACCTGTGACGAGCGACCAGTGACCATTGACCAGTGACCAGTGACCAGCAAAAATGACCAGTGACCAGTGACCAGTGACCAGTGACCAGTGACCAGTGACCAGTGACCAGTGACCAGTGACCAGCGAAAGTGACAAGTGACCAGTGACCATTGACCAGTGACAAGTGACCAGTGACCATTGACCAGTGACCAGTGACCAGTGACCAGTGACCAGCGACCAGTGACCAGTGACCATTGACAAGTGACCAGTGACCAGTGACCAGTGACCACTGACCATTGACCAGTGACCAGTGACCAGTGACCAGTGACCAGTGACCAGTGACCAGTGACCAGCGACCAGTGACCAGTGACCATTGACCAGTGACCAGTGACCAGCAAAAATGACCAGGGACCAGTGACCAGTGACCAGTGACCAGTGACCAGTGACCAGTGACCAGTGACCAGTGACCAGTGACCAGCGAAAGTGACAAGTGACCAGTGACCATTGACCAGTGACCAGTGACCAGTGACCAGTGACCAGCGACCAGTGACCAGTGACCATTGACCAGTGACCAGTGACCAGTGACCAGCGAAAGTGACCAGTGACCAGTGACCAGTGACCAGTGACCAGTGACCAGTGACCAGTGACCAGTGACCAGTGACCAGTGACCAGTGACCAGTTACAAGTGACCAGTGACCAGCGACCAGTGAACAGTGACGAGCGACCAGTGACCAGTGACCATTGACCAGTGACCAGTGACCAGTGACCAGCGAAAGTGACCAGGGACCAGTGACCAGTGACCAGTGACCAGTGACCAGCGAAAGTGACCAGTGAGCAGTGACCAGTGACCAGTGACCAGCGGTAGTGACCAGTGATCAGTGACCAGTGACCAGTGACCAGTGACCAGTGACAAGTGACCAGTGACCAGCGACCAGTGACCAGTGACCAGTGACCATTGACCAGTGACCAGTGACCAGTGACCAGCGAACGTGACCAGGGACCAGTGACCAGTGACCAGTGACCAGTGACCAGTGACCAGCGAAAGTGACCAGTGACCAGTGACCAGTGACCAGTGACCAGTGACCAGTGACCAGTGACCAGTGACCAGTGACCAGTGACCAGTGACCAGTGACCAGTGACCAGTGTCCAGTGACCAGTGACAAGTGACAAGTGACCAGCGACCAGTGACCAGTGACCAGTGACCAGTGACCAGTGACCAGTGACCAGTGACCAGCGAAAGTGACAAGTGACCAGTGACCATTGACCAGTGACCAGTGACCAGTGACCAGTGACCAGTGACCAGCGACCAGTGACCAGTGACCATTGACCAGTGACCAGTGACCAGTGACCAGCGAAAGTGACCAGTGACCAGTGATCAGTGACCAGTGAACAGTGACCAGTGACCAGTTACAAGTGACCAGTGACCAGTTACAAGTGACCAGTGACCAGTGACCAGTGACCACTGACCATTGACCAGTGACCAGTGACCAGTGACCAGTGACCAGTGACCAGTGACCAGCGACCAGTGACCAGTGACCAGTGACCAGTTACAAGTGACCAGTGACCAGTTACAAGTGACCAGTGACCAGCGACCAGTGACCTGTGACGAGCGACCAGTGACCATTGACCAGTGACCAGTGACCAGCAAAAATGACCAGTGACCAGTGACCAGTGACCAGTGACCAGTGACCAGCGAAAGTGACCAGGGACCAGTGACCAGTGACCAGTGACCAGTGAGCAGTGACCAGTGACCAGTGACCAGTGACCAGTGACCAGTGACCAGTGACCAGTGACCAGCGACCAGTGACCAGTGACGAGCGACCAGTGACCAGTGACCATTGACCAGTGACCAGTGACCAGTGACCAGCGAAAGTGACCAGGGACCAGTGACCAGTTACCAGTGAGCTGTGACCAGTGACCAGTGACCAGTGAACTGTGACCAGTGACCAGTGACCAGCGAAAGTGACCAGTGACCAGTCACGAGCGAAATTGACCAGTGACCAGCGAAAGTGACCAGTGACCAGTGACCAGTGACCAGTGACTAGCCAAATTGAGCAGTGAGCAGTGACCAGTGACCAGTGACCAGTGACCAGCGAAATTGACCAGTGACCAGCGAAAGTGACCAGTGACGAGTGACCTGTGACAAGTGACCAGTGACCAGCGACCAGTGACCAGTGACCAGTGACCAGTGACCCGTGACCAGTGGCCAGTGACCAGCAAAAATGACCAGTGACCAGTGACCAGTGACCAGTGACCAGTGACCAGTGACCAGTGACCAGTGACCAGTGACCAGCGAAAGTGACAAGTGACCAGTGACCAGTGACCAGTGTCCAGTGACCAGTGACCAGTGATAAGTGACCAGTAACCAGTGACCAGTGACCAGTGACCAGTGAGCTGTGACCAGTGACCAGTGACCAGTGACCAGTGACCAGTGACCAGTGACCAGTGACCAGTGACCAGTGACCAGCGAAAGTGACCAGTGACCAGTCACGATCGAAATTGACCAGTGACCAGCGAAAGTGACCAGTGACTCAGTGACCAGTGACCAGTGTCCAGTGACCAGTGACCAGTGATAAGTGACCAGTAACCAGTGACCAGTGACCAGTGACCAGTGACCAGTGACCAGTGACCAGCGAAAGTGACCAGGGACCAGTGACCAGTGACCAGTGACCAGTGACCAGTGACCAACGAACAGTGACCAGTGACTAGTGACCAGCGACCAGTGACCAGTGACCAGTGACAAGTGACCAGTGACCAGTGACCAGCGAAAGTGACCAGTGAACAGTGACCAGTGACTAGTGTCCAGTGACCAGTGACCAGTGAGCTGTGACCAGTGACCAGTGACCAGTGAACTGTGACCAGTGACCAGTGACCAGCGAAAGTGACCAGTGACCAGTCACGAGCGAAATTGACCAGTGACCAGCGAAAGTGACCAGTGACCAGTGACCAGTGACTAGTGTCCAGTGACCAGTGACCAGTGATAAGTGACCAGTGTCCAGTGACCAGTGACCAGTGACCAGTGACCAGTGAATAGTGACCAGTGAGGGTGAACAGCGAAAGTGACAAGTGACCAGTGACCAGTGACCAGTGACCAGTGACCAGTGACCAGTGACCAGTGACCAGTGACCAGCGACCAGTGACCAGTGACGAGCGACCAGTGACCAGTGACCATTGACCAGTGACCAGTGACCAGTGACCAGCGACCAGTGACCAGTGACCAGTGACAAGTGACCAGTGACCAGTGACCAGCGAAAGTGACCAGTGAACAGTGACCAGTGACTAGTGTCCAGTGACCAGTGACCAGTGAGCTGTGACCAGTGACCAGTGACCAGTGAACTGTGACCAGTGACCAGTGACCAGCGAAAGTGACCAGTGACCAGTCACGAGCGAAATTGAGCAGTGACCAGCGAAAGTGACCAGTGACCAGTGACCAGTGACCAGTGTCCAGTGACCAGTGACCAGTGATAAGTGACCAGTGTCCAGTGACCAGTGACCAGTGACCAGTGACCAGTGAATAGTGACCAGTGAGGGTGAAAAGCGAAAGTGACAAGTGACCAGTGACCAGTGACCAGTGACCAGTGACCAGTGACCAGTGACCAGTGACCAGTGACCAGCGAAAGTGACAAGTGACCAGTGACCATTGACCAGCGACCAGTGACCAGTGACCAGTGACCAGCGACCAGTGACCAGTGACCATTGACCAGTGACCAGTGACCAGTGACCAGCGAAAGTGACCAGTGACCAGTGACCAGTGACCAGTGACCAGTGACCAGTGACCAGTGACCAGTGACCAGTGACCAGTGACCAGTGACCAGTTACAAGTGACCAGTGACCAGTTACAAGTGACCAGTGACCAGCGACCAGTGACCAGTGACGAGCGACCAGTGACCATTGACCAGTGGCCAGTGACCAGCAAAAATGACCAGTGACCAGTGACCAGTGACCAGTGACCAGTGACCAGTGACCAGTGACCAGTGACCAGTGACCAGTGACCAGCGAAAGTGACAAGTGACCAGTGACCATTGACCAGTGACCAGTGACCAGTGACCAGTGACCAGCGACCAGTGACCAGTGACCATTGACCAGTGACCAGTGACCAGTGACCAGCGAAAGTGACCAGTGACCAGTGATCAGTGACCAGTGAACAGTGACCAGTGACCAGTGACCAGTGACCAGTGACCAGCGAAAGTGACCAGGGACCAGTGACCAGTGACCAGTGACCAGTGACCACTGACCATTGACCAGTGACCAGTGACCAGTGACCAGTGACCAGTGACCAGTGACCAGTGACCAGCGACCAGTGACCAGTGACCATTGACCAGTGACCAGTGACCAGCAAAAATGACCAGTGACCAGTGACCAGTGACCAGTGACCAGTGACCAGTGACCAGTGACCAGTGACCAGTGACCAGTGACCAGTGACCAGCGAAAGTGACAAGTGACCAGTGACCATTGACCAGTGACCAGTGACCAGTGACCAGTGACCAGCGACCAGTGACCAGTGACCAGTGACCAGTGACCAGTGACCAGTGACCAGTGACCAGTGACCAGTGACCAGTGACCAGTGACCAGTGACCAGTTACAAGTGACCAGTGACCAGCGACCAGTGACCAGTGACGAGCGACCAGTGACCAGTGACCATTGACCAGTGACCAGTGACCAGTGACCAGCGGAAGTGACCAGGGACCAGTGACAAGTGACCAGTGACCAGTGACCAGCGAAAGTGACCAGTGACCAGTGACCAGTGACCAGTGACCAGCGGTAGTGACCAGTGATCAGTGACCAGTGAACAGTGACCAGTGACCAGCGAAATTGACCAGTGACCAGCGAAAGTGACCAGTGACGAGTGACCTGTGACAAGTGACCAGTGACCAGCGACCAGTGACCAGTGACCAGTGACCAGTGACCAGTGACCAGCGAAAGTGACCAGGGACCAGTGACCAGTGACCAGTGACCAGTGACCAGCGACCAGTGACCAGTGACCATTGACCAGTGACCAGTGACCAGCAAAAATGACCAGTGACCAGTGACCAGCAAAAATGACCAGTGACCAGTGACCAGTGACCAGTGACCAGCGAAAGTGACAAGTGACCAGTGACCAGTGACGAGCGACCAGTGACCAGTGACCATTGACCAGTGACCAGTGACCAGTGACCAGCGGAAGTGACCAGTGACGAGTGACCTGTGACAAGTGACCAGTGACCAGCGACCAGTGACCAGTGACCAGTGACCAGTGACCAGTGACCAGCGAAAGTGACCAGGGACCAGTGACCAGTGACCAGTGACCAGTGACCACTGACCATTGACAAGTGACCAGTGACCAGTGACCAGTGACCAGTGACCAGTGACCAGCGACCAGTGACCAGTGACCAGTGACCAGTTACAAGTGACCAGTGACCAGTTACAAGTGACCAGTGACCAGCGACCAGTGACCTGTGACGAGCGACCAGTGACCATTGACCAGTGACCAGTGACCAGCAAAAATGACCAGTGACCAGTGACCAGTGACCAGTGACCAGTGACCAGTGACCAGTGACCAGTGACCAGTGACCAGCGAAAGTGACAAGTGACCAGTGACCATTGACCAGTGACAAGTGACCAGTGACCATTGACCAGTGACCAGTGACCAGTGACCAGTGACCAGCGACCAGTGACCAGTGACCATTGACAAGTGACCAGTGACCAGTGACCAGTGACCACTGACCATTGACCAGTGACCAGTGACCAGTGACCAGTGACCAGTGACCAGTGACCAGTGACCAGCGACCAGTGACCAGTGACCATTGACCAGTGACCAGTGACCAGCAAAAATGACCAGGGACCAGTGACCAGTGACCAGTGACCAGTGACCAGTGACCAGTGACCAGTGACCAGTGACCAGTGACCAGCGAAAGTGACAAGTGACCAGTGACCATTGACCAGTGACCAGTGACCAGTGACCAGTGACCAGCGACCAGTGACCAGTGACCATTGACCAGTGACCAGTGACCAGTGACCAGCGAAAGTGACCAGTGACCAGTGACCAGTGACCAGTGACCAGTGACCAGTGACCAGTGACCAGTGACCAGTGACCAGTGACCAGTGACCAGTTACAAGTGACCAGTGACCAGCGACCAGTGAACAGTGACGAGCGACCAGTGACCAGTGACCATTGACCAGTGACCAGTGACCAGTGACCAGCGAAAGTGACCAGGGACCAGTGACCAGTGACCAGTGACCAGTGACCAGCGAAAGTGACCAGTGAGCAGTGACCAGTGACCAGTGACCAGCGGTAGTGACCAGTGATCAGTGACCAGTGACCAGTGACCAGTGACCAGTGACAAGTGACCAGTGACCAGCGACCAGTGACCAGTGACCAGTGACCATTGACCAGTGACCAGTGACCAGTGACCAGCGAACGTGACCAGGGACCAGTGACCAGTGACCAGTGACCAGTGACCAGTGACCAGCGAAAGTGACCAGTGACCAGTGACCAGTGACCAGTGACCAGTGACCAGTGACCAGTGACCAGTGACCAGTGACCAGTGACCAGTGACCAGTGACCAGTGACCAGTGTCCAGTGACCAGTGACAAGTGACAAGTGACCAGCGACCAGTGACCAGTGACCAGTGACCAGTGACCAGTGACCAGTGACCAGTGACCAGCGAAAGTGACAAGTGACCAGTGACCATTGACCAGTGACCAGTGACCAGTGACCAGTGACCAGTGACCAGCGACCAGTGACCAGTGACCATTGACCAGTGACCAGTGACCAGTGACCAGCGAAAGTGACCAGTGACCAGTGATCAGTGACCAGTGAACAGTGACCAGTGACCAGTTACAAGTGACCAGTGACCAGTTACAAGTGACCAGTGACCAGTGACCAGTGACCACTGACCATTGACCAGTGACCAGTGACCAGTGACCAGTGACCAGTGACCAGTGACCAGCGACCAGTGACCAGTGACCAGTGACCAGTTACAAGTGACCAGTGACCAGTTACAAGTGACCAGTGACCAGCGACCAGTGACCTGTGACGAGCGACCAGTGACCATTGACCAGTGACCAGTGACCAGCAAAAATGACCAGTGACCAGTGACCAGTGACCAGTGACCAGTGACCAGCGAAAGTGACCAGGGACCAGTGACCAGTGACCAGTGACCAGTGAGCAGTGACCAGTGACCAGTGACCAGTGACCAGTGACCAGTGACCAGTGACCAGTGACCAGCGACCAGTGACCAGTGACGAGCGACCAGTGACCAGTGACCATTGACCAGTGACCAGTGACCAGTGACCAGCGAAAGTGACCAGGGACCAGTGACCAGTTACCAGTGAGCTGTGACCAGTGACCAGTGACCAGTGAACTGTGACCAGTGACCAGTGACCAGCGAAAGTGACCAGTGACCAGTCACGAGCGAAATTGACCAGTGACCAGCGAAAGTGACCAGTGACCAGTGACCAGTGACCAGTGACTAGCCAAATTGAGCAGTGAGCAGTGACCAGTGACCAGTGACCAGTGACCAGCGAAATTGACCAGTGACCAGCGAAAGTGACCAGTGACGAGTGACCTGTGACAAGTGACCAGTGACCAGCGACCAGTGACCAGTGACCAGTGACCAGTGACCCGTGACCAGTGGCCAGTGACCAGCAAAAATGACCAGTGACCAGTGACCAGTGACCAGTGACCAGTGACCAGTGACCAGTGACCAGTGACCAGTGACCAGCGAAAGTGACAAGTGACCAGTGACCAGTGACCAGTGTCCAGTGACCAGTGACCAGTGATAAGTGACCAGTAACCAGTGACCAGTGACCAGTGACCAGTGAGCTGTGACCAGTGACCAGTGACCAGTGACCAGTGACCAGTGACCAGTGACCAGTGACCAGTGACCAGTGACCAGCGAAAGTGACCAGTGACCAGTCACGATCGAAATTGACCAGTGACCAGCGAAAGTGACCAGTGACTCAGTGACCAGTGACCAGTGTCCAGTGACCAGTGACCAGTGATAAGTGACCAGTAACCAGTGACCAGTGACCAGTGACCAGTGACCAGTGACCAGTGACCAGCGAAAGTGACCAGGGACCAGTGACCAGTGACCAGTGACCAGTGACCAGTGACCAACGAACAGTGACCAGTGACTAGTGACCAGCGACCAGTGACCAGTGACCAGTGACAAGTGACCAGTGACCAGTGACCAGCGAAAGTGACCAGTGAACAGTGACCAGTGACTAGTGTCCAGTGACCAGTGACCAGTGAGCTGTGACCAGTGACCAGTGACCAGTGAACTGTGACCAGTGACCAGTGACCAGCGAAAGTGACCAGTGACCAGTCACGAGCGAAATTGACCAGTGACCAGCGAAAGTGACCAGTGACCAGTGACCAGTGACTAGTGTCCAGTGACCAGTGACCAGTGATAAGTGACCAGTGTCCAGTGACCAGTGACCAGTGACCAGTGACCAGTGAATAGTGACCAGTGAGGGTGAACAGCGAAAGTGACAAGTGACCAGTGACCAGTGACCAGTGACCAGTGACCAGTGACCAGTGACCAGTGACCAGTGACCAGCGACCAGTGACCAGTGACGAGCGACCAGTGACCAGTGACCATTGACCAGTGACCAGTGACCAGTGACCAGCGACCAGTGACCAGTGACCAGTGACAAGTGACCAGTGACCAGTGACCAGCGAAAGTGACCAGTGAACAGTGACCAGTGACTAGTGTCCAGTGACCAGTGACCAGTGAGCTGTGACCAGTGACCAGTGACCAGTGAACTGTGACCAGTGACCAGTGACCAGCGAAAGTGACCAGTGACCAGTCACGAGCGAAATTGAGCAGTGACCAGCGAAAGTGACCAGTGACCAGTGACCAGTGACCAGTGTCCAGTGACCAGTGACCAGTGATAAGTGACCAGTGTCCAGTGACCAGTGACCAGTGACCAGTGACCAGTGAATAGTGACCAGTGAGGGTGAAAAGCGAAAGTGACAAGTGACCAGTGACCAGTGACCAGTGACCAGTGACCAGTGACCAGCGAAAGTGAACAGGGACCAGTGACCAGTGACCAGTGACCAGTGACCAGTGACCAGTGACCAGTGACCAGTGACCAGTGACCAGTGACCAGTGACCAGCGACCAGTGACCAGTGACGAGCGACCAGTGACCAGTGACCATTGACCAGTGACCAGTGACCAGTGACCAGCGAAAGTGACCAGGGACCAGTGACCAGTTACCAGTGAGCTGTGACCAGTGACCAGTGACCAGTGAACTGTGACCAGTGACCAGTGACCAGCGAAAGTGACCAGTGACCAGTCACGAGCGAAATTGACCAGTGACCAGCGAAAGTGACCAGTGACCAGTGACCAGTGACCAGTGACTAGCCAAATTGAGCAGTGAGCAGTGACCAGTGACCAGTGACCAGTGACCAGCGAAATTGACCAGTGACCAGCGAAAGTGACCAGTGACGAGTGACCTGTGACAAGTGACCAGTGACCAGCGACCAGTGACCAGTGACCAGTGACCAGTGACCAGTGACCAGTGACCAGTGACCAGCAAAAATGACCAGTGACCAGTGACCAGTGACCAGTGACCAGTGACCAGTGACCAGTGACCAGCGAAAGTGACAAGTGACCAGTGACCAGTGACCAGTGTCCAGTGACCAGTGACCAGTGCTAAGTGACCAGTAACCAGTGACCAGTGACCAGTGACCAGTGACCAGTGACCAGTGACCAGTGACCAGTGACCAGTGACCAGCGAAAGTGACCAGTGACCAGTCACGATCGAAATTGACCAGTGACCAGCGAAAGTGACCAGTGACCAGTGACCAGTGACCAGTGTCCAGTGACCAGTGACCAGTGATAAGTGACCAGTAACCAGTGACCAGTGACCAGTGACCAGTGACCAGTGACCAGTGACCAGCGAAAGTGACCAGGGACCAGTGAACAGTGACCAGTGACCAGTGACCAGTGACCAGCGAACAGTGACCAGTGACTAGTGACCAGCGACCAGTGACCAGTGACCAGTGACAAGTGACCAGTGACCAGTGACCAGCGAAAGTGACCAGTGAACAGTGACCAGTGACTAGTGTCCAGTGACCAGTGACCAGTGAGCTGTGACCAGTGACCAGTGACCAGTGAACTGTGACCAGTGACCAGTGACCAGCGAAAGTGACCAGTGACCAGTCACGAGCGAAATTGACCAGTGACCAGCGAAAGTGACCAGTGACAAGTGACCAGTGACCAGTGTCCAGTGACCAGTGACCAGTGATAAGTGACCAGTGTCCAGTGACCAGTGACCAGTGACCAGTGACCAGTGAATAGTGACCAGTGAGGGTGAACAGCGAAAGTGACAAGTGACCAGTGACCAGTGACCAGTGACCAGTGACCAGTGACCAGTGACCAGTGACCAGTGACCAGCGAAAGTGACAAGTGACCAGTGACCATTGACCAGCGACCAGTGACCAGTGACCAGTGACCAGCGACCAGTGACCAGTGACCATTGACCAGTGACCAGTGACAAGTGACCAGCGAAAGTGACCAGTGACCAGTGACCAGTGACCAGTGACCAGTGACCAGTGACCAGTGACCAGTGACCAGTGACCAGTGACCAGTTACAAGTGACCAGTGACCAGTTACAAGTGACCAGTGACCAGCGACCAGTGACCAGTGACGAGCGACCAGTGACCATTGACCAGTGGCCAGTGACCAGCAAAAATGACCAGTGACCAGTGACCAGTGACCAGTGACCAGTGACCAGTGACCAGTGACCAGTGACCAGTGACCAGTGACCAGCGAAAGTGACAAGTGACCAGTGACCATTGACCAGTGACCAGTGACCAGTGACCAGTGACCAGCGACCAGTGACCAGTGACCATTGACCAGTGACCAGTGACCAGTGACCAGCGAAAGTGACCAGTGACCAGTGATCAGTGACCAGTGAACAGTGACCAGTGACCAGTGACCAGTGACCAGTGACCAGTGTCCAGTGACCAGTGACCAGTGATAAGTGACCAGTAACCAGTGACCAGTGACCAGTGACCAGTGAGCTGTGACCAGTGACCAGTGACCAGTGACCAGTGACCAGTGACCAGTGACCAGTGACCAGTGACCAGTGACCAGCGAAAGTGACCAGTGACCAGTCACGATCGAAATTGACCAGTGACCAGCGAAAGTGACCAGTGACCAGTGACCAGTGACCAGTGTCCAGTGACCAGTGACCAGTGATAAGTGACCAGTAACCAGTGACCAGTGACCAGTGACCAGTGACCAGTGACCAGTGACCAGCGAAAGTGACCAGGGACCAGTGACCAGTGACCAGTGACCAGTGACCAGTGACCAACGAACAGTGACCAGTGACTAGTGACCAGCGACCAGTGACCAGTGACCAGTGACAAGTGACCAGTGACCAGTGACCAGCGAAAGTGACCAGTGAACAGTGACCAGTGACTAGTGTCCAGTGACCAGTGACCAGTGAGCTGTGACCAGTGACCAGTGACCAGTGAACTGTGACCAGTGACCAGTGACCAGCGAAAGTGACCAGTGACCAGTCACGAGCGAAATTGACCAGTGACCAGCGAAAGTGACCAGTGACCAGTGACCAGTGACTAGTGTCCAGTGACCAGTGACCAGTGATAAGTGACCAGTGTCCAGTGACCAGTGACCAGTGACCAGTGACCAGTGAATAGTGACCAGTGAGGGTGAACAGCGAAAGTGACAAGTGACCAGTGACCAGTGACCAGTGACCAGTGACCAGTGACCAGTGACCAGTGACCAGTGACCAGCGACCAGTGACCAGTGACGAGCGACCAGTGACCAGTGACCATTGACCAGTGACCAGTGACCAGTGACCAGCGACCAGTGACCAGTGACCAGTGACAAGTGACCAGTGACCAGTGACCAGCGAAAGTGACCAGTGAACAGTGACCAGTGACTAGTGTCCAGTGACCAGTGACCAGTGAGCTGTGACCAGTGACCAGTGACCAGTGAACTGTGACCAGTGACCAGTGACCAGCGAAAGTGACCAGTGACCAGTCACGAGCGAAATTGAGCAGTGACCAGCGAAAGTGACCAGTGACCAGTGACCAGTGACCAGTGTCCAGTGACCAGTGACCAGTGATAAGTGACCAGTGTCCAGTGACCAGTGACCAGTGACCAGTGACCAGTGAATAGTGACCAGTGAGGGTGAAAAGCGAAAGTGACAAGTGACCAGTGACCAGTGACCAGTGACCAGTGACCAGTGACCAGCGAAAGTGAACAGGGACCAGTGACCAGTGACCAGTGACCAGTGACCAGTGACCAGTGACCAGTGACCAGTGACCAGTGACCAGTGACCAGTGACCAGCGACCAGTGACCAGTGACGAGCGACCAGTGACCAGTGACCATTGACCAGTGACCAGTGACCAGTGACCAGCGAAAGTGACCAGGGACCAGTGACCAGTTACCAGTGAGCTGTGACCAGTGACCAGTGACCAGTGAACTGTGACCAGTGACCAGTGACCAGCGAAAGTGACCAGTGACCAGTCACGAGCGAAATTGACCAGTGACCAGCGAAAGTGACCAGTGACCAGTGACCAGTGACCAGTGACTAGCCAAATTGAGCAGTGAGCAGTGACCAGTGACCAGTGACCAGTGACCAGCGAAATTGACCAGTGACCAGCGAAAGTGACCAGTGACGAGTGACCTGTGACAAGTGACCAGTGACCAGTGACCAGTGACCAGTGACCAGTGACCAGTGACCAGTGACCAGCGAAAGTGACAAGTGACCAGTGACCAGTGACCAGTGTCCAGTGACCAGTGACCAGTGCTAAGTGACCAGTAACCAGTGACCAGTGACCAGTGACCAGTGACCAGTGACCAGTGACCAGTGACCAGTGACCAGTGACCAGCGAAAGTGACCAGTGACCAGTCACGATCGAAATTGACCAGTGACCAGCGAAAGTGACCAGTGACCAGTGACCAGTGACCAGTGTCCAGTGACCAGTGACCAGTGATAAGTGACCAGTAACCAGTGACCAGTGACCAGTGACCAGTGACCAGTGACCAGTGACCAGCGAAAGTGACCAGGGACCAGTGAACAGTGACCAGTGACCAGTGACCAGTGACCAGCGAACAGTGACCAGTGACTAGTGACCAGCGACCAGTGACCAGTGACCAGTGACAAGTGACCAGTGACCAGTGACCAGCGAAAGTGACCAGTGAACAGTGACCAGTGACTAGTGTCCAGTGACCAGTGACCAGTGAGCTGTGACCAGTGACCAGTGACCAGTGAACTGTGACCAGTGACCAGTGACCAGCGAAAGTGACCAGTGACCAGTCACGAGCGAAATTGACCAGTGACCAGCGAAAGTGACCAGTGACCAGTGACCAGTGACCAGTGTCCAGTGACCAGTGACCAGTGATAAGTGACCAGTGTCCAGTGACCAGTGACCAGTGACCAGTGACCAGTGAATAGTGACCAGTGAGGGTGAACAGCGAAAGTGACAAGTGACCAGTGACCAGTGACCAGTGACCAGTGACCAGTGACCAGTGACCAGTGACCAGTGACCAGCGAAAGTGACAAGTGACCAGTGACCATTGACCAGCGACCAGTGACCAGTGACCAGTGACCAGCGACCAGTGACCAGTGACCATTGACCAGTGACCAGTGACCAGTGACCAGCGAAAGTGACCAGTGACCAGTGACCAGTGACCAGTGACCAGTGACCAGTGACCAGTGACCAGTGACCAGTGACCAGTGACCAGTTACAAGTGACCAGTGACCAGTTACAAGTGACCAGTGACCAGCGACCAGTGACCAGTGACGAGCGACCAGTGACCATTGACCAGTGGCCAGTGACCAGCAAAAATGACCAGTGACCAGTGACCAGTGACCAGTGACCAGTGACCAGTGACCAGTGACCAGTGACCAGTGACCAGTGACCAGCGAAAGTGACAAGTGACCAGTGACCATTGACCAGTGACCAGTGACCAGTGACCAGTGACCAGCGACCAGTGACCAGTGACCATTGACCAGTGACCAGTGACCAGTGACCAGCGAAAGTGACCAGTGACCAGTGATCAGTGACCAGTGAACAGTGACCAGTGACCAGTGACCAGTGACCAGTGACCAGCGAAAGTGACCAGGGACCAGTGACCAGTGACCACTGACCAGTGACCAGTGACCAGTGACCAGTGACCAGTGACCAGCGACCAGTGACCAGTGACCATTGACCAGTGACCAGTGACCAGCAAAAATGACCAGTGACCAGTGACCAGTGACCAGTGACCAGTGACCAGTGACCAGTGACCAGTGACCAGTGACCAGTGACCAGTGACCAGTGACCAGCGAAAGTGACAAGTGACCAGTGACCATTGACCAGTGACCAGTGACCAGTGACCAGTGACCAGCGACCAGTGACCAGTGACCAGTGACCAGTGACCAGTGACCAGTGACCAGTGACCAGTGACCAGTGACCAGTGACCAGTGACCAGTGACCAGTTACAAGTGACCAGTGACCAGCGACCAGTGACCAGTGACGAGCGACCAGTGACCAGTGACCATTGACCAGTGACCAGTGACCAGTGACCAGCGGAAGTGACCAGGGACCAGTGACAAGTGACCAGTGACCAGTGACCAGCGAAAGTGACCAGTGACCAGTGACCAGTGACCAGTGACCAGCGGTAGTGACCAGTGATCAGTGACCAGTGAACAGTGACCAGTGACCAGCGAAATTGACCAGTGACCAGCGAAAGTGACCAGTGACGAGTGACCTGTGACAAGTGACCAGTGACCAGCGACCAGTGACCAGTGACCAGTGACCAGTGACCAGTGACCAGCGAAAGTGACCAGGGACCAGTGACCAGTGACCAGTGACCAGTGACCAGCGACCAGTGACCAGTGACCATTGACCAGTGACCAGTGACCAGCAAAAATGACCAGTGACCAGTGACCAGCAAAAATGACCAGTGACCAGTGACCAGTGACCAGTGACCAGCGAAAGTGACAAGTGACCAGTGACCAGTGACGAGCGACCAGTGACCAGTGACCATTGACCAGTGACCAGTGACCAGTGACCAGCGGAAGTGACCAGTGACGAGTGACCTGTGACAAGTGACCAGTGACCAGCGACCAGTGACCAGTGACCAGTGACCAGTGACCAGTGACCAGCGAAAGTGACCAGGGACCAGTGACCAGTGACCAGTGACCAGTGACCACTGACCATTGACAAGTGACCAGTGACCAGTGACCAGTGACCAGTGACCAGTGACCAGCGACCAGTGACCAGTGACCAGTGACCAGTTACAAGTGACCAGTGACCAGTTACAAGTGACCAGTGACCAGCGACCAGTGACCTGTGACGAGCGACCAGTGACCATTGACCAGTGACCAGTGACCAGCAAAAATGACCAGTGACCAGTGACCAGTGACCAGTGACCAGTGACCAGTGACCAGTGACCAGTGACCAGTGACCAGTGACCAGCGAAAGTGACAAGTGACCAGTGACCATTGACCAGTGACAAGTGACCAGTGACCATTGACCAGTGACCAGTGACCAGTGACCAGTGACCAGCGACCAGTGACCAGTGACCATTGACAAGTGACCAGTGACCAGTGACCAGTGACCACTGACCATTGACCAGTGACCAGTGACCAGTGACCAGTGACCAGTGACCAGTGACCAGTGACCAGCGACCAGTGACCAGTGACCATTGACCAGTGACCAGTGACCAGCAAAAATGACCAGGGACCAGTGACCAGTGACCAGTGACCAGTGACCAGTGACCAGTGACCAGTGACCAGTGACCAGTGACCAGCGAAAGTGACAAGTGACCAGTGACCATTGACCAGTGACCAGTGACCAGTGACCAGTGACCAGCGACCAATGACCAGTGACCATTGACCAGTGACCAGTGACCAGTGACCAGCGAAAGTGACCAGTGACCAGTGACCAGTGACCAGTGACCAGTGACCAGTGACCAGTGACCAGTGACCAGTGACCAGTTACAAGTGACCAGTGACCAGCGACCAGTGAACAGTGACGAGCGACCAGTGACCAGTGACCATTGACCAGTGACCAGTGACCAGTGACCAGCGAAAGTGACCAGGGACCAGTGACCAGTGACCAGTGACCAGTGACCAGCGAAAGTGACCAGTGAGCAGTGACCAGTGACCAGTGACCAGCGGTAGTGACCAGTGATCAGTGACCAGTGAACAGTGACCAGTGACCAGCGAAATTGACCAGTGACCAGCGAAAGTGACCAGTGACCATTGACCAGTGACCAGTGACCAGCAAAAATGACCAGTGACCAGTGACCAGTGACCAGTGACCAGTGACCAGTTACAAGTGACCAGTGACCAGCGACCAGTGACCAGTGACGAGCGACCAGTGACCAGTGACCATTGACCAGTGACCAGTGACCAGTGACCAGCGAAAGTGACCAGGGACCAGTGACCAGTGACCAGTGACCAGTGACCAGTGACCAGTGACCAGTGACCAGTGACCAGTGACCAGTGACCAGTGACAAGTGACCAGTGACCAGCGACCAGTGACCAGTGACCAGTGACCAGTGACCAGTGACCAGTGACCAGCGAACGTGACCAGGGACCAGTGACCAGTGACCAGTGACCAGTGACCAGTGACCAGCGAAAGTGACCAGGGACCAGTGACCAGTGACCAGTGACCAGTGACCAGTGACCAGTGACCAGTGACCAGTGACCAGTGACCAGTGACCAGTGACCAGTGACCAGTGACCAGTGACCAGTGACCAGTGACCAGTGACCAGTGACCAGTGTCCAGTGACCAGTGACAAGTGACAAGTGACCAGCGACCAGTGACCAGTGACCAGTGACCATTGACCAGTGACCAGTGACCAGTGACCAGCGAACGTGACCAGGGACCAGTGACCAGTGACCAGTGACCAGTGACCAGTGACCAGTGACCAGTGACCAGTGACCAGTGACCAGTGACCAGTGACCAGTTACAAGTGACCAGTGACCAGTTACAAGTGACCAGTGACCAGCGACCAGTGACCAGTGACGAGCGACCAGTGACCATTGACCAGTGACCAGTGACCAGCAAAAATGACCAGTGACCAGTGACCAGTGACCAGTGACCAGTGACCAGTGATCAGTGACCAGCGACCAGTGACCAGTGACCATTGACCAGTGACCAGTGACCAGCAAAAATGACCAGTGACCAGTGACCAGTGACCAGTGACCAGTGACCAGCGAAAGTGACAAGTGACCAGTGACCATTGACCAGTGACCATTGACCAGTGACCAGTGACCAGCGACCAGTGACCTGTGACCATTGACCAGTGACCAGCGAAAGTGACCAGTGACCAGTGACCAGTGACCAGTGACCAGTGACCAGTGACCAGTGACCAGTGACCAGTTACAAGTGACCAGTGACCAGTTACAAGTGACCAGTGGCCAGCGACCAGTGACCAGTGACGAGCGACCAGTGACCATTGACCAGTGACCAGTGACCAGCAAAAATGACCAGTGACCAGCGAAAGTGACAAGTGACCAGTGACCATTGACCAGTGACCAGTGACCAGTGACCAGTGACCAGCGACCAGTGACCAGTGACCAGTGACCAGCGAAAGTGACCAGTGACCAGTGATCAGTGACCAGTGAACAGTGACCAGTGACCAGTGACCAGTGACCAGTGGCCAGCGAAAGTGACCAGGGACCAGTGACCAGCGACCAGTGATCAGTGACCACTGACCACTGACCATTGACCAGTGACCAGTGACCAGTGACCAGTGACCAGTGACAAGTGACCAGCGACCAGTGACCAGTGACCAGTGACCAGCGAAAGTGACCAGTGACCAGTGATCAGTGACCAGTGAACAGTGACCAGTTACCAGTGACCAGTGACCAGCGAAAGTGACCAGGGACCAGTGACCAGTGACCAGTGACCAGTGACCACTGACCATTGACCAGTGACCAGTGACCAGTGACCAGTGACCAGCGAAAGTGACAAGTGACCAGTGACCATTGACCAGTGACCAGTGACCAGTGACCAGTGACCAGCGACCAGTGACCAGTGACCATTGACCAGTGACCAGTGACCAGTGACCAGCGAAAGTGACCAGTGACCAGTGATCAGTGACCAGTGACCAGTGAACAGTGACCAGTTACCAGTGACCAGTGACCAGCGAAAGTGACCAGGGACCAGTGACCAGTGACCAGTGACCAGTGACCACTGACCATTGACCAGTGACCAGTGACCAGTGACCAGTGACCAGTGACCAGTGACAAGTGACCAGTGACCAGCGACCAGTGACCAGTGACCAGTGACCAGTGACCATTGACCAGTGACCAGTGACCAGTGACCAGCGAACGTGACCAGGGACCAGTGACCAGTGACCAGTGACCAGTGACCAGTGACCAGTGACCAGTGACCAGTGACCAGTTACAAGTGACCAGTGACCAGTTACAAGTGACCAGTGACCAGCGACCAGTGACCAGTGACGAGCGACCAGTGACCATTGACCAGTGACCAGTGACCAGCAAAAATGACCAGTGACCAGTGACCAGTGACCAGTGACCAGTGACCAGTGACCAGTGACCAGTGACCAGCGACCAGTGACCAGTGACCATTGACCAGTGACCAGTGACCAGCAAAAATGACCAGTGACCAGTGACCAGTAACCAGTGACCAGTGACCAGCGAAAGTGACAAGTGACCAGTGACCATTGACCAGTGACCAGTGACCAGTGACCAGTGACCAGCGACCAGTGACCAGTGACCATTGACCAGTGACCAGTGACCAGTGACCAGCGAAAGTGACCAGTGACCAGTGACCAGTGACCAGTGACCAGTGACCAGCGAAAGTGACCAGTGACCAGTGACAAGTGACCAGTGACCAGCGACCAGTGACCAGTGACCATTGAACAGTGACCAGTGACCAGTGACCAGCGAAAGTGAACAGGGACCAGTGACCAGTGACCAGTGACCAGTGACCAGTGACCAGTGACCAGTGACCAGTGACCAGTGACCAGTGACCAGTGACCAGTGACCAGTGACCAGCGACCAGTGACCAGTGACGAGCGACCAGTGACCAGTGACCATTGACCAGTGACCAGTGACCAGTGACCAGCGAAAGTGACCAGGGACCAGTGACCAGTTACCAGTGAGCTGTGACCAGTGACCAGTGACCAGTGAACTGTGACCAGTGACCAGTGACCAGCGAAAGTGACCAGTGACCAGTCACGAGCGAAATTGACCAGTGACCAGCGAAAGTGACCAGTGACCAGTGACCAGTGACCAGTGACTAGCCAAATTGAGCAGTGAGCAGTGACCAGTGACCAGTGACCAGTGACCAGCGAAATTGACCAGTGACCAGCGAAAGTGACCAGTGACGAGTGACCTGTGACAAGTGACCAGTGACCAGCGACCAGTGACCAGTGACCAGTGACCAGTGACCAGTGACCAGTGACCAGTGACCAGCAAAAATGACCAGTGACCAGTGACCAGTGACCAGTGACCAGTGACCAGTGACCAGTGACCAGTGACCAGTGACCAGAGACCAGCGAAAGTGACAAGTGACCAGTGACCAGTGACCAGTGTCCAGTGACCAGTGACCAGTGCTAAGTGACCAGTAACCAGTGACCAGTGACCAGTGACCAGTGACCAGTGACCAGTGACCAGTGACCAGTGACCAGTGACCAGCGAAAGTGACCAGTGACCAGTCACGATCGAAATTGACCAGTGACCAGCGAAAGTGACCAGTGACCAGTGACCAGTGACCAGTGTCCAGTGACCAGTGACCAGTGATAAGTGACCAGTAACCAGTGACCAGTGACCAGTGACCAGTGACCAGTGACCAGTGACCAGCGAAAGTGACCAGGGACCAGTGAACAGTGACCAGTGACCAGTGACCAGTGACCAGCGAACAGTGACCAGTGACTTGTGACCAGCGACCAGTGACCAGTGACCAGTGACAAGTGACCAGTGACCAGCGACCAGTGACCAGTGACGAGCGACCAGCGAACAGTGACCAGTGACTTGTGACCAGCGACCAGTGACCATTGACCAGTGACCAGTGACCAGTGACCAGCGAAAGTGACCAGGGACCAGTGACCAGTGACCAGTGACCAGTGACCAGCGAAAGTGACCAGCGAGCAGTGACCAGTGACCAGTGACCAGCGGTAGTGACCAGTGATCAGTGACCAGTGAACAGTGACCAGTGACCAGCGAAATTGACCAGTGACCAGCGAAAGTGACCAGTGACCATTGACCAGTGACCAGTGACCAGCAAAAATGACCAGTGACCAGTGACCAGTGACCAGTGACCAGTGACCAGTTACAAGTGACCAGTGACCAGCGACCAGTGACCAGTGACGAGCGACCAGTGACCAGTGACCATTGACCAGTGACCAGTGACCAGTGACCAGCGAAAGTGACCAGGGACCAGTGACCAGTGACCAGTGACCAGTGACCAGTGACCAGTGACCAGTGACCAGTGACCAGTGACCAGTGACCAGTGACAAGTGACCAGTGACCAGCGACCAGTGACCAGTGACCAGTGACCATTGACCAGTGACCAGTGACCAGTGACCAGCGAACGTGACCAGGGACCAGTGACCAGTGACCAGTGACCAGTGACCAGTGACCAGCGAAAGTGACCAGGGACCAGTGACCAGTGACCAGTGACCAGTGACCAGTGACCAGTGACCAGTGACCAGTGACCAGTGACCAGTGACCAGTGACCAGTGACCAGTGACCAGTGTCCAGTGACCAGTGACAAGTGACCAGTGACCAGCGACCAGTGACCAGTGACCAGTGACCATTGACCAGTGACCAGTGACCAGTGACCAGCGAACGTGACCAGGGACCAGTGACCAGTGACCAGTGACCAGTGACCAGTGACCAGTGACCAGTGACCAGTGACCAGTGACCAGTGACCAGTTACAAGTGACCAGTGACCAGTTACAAGTGACCAGTGACCAGCGACCAGTGACCAGTGACGAGCGACCAGTGACCATTGACCAGTGACCAGTGACCAGCAAAAATGACCAGTGACCAGTGACCAGTGACCAGTGACCAGTGACCAGTGATCAGTGACCAGCGACCAGTGACCAGTGACCATTGACCAGTGACCAGTGACCAGCAAAAATGACCAGTGACCAGTGACCAGTGACCAGTGACCAGTGACCAGCGAAAGTGACAAGTGACCAGTGACCATTGACCAGTGACCATTGACCAGTGACCAGTGACCAGCGACCAGTGACCAGTGACCATTGACCAGTGACCAGCGAAAGTGACCAGTGACCAGTGACCAGTGACCAGTGACCAGTGACCAGTGACCAGTGACCAGTGACCAGTTACAAGTGACCAGTGACCAGTTACAAGTGACCAGTGACCAGCGACCAGTGACCAGTGACGAGCGACCAGTGACCATTGACCAGTGACCAGTGACCAGCAAAAATGACCAGTGACCAGCGAAAGTGACAAGTGACCAGTGACCATTGACCAGTGACCAGTGACCAGTGACCAGTGACCAGCGACCAGTGACCAGTGACCAGTGACCAGCGAAAGTGATCAGTGACCAGTGAACAGTGACCAGTGACCAGTGACCAGTGACCAGTGACCAGCGAAAGTGACCAGGGACCAGTGACCAGCGACCAGTGACCAGTGACCACTGACCACTGACCATTGACCAGTGACCAGTGACCAGTGACCAGTGACCAGTGACAAGTGACCACCGACCAGTGACCAGTGACCAGTGACCAGCGAAAGTGACCAGTGACCAGTGATCAGTGACCAGTGAACAGTGACCAGTTACCAGTGACCAGTGACCAGCGAAAGTGACCAGGGACCAGTGACCAGTGACCAGTGACCAGTGACCACTGACCATTGACCAGTGACCAGTGACCAGTGACCAGTGACCAGCGAAAGTGACAAGTGACCAGTGACCATTGACCAGTGACCAGTGACCAGTGACCAGTGACCAGCGACCAGTGACCAGTGACCATTGACCAGTGACCAGTGACCAGTGACCAGCGAAAGTGACCAGTGACCAGTGATCAGTGACCAGTGAACAGTGACCAGTTACCAGTGACCAGTGACCAGCGAAAGTGACCAGGGACCAGTGACCAGTGACCAGTGACCAGTGACCACTGACCATTGACCAGTGACCAGTGACCAGTGACCAGTGACCAGTGACCAGTGACAAGTGACCAGTGACCAGCGACCAGTGACCAGTGACCAGTGACCATTGACCAGTGACCAGTGACCAGTGACCAGCGAACGTGACCAGGGACCAGTGACCAGTGACCAGTGACCAGTGACCAGTGACCAGTGACCAGTGACCAGTGACCAGTGACCAGTTACAAGTGACCAGTGACCAGTTACAAGTGACCAGTGACCAGCGACCAGTGACCAGTGACGAGCGACCAGTGACCATTGACCAGTGACCAGTGACCAGCAAAAATGACCAGTGACCAGTGACCAGTGACCAGTGACCAGTGACCAGTGACCAGTGACCAGTGACCAGCGACCAGTGACCAGTGACCATTGACCAGTGACCAGTGACCAGCAAAAATGACCAGTGACCAGTGACCAGTAACCAGTGACCAGTGACCAGCGAAAGTGACAAGTGACCAGTGACCATTGACCAGTGACCAGTGACCAGTGACCAGTGACCAGCGACCAGTGACCAGTGACCATTGACCAGTGACCAGTGACCAGTGACCAGCGAAAGTGACCAGTGACCAGTGACCAGTGACCAGTGACCAGTGACCAGTGACCAGTGACCAGTTACAAGTGACCAGTGACCAGTTACAAGTGACCAGTGACCAGCGACCAGTGACCAGTGACGAGCGACCAGTGACCATTGACCAGTGACCAGTGACCAGCAAAAATGACCAGTGACCAGTGACCAGAGACCAGTGACCAGTGACCAGTGACCAGTGACCAGTGACCAGTGACCAGTGACCAGCGAAAGTGACAAGTGACCAGTGACCATTGACCAGTGACCAGTGACCAGTGACCAGTGACCAGCGACCAGTGACCAGTGACCATTGACCAGTGACCAGTGACCAGTGACCAGCGAAAGTGACCAGTGACCAGTGATCAGTGACCAGTGAACAGTGACCAGTGACCAGCGAAAGTGACCAGGGACCAGTGACCAGTGACCAGTGACCAGTGACCACTGACCATTGACCAGTGACCAGTGACCAGTGACCAGTGACCAGTGACCAGTGACCAGCGACCAGTGACCAGTGACCAGTGACCAGTTACAAGTGACCAGTGACCAGTTACAAGTGACCAGTGACCAGCGACCAGTGACCAGTGACGAGCGACCAGTGACCATTGACCAGTGGCCAGTGACCAGCAAAAATGACCAGTGACCAGTGACCAGTGACCAGTGACCAGTGACCAGTGACCAGTGACCAGTGACCAGTGACCAGTGACCAGCGAAAGTGACAAGTGACCAGTGACCATTGACCAGTGACCAGTGAGCAGTGACCAGTGACCAGCGACCAGTGACCAGTGACCATTGACCAGTGACCAGTGACCAGTGACCAGCGAAAGTGACCAGTGACCAGTGATCAGTGACCAGTGAACAGTGACCAGTGACCAGTGACCAGTGACCAGTGACCAGTGACCAGCGAAAGTGACCAGGGACCAGTGACCAGTGACCAGTGACCAGTGACCACTGACCATTGACCAGTGACCAGTGACCAGTGACCAGTGACCAGTGACCAGTGACCAGTGACCAGCGACCAGTGACCAGTGACCATTGACCAGTGACCAGTGACCAGCAAAAATGACCAGTGACCAGTGACCAGTGACCAGTGACCAGTGACCAGTGACCAGTGACCAGTGACCAGTGACCAGTGACCAGTGACCAGCGAAAGTGACAAGTGACCAGTGACCAGTGACCAGTGACCATTGACCAGTGACCAGTGACCAGTGACCAGCGAACGTGACCAGGGACCAGTGACCAGTGACCAGTGACCAGTGACCAGTGACCAGTGACCAGTGACCAGTGACCAGTGACCAGTTACAAGTGACCAGTGACCAGTTACAAGTGACCAGTGACCAGCGACCAGTGACCAGTGACGAGCGACCAGTGACCATTGACCAGTGACCAGTGACCAGCAAAAATGACCAGTGACCAGTGACCAGTGACCAGTGACCAGTGACCAGTGACCAGTGACCAGTGACCAGCGACCAGTGACCAGTGACCATTGACCAGTGACCAGTGACCAGCAAAAATGACCAGTGACCAGTGACCAGTAACCAGTGACCAGTGACCAGCGAAAGTGACAAGTGACCAGTGACCATTGACCAGTGACCAGTGACCAGTGACCAGTGACCAGCGACCAGTGACCAGTGACCATTGACCAGTGACCAGTGACCAGTGACCAGCGAAAGTGACCAGTGACCAGTGACCAGTGACCAGTGACCAGTGACCAGTGACCAGTGACCATTGACCAGTGACCAGTGACCAGTGACCAGCGAACGTGACCAGGGACCAGTGACCAGTGACCAGTGACCAGTGACCAGTGACCAGTGACCAGTGACCAGTGACCAGTGACCAGTGACCAGTTACAAGTGACCAGTGACCAGTTACAAGTGACCAGTGACCAGCGACCAGTGACCAGTGACGAGCGACCAGTGACCATTGACCAGTGACCAGTGACCAGCAAAAATGACCAGTGACCAGTGACCAGTGACCAGTGACCAGTGACCAGTGATCAGTGACCAGCGACCAGTGACCAGTGACCATTGACCAGTGACCAGTGACCAGCAAAAATGACCAGTGACCAGTGACCAGTGACCAGTGGCCAGTGACCAGCGAAAGTGACAAGTGACCAGTGACCATTGACCAGTGACCATTGACCAGTGACCAGTGACCAGCGACCAGTGACCAGTGACCATTGACCAGTGACCAGCGAAAGTGACCAGTGACCAGTGACCAGTGACCAGTGACCAGTGACCAGTGACCAGTTACAAGTGACCAGTGACCAGTTACAAGTGACCAGTGACCAGCGACCAGTGACCAGTGACGAGCGACCAGTGACCATTGACCAGTGACCAGTGACCAGCAAAAATGACCAGTGACCAGCGAAAGTGACAAGTGACCAGTGACCATTGACCAGTGACCAGTGACCAGTGACCAGTGACCAGCGACCAGTGACCAGTGACCAGTGACCAGCGAAAGTGACCAGTGACCAGTGATCAGTGACCAGTGAACAGTGACCAGTGACCAGTGACCAGTGACCAGTGACCAGTGACCAGCGAAAGTGACCAGGGACCAGTGACCAGCGACCAGTGACCAGTGACCACTGACCACTGACCATTGACCAGTGACCAGTGACCAGTGACCAGTGACCAGTGACCAGTGACAAGTGACCAGCGACCAGTGACCAGTGACCAGTGACCAGCGAAAGTGACCAGTGACCAGTGATCAGTGACCAGTGAACAGTGACCAGTTACCAGTGACCAGTGACCAGCGAAAGTGACCAGGGACCAGTGACCAGTGACCAGTGACCAGTGACCACTGACCATTGACCAGTGACCAGTGACCAGTGACCAGTGACCAGCGAAAGTGACAAGTGACCAGTGACCATTGACCAGTGACCAGTGACCAGTGACCAGTGACCAGCGACCAGTGACCAGTGACCATTGACCAGTGACCAGTGACCAGTGACCAGCGAAAGTGACCAGTGACCAGTGATCAGTGACCAGTGAACAGTGACCAGTTACCAGTGACCAGTGACCAGCGAAAGAGACCAGGGACCAGTGACCAGTGACCAGTGACCAGTGACCACTGACCATTGACCAGTGACCAGTGACCAGTGACCAGTGACCAGTGACCAGTGACAAGTGACCAGTGACCAGCGACCAGTGACCAGTGACCAGTGACCATTGACCAGTGACCAGTGACCAGTGACCAGCGAACGTGACCAGGGACCAGTGACCAGTGACCAGTGACCAGTGACCAGTGACCAGTGACCAGTGACCAGTGACCAGTGACCAGTTACAAGTGACCAGTGACCAGTTACAAGTGACCAGTGACCAGCGACCAGTGACCAGTGACGAGCGACCAGTGACCATTGACCAGTGACCAGTGACCAGCAAAAATGACCAGTGACCAGTGACCAGTGACCAGTGACCAGTGACCAGTGACCAGTGACCAGTGACCAGCGACCAGTGACCAGTGACCATTGACCAGTGACCAGTGACCAGCAAAAATGACCAGTGACCAGTGACCAGTAACCAGTGACCAGTGACCAGCGAAAGTGACAAGTGACCAGTGACCATTGACCAGTGACCAGTGACCAGTGACCAGTGACCAGCGACCAGTGACCAGTGACCATTGACCAGTGACCAGTGACCAGTGACCAGCGACCAGTGACCAGCGACCAGTGACCAGCGACCAGTGACCAGTGACGAGCGACCAGTGACCATTGACCAGTGACCAGTGACCAGCAAAAATGACCAGTGACCAGTGACCAGTGACCAGTGACCAGTGACCAGTGACCAGTGACCAGTGACCAGTGACCAGCGACCAGTGACCAGTGACCATTGACCAGTGACCAGTGACCAGCAAAAATGACCAGTGACCAGTGACCAGTAACCAGTGACCAGTGACCAGCGAAAGTGACAAGTGACCAGTGACCATTGACCAGTGACCAGTGACCAGTGACCAGTGACCAGTGACCAGTGACCAGTGACCAGTGACCAGCGACCAGTGACCAGCGACCAGTGACCAGTGACGAGCGACCAGTGACCATTGACCAGTGACCAGTGACCAGCAAAAATGACCAGTGACCAGTGACCAGTGACCAGTGACCAGTGACCAGTGACCAGTGACCAGTGACCAGCGACCAGTGACCAGTGACCATTGACCAGTGACCAGTGACCAGCAAAAATGACCAGTGACCAGTGACCAGTAACCAGTGACCAGTGACCAGCGAAAGTGACAAGTGACCAGTGACCATTGACCAGTGACCAGTGACCAGTGACCAGTGACCAGTTACAAGTGACCAGTGACCAGTTACAAGTGACCAGTGACCAGCGACCAGTGACCAGTGACGAGCGACCAGTGACCATTGACCAGTGACCAGTGACCAGCAAAAATGACCAGTGACCAGTGACCAGAGACCAGTGACCAGTGACCAGTGACCAGTGACCAGTGACCAGTGACCAGTGACCAGCGAAAGTGACAAGTGACCAGTGACCATTGACCAGTGACCAGTGACCAGTGACCAGTGACCAGCGACCAGTGACCAGTGACCATTGACCAGTGACCAGTGACCAGTGACCAGCGAAAGTGACCAGTGACCAGTGATCAGTGACCAGTGAACAGTGACCAGTGACCAGTGACCAGTGACCAGTGACCAGCGAAAGTGACCAGGGACCAGTGACCAGTGACCAGTGACCAGTGACCACTGACCATTGACCAGTGACCAGTGACCAGTGACCAGTGACCAGTGACCAGTGACCAGCGACCAGTGACCAGTGACCAGTGACCAGTTACAAGTGACCAGTGACCAGTTACAAGTGACCAGTGACCAGCGACCAGTGACCTGTGACGAGCGACCAGTGACCATTGACCAGTGACCAGCAAAAATGACCAGTGACCAGTGACCAGTGACCAGTGACCAGTGACCAGTGACCAGTGACCAGCGAAAGTGACCAGGGACCAGTGACCAGTGACCAGTGACCAGTGACCAGTGACCAGTGACCAGTGACCAGTGACCAGTGACCAGCGACCAGTGACCAGTGACGAGCGACCAGTGACCAGTGACCATTGACCAGTGACCAGTGACCAGTGACCAGCGAAAGTGACCAGGGACCAGTGACCAGTTACCAGTGAGCTGTGACCAGTGACCAGTGACCAGTGAACTGTGACCAGTGACCAGTGACCAGCGAAAGTGACCAGTGACCAGTCACGAGCGAAATTGACCAGTGACCAGCGAAAGTGACCAGTGACCAGTGACCAGTGACCAGTGACTAGCCAAATTGAGCAGTGAGCAGTGACCAGTGACCAGTGACCAGTGACCAGCGAAATTGACCAGTGACCAGCGAAAGTGACCAGTGACGAGTGACCTGTGACAAGTGACCAGTGACCAGCGACCAGTGACCAGTGACCAGTGACCAGTGACCAGTGACCAGTGACCAGTGACCAGCAAAAATGACCAGTGACCAGTGACCAGTGACCAGTGACCAGTGACCAGTGACCAGTGACCAGTGACCAGTGACCAGCAAAAATGACCAGTGACCAGTGACCAGTGACCAGTGACCAGTGACCAGTGACCAGTGACCAGCGAAAGTGACAAGTGACCAGTGACCAGTGACCATTGACCAGTGACCAGTGACCCGTGACCAGTGACCAGCGAAAAGTGACCAGTGACCATTGACCAGTGACCAGTGACCAGTGACCAGCGAAAGTGACCAGTGACCAGTGATCAGTGACCAGTGAACAGTGACCAGTGACCAGTGACCAGTGACCAGTGACCAGCGAAAGTGACCAGGGACCAGTGACCAGTTAAAAGTGAGCTGTGACCAGTGACCAGTGACCAGTGACCAGTGACCAGTGACCAGTGACCAGTGACCAGTGACCAGCGAAAGTGACCAGTGACCAGTCACGATCGAAATTGACCAGTGACCAGCGAAAGTGACCAGTGACCAGTGACCAGTGACCAGTGACCAGTGTCCAGTGACCAGTGACCAGTGATAAGTGACCAGTAACCAGTGACCAGTGACCAGTGACCAGTGACCAGTGACCAGCGAAAGTGACCAGGGACCAGTGACCAGTGACCAGTGACCAGTGACCAGTGACCAGCGAACAGTGACCAGTGACTAGTGACCAGCGACCAGTGACCAGTGACCAGTGACAAGTGACCAGTGACCAGTGACCAGCGACCAGTGACCAGTGACCAGTGACCATTGACCAGTGACCAGTGACCAGTGACCAGCGAACGTGACCAGGGACCAGTGACCAGTGACCAGTGACCAGTGACCAGTGACCAGTGACCAGTGACCAGTGACCAGTGACCAGTTACAAGTGACCAGTGACCAGTTACAAGTGACCAGTGACCAGCGACCAGTGACCAGTGACGAGCGACCAGTGACCATTGACCAGTGACCAGTGACCAGCAAAAATGACCAGTGACCAGTGACCAGTGACCAGTGACCAGTGACCAGTGACCAGTGACCAGTGACCAGCGACCAGTGACCAGTGACCATTGACCAGTGACCAGTGACCAGCAAAAATGACCAGTGACCAGTGACCAGTAACCAGTGACCAGTGACCAGCGAAAGTGACAAGTGACCAGTGACCATTGACCAGTGACCAGTGACCAGTGACCAGTGACCAGTGACCAGCGACCAGTGACCAGTGACCATTGACCAGTGACCAGTGACCAGTGACCAGCGACCAGTGACCAGCGACCAGTGACCAGCGACCAGTGACCAGTGACGAGCGACCAGTGACCATTGACCAGTGACCAGTGACCAGCAAAAATGACCAGTGACCAGTGACCAGTGACCAGTGACCAGTGACCAGTGACCAGTGACCAGTGACCAGCGACCAGTGACCAGTGACCATTGACCAGTGACCAGTGACCAGCAAAAATGACCAGTGACCAGTGACCAGTAACCAGTGACCAGTGACCAGCGAAAGTGACAAGTGACCAGTGACCATTGACCAGTGACCAGTGACCAGTGACCAGTGACCAGTGACCAGTGACCAGTGACCAGTGACCAGCGACCAGTGACCAGCGACCAGTGACCAGTGACGAGCGACCAGTGACCATTGACCAGTGACCAGTGACCAGCAAAAATGACCAGTGACCAGTGACCAGTGACCAGTGACCAGTGACCAGTGACCAGTGACCAGTGACCAGCGACCAGTGACCAGTGACCATTGACCAGTGACCAGTGACCAGCAAAAATGACCAGTGACCAGTGACCAGTAACCAGTGACCAGTGACCAGCGAAAGTGACAAGTGACCAGTGACCATTGACCAGTGACCAGTGACCAGTGACCAGTGACCAGTTACAAGTGACCAGTGACCAGTTACAAGTGACCAGTGACCAGCGACCAGTGACCAGTGACGAGCGACCAGTGACCATTGACCAGTGACCAGTGACCAGCAAAAATGACCAGTGACCAGTGACCAGAGACCAGTGACCAGTGACCAGTGACCAGTGACCAGTGACCAGTGACCAGTGACCAGCGAAAGTGACAAGTGACCAGTGACCATTGACCAGTGACCAGTGACCAGTGACCAGTGACCAGCGACCAGTGACCAGTGACCATTGACCAGTGACCAGTGACCAGTGACCAGCGAAAGTGACCAGTGACCAGTGATCAGTGACCAGTGAACAGTGACCAGTGACCAGTGACCAGTGACCAGTGACCAGCGAAAGTGACCAGGGACCAGTGACCAGTGACCAGTGACCAGTGACCACTGACCATTGACCAGTGACCAGTGACCAGTGACCAGTGACCAGTGACCAGTGACCAGCGACCAGTGACCAGTGACCAGTGACCAGTTACAAGTGACCAGTGACCAGCGACCAGTGACCTGTGACGAGCGACCAGTGACCATTGACCAGTGACCAGTGACCAGCAAAAATGACCAGTGACCAGTGACCAGTGACCAGTGACGAGCGACCAGTGACCAGTGACCATTGACCAGTGACCAGTGACCAGTGACCAGCGAAAGTGACCAGGGACCAGTGACCAGTTACCAGTGAGCTGTGACCAGTGACCAGTGACCAGTGAACTGTGACCAGTGACCAGTGACCAGCGAAAGTGACCAGTGACCAGTCACGAGCGAAATTGACCAGTGACCAGCGAAAGTGACCAGGGACCAGTGACCAGTGACCAGTGACCAGTGACCAGTGACCAGTGACCAGTGACCAGTGACCAGTGACCAGCGACCAGTGACCAGTGACGAGCGACCAGTGACCAGTGACCATTGACCAGTGACCAGTGACCAGTGACCAGCGAAAGTGACCAGGGACCAGTGACCAGTTACCAGTGAGCTGTGACCAGTGACCAGTGACCAGTGAACTGTGACCAGTGACCAGTGACCAGCGAAAGTGACCAGTGACCAGTCACGAGCGAAATTGACCAGTGACCAGCGAAAGTGACCAGTGACCAGTGACCAGTGACCAGTGACTAGCCAAATTGAGCAGTGAGCAGTGACCAGTGACCAGTGACCAGTGACCAGCGAAATTGACCAGTGACCAGCGAAAGTGACCAGTGACGAGTGACCTGTGACAAGTGACCAGTGACCAGCGACCAGTGACCAGTGACCAGTGACCAGTGACCAGTGACCAGTGACCAGTGACCAGCAAAAATGACCAGTGACCAGTGACCAGTGACCAGTGACCAGTGACCAGTGACCAGTGACCAGTGACCAGTGACCAGCAAAAATGACCAGTGACCAGTGACCAGTGACCAGTGACCAGTGACCAGTGACCAGTGACCAGCGAAAGTGACAAGTGACCAGTGACCAGTGACCATTGACCAGTGACCAGTGACCCGTGACCAGTGACCAGCGACCAGTGACCAGTGACCATTGACCAGTGACCAGTGACCAGTGACCAGCGAAAGTGACCAGTGACCAGTGATCAGTGACCAGTGAACAGTGACCAGTGACCAGTGACCAGTGACCAGTGACCAGCGAAAGTGACCAGGGACCAGTGACCAGTGACCAGTGACCAGTGACCACTGACCATTGACCAGTGACCAGTGACCAGTGACCAGTGACCAGTGACCAGTGACCAGCGACCAGTGACCAGTGACCAGTGACCAGTTACAAGTGACCAGTGACCAGTTACAAGTGACCAGTGACCAGCGACCAGTGACCTGTGACGAGCGACCAGTGACCATTGACCAGTGACCAGTGACCAGCAAAAATGACCAGTGACCAGTGACCAGTGACCAGTGACCAGTGACCAGTGACCAGTGACCAGCGAAAGTGACCAGGGACCAGTGACCAGTGACCAGTGACCAGTGACCAGTGACCAGTGACCAGTGACCAGTGACCAGTGACCAGTGACCAGCGACCAGTGACCAGTGACGAGCGACCAGTGACCAGTGACCATTGACCAGTGACCAGTGACCAGTGACCAGCGAAAGTGACCAGGGACCAGTGACCAGTTACCAGTGAGCTGTGACCAGTGACCAGTGACCAGTGAACTGTGACCAGTGACCAGTGACCAGCGAAAGTGACCAGTGACCAGTCACGAGCGAAATTGACCAGTGACCAGCGAAAGTGACCAGTGACCAGTGACCAGTGACCAGTGACTAGCCAAATTGAGCAGTGAGCAGTGACCAGTGACCAGTGACCAGTGACCAGCGAAATTGACCAGTGACCAGCGAAAGTGACCAGTGACGAGTGACCTGTGACAAGTGACCAGTGACCAGCGACCAGTGACCAGTGACCAGTGACCAGTGACCAGTGACCAGTGACCAGTGACCAGCAAAAATGACCAGTGACCAGTGACCAGTGACCAGTGACCAGTGACCAGTGACCAGTGACCAGCGAAAGTGACAAGTGACCAGTGACCAGTGACCAGTGTCCAGTGACCAGTGACCAGTGATAAGTGACCAGTAACCAGTGACCAGTGACCAGTGACCAGTGAGCTGTGACCAGTGACCAGTGACCAGTGACCAGTGACCAGTGACCAGTGACCAGTGACCAGTGACCAGCGAAAGTGACCAGTGACCAGTCACGATCGAAATTGACCAGTGACCAGCGAAAGTGACCAGTGACCAGTGACCAGTGACCAGTGTCCAGTGACCAGTGACCAGTGATAAGGGACCAGTAACCAGTGACCAGTGACCAGTGACCAGTGACCAGTGACCAGCGAAAGTGACCAGGGACCAGTGACCAGTGACCAGTGACCAGTGACCAGTGACCAGCGAACAGTGACCAGTGACTAGTGACCAGCGACCAGTGACCAGTGACCAGTGACAAGTGACCAGTGACCAGTGACCAGCGAAAGTGACCAGTGAACAGTGACCAGTGACTAGTGTCCAGTGACCAGTGACCAGTGAGCTGTGACCAGTGACCAGTGACCAGTGAACTGTGACCAGTGACCAGTGACCAGCGAAAGTGACCAGTGACCAGTCACGAGCGAAATTGACCAGTGACCAGCGAAAGTGACCAGTGACCAGTGACCAGTGACCAGTGTCCAGTGACCAGTGACCAGTGATAAGTGACCAGTGTCCAGTGACCAGTGACCAGTGACCAGTGACCAGTGAATAGTGACCAGTGAGGGTGAACAGCGAAAGTGACAAGTGACCAGTGACCAGTGACCAGTGACCAGTGACCAGTGACCAGCGAAAGTGACCAGGGACCAGTGACCAGTGACCAGTGACCAGTGACCAGTGACCAGTGACCAGTGACCAGTGACCAGTGACCAGTGACCAGTGACCAGCGACCAGTGACCAGTGACGAGCGACCAGTGACCAGTGACCATTGACCAGTGACCAGTGACCAGTGACCAGCGACCAGTGACCAGTGACCAGTGACAAGTGACCAGTGACCAGTGACCAGCGAAAGTGACCAGTGAACAGTGACCAGTGACTAGTGTCCAGTGACCAGTGACCAGTGAGCTGTGACCAGTGACCAGTGACCAGTGAACTGTGACCAGTGACCAGTGACCAGCGAAAGTGACCAGTGACCAGTCACGAGCGAAATTGACCAGTGACCAGCGAAAGTGACCAGTGACCAGTGACCAGTGACCAGTGTCCAGTGACCAGTGACCAGTGATAAGTGACCAGTGTCCAGTGACCAGTGACCAGTGACCAGTGACCAGTTACAAGTGACCAGTGACCAGTTACAAGTGACCAGTGACCAGCGACCAGTGACCTGTGACGAGCGACCAGTGACCATTGACCAGTGACCAGTGACCAGCAAAAATGACCAGTGACCAGTGACCAGTGACCAGTGACCAGTGACCAGTGACCAGTGACCAGCGAAAGTGACCAGGGACCAGTGACCAGTGACCAGTGACCAGTGACCAGTGACCAGTGACCAGTGACCAGTGACCAGTGACCAGCGACCAGTGACCAGTGACGAGCGACCAGTGACCAGTGACCATTGACCAGTGACCAGTGACCAGTGACCAGCGAAAGTGACCAGGGACCAGTGACCAGTTACCAGTGAGCTGTGACCAGTGACCAGTGACCAGTGAACTGTGACCAGTGACCAGTGACCAGCGAAAGTGACCAGTGACCAGTCACGAGCGAAATTGACCAGTGACCAGCGAAAGTGACCAGTGACCAGTGACCAGTGACCAGTGACTAGCCAAATTGAGCAGTGAGCAGTGACCAGTGACCAGTGACCAGTGACCAGCGAAATTGACCAGTGACCAGCGAAAGTGACCAGTGACGAGTGACCTGTGACAAGTGACCAGTGACCAGCGACCAGTGACCAGTGACCAGTGACCAGTGACCAGTGACCAGTGACCAGTGACCAGCAAAAATGACCAGTGACCAGTGACCAGTGACCAGTGACCAGTGACCAGTGACCAGTGACCAGTGACCAGTGACCAGCAAAAATGACCAGTGACCAGTGACCAGTGACCAGTGACCAGTGACCAGCGAAAGTGACAAGTGACCAGTGACCAGTGACCATTGACCAGTGACCAGTGACCCGTGACCAGTGACCAGCGACCAGTGACCAGTGACCATTGACCAGTGACCAGTGACCAGTGACCAGCGAAAGTGACCAGTGACCAGTGATCAGTGACCAGTGAACAGTGACCAGTGACCAGTGACCAGTGACCAGTGACCAGCGAAAGTGACCAGGGACCAGTGACCAGTGACCAGTGACCAGTGACCACTGACCATTGACCAGTGACCAGTGACCAGTGACCAGTGACCAGTGACCAGTGACCAGCGACCAGTGACCAGTGACCAGTGACCAGTCACAAGTGACCAGTGACCAGTTACAAGTGACCAGTGACCAGCGACCAGTGACCTGTGACGAGCGACCAGTGACCATTGACCAGTGACCAGTGACCAGCAAAAATGACCAGTGACCAGTGACCAGTGACCAGTGACCAGTGACCAGTGACCAGTGACCAGCGAAAGTGACCAGGGACCAGTGACCAGTGACCAGTGACCAGTGACCAGTGACCAGTGACCAGTGACCAGTGACCAGTGACCAGCGACCAGTGACCAGTGACGAGCGACCAGTGACCAGTGACCATTGACCAGTGACCAGTGACCAGTGACCAGCGAAAGTGACCAGGGACCAGTGACCAGTTACCAGTGAGCTGTGACCAGTGACCAGTGACCAGTGAACTGTGACCAGTGACCAGTGACCAGCGAAAGTGACCAGTGACCAGTCACGAGCGAAATTGACCAGTGACCAGCGAAAGTGACCAGTGACCAGTGACCAGTGACCAGTGACTAGCCAAATTGAGCAGTGAGCAGTGACCAGTGACCAGTGACCAGTGACCAGCGAAATTGACCAGTGACCAGCGAAAGTGACCAGTGACGAGTGACCTGTGACAAGTGACCAGTGACCAGCGACCAGTGACCAGTGACCAGTGACCAGTGACCAGTGACCAGTGACCAGTGACCAGCAAAAATGACCAGTGACCAGTGACCAGTGACCAGTGACCAGTGACCAGTGACCAGTGACCAGTGACCAGTGACCAGCGAAAGTGACAAGTGACCAGTGACCAGTGACCAGTGTCCAGTGACCAGTGACCAGTGATAAGTGACCAGTAACCAGTGACCAGTGACCAGTGACCAGTGAGCTGTGACCAGTGACCAGTGACCAGTGACCAGTGACCAGTGACCAGTGACCAGTGACCAGTGACCAGCGAAAGTGACCAGTGACCAGTCACGATCGAAATTGACCAGTGACCAGCGAAAGTGACCAGTGACCCGTGACCAGTGACCAGTGTCCAGTGACCAGTGACCAGTGATAAGTGACCAGTAACCAGTGACCAGTGACCAGTGACCAGTGACCAGTGACCAGCGAAAGTGACCAGGGACCAGTGACCAGTGACCAGTGACCAGTGACCAGTGACCAGCGAACAGTGACCAGTGACTAGTGACCAGCGACCAGTGACCAGTGACCAGTGACAAGTGACCAGTGACCAGTGACCAGCGAAAGTGACCAGTGAACAGTGACCAGTGACTAGTGTCCAGTGACCAGTGACCAGTGAGCTGTGACCAGTGACCAGTGACCAGTGAACTGTGACCAGTGACCAGTGACCAGCGAAAGTGACCAGTGACCAGTCACGAGCGAAATTGACCAGTGACCAGCGAAAGTGACCAGTGACCAGTGACCAGTGACCAGTGTCCAGTGACCAGTGACCAGTGATAAGTGACCAGTGTCCAGTGACCAGTGACCAGTGACCAGTGACCAGTGAATAGTGACCAGTGAGGGTGAACAGCGAAAGTGACAAGTGACCAGTGACCAGTGACCAGTGACCAGTGACCAGTGACCAGCGAAAGTGACCAGGGACCAGTGACCAGTGACCAGTGACCAGTGACCAGTGACCAGTGACCAGTGACCAGTGACCAGTGACCAGTGACCAGTGACCAGCGACCAGTGACCAGTGACGAGCGACCAGTGACCAGTGACCATTGACCAGTGACCAGTGACCAGTGACCAGCGACCAGTGACCAGTGACCAGTGACAAGTGACCAGTGACCAGTGACCAGCGAAAGTGACCAGTGAACAGTGACCAGTGACTAGTGTCCAGTGACCAGTGACCAGTGAGCTGTGACCTGTGACCAGTGACCAGTGAACTGTGACCAGTGACCAGTGACCAGCGAAAGTGACCAGTGACCAGTCACGAGCGAAATTGACCAGTGACCAGCGAAAGTGACCAGTGACCAGTGACCAGTGACCAGTGTCCAGTGACCAGTGACCAGTGATAAGTGACCAGTGTCCAGTGACCAGTGACCAGTGACCAGTGACCAGTGAATAGTGACCAGTGAGGGTGAAAAGCGAAAGTGACAAGTGACCAGTGACCAGTGACCAGTGACCAGTGACCAGTGACCAGTGACCAGTGACCAGCGAAAGTGACCAGGGACCAGTGACCAGTTAAAAGTGAGCTGTGACCAGTGACCAGTGACCAGTGACCAGTGACCAGTGACCAGTGACCAGTGACCAGTGACCAGCGAAAGTGACCAGTGACCAGTCACGATCGAAATTGACCAGTGACCAGCGAAAGTGACCAGTGACCAGTGACCAGTGACCAGTGTCCAGTGACCAGTGACCAGTGATAAGTGACCAGTAACCAGTGACCAGTGACCAGTGACCAGTGACCAGTGACCAGCGAAAGTGACCAGGGACCAGTGACCAGTGACCAGTGACCAGTGACCAGTGACCAGCGAACAGTGACCAGTGACTAGTGACCAGCGACCAGTGACCAGTGACCAGTGACAAGTGACCAGTGACCAGTGACCAGCGACCAGTGACCAGTGACCAGTGACCATTGACCAGTGACCAGTGACCAGTGACCAGCGAACGTGACCAGGGACCAGTGACCAGTGACCAGTGACCAGTGACCAGTGACCAGTGACCAGTGACCAGTGACCAGTGACCAGTTACAAGTGACCAGTGACCAGTTACAAGTGACCAGTGACCAGCGACCAGTGACCAGTGACGAGCGACCAGTGACCATTGACCAGTGACCAGTGACCAGCAAAAATGACCAGTGACCAGTGACCAGTGACCAGTGACCAGTGACCAGTGACCAGTGACCAGTGACCAGCGACCAGTGACCAGTGACCATTGACCAGTGACCAGTGACCAGCAAAAATGACCAGTGACCAGTGACCAGTAACCAGTGACCAGTGACCAGCGAAAGTGACAAGTGACCAGTGACCATTGACCAGTGACCAGTGACCAGTGACCAGTGACCAGTGACCAGCGACCAGTGACCAGTGACCATTGACCAGTGACCAGTGACCAGTGACCAGCGACCAGTGACCAGCGACCAGTGACCAGCGACCAGTGACCAGTGACGAGCGACCAGTGACCATTGACCAGTGACCAGTGACCAGCAAAAATGACCAGTGACCAGTGACCAGTGACCAGTGACCAGTGACCAGTGACCAGTGACCAGTGACCAGTGACCAGCGACCAGTGACCAGTGACCATTGACCAGTGACCAGTGACCAGCAAAAATGACCAGTGACCAGTGACCAGTAACCAGTGACCAGTGACCAGCGAAAGTGACAAGTGACCAGTGACCATTGACCAGTGACCAGTGACCAGTGACCAGTGACCAGTGACCAGTGACCAGTGACCAGTGACCAGCGACCAGTGACCAGTGACGAGCGACCAGTGACCATTGACCAGTGACCAGTGACCAGCAAAAATGACCAGTGACCAGTGACCAGTGACCAGTGACCAGTGACCAGTGACCAGTGACCAGTGACCAGCGACCAGTGACCAGTGACCATTGACCAGTGACCAGTGACCAGCAAAAATGACCAGTGACCAGTGACCAGTAACCAGTGACCAGTGACCAGCGAAAGTGACAAGTGACCAGTGACCATTGACCAGTGACCAGTGACCAGTGACCAGTGACCAGTTACAAGTGACCAGTGACCAGTTACAAGTGACCAGTGACCAGCGACCAGTGACCAGTGACGAGCGACCAGTGACCATTGACCAGTGACCAGTGACCAGCAAAAATGACCAGTGACCAGTGACCAGAGACCAGTGACCAGTGACCAGTGACCAGTGACCAGTGACCAGTGACCAGTGACCAGCGAAAGTGACAAGTGACCAGTGACCATTGACCAGTGACCAGTGACCAGTGACCAGTGACCAGCGACCAGTGACCAGTGACCATTGACCAGTGACCAGTGACCAGTGACCAGCGAAAGTGACCAGTGACCAGTGATCAGTGACCAGTGAACAGTGACCAGTGACCAGTGACCAGTGACCAGTGACCAGCGAAAGTGACCAGGGACCAGTGACCAGTGACCAGTGACCAGTGACCACTGACCATTGACCAGTGACCAGTGACCAGTGACCAGTGACCAGTGACCAGTGACCAGCGACCAGTGACCAGTGACCAGTGACCAGTTACAAGTGACCAGTGACCAGCGACCAGTGACCTGTGACGAGCGACCAGTGACCATTGACCAGTGACCAGTGACCAGCAAAAATGACCAGTGACCAGTGACCAGTGACCAGTGACCAGTGACCAGTGACCAGTGACCAGTGACCAGTGACCAGCGAAAGTGACCAGGGACCAGTGACCAGTGACCAGTGACCAGTGACCAGTGACCAGTGACCAGTGACCAGTGACCAGTGACCAGCGACCAGTGACCAGTGACGAGCGACCAGTGACCAGTGACCATTGACCAGTGACCAGTGACCAGTGACCAGCGAAAGTGACCAGGGACCAGTGACCAGTTACCAGTGAGCTGTGACCAGTGACCAGTGACCAGTGAACTGTGACCAGTGACCAGTGACCAGCGAAAGTGACCAGTGACCAGTCACGAGCGAAATTGACCAGTGACCAGCGAAAGTGACCAGTGACCAGTGACCAGTGACCAGTGACTAGCCAAATTGAGCAGTGAGCAGTGACCAGTGACCAGTGACCAGTGACCAGCGAAATTGACCAGTGACCAGCGAAAGTGACCAGTGACGAGTGACCTGTGACAAGTGACCAGTGACCAGCGACCAGTGACCAGTGACCAGTGACCAGTGACCAGTGACCAGTGACCAGTGACCAGTGACCAGCAAAAATGACCAGTGACCAGTGACCAGTGACCAGTGACCAGTGACCAGTGACCAGTGACCAGTGACCAGTGACCAGCAAAAATGACCAGTGACCAGTGACCAGTGACCAGTGACCAGTGACCAGTGACCAGTGACCAGCGAAAGTGACAAGTGACCAGTGACCAGTGACCATTGACCAGTGACCAGTGACCAGTGACCAGTGACCAGTGACCAGTGACCAGTGACCAGCGACCAGTGACCAGTGACCAGTGACCAGTTACAAGTGACCAGTGACCAGTTACAAGTGACCAGTGACCAGCGACCAGTGACCTGTGACGAGCGACCAGTGACCATTGACCAGTGACCAGTGACCAGCAAAAATGACCAGTGACCAGTGACCAGTGACCAGTGACCAGTGACCAGTGACCAGTGACCAGCGAAAGTGACCAGGGACCAGTGACCAGTGACCAGTGACCAGTGACCAGTGACCAGTGACCAGTGACCAGTGACCAGTGACCAGCGACCAGTGACCAGTGACGAGCGACCAGTGACCAGTGACCATTGACCAGTGACCAGTGACCAGTGACCAGCGAAAGTGACCAGGGACCAGTGACCAGTTACCAGTGAGCTGTGACCAGTGACCAGTGACCAGTGAACTGTGACCAGTGACCAGTGACCAGCGAAAGTGACCAGTGACCAGTCACGAGCGAAATTGACCAGTGACCAGCGAAAGTGACCAGTGACCAGTGACCAGTGACCAGTGACTAGCCAAATTGAGCAGTGAGCAGTGACCAGTGACCAGTGACCAGTGACCAGCGAAATTGACCAGTGACCAGCGAAAGTGACCAGTGACGAGTGACCTGTGACAAGTGACCAGTGACCAGCGACCAGTGACCAGTGACCAGTGACCAGTGACCAGTGACCAGTGACCAGTGACCAGCAAAAATGACCAGTGACCAGTGACCAGTGACCAGTGACCAGTGACCAGTGACCAGTGACCAGTGACCAGTGACCAGCGAAAGTGACAAGTGACCAGTGACCAGTGACCAGTGTCCAGTGACCAGTGACCAGTGATAAGTGACCAGTAACCAGTGACCAGTGACCAGTGACCAGTGAGCTGTGACCAGTGACCAGTGACCAGTGACCAGTGACCAGTGACCAGTGACCAGTGACCAGTGACCAGCGAAAGTGACCAGTGACCAGTCACGATCGAAATTGACCAGTGACCAGCGAAAGTGACCAGTGACCAGTGACCAGTGACCAGTGTCCAGTGACCAGTGACCAGTGATAAGGGACCAGTAACCAGTGACCAGTGACCAGTGACCAGTGACCAGTGACCAGCGAAAGTGACCAGGGACCAGTGACCAGTGACCAGTGACCAGTGACCAGTGACCAGCGAACAGTGACCAGTGACTAGTGACCAGCGACCAGTGACCAGTGACCAGTGACAAGTGACCAGTGACCAGTGACCAGCGAAAGTGACCAGTGAACAGTGACCAGTGACTAGTGTCCAGTGACCAGTGACCAGTGAGCTGTGACCAGTGACCAGTGACCAGTGAACTGTGACCAGTGACCAGTGACCAGCGAAAGTGACCAGTGACCAGTCACGAGCGAAATTGACCAGTGACCAGCGAAAGTGACCAGTGACCAGTGACCAGTGACCAGTGTCCAGTGACCAGTGACCAGTGATAAGTGACCAGTGTCCAGTGACCAGTGACCAGTGACCAGTGACCAGTGAATAGTGACCAGTGAGGGTGAACAGCGAAAGTGACAAGTGACCAGTGACCAGTGACCAGTGACCAGTGACCAGTGACCAGCGAAAGTGACCAGGGACCAGTGATCAGTGACCAGTGACCAGTGACCAGTGACCAGTGACCAGTGACCAGTGACCAGTGACCAGTGACCAGTGACCAGCGACCAGTGACCAGTGACGAGCGACCAGTGACCAGTGACCATTGACCAGTGACCAGTGACCAGTGACCAGCGACCAGTGACCAGTGACCAGTGACAAGTGACCAGTGACCAGTGACCAGCGAAAGTGACCAGTGAACAGTGACCAGTGACTAGTGTCCAGTGACCAGTGACCAGTGAGCTGTGACCAGTGACCAGTGACCAGTGAACTGTGACCAGTGACCAGTGACCAGCGAAAGTGGCCAGTGACCAGTCACGAGCGAAATTGACCAGTGACCAGCGAAAGTGACCAGTGACCAGTGACCAGTGACCAGTGTCCAGTGACCAGTGACCAGTGATAAGTGACCAGTGTCCAGTGACCAGTGACCAGTGACCAGTGACCAGTGAATAGTGACCAGTGAGGGTGAAAAGCGAAAGTGACAAGTGACCAGTGACCAGTGACCAGTGACCAGTGACCAGTGACCAGTGACCAGTGACCAGCGAAAGTGACCAGGGACCAGTGACCAGTTAAAAGTGAGCTGTGACCAGTGACCAGTGACCAGTGACCAGTGACCAGTGACCAGTGACCAGTGACCAGTGACCAGCGAAAGTGACCAGTGACCAGTCACGATCGAAATTGACCAGTGACCAGCGAAAGTGACCAGCGACCAGTGACCAGTGACCATTGACCAGTGACCAGTGACCAGTGACCAGCGAAAGTGACCAGTGACCAGTGATCAGTGACCAGTGAACAGTGACCAGTGACCAGTGACCAGTGACCAGTGACCAGCGAAAGTGACCAGGGACCAGTGACCAGTGACCAGTGACCAGTGACCACTGACCATTGACCAGTGACCAGTGACCAGTGACCAGTGACCAGTGACCAGTGACCAGCGACCAGTGACCAGTGACCAGTGACCAGTTACAAGTGACCAGTGACCAGTTACAAGTGACCAGTGACCAGCGACCAGTGACCTGTGACGAGCGACCAGTGACCATTGACCAGTGACCAGTGACCAGCAAAAATGACCAGTGACCAGTGACCAGTGACCAGTGACCAGTGACCAGTGACCAGTGACCAGCGAAAGTGACCAGGGACCAGTGACCAGTGACCAGTGACCAGTGACCAGTGACCAGTGACCAGTGACCAGTGACCAGTGACCAGCGACCAGTGACCAGTGACGAGCGACCAGTGACCAGTGACCATTGACCAGTGACCAGTGACCAGTGACCAGCGAAAGTGACCAGGGACCAGTGACCAGTTACCAGTGAGCTGTGACCAGTGACCAGTGACCAGTGAACTGTGACCAGTGACCAGTGACCAGCGAAAGTGACCAGTGACCAGTCACGAGCGAAATTGACCAGTGACCAGCGAAAGTGACCAGTGACCAGTGACCAGTGACCAGTGACTAGCCAAATTGAGCAGTGAGCAGTGACCAGTGACCAGTGACCAGTGACCAGCGAAATTGACCAGTGACCAGCGAAAGTGACCAGTGACGAGTGACCTGTGACAAGTGACCAGTGACCAGCGACCAGTGACCAGTGACCAGTGACCAGTGACCAGTGACCAGTGACCAGTGACCAGCAAAAATGACCAGTGACCAGTGACCAGTGACCAGTGACCAGTGACCAGTGACCAGTGACCAGTGACCAGTGACCAGCGAAAGTGACAAGTGACCAGTGACCAGTGACCAGTGTCCAGTGACCAGTGACCAGTGATAAGTGACCAGTAACCAGTGACCAGTGACCAGTGACCAGTGAGCTGTGACCAGTGACCAGTGACCAGTGACCAGTGACCAGTGACCAGTGACCAGTGACCAGTGACCAGCGAAAGTGACCAGTGACCAGTCACGATCGAAATTGACCAGTGACCAGCGAAAGTGACCAGTGACCAGTGACCAGTGACCAGTGTCCAGTGACCAGTGACCAGTGATAAGTGACCAGTAACCAGTGACCAGTGACCAGTGACCAGTGACCAGTGACCAGCGAAAGTGACCAGGGACCAGTGACCAGTGACCAGTGACCAGTGACCAGTGACCAGCGAACAGTGACCAGTGACTAGTGACCAGCGACCAGTGACCAGTGACCAGTGACAAGTGACCAGTGACCAGTGACCAGCGAAAGTGACCAGTGAACAGTGACCAGTGACTAGTGTCCAGTGACCAGTGACCAGTGAGCTGTGACCAGTGACCAGTGACCAGTGAACTGTGACCAGTGACCAGTGACCAGCGAAAGTGACCAGTGACCAGTCACGAGCGAAATTGACCAGTGACCAGCGAAAGTGACCAGTGACCAGTGACCAGTGACCAGTGTCCAGTGACCAGTGACCAGTGATAAGTGACCAGTGTCCAGTGACCAGTGACCAGTGACCAGTGACCAGTGAATAGTGACCAGTGAGGGTGAACAGCGAAAGTGACAAGTGACCAGTGACCAGTGACCAGTGACCAGTGACCAGTGACCAGCGAAAGTGACCAGGGACCAGTGACCAGTGACCAGTGACCAGTGACCAGTGACCAGTGACCAGTGACCAGTGACCAGTGACCAGTGACCAGTGACCAGCGACCAGTGACCAGTGACGAGCGACCAGTGACCAGTGACCATTGACCAGTGACCAGTGACCAGTGACCAGCGACCAGTGACCAGTGACCAGTGACAAGTGACCAGTGACCAGTGACCAGCGAAAGTGACCAGTGAACAGTGACCAGTGACTAGTGTCCAGTGACCAGTGACCAGTGAGCTGTGACCAGTGACCAGTGACCAGTGAACTGTGACCAGTGACCAGTGACCAGCGAAAGTGACCAGTGACCAGTCACGAGCGAAATTGACCAGTGACCAGCGAAAGTGACCAGTGACCAGTGACCAGTGACCAGTGTCCAGTGACCAGTGACCAGTGATAAGTGACCAGTGTCCAGTGACCAGTGACCAGTGACCAGTGACCAGTGAATAGTGACCAGTGAGGGTGAAAAGCGAAAGTGACAAGTGACCAGTGACCAGTGACCAGTGACCAGTGACCAGTGACCAGTGACCAGTGACCAGCGAAAGTGACCAGGGACCAGTGACCAGTTAAAAGTGAGCTGTGACCAGTGACCAGTGACCAGTGACCAGTGACCAGTGACCAGTGACCAGTGACCAGTGACCAGCGAAAGTGACCAGTGACCAGTCACGATCGAAATTGACCAGTGACCAGCGAAAGTGACCAGTGACCAGTGACCAGTGACCAGTGTCCAGTGACCAGTGACCAGTGATAAGTGACCAGTAACCAGTGACCAGTGACCAGTGACCAGTGACCAGTGACCAGCGAAAGTGACCAGGGACCAGTGACCAGTGACCAGTGACCAGTGACCAGTGACCAGCGAACAGTGACCAGTGACTAGTGACCAGCGACCAGTGACCAGTGACCAGTGACAAGTGACCAGTGACCAGTGACCAGCGAAAGTGACCAGTGAACAGTGACCAGTGACTAGTGTCCGGTGACCAGTGACCAGTGAGCTGTGACCAGTGACCAGTGACCAGTGAACTGTGACCAGTGACCAGTGACCAGCGAAAGTGACCAGTGACCAGTCACGAGCGAAATTGACCAGTGACCAGCGAAAGTGACCAGTGACCAGTGACCAGTGACCAGTGTCCAGTGACCAGTGACCAGTGATAAGTGACCAGTGTCCAGTGACCAGTGACCAGTGATAAGTGACCAGTGTCCAGTGACCAGTGACCAGTGACCAGTGACCAGTGAATAGTGACCAGTGAGGGTGAACAGCGAAAGTGACAAGTGACCAGTGACCAGTGACCAGTGACCAGTGACCAGTGACCAGCGAAAGTGACCAGGGACCAGTGACCAGTGACCAGTGACCAGTGACCAGTGACCAGTGACCAGTGACCAGTGACCAGTGACCAGTGACCAGCGACCAGTGACCAGTGACGAGCGACCAGTGACCAGTGACCATTGACCAGTGACCAGTGACCAGTGACCAGCGACCAGTGACCAGTGACCAGTGACAAGTGACCAGTGACCAGTGACCAGCGAAAGTGACCAGTGAACAGTGACCAGTGACTAGTGTCCAGTGACCAGTGACCAGTGAGCTGTGACCAGTGACCAGTGACCAGTGAACTGTGACCAGTGACCAGTGACCAGCGAAAGTGACCAGTGACCAGTCACGAGCGAAATTGACCAGTGACCAGCGAAAGTGACCAGTGACCAGTGACCAGTGACCAGTGTCCAGTGACCAGTGACCAGTGATAAGTGACCAGTGTCCAGTGACCAGTGACCAGTGACCAGTGACCAGTGAATAGTGACCAGTGAGGGTGAAAAGCGAAAGTGACAAGTGACCAGTGACCAGTGACCAGTGACCAGTGACCAGTGACCAGTGACCAGTGACCAGCGAAAGTGACCAGGGACCAGTGACCAGTTAAAAGTGAGCTGTGACCAGTGACCAGTGACCAGTGACCAGTGACCAGTGACCAGTGACCAGTGACCAGTGACCAGCGAAAGTGACCAGTGACCAGTCACGATCGAAATTGACCAGTGACCAGCGAAAGTGACCAGTGACCAGTGACCAGTGACCAGTGTCCAGTGACCAGTGACCAGTGATAAGTGACCAGTAACCAGTGACCAGTGACCAGTGACCAGTGACCAGTGACCAGCGAAAGTGACCAGGGACCAGTGACCAGTGACCAGTGACCAGTGACCAGTGACCAGCGAACAGTGACCAGTGACTAGTGACCAGCGACCAGTGACCAGTGACCAGTGACAAGTGACCAGTGACCAGTGACCAGCGAAAGTGACCAGTGAACAGTGACCAGTGACTAGTGTCCGGTGACCAGTGACCAGTGAGCTGTGACCAGTGACCAGTGACCAGTGAACTGTGACCAGTGACCAGTGACCAGCGAAAGTGACCAGTGACCAGTCACGAGCGAAATTGACCAGTGACCAGCGAAAGTGACCAGTGACCAGTGACCAGTGACCAGTGTCCAGTGACCAGTGACCAGTGATAAGTGACCAGTGTCCAGTGACCAGTGACCAGTGACCAGTGACCAGTGAATAGTGACCAGTGAGGGTGAACAGCGAAAGTGACAAGTGACCAGTGACCAGTGACCAGTGACCAGTGACCAGCGAAAGTGACCAGGGACCAGTGACCAGTGACCAGTGACCAGTGACCAGTGACCAGTGACCAGTGACCAGTGACCAGTGACCAGTGACCAGCGACCAGTGACCAGTGACGAGCGACCAGTGACCAGTGACCATTGACCAGTGACCAGTGACCAGTGACCAGCGACCAGTGACCAGTGACCAGTGACAAGTGACCAGTGACCAGTGACCAGCGAAAGTGACCAGTGAACAGTGACCAGTGACTAGTGTCCAGTGACCAGTGACCAGTGAGCTGTGACCAGTGACCAGTGACCAGTGAACTGTGACCAGTGACCAGTGACCAGCGAAAGTGACCAGTGACCAGTCACGAGCGAAATTGACCAGTGACCAGCGAAAGTGACCAGTGACCAGTGACCAGTGACCAGTGTCCAGTGACCAGTGACCAGTGATAAGTGACCAGTGTCCAGTGACCAGTGACCAGTGACCAGTGACCAGTGAATAGTGACCAGTGAGGGTGAAAAGCGAAAGTGACAAGTGACCAGTGACCAGTGACCAGTGACCAGTGACCAGTGACCAGTGACCAGTGACCAGTGACCAGTGACCAGCGAAAGTGACCAGGGACCAGTGACCAGTGACCAGTGACCAGTGACCAGTGACCAGTGACCAGTGACCAGTGACCAGTGACCAGTGACCAGTGACCAGTGACCAGTGACCAGCGACCAGTGACCAGTGACGAGCGACCAGTGACCAGTGACCATTGACCAGTGACCAGTGACCAGTGACCAGCGAAAGTGACCAGGGACCAGTGACCAGTTAAAAGTGAGCTGTGACCAGTGACCAGTGACCAGTGAACTGTGACCAGTGACCAGTGACCAGCGAAAGTGACCAGTGACCAGTCACGAGCGAAATTGACCAGTGACCAGCGAAAGTGACCAGTGACCAGTGACCAGTGACCAGTGACTAGCCAAATTGAGCAGTGAGCAGTGACCAGTGACCAGTGACCAGTGACCAGCGAAATTGACCAGTGACCAGCGAAAGTGACCAGTGACGAGTGACCTGTGACAAGTGACCAGTGACCAGCGACCAGTGAATAGTGACCAGTGAGGGTGAACAGCGAAAGTGACAAGTGACCAGTGACCAGTGACCAGTGACCAGTGACCAGTGACCAGTGACCAGTGACCAGTGACCAGCGAAAGTGACAAGTGACCAGTGACCATTGACCAGCGACCAGTGACCAGTGACCAGTGACCAGCGACCAGTGACCAGTGACCATTGACCAGTGACCAGTGACCAGTGACCAGCGAAAGTGACCAGTGACCAGTGACCAGTGACCAGTGACCAGTGACCAGTGACCAGTGACCAGTGACCAGTGACCAGTTACAAGTGACCAGTGACCAGTTACAAGTGACCAGTGACCAGCGACCAGTGACCAGTGACGAGCGACCAGTGACCATTGACCAGTGACCAGTGACCAGCAAAAATGACCAGTGACCAGTGACCAGTGACCAGTGACCAGTGACCAGTGACCAGCGACCAGTGACCAGTAACCATTGACCAGTGACCAGTGACCAGCAAAAATGACCAGTGACCAGTGACCAGTGACCAGTGACCAGTGACCAGCGAAAGTGACAAGTGACCAGTGACCATTGACCAGTGACCAGTGACCAGTGACCAGTGACCAGCGACCAGTGACCAGTGACCATTGACCAGTGACCAGTGACCAGTGACCAGTGACCAGTGACCAGTGACCAGTTACAAGTGACCAGTGACCAGTTACAAGTGACCAGTGACCAGCGACCAGTGACCAGTGACGAGCGACCAGTGACCATTGACCAGTGGCCAGTGACCAGCAAAAATGACCAGTGACCAGTGACCAGTGACCAGTGACCAGTGACCAGTGACCAGTGACCAGTGACCAGTGACCAGTGACCAGTGACCAGCGAAAGTGACAAGTGACCAGTGACCATTGACCAGTGACCAGTGACCAGTGTCCAGTGACCAGCGACCAGTGACCAGTGACCATTGACCAGTGACCAGTGACCAGTGACCAGCGACCAGTGACCAGTGACCAGCGAAAGTGACAAGTGACCAGTGACCATTGACCAGTGACCAGTGACCAGTGACCAGTGACCAGCGACCAGTGACCAGTGACCATTGACCAGTGACCAGTGACCAGTGACCAGCGAAAGTGACCAGTGACCAGTGACCAGTGACCAGTGACCAGTGACCAGTGACCAGTGAACAGTGACCAGTGACCAGTGACCAGTGACCAGCGAAAGTGACCAGGGACCAGTGACCAGTGACCAGTGACCAGTGACCAGTGACCAGTGACCAGTGACCAGCGAAAGTGACCAGTGACCAGTGACCAGTGACCAGTGACCAGTGACCAGTGACCAGTGACCAGTGACCAGTGACCAGTTACAAGTGACCAGTGACCAGTTACAAGTGACCAGTGACCAGCGACCAGTGACCAGTGACGAGCGACCAGTGACCATTGACCAGTGACCAGTGACCAGCAAAAATGACCAGTGACCAGTGACCAGTGACCAGTGACCAGTGACCAGTGACCAGCGACCAGTGACCAGTAACCATTGACCAGTGACCAGTGACCAGCAAAAATGACCAGTGACCAGTGACCAGTGACCAGTGACCAGTGACCAGCGAAAGTGACAAGTGACCAGTGACCATTGACCAGTGACCAGTGACCAGTGACCAGTGACCAGCGACCAGTGACCAGTGACCATTGACCAGTGACCAGTGACCAGTGACCAGTGACCAGTGACCAGTGACCAGTTACAAGTGACCAGTGACCAGTTACAAGTGACCAGTGACCAGCGACCAGTGACCAGTGACGAGCGACCAGTGACCATTGACCAGTGGCCAGTGACCAGCAAAAATGACCAGTGACCAGTGACCAGTGACCAGTGACCAGTGACCAGTGACCAGTGACCAGTGACCAGTGACCAGTGACCAGCGAAAGTGACAAGTGACCAGTGACCATTGACCAGTGACCAGTGACCAGTGTCCAGTGACCAGCGACCAGTGACCAGTGACCATTGACCAGTGACCAGTGACCAGTGACCAGCGACCAGTGACCAGTGACCAGCGAAAGTGACAAGTGACCAGTGACCATTGACCAGTGACCAGTGACCAGCGAAAGTGACCAGGGACCAGTGACCAGTGACCAGTGACCAGTGACCAGTGACCAGTGACCAGTGACCAGTGACCAGTGACCAGTGACCAGTGACCAGCGACCAGTGACCAGTGACGAGCGACCAGTGACCAGTGACCATTGACCAGTGACCAGTGACCAGTGACCAGCGAAAGTGACCAGGGACCAGTGACCAGTTAAAAGTGAGCTGTGACCAGTGACCAGTGACCAGTGAACTGTGACCAGTGACCAGTGACCAGCGAAAGTGACCAGTGACCAGTCACGAGCGAAATTGACCAGTGACCAGCGAAAGTGACCAGTGACCAGTGACCAGTGACCAGTGACTAGCCAAATTGAGCAGTGAGCAGTGACCAGTGACCAGTGACCAGTGACCAGCGAAATTGACCAGTGACCAGCGAAAGTGACCAGTGACGAGTGACCTGTGACAAGTGACCAGTGACCAGCGACCAGTGAATAGTGACCAGTGAGGGTGAACAGCGAAAGTGACAAGTGACCAGTGACCAGTGACCAGTGACCAGTGACCAGTGACCAGTGACCAGTGACCAGTGACCAGCGAAAGTGACAAGTGACCAGTGACCATTGACCAGCGACCAGTGACCAGTGACCAGTGACCAGCGACCAGTGACCAGTGACCATTGACCAGTGACCAGTGACCAGTGACCAGCGAAAGTGACCAGTGACCAGTGACCAGTGACCAGTGACCAGTGACCAGTGACCAGTGACCAGTGACCAGTGACCAGTTACAAGTGACCAGTGACCAGTTACAAGTGACCAGTGACCAGCGACCAGTGACCAGTGACGAGCGACCAGTGACCATTGACCAGTGACCAGTGACCAGCAAAAATGACCAGTGACCAGTGACCAGTGACCAGTGACCAGTGACCAGTGACCAGCGACCAGTGACCAGTAACCATTGACCAGTGACCAGTGACCAGCAAAAATGACCAGTGACCAGTGACCAGTGACCAGTGACCAGTGACCAGCGAAAGTGACAAGTGACCAGTGACCATTGACCAGTGACCAGTGACCAGTGACCAGTGACCAGCGACCAGTGACCAGTGACCATTGACCAGTGACCAGTGACCAGTGACCAGTGACCAGTGACCAGTGACCAGTTACAAGTGACCAGTGACCAGTTACAAGTGACCAGTGACCAGCGACCAGTGACCAGTGACGAGCGACCAGTGACCATTGACCAGTGGCCAGTGACCAGCAAAAATGACCAGTGACCAGTGACCAGTGACCAGTGACCAGTGACCAGTGACCAGTGACCAGTGACCAGTGACCAGTGACCAGTGACCAGCGAAAGTGACAAGTGACCAGTGACCATTGACCAGTGACCAGTGACCAGTGTCCAGTGACCAGCGACCAGTGACCAGTGACCATTGACCAGTGACCAGTGACCAGTGACCAGCGACCAGTGACCAGTGACCAGCGAAAGTGACAAGTGACCAGTGACCATTGACCAGTGACCAGTGACCAGTGACCAGTGACCAGCGACCAGTGACCAGTGACCATTGACCAGTGACCAGTGACCAGTGACCAGCGAAAGTGACCAGTGACCAGTGACCAGTGACCAGTGACCAGTGACCAGTGACCAGTGAACAGTGACCAGTGACCAGTGACCAGTGACCAGTGACCAGCGAAAGTGACCAGGGACCAGTGACCAGTGACCAGTGACCAGTGACCAGTGACCAGCGAAAGTGACCAGTGACCAGTGACCAGTGACCAGTGACCAGTGACCAGTGACCAGTGACCAGTGACCAGTGAACAGTTACAAGTGACCAGTGACCAGTTACAAGTGACCAGTGACCAGCGACCAGTGACCAGTGACGAGCGACCAGTGACCATTGACCAGTGACCAGTGACCAGTGACCAGTGACGAGCGACCAGTGACCAGTGACCATTGACCAGTGACCAGTGACCAGTGACCAGCGACCAGTGACCAGTGACCAGTGACAAGTGACCAGTGACCAGTGACCAGCGAAAGTGACCAGTGAACAGTGACCAGTGACTAGTGTCCAGTGACCAGTGACCAGTGAGCTGTGACCAGTGACCAGTGACCAGTGAACTGTGACCAGTGACCAGTGACCAGCGAAAGTGACCAGTGACCAGTCACGAGCGAAATTGACCAGTGACCAGCGAAAGTGACCAGTGACCAGTGACCAGTGACCAGTGTCCAGTGACCAGTGACCAGTGATAAGTGACCAGTGTCCAGTGACCAGTGACCAGTGACCAGTGACCAGTGAATAGTGACCAGTGAGGGTGAAAAGCGAAAGTGACAAGTGACCAGTGACCAGTGACCAGTGACCAGTGACCAGTGACCAGTGACCAGTGACCAGCGAAAGTGACCAGGGACCAGTGACCAGTTAAAAGTGAGCTGTGACCAGTGACCAGTGACCAGTGACCAGTGACCAGTGACCAGTGACCAGTGACCAGCGAAAGTGACCAGTGACCAGTCACGATCGAAATTGACCAGTGACCAGCGAAAGTGACCAGTGACCAGTGACCAGTGACCAGTGTCCAGTGACCAGTGACCAGTGATAAGTGACCAGTAACCAGTGACCAGTGACCAGTGACCAGTGACCAGTGACCAGCGAAAGTGACCAGGGACCAGTGACCAGTGACCAGTGACAAGTGACCAGTGACCAGTGACCAGCGAAAGTGACCAGTGAACAGTGACCAGTGACTAGTGTCCGGTGACCAGTGACCAGTGAGCTGTGACCAGTGACCAGTGACCAGTGAACTGTGACCAGTGACCAGTGACCAGCGAAAGTGACCAGTGACCAGTCACGAGCGAAATTGACCAGTGACCAGCGAAAGTGACCAGTGACCAGTGACCAGTGACCAGTGTCCAGTGACCAGTGACCAGTGATAAGTGACCAGTGTCCAGTGACCAGTGACCAGTGATAAGTGACCAGTGTCCAGTGACCAGTGACCAGTGACCAGTGACCAGTGAATAGTGACCAGTGAGGGTGAACAGCGAAAGTGACAAGTGACCAGTGACCAGTGACCAGTGACCAGTGACCAGTGACCAGCGAAAGTGACCAGGGACCAGTGACCAGTGACCAGTGACCAGTGACCAGTGACCAGTGACCAGTGACCAGTGACCAGTGACCAGTGACCAGTGACCAGCGACCAGTGACCAGTGACGAGCGACCAGTGACCAGTGACCATTGACCAGTGACCAGTGACCAGTGACCAGCGACCAGTGACCAGTGACCAGTGACAAGTGACCAGTGACCAGTGACCAGCGAAAGTGACCAGTGAACAGTGACCAGTGACTAGTGTCCAGTGACCAGTGACCAGTGAGCTGTGACCAGTGACCAGTGACCAGTGAACTGTGACCAGTGACCAGTGACCAGCGAAAGTGACCAGTGACCAGTCACGAGCGAAATTGACCAGTGACCAGCGAAAGTGACCAGTGACCAGTGACCAGTGACCAGTGTCCAGTGACCAGTGACCAGTGATAAGTGACCAGTGTCCAGTGACCAGTGACCAGTGACCAGTGACCAGTGAATAGTGACCAGTGAGGGTGAAAAGCGAAAGTGACAAGTGACCAGTGACCAGTGACCAGTGACCAGTGACCAGTGACCAGTGACCAGTGACCAGCGAAAGTGACCAGGGACCAGTGACAAGTTAAAAGTGAGCTGTGACCAGTGACCAGTGACCAGTGACCAGTGACCAGTGACCAGTGACCAGTGACCAGTGACCAGCGAAAGTGACCAGTGACCAGTCACGATCGAAATTGACCAGTGACCAGCGAAAGTGACCAGTGACCAGTGACCAGTGACCAGTGTCCAGTGACCAGTGACCAGTGATAAGTGACCAGTAACCAGTGACCAGTGACCAGTGACCAGTGACCAGTGACCAGCGAAAGTGACCAGGGACCAGTGACCAGTGACCAGTGACCAGTGACCAGTGACCAGCGAACAGTGACCAGTGACTAGTGACCAGCGACCAGTGACCAGTGACCAGTGACAAGTGACCAGTGACCAGTGACCAGCGAAAGTGACCAGTGAACAGTGACCAGTGACTAGTGTCCGGTGACCAGTGACCAGTGAGCTGTGACCAGTGACCAGTGACCAGTGAACTGTGACCAGTGACCAGTGACCAGCGAAAGTGACCAGTGACCAGTCACGAGCGAAATTGACCAGTGACCAGCGAAAGTGACCAGTGACCAGTGACCAGTGACCAGTGTCCAGTGACCAGTGACCAGTGATAAGTGACCAGTGTCCAGTGACCAGTGACCAGTGACCAGTGACCAGTGAATAGTGACCAGTGAGGGTGAACAGCGAAAGTGACAAGTGACCAGTGACCAGTGACCAGTGACCAGTGACCAGCGAAAGTGACCAGGGACCAGTGACCAGTGACCAGTGACCAGTGACCAGTGACCAGTGACCAGTGACCAGTGACCAGTGACCAGTGACCAGCGACCAGTGACCAGTGACGAGCGACCAGTGACCAGTGACCATTGACCAGTGACCAGTGACCAGTGACCAGCGACCAGTGACCAGTGACCAGTGACAAGTGACCAGTGACCAGTGACCAGCGAAAGTGACCAGTGAACAGTGACCAGTGACTAGTGTCCAGTGACCAGTGACCAGTGAGCTGTGACCAGTGACCAGTGACCAGTGAACTGTGACCAGTGACCAGTGACCAGCGAAAGTGACCAGTGACCAGTCACGAGCGAAATTGACCAGTGACCAGCGAAAGTGACCAGTGACCAGTGACCAGTGACCAGTGTCCAGTGACCAGTGACCAGTGATAAGTGACCAGTGTCCAGTGACCAGTGACCAGTGACCAGTGACCAGTGAATAGTGACCAGTGAGGGTGAAAAGCGAAAGTGACAAGTGACCAGTGACCAGTGACCAGTGACCAGTGACCAGTGACCAGTGACCAGTGACCAGTGACCAGTGACCAGTGACCAGCGAAAGTGACCAGGGACCAGTGACCAGTGACCACTGACCAGTGACCAGTGACCAGTGACCAGTGACCAGTGACCAGTGACCAGTGACCAGTGACCAGTGACCAGTGACCAGCGACCAGTGACCAGTGACGAGCGACCAGTGACCAGTGACCATTGACCAGTGACCAGTGACCAGTGACCAGCGAAAGTGACCAGGGACCAGTGACCAGTTAAAAGTGAGCTGTGACCAGTGACCAGTGACCAGTGAACTGTGACCAGTGACCAGTGACCAGCGAAAGTGACCAGTGACCAGTCACGAGCGAAATTGACCAGTGACCAGCGAAAGTGACCAGTGACCAGTGACCAGTGACCAGTGACTAGCCAAATTGAGCAGTGAGCAGTGACCAGTGACCAGTGACCAGTGACCAGCGAAATTGACCAGTGACCAGCGAAAGTGACCAGTGACGAGTGACCTGTGACAAGTGACCAGTGACCAGCGACCAGTGAATAGTGACCAGTGAGGGTGAACAGCGAAAGTGACAAGTGACCAGTGACCAGTGACCAGTGACCAGTGACCAGTGACCAGTGACCAGTGACCAGTGACCAGCGAAAGTGACAAGTGACCAGTGACCATTGACCAGCGACCAGTGACCAGTGACCAGTGACCAGCGACCAGTGACCAGTGACCATTGACCAGTGACCAGTGACCAGTGACCAGCGAAAGTGACCAGTGACCAGTGACCAGTGACCAGTGACCAGTGACCAGTGACCAGTGTCCAGTGACCAGTGACCAGTGATAAGTGACCAGTAACCAGTGACCAGTGACCAGTGACCAGTGACCAGTGACCAGCGAAAGTGACCAGGGACCAGTGACCAGTGACCAGTGACCAGTGACCAGTGACCAGCGAACAGTGACCAGTGACTAGTGACCAGCGACCAGTGACCAGTGACCAGTGACAAGTGACCAGTGACCAGTGACCAGCGAAAGTGACCAGTGAACAGTGACCAGTGACTAGTGTCCAGTGACCAGTGACCAGTGAGCTGTGACCAGTGACCAGTGACCAGTGACCAGTGACCAGTGAACTGTGACCAGTGACCAGTGACCAGCGAAAGTGACCAGTGACCAGTCACGAGCGAAATTGACCAGTGACCAGCGAAAGTGACCAGTGACCAGTGACCAGTGACCAGTGTCCAGTGACCAGTGACCAGTGATAAGTGACCAGTGTCCAGTGACCAGTGACCAGTGACCAGTGACCAGTGAATAGTGACCAGTGAGGGTGAAAAGCGAAAGTGACAAGTGACCAGTGACCAGTGACCAGTGACCAGTGACCAGTGACCAGTGACCAGTGACCAGTGACCAGTGACCAGTGACCAGCGAAAGTGACCAGGGACCAGTGACCAGTGACCAGTGACCAGTGACCAGTGACCAGTGACCAGTGACCAGTGACCAGTGACCAGTGACCAGTGACCAGTGACCAGTGACCAGCGACCAGTGACCAGTGACGAGCGACCAGTGACCAGTGACCATTGACCAGTGACCAGTGACCAGTGACCAGCGAAAGTGACCAGGGACCAGTGACCAGTTAAAAGTGAGCTGTGACCAGTGACCAGTGACCAGTGAACTGTGACCAGTGACCAGTGACCAGCGAAAGTGACCAGTGACCAGTCACGAGCGAAATTGACCAGTGACCAGCGAAAGTGACCAGTGACCAGTGACCAGTGACCAGTGACTAGCCAAATTGAGCAGTGAGCAGTGACCAGTGACCAGTGACCAGTGACCAGCGAAATTGACCAGTGACCAGCGAAAGTGACCAGTGACGAGTGACCTGTGACAAGTGACCAGTGACCAGCGACCAGTGAATAGTGACCAGTGAGGGTGAACAGCGAAAGTGACAAGTGACCAGTGACCAGTGACCAGTGACCAGTGACCAGTGACCAGTGACCAGTGACCAGTGACCAGCGAAAGTGACAAGTGACCAGTGACCATTGACCAGCGACCAGTGACCAGTGACCAGTGACCAGCGACCAGTGACCAGTGACCATTGACCAGTGACCAGTGACCAGTGACCAGCGAAAGTGACCAGTGACCAGTGACCAGTGACCAGTGACCAGTGACCAGTGACCAGTGTCCAGTGACCAGTGACCAGTGATAAGTGACCAGTAACCAGTGACCAGTGACCAGTGACCAGTGACCAGTGACCAGCGAAAGTGACCAGGGACCAGTGACCAGTGACCAGTGACCAGTGACCAGTGACCAGCGAACAGTGACCAGTGACTAGTGACCAGCGACCAGTGACCAGTGACCAGTGACAAGTGACCAGTGACCAGTGACCAGCGAAAGTGACCAGTGAACAGTGACCAGTGACTAGTGTCCAGTGACCAGTGACCAGTGAGCTGTGACCAGTGACCAGTGACCAGTGAACTGTGACCAGTGACCAGTGACCAGCGAAAGTGACCAGTGACCAGTCACGAGCGAAATTGACCAGTGACCAGCGAAAGTGACCAGTGACCAGTGACCAGTGACCAGTGTCCAGTGACCAGTGACCAGTGATAAGTGACCAGTGTCCAGTGACCAGTGACCAGTGACCAGTGACCAGTGAATAGTGACCAGTGAGGGTGAACAGCGAAAGTGACAAGTGACCAGTGACCAGTGACCAGTGACCAGTGACCAGTGACCAGCGAAAGTGACCAGGGACCAGTGACCAGTGACCAGTGACCAGTGACCAGTGACCAGTGACCAGTGACCAGTGACCAGTGACCAGTGACCAGTGACCAGCGACCAGTGACCAGTGACGAGCGACCAGTGACCAGTGACCATTGACCAGTGACCAGTGACCAGTGACCAGCGACCAGTGACCAGTGACCAGTGACAAGTGACCAGTGACCAGTGACCAGCGAAAGTGACCAGTGAACAGTGACCAGTGACTAGTGTCCAGTGACCAGTGACCAGTGAGCTGTGACCAGTGACCAGTGACCAGTGAACTGTGACCAGTGACCAGTGACCAGCGAAAGTGACCAGTGACCAGTCACGAGCGAAATTGACCAGTGACCAGCGAAAGTGACCAGTGACCAGTGACCAGTGACCAGTGTCCAGTGACCAGTGACCAGTGATAAGTGACCAGTGTCCAGTGACCAGTGACCAGTGACCAGTGACCAGTGAATAGTGACCAGTGAGGGTGAAAAGCGAAAGTGACAAGTGACCAGTGACCAGTGACCAGTGACCAGTGACCAGTGACCAGTGACCAGTGACCAGCGAAAGTGACCAGGGACCAGTGACCAGTTAAAAGTGAGCTGTGACCAGTGACCAGTGACCAGTGACCAGTGACCAGTGACCAGTGACCAGTGACCAGTGACCAGCGAAAGTGACCAGTGACCAGTCACGATCGAAATTGACCAGTGACCAGCGAAAGTGACCAGTGACCAGTGACCAGTGACCAGTGTCCAGTGACCAGTGACCAGTGATAAGTGACCAGTAACCAGTGACCAGTGACCAGTGACCAGTGACCAGTGACCAGCGAAAGTGACCAGGGACCAGTGACCAGTGACCAGTGACCAGTGACCAGTGACCAGCGAACAGTGACCAGTGACTAGTGACCAGCGACCAGTGACCAGTGACCAGTGACAAGTGACCAGTGACCAGTGACCAGCGACCAGTGACCAGTGACCAGTGACCATTGACCAGTGACCAGTGACCAGTGACCAGCGAACGTGACCAGGGACCAGTGACCAGTGACCAGTGACCAGTGACCAGTGACCAGTGACCAGTGACCAGTGACCAGTGACCAGTTACAAGTGACCAGTGACCAGTTACAAGTGACCAGTGACCAGCGACCAGTGACCAGTGACGAGCGACCAGTGACCATTGACCAGTGACCAGTGACCAGCAAAAATGACCAGTGACCAGTGACCAGTGACCAGTGACCAGTGACCAGTGACCAGTGACCAGTGACCAGCGACCAGTGACCAGTGACCATTGACCAGTGACCAGTGACCAGCAAAAATGACCAGTGACCAGTGACCAGTAACCAGTGACCAGTGACCAGCGAAAGTGACAAGTGACCAGTGACCATTGACCAGTGACCAGTGACCAGTGACCAGTGACCAGTGACCAGCGACCAGTGACCAGTGACCATTGACCAGTGACCAGTGACCAGTGACCAGCGACCAGTGACCAGCGACCAGTGACCAGCGACCAGTGACCAGTGACGAGCGACCAGTGACCATTGACCAGTGACCAGTGACCAGCAAAAATGACCAGTGACCAGTGACCAGTGACCAGTGACCAGTGACCAGTGACCAGTGACCAGTGACCAGCGACCAGTGACCAGTGACCATTGACCAGTGACCAGTGACCAGCAAAAATGACCAGTGACCAGTGACCAGTAACCAGTGACCAGTGACCAGCGAAAGTGACAAGTGACCAGTGACCATTGACCAGTGACCAGTGACCAGTGACCAGTGACCAGTGACCAGTGACCAGTGACCAGTGACCAGCGACCAGTGACCAGCGACCAGTGACCAGTGACGAGCGACCAGTGACCATTGACCAGTGACCAGTGACCAGCAAAAATGACCAGTGACCAGTGACCAGTGACCAGTGACCAGTGACCAGTGACCAGTGACCAGTGACCAGCGACCAGTGACCAGTGACCATTGACCAGTGACCAGTGACCAGCAAAAATGACCAGTGACCAGTGACCAGTAACCAGTGACCAGTGACCAGCGAAAGTGACAAGTGACCAGTGACCATTGACCAGTGACCAGTGACCAGTGACCAGTGACCAGTTACAAGTGACCAGTGACCAGTTACAAGTGACCAGTGACCAGCGACCAGTGACCAGTGACGAGCGACCAGTGACCATTGACCAGTGACCAGTGACCAGCAAAAATGACCAGTGACCAGTGACCAGAGACCAGTGACCAGTGACCAGTGACCAGTGACCAGTGACCAGTGACCAGTGACCAGCGAAAGTGACAAGTGACCAGTGACCATTGACCAGTGACCAGTGACCAGTGACCAGTGACCAGCGACCAGTGACCAGTGACCATTGACCAGTGACCAGTGACCAGTGACCAGCGAAAGTGACCAGTGACCAGTGATCAGTGACCAGTGAACAGTGACCAGTGACCAGTGACCAGTGACCAGTGACCAGCGAAAGTGACCAGGGACCAGTGACCAGTGACCAGTGACCAGTGACCACTGACCATTGACCAGTGACCAGTGACCAGTGACCAGTGACCAGTGACCAGTGACCAGCGACCAGTGACCAGTGACCAGTGACCAGTTACAAGTGACCAGTGACCAGCGACCAGTGACCTGTGACGAGCGACCAGTGACCATTGACCAGTGACCAGTGACCAGCAAAAATGACCAGTGACCAGTGACCAGTGACCAGTGACGAGCGACCAGTGACCAGTGACCATTGACCAGTGACCAGTGACCAGTGACCAGCGAAAGTGACCAGGGACCAGTGACCAGTTACCAGTGAGCTGTGACCAGTGACCAGTGACCAGTGAACTGTGACCAGTGACCAGTGACCAGCGAAAGTGACCAGTGACCAGTCACGAGCGAAATTGACCAGTGACCAGCGAAAGTGACCAGGGACCAGTGACCAGTGACCAGTGACCAGTGACCAGTGACCAGTGACCAGTGACCAGTGACCAGTGACCAGCGACCAGTGACCAGTGACGAGCGACCAGTGACCAGTGACCATTGACCAGTGACCAGTGACCAGTGACCAGCGAAAGTGACCAGGGACCAGTGACCAGTTACCAGTGAGCTGTGACCAGTGACCAGTGACCAGTGAACTGTGACCAGTGACCAGTGACCAGCGAAAGTGACCAGTGACCAGTCACGAGCGAAATTGACCAGTGACCAGCGAAAGTGACCAGTGACCAGTGACCAGTGACCAGTGACTAGCCAAATTGAGCAGTGAGCAGTGACCAGTGACCAGTGACCAGTGACCAGCGAAATTGACCAGTGACCAGCGAAAGTGACCAGTGACGAGTGACCTGTGACAAGTGACCAGTGACCAGCGACCAGTGACCAGTGACCAGTGACCAGTGACCAGTGACCAGTGACCAGTGACCAGCAAAAATGACCAGTGACCAGTGACCAGTGACCAGTGACCAGTGACCAGTGACCAGTGACCAGTGACCAGTGACCAGCAAAAATGACCAGTGACCAGTGACCAGTGACCAGTGACCAGTGACCAGTGACCAGTGACCAGCGAAAGTGACAAGTGACCAGTGACCAGTGACCATTGACCAGTGACCAGTGACCCGTGACCAGTGACCAGCGACCAGTGACCAGTGACCATTGACCAGTGACCAGTGACCAGTGACCAGCGAAAGTGACCAGTGACCAGTGATCAGTGACCAGTGAACAGTGACCAGTGACCAGTGACCAGTGACCAGTGACCAGCGAAAGTGACCAGGGACCAGTGACCAGTGACCAGTGACCAGTGACCACTGACCATTGACCAGTGACCAGTGACCAGTGACCAGTGACCAGTGACCAGTGACCAGCGACCAGTGACCAGTGACCAGTGACCAGTTACAAGTGACCAGTGACCAGTTACAAGTGACCAGTGACCAGCGACCAGTGACCTGTGACGAGCGACCAGTGACCATTGACCAGTGACCAGTGACCAGCAAAAATGACCAGTGACCAGTGACCAGTGACCAGTGACCAGTGACCAGTGACCAGTGACCAGCGAAAGTGACCAGGGACCAGTGACCAGTGACCAGTGACCAGTGACCAGTGACCAGTGACCAGTGACCAGTGACCAGTGACCAGTGACCAGCGACCAGTGACCAGTGACGAGCGACCAGTGACCAGTGACCATTGACCAGTGACCAGTGACCAGTGACCAGCGAAAGTGACCAGGGACCAGTGACCAGTTACCAGTGAGCTGTGACCAGTGACCAGTGACCAGTGAACTGTGACCAGTGACCAGTGACCAGCGAAAGTGACCAGTGACCAGTCACGAGCGAAATTGACCAGTGACCAGCGAAAGTGACCAGTGACCAGTGACCAGTGACCAGTGACTAGCCAAATTGAGCAGTGAGCAGTGACCAGTGACCAGTGACCAGTGACCAGCGAAATTGACCAGTGACCAGCGAAAGTGACCAGTGACGAGTGACCTGTGACAAGTGACCAGTGACCAGTGACCAGTGACCAGTGACCAGTGACCAGTGACCAGTGACCAGTGACCAGTTACAAGTGACCAGTGACCAGTTACAAGTGACCAGTGACCAGCGACCAGTGACCAGTGACGAGCGACCAGTGACCATTGACCAGTGACCAGTGACCAGCAAAAATGACCAGTGACCAGTGACCAGTGACCAGTGACCAGTGACCAGTGACCAGTGACCAGTGACCAGCGACCAGTGACCAGTGACCATTGACCAGTGACCAGTGACCAGCAAAAATGACCAGTGACCAGTGACCAGTAACCAGTGACCAGTGACCAGCGAAAGTGACAAGTGACCAGTGACCATTGACCAGTGACCAGTGACCAGTGACCAGTGACCAGTGACCAGCGACCAGTGACCAGTGACCATTGACCAGTGACCAGTGACCAGTGACCAGCGACCAGTGACCAGCGACCAGTGACCAGCGACCAGTGACCAGTGACGAGCGACCAGTGACCATTGACCAGTGACCAGTGACCAGCAAAAATGACCAGTGACCAGTGACCAGTGACCAGTGACCAGTGACCAGTGACCAGTGACCAGTGACCAGCGACCAGTGACCAGTGACCATTGACCAGTGACCAGTGACCAGCAAAAATGACCAGTGACCAGTGACCAGTAACCAGTGACCAGTGACCAGCGAAAGTGACAAGTGACCAGTGACCATTGACCAGTGACCAGTGACCAGTGACCAGTGACCAGTGACCAGTGACCAGTGACCAGTGACCAGCGACCAGTGACCAGCGACCAGTGACCAGTGACGAGCGACCAGTGACCATTGACCAGTGACCAGTGACCAGCAAAAATGACCAGTGACCAGTGACCAGTGACCAGTGACCAGTGACCAGTGACCAGTGACCAGTGACCAGCGACCAGTGACCAGTGACCATTGACCAGTGACCAGTGACCAGCAAAAATGACCAGTGACCAGTGACCAGTAACCAGTGACCAGTGACCAGCGAAAGTGACAAGTGACCAGTGACCATTGACCAGTGACCAGTGACCAGTGACCAGTGACCAGTTACAAGTGACCAGTGACCAGTTACAAGTGACCAGTGACCAGCGACCAGTGACCAGTGACGAGCGACCAGTGACCATTGACCAGTGACCAGTGACCAGCAAAAATGACCAGTGACCAGTGACCAGAGACCAGTGACCAGTGACCAGTGACCAGTGACCAGTGACCAGTGACCAGTGACCAGCGAAAGTGACAAGTGACCAGTGACCATTGACCAGTGACCAGTGACCAGTGACCAGTGACCAGCGACCAGTGACCAGTGACCATTGACCAGTGACCAGTGACCAGTGACCAGCGAAAGTGACCAGTGACCAGTGATCAGTGACCAGTGAACAGTGACCAGTGACCAGTGACCAGTGACCAGTGACCAGCGAAAGTGACCAGGGACCAGTGACCAGTGACCAGTGACCAGTGACCACTGACCATTGACCAGTGACCAGTGACCAGTGACCAGTGACCAGTGACCAGTGACCAGCGACCAGTGACCAGTGACCAGTGACCAGTTACAAGTGACCAGTGACCAGCGACCAGTGACCTGTGACGAGCGACCAGTGACCATTGACCAGTGACCAGTGACCAGCAAAAATGACCAGTGACCAGTGACCAGTGACCAGTGACGAGCGACCAGTGACCAGTGACCATTGACCAGTGACCAGTGACCAGTGACCAGCGAAAGTGACCAGGGACCAGTGACCAGTTACCAGTGAGCTGTGACCAGTGACCAGTGACCAGTGAACTGTGACCAGTGACCAGTGACCAGCGAAAGTGACCAGTGACCAGTCACGAGCGAAATTGACCAGTGACCAGCGAAAGTGACCAGGGACCAGTGACCAGTGACCAGTGACCAGTGACCAGTGACCAGTGACCAGTGACCAGTGACCAGTGACCAGCGACCAGTGACCAGTGACGAGCGACCAGTGACCAGTGACCATTGACCAGTGACCAGTGACCAGTGACCAGCGAAAGTGACCAGGGACCAGTGACCAGTTACCAGTGAGCTGTGACCAGTGACCAGTGACCAGTGAACTGTGACCAGTGACCAGTGACCAGCGAAAGTGACCAGTGACCAGTCACGAGCGAAATTGACCAGTGACCAGCGAAAGTGACCAGTGACCAGTGACCAGTGACCAGTGACTAGCCAAATTGAGCAGTGAGCAGTGACCAGTGACCAGTGACCAGTGACCAGCGAAATTGACCAGTGACCAGCGAAAGTGACCAGTGACGAGTGACCTGTGACAAGTGACCAGTGACCAGCGACCAGTGACCAGTGACCAGTGACCAGTGACCAGTGACCAGTGACCAGTGACCAGCAAAAATGACCAGTGACCAGTGACCAGTGACCAGTGACCAGTGACCAGTGACCAGTGACCAGTGACCAGTGACCAGCAAAAATGACCAGTGACCAGTGACCAGTGACCAGTGACCAGTGACCAGTGACCAGTGACCAGCGAAAGTGACAAGTGACCAGTGACCAGTGACCATTGACCAGTGACCAGTGACCCGTGACCAGTGACCAGCGACCAGTGACCAGTGACCATTGACCAGTGACCAGTGACCAGTGACCAGCGAAAGTGACCAGTGACCAGTGATCAGTGACCAGTGAACAGTGACCAGTGACCAGTGACCAGTGACCAGTGACCAGCGAAAGTGACCAGGGACCAGTGACCAGTGACCAGTGACCAGTGACCACTGACCATTGACCAGTGACCAGTGACCAGTGACCAGTGACCAGTGACCAGTGACCAGCGACCAGTGACCAGTGACCAGTGACCAGTTACAAGTGACCAGTGACCAGTTACAAGTGACCAGTGACCAGCGACCAGTGACCTGTGACGAGCGACCAGTGACCATTGACCAGTGACCAGTGACCAGCAAAAATGACCAGTGACCAGTGACCAGTGACCAGTGACCAGTGACCAGTGACCAGTGACCAGCGAAAGTGACCAGGGACCAGTGACCAGTGACCAGTGACCAGTGACCAGTGACCAGTGACCAGTGACCAGTGACCAGTGACCAGTGACCAGCGACCAGTGACCAGTGACGAGCGACCAGTGACCAGTGACCATTGACCAGTGACCAGTGACCAGTGACCAGCGAAAGTGACCAGGGACCAGTGACCAGTTACCAGTGAGCTGTGACCAGTGACCAGTGACCAGTGAACTGTGACCAGTGACCAGTGACCAGCGAAAGTGACCAGTGACCAGTCACGAGCGAAATTGACCAGTGACCAGCGAAAGTGACCAGTGACCAGTGACCAGTGACCAGTGACTAGCCAAATTGAGCAGTGAGCAGTGACCAGTGACCAGTGACCAGTGACCAGCGAAATTGACCAGTGACCAGCGAAAGTGACCAGTGACGAGTGACCTGTGACAAGTGACCAGTGACCAGCGACCAGTGACCAGTGACCAGTGACCAGTGACCAGTGACCAGTGACCAGTGACCAGCAAAAATGACCAGTGACCAGTGACCAGTGACCAGTGACCAGTGACCAGTGACCAGTGACCAGCGAAAGTGACAAGTGACCAGTGACCAGTGACCAGTGTCCAGTGACCAGTGACCAGTGATAAGTGACCAGTAACCAGTGACCAGTGACCAGTGACCAGTGAGCTGTGACCAGTGACCAGTGACCAGTGACCAGTGACCAGTGACCAGTGACCAGTGACCAGTGACCAGCGAAAGTGACCAGTGACCAGTCACGATCGAAATTGACCAGTGACCAGCGAAAGTGACCAGTGACCAGTGACCAGTGACCAGTGTCCAGTGACCAGTGACCAGTGATAAGGGACCAGTAACCAGTGACCAGTGACCAGTGACCAGTGACCAGTGACCAGCGAAAGTGACCAGGGACCAGTGACCAGTGACCAGTGACCAGTGACCAGTGACCAGCGAACAGTGACCAGTGACTAGTGACCAGCGACCAGTGACCAGTGACCAGTGACAAGTGACCAGTGACCAGTGACCAGCGAAAGTGACCAGTGAACAGTGACCAGTGACTAGTGTCCAGTGACCAGTGACCAGTGAGCTGTGACCAGTGACCAGTGACCAGTGAACTGTGACCAGTGACCAGTGACCAGCGAAAGTGACCAGTGACCAGTCACGAGCGAAATTGACCAGTGACCAGCGAAAGTGACCAGTGACCAGTGACCAGTGACCAGTGTCCAGTGACCAGTGACCAGTGATAAGTGACCAGTGTCCAGTGACCAGTGACCAGTGACCAGTGACCAGTGAATAGTGACCAGTGAGGGTGAACAGCGAAAGTGACAAGTGACCAGTGACCAGTGACCAGTGACCAGTGACCAGTGACCAGCGAAAGTGACCAGGGACCAGTGACCAGTGACCAGTGACCAGTGACCAGTGACCAGTGACCAGTGACCAGTGACCAGTGACCAGTGACCAGTGACCAGCGACCAGTGACCAGTGACGAGCGACCAGTGACCAGTGACCATTGACCAGTGACCAGTGACCAGTGACCAGCGACCAGTGACCAGTGACCAGTGACAAGTGACCAGTGACCAGTGACCAGCGAAAGTGACCAGTGAACAGTGACCAGTGACTAGTGTCCAGTGACCAGTGACCAGTGAGCTGTGACCAGTGACCAGTGACCAGTGAACTGTGACCAGTGACCAGTGACCAGCGAAAGTGACCAGTGACCAGTCACGAGCGAAATTGACCAGTGACCAGCGAAAGTGACCAGTGACCAGTGACCAGTGACCAGTGTCCAGTGACCAGTGACCAGTGATAAGTGACCAGTGTCCAGTGACCAGTGACCAGTGACCAGTGACCAGTTACAAGTGACCAGTGACCAGTTACAAGTGACCAGTGACCAGCGACCAGTGACCTGTGACGAGCGACCAGTGACCATTGACCAGTGACCAGTGACCAGCAAAAATGACCAGTGACCAGTGACCAGTGACCAGTGACCAGTGACCAGTGACCAGTGACCAGTGACCAGCGAAAGTGACCAGGGACCAGTGACCAGTGACCAGTGACCAGTGACCAGTGACCAGTGACCAGTGACCAGTGACCAGCGACCAGTGACCAGTGACGAGCGACCAGTGACCAGTGACCATTGACCAGTGACCAGTGACCAGTGACCAGCGAAAGTGACCAGGGACCAGTGACCAGTTACCAGTGAGCTGTGACCAGTGACCAGTGACCAGTGAACTGTGACCAGTGACCAGTGACCAGCGAAAGTGACCAGTGACCAGTCACGAGCGAAATTGACCAGTGACCAGCGAAAGTGACCAGTGACCAGTGACCAGTGACCAGTGACTAGCCAAATTGAGCAGTGAGCAGTGACCAGTGACCAGTGACCAGTGACCAGCGAAATTGACCAGTGACCAGCGAAAGTGACCAGTGACGAGTGACCTGTGACAAGTGACCAGTGACCAGCGACCAGTGACCAGTGACCAGTGACCAGTGACCAGTGACCAGTGACCAGTGACCAGCAAAAATGACCAGTGACCAGTGACCAGTGACCAGTGACCAGTGACCAGTGACCAGTGACCAGTGACCAGTGACCAGCAAAAATGACCAGTGACCAGTGACCAGTGACCAGTGACCAGTGACCAGTGACCAGTGACCAGCGAAAGTGACAAGTGACCAGTGACCAGTGACCATTGACCAGTGACCAGTGACCCGTGACCAGTGACCAGCGACCAGTGACCAGTGACCATTGACCAGTGACCAGTGACCAGTGACCAGCGAAAGTGACCAGTGACCAGTGATCAGTGACCAGTGAACAGTGACCAGTGACCAGTGACCAGTGACCAGTGACCAGCGAAAGTGACCAGGGACCAGTGACCAGTGACCAGTGACCAGTGACCACTGACCATTGACCAGTGACCAGTGACCAGTGACCAGTGACCAGTGACCAGTGACCAGCGACCAGTGACCAGTGACCAGTGACCAGTTACAAGTGACCAGTGACCAGTTACAAGTGACCAGTGACCAGCGACCAGTGACCTGTGACGAGCGACCAGTGACCATTGACCAGTGACCAGTGACCAGCAAAAATGACCAGTGACCAGTGACCAGTGACCAGTGACCAGTGACCAGTGACCAGTGACCAGCGAAAGTGACCAGGGACCAGTGACCAGTGACCAGTGACCAGTGACCAGTGACCAGTGACCAGTGACCAGTGACCAGTGACCAGCGACCAGTGACCAGTGACGAGCGACCAGTGACCAGTGACCATTGACCAGTGACCAGTGACCAGTGACCAGCGAAAGTGACCAGGGACCAGTGACCAGTTACCAGTGACCAGTGAACTGTGACCAGTGACCAGTGACCAGCGAAAGTGACCAGTGACCAGTCACGAGCGAAATTGACCAGTGACCAGCGAAAGTGACCAGTGACCAGTGACCAGTGACCAGTGACTAGCCAAATTGAGCAGTGAGCAGTGACCAGTGACCAGTGACCAGTGACCAGCGAAATTGACCAGTGACCAGCGAAAGTGACCAGTGACGAGTGACCTGTGACAAGTGACCAGTGACCAGCGACCAGTGACCAGTGACCAGTGACCAGTGACCAGTGACCAGTGACCAGTGACCAGCAAAAATGACCAGTGACCAGTGACCAGTGACCAGTGACCAGTGACCAGTGACCAGTGACCAGTGACCAGTGACCAGCGAAAGTGACAAGTGACCAGTGACCAGTGACCAGTGTCCAGTGACCAGTGACCAGTGATAAGTGACCAGTAACCAGTGACCAGTGACCAGTGACCAGTGAGCTGTGACCAGTGACCAGTGACCAGTGACCAGTGACCAGTGACCAGTGACCAGTGACCAGTGACCAGCGAAAGTGACCAGTGACCAGTCACGATCGAAATTGACCAGTGACCAGCGAAAGTGACCAGTGACCAGTGACCAGTGACCAGTGTCCAGTGACCAGTGACCAGTGATAAGTGACCAGTAACCAGTGACCAGTGACCAGTGACCAGTGACCAGTGACCAGCGAAAGTGACCAGGGACCAGTGACCAGTGACCAGTGACCAGTGACCAGTGACCAGCGAACAGTGACCAGTGACTAGTGACCAGCGACCAGTGACCAGTGACCAGTGACAAGTGACCAGTGACCAGTGACCAGCGAAAGTGACCAGTGAACAGTGACCAGTGACTAGTGTCCAGTGACCAGTGACCAGTGAGCTGTGACCAGTGACCAGTGACCAGTGAACTGTGACCAGTGACCAGTGACCAGCGAAAGTGACCAGTGACCAGTCACGAGCGAAATTGACCAGTGACCAGCGAAAGTGACCAGTGACCAGTGACCAGTGACCAGTGTCCAGTGACCAGTGACCAGTGATAAGTGACCAGTGTCCAGTGACCAGTGACCAGTGACCAGTGACCAGTGAATAGTGACCAGTGAGGGTGAACAGCGAAAGTGACAAGTGACCAGTGACCAGTGACCAGTGACCAGTGACCAGTGACCAGCGAAAGTGACCAGGGACCAGTGACCAGTGACCAGTGACCAGTGACCAGTGACCAGTGACCAGTGACCAGTGACCAGTGACCAGTGACCAGTGACCAGCGACCAGTGACCAGTGACGAGCGACCAGTGACCAGTGACCATTGACCAGTGACCAGTGACCAGTGACCAGCGACCAGTGACCAGTGACCAGTGACAAGTGACCAGTGACCAGTGACCAGCGAAAGTGACCAGTGAACAGTGACCAGTGACTAGTGTCCAGTGACCAGTGACCAGTGAGCTGTGACCTGTGACCAGTGACCAGTGAACTGTGACCAGTGACCAGTGACCAGCGAAAGTGACCAGTGACCAGTCACGAGCGAAATTGACCAGTGACCAGCGAAAGTGACCAGTGACCAGTGACCAGTGACCAGTGTCCAGTGACCAGTGACCAGTGATAAGTGACCAGTGTCCAGTGACCAGTGACCAGTGACCAGTGACCAGTGAATAGTGACCAGTGAGGGTGAAAAGCGAAAGTGACAAGTGACCAGTGACCAGTGACCAGTGACCAGTGACCAGTGACCAGTGACCAGTGACCAGCGAAAGTGACCAGGGACCAGTGACCAGTAAAAGTGAGCTGTGACCAGTGACCAGTGACCAGTGACCAGTGACCAGTGACCAGTGACCAGTGACCAGTGACCAGCGAAAGTGACCAGTGACCAGTCACGATCGAAATTGACCAGTGACCAGCGAAAGTGACCAGTGACCAGTGACCAGTGACCAGTGTCCAGTGACCAGTGACCAGTGATAAGTGACCAGTAACCAGTGACCAGTGACCAGTGACCAGTGACCAGTGACCAGCGAAAGTGACCAGGGACCAGTGACCAGTGACCAGTGACCAGTGACCAGTGACCAGCGAACAGTGACCAGTGACTAGTGACCAGCGACCAGTGACCAGTGACCAGTGACAAGTGACCAGTGACCAGTGACCAGCGACCAGTGACCAGTGACCAGTGACCATTGACCAGTGACCAGTGACCAGTGACCAGCGAACGTGACCAGGGACCAGTGACCAGTGACCAGTGACCAGTGACCAGTGACCAGTGACCAGTGACCAGTGACCAGTGACCAGTTACAAGTGACCAGTGACCAGTTACAAGTGACCAGTGACCAGCGACCAGTGACCAGTGACGAGCGACCAGTGACCATTGACCAGTGACCAGTGACCAGCAAAAATGACCAGTGACCAGTGACCAGTGACCAGTGACCAGTGACCAGTGACCAGTGACCAGTGACCAGCGACCAGTGACCAGTGACCATTGACCAGTGACCAGTGACCAGCAAAAATGACCAGTGACCAGTGACCAGTAACCAGTGACCAGTGACCAGCGAAAGTGACAAGTGACCAGTGACCATTGACCAGTGACCAGTGACCAGTGACCAGTGACCAGTGACCAGCGACCAGTGACCAGTGACCATTGACCAGTGACCAGTGACCAGTGACCAGCGACCAGTGACCAGCGACCAGTGACCAGCGACCAGTGACCAGTGACGAGCGACCAGTGACCATTGACCAGTGACCAGTGACCAGCAAAAATGACCAGTGACCAGTGACCAGTGACCAGTGACCAGTGACCAGTGACCAGTGACCAGTGACCAGTGACCAGCGACCAGTGACCAGTGACCATTGACCAGTGACCAGTGACCAGCAAAAATGACCAGTGACCAGTGACCAGTAACCAGTGACCAGTGACCAGCGAAAGTGACAAGTGACCAGTGACCATTGACCAGTGACCAGTGACCAGTGACCAGTGACCAGTGACCAGTGACCAGTGACCAGTGACCAGCGACCAGTGACCAGTGACGAGCGACCAGTGACCATTGACCAGTGACCAGTGACCAGCAAAAATGACCAGTGACCAGTGACCAGTGACCAGTGACCAGTGACCAGTGACCAGTGACCAGTGACCAGCGACCAGTGACCAGTGACCATTGACCAGTGACCAGTGACCAGCAAAAATGACCAGTGACCAGTGACCAGTAACCAGTGACCAGTGACCAGCGAAAGTGACAAGTGACCAGTGACCATTGACCAGTGACCAGTGACCAGTGACCAGTGACCAGTTACAAGTGACCAGTGACCAGTTACAAGTGACCAGTGACCAGCGACCAGTGACCAGTGACGAGCGACCAGTGACCATTGACCAGTGACCAGTGACCAGCAAAAATGACCAGTGACCAGTGACCAGAGACCAGTGACCAGTGACCAGTGACCAGTGACCAGTGACCAGTGACCAGTGACCAGCGAAAGTGACAAGTGACCAGTGACCATTGACCAGTGACCAGTGACCAGTGACCAGTGACCAGCGACCAGTGACCAGTGACCATTGACCAGTGACCAGTGACCAGTGACCAGCGAAAGTGACCAGTGACCAGTGATCAGTGACCAGTGAACAGTGACCAGTGACCAGTGACCAGTGACCAGTGACCAGCGAAAGTGACCAGGGACCAGTGACCAGTGACCAGTGACCAGTGACCACTGACCATTGACCAGTGACCAGTGACCAGTGACCAGTGACCAGTGACCAGTGACCAGCGACCAGTGACCAGTGACCAGTGACCAGTTACAAGTGACCAGTGACCAGCGACCAGTGACCTGTGACGAGCGACCAGTGACCATTGACCAGTGACCAGTGACCAGCAAAAATGACCAGTGACCAGTGACCAGTGACCAGTGACCAGTGACCAGTGACCAGTGACCAGTGACCAGTGACCAGCGAAAGTGACCAGGGACCAGTGACCAGTGACCAGTGACCAGTGACCAGTGACCAGTGACCAGTGACCAGTGACCAGTGACCAGCGACCAGTGACCAGTGACGAGCGACCAGTGACCAGTGACCATTGACCAGTGACCAGTGACCAGTGACCAGCGAAAGTGACCAGGGACCAGTGACCAGTTACCAGTGAGCTGTGACCAGTGACCAGTGACCAGTGAACTGTGACCAGTGACCAGTGACCAGCGAAAGTGACCAGTGACCAGTCACGAGCGAAATTGACCAGTGACCAGCGAAAGTGACCAGTGACCAGTGACCAGTGACCAGTGACTAGCCAAATTGAGCAGTGAGCAGTGACCAGTGACCAGTGACCAGTGACCAGCGAAATTGACCAGTGACCAGCGAAAGTGACCAGTGACGAGTGACCTGTGACAAGTGACCAGTGACCAGCGACCAGTGACCAGTGACCAGTGACCAGTGACCAGTGACCAGTGACCAGTGACCAGTGACCAGCAAAAATGACCAGTGACCAGTGACCAGTGACCAGTGACCAGTGACCAGTGACCAGTGACCAGTGACCAGTGACCAGCAAAAATGACCAGTGACCAGTGACCAGTGACCAGTGACCAGTGACCAGTGACCAGTGACCAGCGAAAGTGACAAGTGACCAGTGACCAGTGACCATTGACCAGTGACCAGTGACCCGTGACCAGTGACCAGCGACCAGTGACCAGTGACCATTGACCAGTGACCAGTGACCAGTGACCAGCGAAAGTGACCAGTGACCAGTGATCAGTGACCAGTGAACAGTGACCAGTGACCAGTGACCAGTGACCAGTGACCAGCGAAAGTGACCAGGGACCAGTGACCAGTGACCAGTGACCAGTGACCACTGACCATTGACCAGTGACCAGTGACCAGTGACCAGTGACCAGTGACCAGTGACCAGCGACCAGTGACCAGTGACCAGTGACCAGTTACAAGTGACCAGTGACCAGTTACAAGTGACCAGTGACCAGCGACCAGTGACCTGTGACGAGCGACCAGTGACCATTGACCAGTGACCAGTGACCAGCAAAAATGACCAGTGACCAGTGACCAGTGACCAGTGACCAGTGACCAGTGACCAGTGACCAGCGAAAGTGACCAGGGACCAGTGACCAGTGACCAGTGACCAGTGACCAGTGACCAGTGACCAGTGACCAGTGACCAGTGACCAGCGACCAGTGACCAGTGACGAGCGACCAGTGACCAGTGACCATTGACCAGTGACCAGTGACCAGTGACCAGCGAAAGTGACCAGGGACCAGTGACCAGTTACCAGTGAGCTGTGACCAGTGACCAGTGACCAGTGAACTGTGACCAGTGACCAGTGACCAGCGAAAGTGACCAGTGACCAGTCACGAGCGAAATTGACCAGTGACCAGCGAAAGTGACCAGTGACCAGTGACCAGTGACCAGTGACTAGCCAAATTGAGCAGTGAGCAGTGACCAGTGACCAGTGACCAGTGACCAGCGAAATTGACCAGTGACCAGCGAAAGTGACCAGTGACGAGTGACCTGTGACAAGTGACCAGTGACCAGCGACCAGTGACCAGTGACCAGTGACCAGTGACCAGTGACCAGTGACCAGTGACCAGCAAAAATGACCAGTGACCAGTGACCAGTGACCAGTGACCAGTGACCAGTGACCAGTGACCAGTGACCAGTGACCAGCGAAAGTGACAAGTGACCAGTGACCAGTGACCAGTGTCCAGTGACCAGTGACCAGTGATAAGTGACCAGTAACCAGTGACCAGTGACCAGTGACCAGTGAGCTGTGACCAGTGACCAGTGACCAGTGACCAGTGACCAGTGACCAGTGACCAGTGACCAGTGACCAGCGAAAGTGACCAGTGACCAGTCACGATCGAAATTGACCAGTGACCAGCGAAAGTGACCAGTGACCAGTGACCAGTGACCAGTGTCCAGTGACCAGTGACCAGTGATAAGGGACCAGTAACCAGTGACCAGTGACCAGTGACCAGTGACCAGTGACCAGCGAAAGTGACCAGGGACCAGTGACCAGTGACCAGTGACCAGTGACCAGTGACCAGCGAACAGTGACCAGTGACTAGTGACCAGCGACCAGTGACCAGTGACCAGTGACAAGTGACCAGTGACCAGTGACCAGCGAAAGTGACCAGTGAACAGTGACCAGTGACTAGTGTCCAGTGACCAGTGACCAGTGAGCTGTGACCAGTGACCAGTGACCAGTGAACTGTGACCAGTGACCAGTGACCAGCGAAAGTGACCAGTGACCAGTCACGAGCGAAATTGACCAGTGACCAGCGAAAGTGACCAGTGACCAGTGACCAGTGACCAGTGTCCAGTGACCAGTGACCAGTGATAAGTGACCAGTGTCCAGTGACCAGTGACCAGTGACCAGTGACCAGTGAATAGTGACCAGTGAGGGTGAACAGCGAAAGTGACAAGTGACCAGTGACCAGTGACCAGTGACCAGTGACCAGTGACCAGCGAAAGTGACCAGGGACCAGTGATCAGTGACCAGTGACCAGTGACCAGTGACCAGTGACCAGTGACCAGTGACCAGTGACCAGTGACCAGTGACCAGCGACCAGTGACCAGTGACGAGCGACCAGTGACCAGTGACCATTGACCAGTGACCAGTGACCAGTGACCAGCGACCAGTGACCAGTGACCAGTGACAAGTGACCAGTGACCAGTGACCAGCGAAAGTGACCAGTGAACAGTGACCAGTGACTAGTGTCCAGTGACCAGTGACCAGTGAGCTGTGACCAGTGACCAGTGACCAGTGAACTGTGACCAGTGACCAGTGACCAGCGAAAGTGACCAGTGACCAGTCACGAGCGAAATTGACCAGTGACCAGCGAAAGTGACCAGTGACCAGTGACCAGTGACCAGTGTCCAGTGACCAGTGACCAGTGATAAGTGACCAGTGTCCAGTGACCAGTGACCAGTGACCAGTGACCAGTGAATAGTGACCAGTGAGGGTGAAAAGCGAAAGTGACAAGTGACCAGTGACCAGTGACCAGTGACCAGTGACCAGTGACCAGTGACCAGTGACCAGCGAAAGTGACCAGGGACCAGTGACCAGTTAAAAGTGAGCTGTGACCAGTGACCAGTGACCAGTGACCAGTGACCAGTGACCAGTGACCAGTGACCAGTGACCAGCGAAAGTGACCAGTGACCAGTCACGATCGAAATTGACCAGTGACCAGCGAAAGTGACCAGCGACCAGTGACCAGTGACCATTGACCAGTGACCAGTGACCAGTGACCAGCGAAAGTGACCAGTGACCAGTGATCAGTGACCAGTGAACAGTGACCAGTGACCAGTGACCAGTGACCAGTGACCAGCGAAAGTGACCAGGGACCAGTGACCAGTGACCAGTGACCAGTGACCACTGACCATTGACCAGTGACCAGTGACCAGTGACCAGTGACCAGTGACCAGTGACCAGCGACCAGTGACCAGTGACCAGTGACCAGTTACAAGTGACCAGTGACCAGTTACAAGTGACCAGTGACCAGCGACCAGTGACCTGTGACGAGCGACCAGTGACCATTGACCAGTGACCAGTGACCAGCAAAAATGACCAGTGACCAGTGACCAGTGACCAGTGACCAGTGACCAGTGACCAGTGACCAGCGAAAGTGACCAGGGACCAGTGACCAGTGACCAGTGACCAGTGACCAGTGACCAGTGACCAGTGACCAGTGACCAGTGACCAGCGACCAGTGACCAGTGACGAGCGACCAGTGACCAGTGACCATTGACCAGTGACCAGTGACCAGTGACCAGCGAAAGTGACCAGGGACCAGTGACCAGTTACCAGTGAGCTGTGACCAGTGACCAGTGACCAGTGAACTGTGACCAGTGACCAGTGACCAGCGAAAGTGACCAGTGACCAGTCACGAGCGAAATTGACCAGTGACCAGCGAAAGTGACCAGTGACCAGTGACCAGTGACCAGTGACTAGCCAAATTGAGCAGTGAGCAGTGACCAGTGACCAGTGACCAGTGACCAGCGAAATTGACCAGTGACCAGCGAAAGTGACCAGTGACGAGTGACCTGTGACAAGTGACCAGTGACCAGCGACCAGTGACCAGTGACCAGTGACCAGTGACCAGTGACCAGTGACCAGTGACCAGCAAAAATGACCAGTGACCAGTGACCAGTGACCAGTGACCAGTGACCAGTGACCAGTGACCAGTGACCAGTGACCAGCGAAAGTGACAAGTGACCAGTGACCAGTGACCAGTGTCCAGTGACCAGTGACCAGTGATAAGTGACCAGTAACCAGTGACCAGTGACCAGTGACCAGTGAGCTGTGACCAGTGACCAGTGACCAGTGACCAGTGACCAGTGACCAGTGACCAGTGACCAGTGACCAGTGTCCAGTGACCAGTGACCAGTGATAAGTGACCAGTGTCCAGTGACCAGTGACCAGTGACCAGTGACCAGTGAATAGTGACCAGTGAGGGTGAACAGCGAAAGTGACAAGTGACCAGTGACCAGTGACCAGTGACCAGTGACCAGTGACCAGCGAAAGTGACCAGGGACCAGTGACCAGTGACCAGTGACCAGTGACCAGTGACCAGTGACCAGTGACCAGTGACCAGTGACCAGTGACCAGTGACCAGCGACCAGTGACCAGTGACGAGCGACCAGTGACCAGTGACCATTGACCAGTGACCAGTGACCAGTGACCAGCGACCAGTGACCAGTGACCAGTGACAAGTGACCAGTGACCAGTGACCAGCGAAAGTGACCAGTGAACAGTGACCAGTGACTAGTGTCCAGTGACCAGTGACCAGTGAGCTGTGACCAGTGACCAGTGACCAGTGAACTGTGACCAGTGACCAGTGACCAGCGAAAGTGACCAGTGACCAGTCACGAGCGAAATTGACCAGTGACCAGCGAAAGTGACCAGTGACCAGTGACCAGTGACCAGTGTCCAGTGACCAGTGACCAGTGATAAGTGACCAGTGTCCAGTGACCAGTGACCAGTGACCAGTGACCAGTGAATAGTGACCAGTGAGGGTGAAAAGCGAAAGTGACAAGTGACCAGTGACCAGTGACCAGTGACCAGTGACCAGTGACCAGTGACCAGTGACCAGCGAAAGTGACCAGGGACCAGTGACCAGTTAAAAGTGAGCTGTGACCAGTGACCAGTGACCAGTGACCAGTGACCAGTGACCAGTGACCAGTGACCAGTGACCAGCGAAAGTGACCAGTGACCAGTCACGATCGAAATTGACCAGTGACCAGCGAAAGTGACCAGTGACCAGTGACCAGTGACCAGTGTCCAGTGACCAGTGACCAGTGATAAGTGACCAGTAACCAGTGACCAGTGACCAGTGACCAGTGACCAGTGACCAGCGAAAGTGACCAGGGACCAGTGACCAGTGACCAGTGACCAGTGACCAGTGACCAGCGAACAGTGACCAGTGACTAGTGACCAGCGACCAGTGACCAGTGACCAGTGACAAGTGACCAGTGACCAGTGACCAGCGACCAGTGACCAGTGACCAGTGACCATTGACCAGTGACCAGTGACCAGTGACCAGCGAACGTGACCAGGGACCAGTGACCAGTGACCAGTGACCAGTGACCAGTGACCAGTGACCAGTGACCAGTGACCAGTGACCAGTTACAAGTGACCAGTGACCAGTTACAAGTGACCAGTGACCAGCGACCAGTGACCAGTGACGAGCGACCAGTGACCATTGACCAGTGACCAGTGACCAGCAAAAATGACCAGTGACCAGTGACCAGTGACCAGTGACCAGTGACCAGTGACCAGTGACCAGTGACCAGCGACCAGTGACCAGTGACCATTGACCAGTGACCAGTGACCAGCAAAAATGACCAGTGACCAGTGACCAGTAACCAGTGACCAGTGACCAGCGAAAGTGACAAGTGACCAGTGACCATTGACCAGTGACCAGTGACCAGTGACCAGTGACCAGTGACCAGCGACCAGTGACCAGTGACCATTGACCAGTGACCAGTGACCAGTGACCAGCGACCAGTGACCAGCGACCAGTGACCAGCGACCAGTGACCAGTGACGAGCGACCAGTGACCATTGACCAGTGACCAGTGACCAGCAAAAATGACCAGTGACCAGTGACCAGTGACCAGTGACCAGTGACCAGTGACCAGTGACCAGTGACCAGCGACCAGTGACCAGTGACCATTGACCAGTGACCAGTGACCAGCAAAAATGACCAGTGACCAGTGACCAGTAACCAGTGACCAGTGACCAGCGAAAGTGACAAGTGACCAGTGACCATTGACCAGTGACCAGTGACCAGTGACCAGTGACCAGTGACCAGTGACCAGTGACCAGTGACCAGCGACCAGTGACCAGCGACCAGTGACCAGTGACGAGCGACCAGTGACCATTGACCAGTGACCAGTGACCAGCAAAAATGACCAGTGACCAGTGACCAGTGACCAGTGACCAGTGACCAGTGACCAGTGACCAGTGACCAGCGACCAGTGACCAGTGACCATTGACCAGTGACCAGTGACCAGCAAAAATGACCAGTGACCAGTGACCAGTAACCAGTGACCAGTGACCAGCGAAAGTGACAAGTGACCAGTGACCATTGACCAGTGACCAGTGACCAGTGACCAGTGACCAGTTACAAGTGACCAGTGACCAGTTACAAGTGACCAGTGACCAGCGACCAGTGACCAGTGACGAGCGACCAGTGACCATTGACCAGTGACCAGTGACCAGCAAAAATGACCAGTGACCAGTGACCAGAGACCAGTGACCAGTGACCAGTGACCAGTGACCAGTGACCAGTGACCAGTGACCAGCGAAAGTGACAAGTGACCAGTGACCATTGACCAGTGACCAGTGACCAGTGACCAGTGACCAGCGACCAGTGACCAGTGACCATTGACCAGTGACCAGTGACCAGTGACCAGCGAAAGTGACCAGTGACCAGTGATCAGTGACCAGTGAACAGTGACCAGTGACCAGTGACCAGTGACCAGTGACCAGCGAAAGTGACCAGGGACCAGTGACCAGTGACCAGTGACCAGTGACCACTGACCATTGACCAGTGACCAGTGACCAGTGACCAGTGACCAGTGACCAGTGACCAGCGACCAGTGACCAGTGACCAGTGACCAGTTACAAGTGACCAGTGACCAGCGACCAGTGACCTGTGACGAGCGACCAGTGACCATTGACCAGTGACCAGTGACCAGCAAAAATGACCAGTGACCAGTGACCAGTGACCAGTGACGAGCGACCAGTGACCAGTGACCATTGACCAGTGACCAGTGACCAGTGACCAGCGAAAGTGACCAGGGACCAGTGACCAGTTACCAGTGAGCTGTGACCAGTGACCAGTGACCAGTGAACTGTGACCAGTGACCAGTGACCAGCGAAAGTGACCAGTGACCAGTCACGAGCGAAATTGACCAGTGACCAGCGAAAGTGACCAGGGACCAGTGACCAGTGACCAGTGACCAGTGACCAGTGACCAGTGACCAGTGACCAGTGACCAGTGACCAGCGACCAGTGACCAGTGACGAGCGACCAGTGACCAGTGACCATTGACCAGTGACCAGTGACCAGTGACCAGCGAAAGTGACCAGGGACCAGTGACCAGTTACCAGTGAGCTGTGACCAGTGACCAGTGACCAGTGAACTGTGACCAGTGACCAGTGACCAGCGAAAGTGACCAGTGACCAGTCACGAGCGAAATTGACCAGTGACCAGCGAAAGTGACCAGTGACCAGTGACCAGTGACCAGTGACTAGCCAAATTGAGCAGTGAGCAGTGACCAGTGACCAGTGACCAGTGACCAGCGAAATTGACCAGTGACCAGCGAAAGTGACCAGTGACGAGTGACCTGTGACAAGTGACCAGTGACCAGCGACCAGTGACCAGTGACCAGTGACCAGTGACCAGTGACCAGTGACCAGTGACCAGCAAAAATGACCAGTGACCAGTGACCAGTGACCAGTGACCAGTGACCAGTGACCAGTGACCAGTGACCAGTGACCAGCAAAAATGACCAGTGACCAGTGACCAGTGACCAGTGACCAGTGACCAGTGACCAGTGACCAGCGAAAGTGACAAGTGACCAGTGACCAGTGACCATTGACCAGTGACCAGTGACCCGTGACCAGTGACCAGCGACCAGTGACCAGTGACCATTGACCAGTGACCAGTGACCAGTGACCAGCGAAAGTGACCAGTGACCAGTGATCAGTGACCAGTGAACAGTGACCAGTGACCAGTGACCAGTGACCAGTGACCAGCGAAAGTGACCAGGGACCAGTGACCAGTGACCAGTGACCAGTGACCACTGACCATTGACCAGTGACCAGTGACCAGTGACCAGTGACCAGTGACCAGTGACCAGCGACCAGTGACCAGTGACCAGTGACCAGTTACAAGTGACCAGTGACCAGTTACAAGTGACCAGTGACCAGCGACCAGTGACCTGTGACGAGCGACCAGTGACCATTGACCAGTGACCAGTGACCAGCAAAAATGACCAGTGACCAGTGACCAGTGACCAGTGACCAGTGACCAGTGACCAGTGACCAGCGAAAGTGACCAGGGACCAGTGACCAGTGACCAGTGACCAGTGACCAGTGACCAGTGACCAGTGACCAGTGACCAGTGACCAGTGACCAGCGACCAGTGACCAGTGACGAGCGACCAGTGACCAGTGACCATTGACCAGTGACCAGTGACCAGTGACCAGCGAAAGTGACCAGGGACCAGTGACCAGTTACCAGTGAGCTGTGACCAGTGACCAGTGACCAGTGAACTGTGACCAGTGACCAGTGACCAGCGAAAGTGACCAGTGACCAGTCACGAGCGAAATTGACCAGTGACCAGCGAAAGTGACCAGTGACCAGTGACCAGTGACCAGTGACTAGCCAAATTGAGCAGTGAGCAGTGACCAGTGACCAGTGACCAGTGACCAGCGAAATTGACCAGTGACCAGCGAAAGTGACCAGTGACGAGTGACCTGTGACAAGTGACCAGTGACCAGCGACCAGTGACCAGTGACCAGTGACCAGTGACCAGTGACCAGTGACCAGTGACCAGCAAAAATGACCAGTGACCAGTGACCAGTGACCAGTGACCAGTGACCAGTGACCAGTGACCAGCGAAAGTGACAAGTGACCAGTGACCAGTGACCAGTGTCCAGTGACCAGTGACCAGTGATAAGTGACCAGTAACCAGTGACCAGTGACCAGTGACCAGTGAGCTGTGACCAGTGACCAGTGACCAGTGACCAGTGACCAGTGACCAGTGACCAGTGACCAGTGACCAGCGAAAGTGACCAGTGACCAGTCACGATCGAAATTGACCAGTGACCAGCGAAAGTGACCAGTGACCAGTGACCAGTGACCAGTGTCCAGTGACCAGTGACCAGTGATAAGGGACCAGTAACCAGTGACCAGTGACCAGTGACCAGTGACCAGTGACCAGCGAAAGTGACCAGGGACCAGTGACCAGTGACCAGTGACCAGTGACCAGTGACCAGCGAACAGTGACCAGTGACTAGTGACCAGCGACCAGTGACCAGTGACCAGTGACAAGTGACCAGTGACCAGTGACCAGCGAAAGTGACCAGTGAACAGTGACCAGTGACTAGTGTCCAGTGACCAGTGACCAGTGAGCTGTGACCAGTGACCAGTGACCAGTGAACTGTGACCAGTGACCAGTGACCAGCGAAAGTGACCAGTGACCAGTCACGAGCGAAATTGACCAGTGACCAGCGAAAGTGACCAGTGACCAGTGACCAGTGACCAGTGTCCAGTGACCAGTGACCAGTGATAAGTGACCAGTGTCCAGTGACCAGTGACCAGTGACCAGTGACCAGTGAATAGTGACCAGTGAGGGTGAACAGCGAAAGTGACAAGTGACCAGTGACCAGTGACCAGTGACCAGTGACCAGTGACCAGCGAAAGTGACCAGGGACCAGTGACCAGTGACCAGTGACCAGTGACCAGTGACCAGTGACCAGTGACCAGTGACCAGTGACCAGTGACCAGTGACCAGCGACCAGTGACCAGTGACGAGCGACCAGTGACCAGTGACCATTGACCAGTGACCAGTGACCAGTGACCAGCGACCAGTGACCAGTGACCAGTGACAAGTGACCAGTGACCAGTGACCAGCGAAAGTGACCAGTGAACAGTGACCAGTGACTAGTGTCCAGTGACCAGTGACCAGTGAGCTGTGACCAGTGACCAGTGACCAGTGAACTGTGACCAGTGACCAGTGACCAGCGAAAGTGACCAGTGACCAGTCACGAGCGAAATTGACCAGTGACCAGCGAAAGTGACCAGTGACCAGTGACCAGTGACCAGTGTCCAGTGACCAGTGACCAGTGATAAGTGACCAGTGTCCAGTGACCAGTGACCAGTGACCAGTGACCAGTTACAAGTGACCAGTGACCAGTTACAAGTGACCAGTGACCAGCGACCAGTGACCTGTGACGAGCGACCAGTGACCATTGACCAGTGACCAGTGACCAGCAAAAATGACCAGTGACCAGTGACCAGTGACCAGTGACCAGTGACCAGTGACCAGTGACCAGCGAAAGTGACCAGGGACCAGTGACCAGTGACCAGTGACCAGTGACCAGTGACCAGTGACCAGTGACCAGTGACCAGCGACCAGTGACCAGTGACGAGCGACCAGTGACCAGTGACCATTGACCAGTGACCAGTGACCAGTGACCAGCGAAAGTGACCAGGGACCAGTGACCAGTTACCAGTGAGCTGTGACCAGTGACCAGTGACCAGTGAACTGTGACCAGTGACCAGTGACCAGCGAAAGTGACCAGTGACCAGTCACGAGCGAAATTGACCAGTGACCAGCGAAAGTGACCAGTGACCAGTGACCAGTGACCAGTGACTAGCCAAATTGAGCAGTGAGCAGTGACCAGTGACCAGTGACCAGTGACCAGCGAAATTGACCAGTGACCAGCGAAAGTGACCAGTGACGAGTGACCTGTGACAAGTGACCAGTGACCAGCGACCAGTGACCAGTGACCAGTGACCAGTGACCAGTGACCAGTGACCAGTGACCAGCAAAAATGACCAGTGACCAGTGACCAGTGACCAGTGACCAGTGACCAGTGACCAGTGACCAGTGACCAGTGACCAGCAAAAATGACCAGTGACCAGTGACCAGTGACCAGTGACCAGTGACCAGTGACCAGTGACCAGCGAAAGTGACAAGTGACCAGTGACCAGTGACCATTGACCAGTGACCAGTGACCCGTGACCAGTGACCAGCGACCAGTGACCAGTGACCATTGACCAGTGACCAGTGACCAGTGACCAGCGAAAGTGACCAGTGACCAGTGATCAGTGACCAGTGAACAGTGACCAGTGACCAGTGACCAGTGACCAGTGACCAGCGAAAGTGACCAGGGACCAGTGACCAGTGACCAGTGACCAGTGACCACTGACCATTGACCAGTGACCAGTGACCAGTGACCAGTGACCAGTGACCAGTGACCAGCGACCAGTGACCAGTGACCAGTGACCAGTTACAAGTGACCAGTGACCAGTTACAAGTGACCAGTGACCAGCGACCAGTGACCTGTGACGAGCGACCAGTGACCATTGACCAGTGACCAGTGACCAGCAAAAATGACCAGTGACCAGTGACCAGTGACCAGTGACCAGTGACCAGTGACCAGTGACCAGCGAAAGTGACCAGGGACCAGTGACCAGTGACCAGTGACCAGTGACCAGTGACCAGTGACCAGTGACCAGTGACCAGTGACCAGCGACCAGTGACCAGTGACGAGCGACCAGTGACCAGTGACCATTGACCAGTGACCAGTGACCAGTGACCAGCGAAAGTGACCAGGGACCAGTGACCAGTTACCAGTGAGCTGTGACCAGTGACCAGTGACCAGTGAACTGTGACCAGTGACCAGTGACCAGCGAAAGTGACCAGTGACCAGTCACGAGCGAAATTGACCAGTGACCAGCGAAAGTGACCAGTGACCAGTGACCAGTGACCAGTGACTAGCCAAATTGAGCAGTGAGCAGTGACCAGTGACCAGTGACCAGTGACCAGCGAAATTGACCAGTGACCAGCGAAAGTGACCAGTGACGAGTGACCTGTGACAAGTGACCAGTGACCAGCGACCAGTGACCAGTGACCAGTGACCAGTGACCAGTGACCAGTGACCAGTGACCAGCAAAAATGACCAGTGACCAGTGACCAGTGACCAGTGACCAGTGACCAGTGACCAGTGACCAGTGACCAGTGACCAGCGAAAGTGACAAGTGACCAGTGACCAGTGACCAGTGTCCAGTGACCAGTGACCAGTGATAAGTGACCAGTAACCAGTGACCAGTGACCAGTGACCAGTGAGCTGTGACCAGTGACCAGTGACCAGTGACCAGTGACCAGTGACCAGTGACCAGTGACCAGTGACCAGCGAAAGTGACCAGTGACCAGTCACGATCGAAATTGACCAGTGACCAGCGAAAGTGACCAGTGACCAGTGACCAGTGACCAGTGTCCAGTGACCAGTGACCAGTGATAAGTGACCAGTAACCAGTGACCAGTGACCAGTGACCAGTGACCAGTGACCAGCGAAAGTGACCAGGGACCAGTGACCAGTGACCAGTGACCAGTGACCAGTGACCAGCGAACAGTGACCAGTGACTAGTGACCAGCGACCAGTGACCAGTGACCAGTGACAAGTGACCAGTGACCAGTGACCAGCGAAAGTGACCAGTGAACAGTGACCAGTGACTAGTGTCCAGTGACCAGTGACCAGTGAGCTGTGACCAGTGACCAGTGACCAGTGAACTGTGACCAGTGACCAGTGACCAGCGAAAGTGACCAGTGACCAGTCACGAGCGAAATTGACCAGTGACCAGCGAAAGTGACCAGTGACCAGTGACCAGTGACCAGTGTCCAGTGACCAGTGACCAGTGATAAGTGACCAGTGTCCAGTGACCAGTGACCAGTGACCAGTGACCAGTGAATAGTGACCAGTGAGGGTGAACAGCGAAAGTGACAAGTGACCAGTGACCAGTGACCAGTGACCAGTGACCAGTGACCAGCGAAAGTGACCAGGGACCAGTGACCAGTGACCAGTGACCAGTGACCAGTGACCAGTGACCAGTGACCAGTGACCAGTGACCAGTGACCAGTGACCAGCGACCAGTGACCAGTGACGAGCGACCAGTGACCAGTGACCATTGACCAGTGACCAGTGACCAGTGACCAGCGACCAGTGACCAGTGACCAGTGACAAGTGACCAGTGACCAGTGACCAGCGAAAGTGACCAGTGAACAGTGACCAGTGACTAGTGTCCAGTGACCAGTGACCAGTGAGCTGTGACCTGTGACCAGTGACCAGTGAACTGTGACCAGTGACCAGTGACCAGCGAAAGTGACCAGTGACCAGTCACGAGCGAAATTGACCAGTGACCAGCGAAAGTGACCAGTGACCAGTGACCAGTGACCAGTGTCCAGTGACCAGTGACCAGTGATAAGTGACCAGTGTCCAGTGACCAGTGACCAGTGACCAGTGACCAGTGAATAGTGACCAGTGAGGGTGAAAAGCGAAAGTGACAAGTGACCAGTGACCAGTGACCAGTGACCAGTGACCAGTGACCAGTGACCAGTGACCAGCGAAAGTGACCAGGGACCAGTGACCAGTTAAAAGTGAGCTGTGACCAGTGACCAGTGACCAGTGACCAGTGACCAGTGACCAGTGACCAGTGACCAGTGACCAGCGAAAGTGACCAGTGACCAGTCACGATCGAAATTGACCAGTGACCAGCGAAAGTGACCAGTGACCAGTGACCAGTGACCAGTGTCCAGTGACCAGTGACCAGTGATAAGTGACCAGTAACCAGTGACCAGTGACCAGTGACCAGTGACCAGTGACCAGCGAAAGTGACCAGGGACCAGTGACCAGTGACCAGTGACCAGTGACCAGTGACCAGCGAACAGTGACCAGTGACTAGTGACCAGCGACCAGTGACCAGTGACCAGTGACAAGTGACCAGTGACCAGTGACCAGCGACCAGTGACCAGTGACCAGTGACCATTGACCAGTGACCAGTGACCAGTGACCAGCGAACGTGACCAGGGACCAGTGACCAGTGACCAGTGACCAGTGACCAGTGACCAGTGACCAGTGACCAGTGACCAGTGACCAGTTACAAGTGACCAGTGACCAGTTACAAGTGACCAGTGACCAGCGACCAGTGACCAGTGACGAGCGACCAGTGACCATTGACCAGTGACCAGTGACCAGCAAAAATGACCAGTGACCAGTGACCAGTGACCAGTGACCAGTGACCAGTGACCAGTGACCAGTGACCAGCGACCAGTGACCAGTGACCATTGACCAGTGACCAGTGACCAGCAAAAATGACCAGTGACCAGTGACCAGTAACCAGTGACCAGTGACCAGCGAAAGTGACAAGTGACCAGTGACCATTGACCAGTGACCAGTGACCAGTGACCAGTGACCAGTGACCAGCGACCAGTGACCAGTGACCATTGACCAGTGACCAGTGACCAGTGACCAGCGACCAGTGACCAGCGACCAGTGACCAGCGACCAGTGACCAGTGACGAGCGACCAGTGACCATTGACCAGTGACCAGTGACCAGCAAAAATGACCAGTGACCAGTGACCAGTGACCAGTGACCAGTGACCAGTGACCAGTGACCAGTGACCAGTGACCAGCGACCAGTGACCAGTGACCATTGACCAGTGACCAGTGACCAGCAAAAATGACCAGTGACCAGTGACCAGTAACCAGTGACCAGTGACCAGCGAAAGTGACAAGTGACCAGTGACCATTGACCAGTGACCAGTGACCAGTGACCAGTGACCAGTGACCAGTGACCAGTGACCAGTGACCAGCGACCAGTGACCAGTGACGAGCGACCAGTGACCATTGACCAGTGACCAGTGACCAGCAAAAATGACCAGTGACCAGTGACCAGTGACCAGTGACCAGTGACCAGTGACCAGTGACCAGTGACCAGCGACCAGTGACCAGTGACCATTGACCAGTGACCAGTGACCAGCAAAAATGACCAGTGACCAGTGACCAGTAACCAGTGACCAGTGACCAGCGAAAGTGACAAGTGACCAGTGACCATTGACCAGTGACCAGTGACCAGTGACCAGTGACCAGTTACAAGTGACCAGTGACCAGTTACAAGTGACCAGTGACCAGCGACCAGTGACCAGTGACGAGCGACCAGTGACCATTGACCAGTGACCAGTGACCAGCAAAAATGACCAGTGACCAGTGACCAGAGACCAGTGACCAGTGACCAGTGACCAGTGACCAGTGACCAGTGACCAGTGACCAGCGAAAGTGACAAGTGACCAGTGACCATTGACCAGTGACCAGTGACCAGTGACCAGTGACCAGCGACCAGTGACCAGTGACCATTGACCAGTGACCAGTGACCAGTGACCAGCGAAAGTGACCAGTGACCAGTGATCAGTGACCAGTGAACAGTGACCAGTGACCAGTGACCAGTGACCAGTGACCAGCGAAAGTGACCAGGGACCAGTGACCAGTGACCAGTGACCAGTGACCACTGACCATTGACCAGTGACCAGTGACCAGTGACCAGTGACCAGTGACCAGTGACCAGCGACCAGTGACCAGTGACCAGTGACCAGTTACAAGTGACCAGTGACCAGCGACCAGTGACCTGTGACGAGCGACCAGTGACCATTGACCAGTGACCAGTGACCAGCAAAAATGACCAGTGACCAGTGACCAGTGACCAGTGACCAGTGACCAGTGACCAGTGACCAGTGACCAGTGACCAGCGAAAGTGACCAGGGACCAGTGACCAGTGACCAGTGACCAGTGACCAGTGACCAGTGACCAGTGACCAGTGACCAGTGACCAGCGACCAGTGACCAGTGACGAGCGACCAGTGACCAGTGACCATTGACCAGTGACCAGTGACCAGTGACCAGCGAAAGTGACCAGGGACCAGTGACCAGTTACCAGTGAGCTGTGACCAGTGACCAGTGACCAGTGAACTGTGACCAGTGACCAGTGACCAGCGAAAGTGACCAGTGACCAGTCACGAGCGAAATTGACCAGTGACCAGCGAAAGTGACCAGTGACCAGTGACCAGTGACCAGTGACTAGCCAAATTGAGCAGTGAGCAGTGACCAGTGACCAGTGACCAGTGACCAGCGAAATTGACCAGTGACCAGCGAAAGTGACCAGTGACGAGTGACCTGTGACAAGTGACCAGTGACCAGCGACCAGTGACCAGTGACCAGTGACCAGTGACCAGTGACCAGTGACCAGTGACCAGTGACCAGCAAAAATGACCAGTGACCAGTGACCAGTGACCAGTGACCAGTGACCAGTGACCAGTGACCAGTGACCAGTGACCAGCAAAAATGACCAGTGACCAGTGACCAGTGACCAGTGACCAGTGACCAGTGACCAGTGACCAGCGAAAGTGACAAGTGACCAGTGACCAGTGACCATTGACCAGTGACCAGTGACCCGTGACCAGTGACCAGCGACCAGTGACCAGTGACCATTGACCAGTGACCAGTGACCAGTGACCAGCGAAAGTGACCAGTGACCAGTGATCAGTGACCAGTGAACAGTGACCAGTGACCAGTGACCAGTGACCAGTGACCAGCGAAAGTGACCAGGGACCAGTGACCAGTGACCAGTGACCAGTGACCACTGACCATTGACCAGTGACCAGTGACCAGTGACCAGTGACCAGTGACCAGTGACCAGCGACCAGTGACCAGTGACCAGTGACCAGTTACAAGTGACCAGTGACCAGTTACAAGTGACCAGTGACCAGCGACCAGTGACCTGTGACGAGCGACCAGTGACCATTGACCAGTGACCAGTGACCAGCAAAAATGACCAGTGACCAGTGACCAGTGACCAGTGACCAGTGACCAGTGACCAGTGACCAGCGAAAGTGACCAGGGACCAGTGACCAGTGACCAGTGACCAGTGACCAGTGACCAGTGACCAGTGACCAGTGACCAGTGACCAGCGACCAGTGACCAGTGACGAGCGACCAGTGACCAGTGACCATTGACCAGTGACCAGTGACCAGTGACCAGCGAAAGTGACCAGGGACCAGTGACCAGTTACCAGTGAGCTGTGACCAGTGACCAGTGACCAGTGAACTGTGACCAGTGACCAGTGACCAGCGAAAGTGACCAGTGACCAGTCACGAGCGAAATTGACCAGTGACCAGCGAAAGTGACCAGTGACCAGTGACCAGTGACCAGTGACTAGCCAAATTGAGCAGTGAGCAGTGACCAGTGACCAGTGACCAGTGACCAGCGAAATTGACCAGTGACCAGCGAAAGTGACCAGTGACGAGTGACCTGTGACAAGTGACCAGTGACCAGCGACCAGTGACCAGTGACCAGTGACCAGTGACCAGTGACCAGTGACCAGTGACCAGCAAAAATGACCAGTGACCAGTGACCAGTGACCAGTGACCAGTGACCAGTGACCAGTGACCAGTGACCAGTGACCAGCGAAAGTGACAAGTGACCAGTGACCAGTGACCAGTGTCCAGTGACCAGTGACCAGTGATAAGTGACCAGTAACCAGTGACCAGTGACCAGTGACCAGTGAGCTGTGACCAGTGACCAGTGACCAGTGACCAGTGACCAGTGACCAGTGACCAGTGACCAGTGACCAGCGAAAGTGACCAGTGACCAGTCACGATCGAAATTGACCAGTGACCAGCGAAAGTGACCAGTGACCAGTGACCAGTGACCAGTGTCCAGTGACCAGTGACCAGTGATAAGGGACCAGTAACCAGTGACCAGTGACCAGTGACCAGTGACCAGTGACCAGCGAAAGTGACCAGGGACCAGTGACCAGTGACCAGTGACCAGTGACCAGTGACCAGCGAACAGTGACCAGTGACTAGTGACCAGCGACCAGTGACCAGTGACCAGTGACAAGTGACCAGTGACCAGTGACCAGCGAAAGTGACCAGTGAACAGTGACCAGTGACTAGTGTCCAGTGACCAGTGACCAGTGAGCTGTGACCAGTGACCAGTGACCAGTGAACTGTGACCAGTGACCAGTGACCAGCGAAAGTGACCAGTGACCAGTCACGAGCGAAATTGACCAGTGACCAGCGAAAGTGACCAGTGACCAGTGACCAGTGACCAGTGTCCAGTGACCAGTGACCAGTGATAAGTGACCAGTGTCCAGTGACCAGTGACCAGTGACCAGTGACCAGTGAATAGTGACCAGTGAGGGTGAACAGCGAAAGTGACAAGTGACCAGTGACCAGTGACCAGTGACCAGTGACCAGTGACCAGCGAAAGTGACCAGGGACCAGTGATCAGTGACCAGTGACCAGTGACCAGTGACCAGTGACCAGTGACCAGTGACCAGTGACCAGTGACCAGTGACCAGCGACCAGTGACCAGTGACGAGCGACCAGTGACCAGTGACCATTGACCAGTGACCAGTGACCAGTGACCAGCGACCAGTGACCAGTGACCAGTGACAAGTGACCAGTGACCAGTGACCAGCGAAAGTGACCAGTGAACAGTGACCAGTGACTAGTGTCCAGTGACCAGTGACCAGTGAGCTGTGACCAGTGACCAGTGACCAGTGAACTGTGACCAGTGACCAGTGACCAGCGAAAGTGACCAGTGACCAGTCACGAGCGAAATTGACCAGTGACCAGCGAAAGTGACCAGTGACCAGTGACCAGTGACCAGTGTCCAGTGACCAGTGACCAGTGATAAGTGACCAGTGTCCAGTGACCAGTGACCAGTGACCAGTGACCAGTGAATAGTGACCAGTGAGGGTGAAAAGCGAAAGTGACAAGTGACCAGTGACCAGTGACCAGTGACCAGTGACCAGTGACCAGTGACCAGTGACCAGCGAAAGTGACCAGGGACCAGTGACCAGTTAAAAGTGAGCTGTGACCAGTGACCAGTGACCAGTGACCAGTGACCAGTGACCAGTGACCAGTGACCAGTGACCAGCGAAAGTGACCAGTGACCAGTCACGATCGAAATTGACCAGTGACCAGCGAAAGTGACCAGCGACCAGTGACCAGTGACCATTGACCAGTGACCAGTGACCAGTGACCAGCGAAAGTGACCAGTGACCAGTGATCAGTGACCAGTGAACAGTGACCAGTGACCAGTGACCAGTGACCAGTGACCAGCGAAAGTGACCAGGGACCAGTGACCAGTGACCAGTGACCAGTGACCACTGACCATTGACCAGTGACCAGTGACCAGTGACCAGTGACCAGTGACCAGTGACCAGCGACCAGTGACCAGTGACCAGTGACCAGTTACAAGTGACCAGTGACCAGTTACAAGTGACCAGTGACCAGCGACCAGTGACCTGTGACGAGCGACCAGTGACCATTGACCAGTGACCAGTGACCAGCAAAAATGACCAGTGACCAGTGACCAGTGACCAGTGACCAGTGACCAGTGACCAGTGACCAGCGAAAGTGACCAGGGACCAGTGACCAGTGACCAGTGACCAGTGACCAGTGACCAGTGACCAGTGACCAGTGACCAGTGACCAGCGACCAGTGACCAGTGACGAGCGACCAGTGACCAGTGACCATTGACCAGTGACCAGTGACCAGTGACCAGCGAAAGTGACCAGGGACCAGTGACCAGTTACCAGTGAGCTGTGACCAGTGACCAGTGACCAGTGAACTGTGACCAGTGACCAGTGACCAGCGAAAGTGACCAGTGACCAGTCACGAGCGAAATTGACCAGTGACCAGCGAAAGTGACCAGTGACCAGTGACCAGTGACCAGTGACTAGCCAAATTGAGCAGTGAGCAGTGACCAGTGACCAGTGACCAGTGACCAGCGAAATTGACCAGTGACCAGCGAAAGTGACCAGTGACGAGTGACCTGTGACAAGTGACCAGTGACCAGCGACCAGTGACCAGTGACCAGTGACCAGTGACCAGTGACCAGTGACCAGTGACCAGCAAAAATGACCAGTGACCAGTGACCAGTGACCAGTGACCAGTGACCAGTGACCAGTGACCAGTGACCAGTGACCAGCGAAAGTGACAAGTGACCAGTGACCAGTGACCAGTGTCCAGTGACCAGTGACCAGTGATAAGTGACCAGTAACCAGTGACCAGTGACCAGTGACCAGTGAGCTGTGACCAGTGACCAGTGACCAGTGACCAGTGACCAGTGACCAGTGACCAGTGACCAGTGACCAGCGAAAGTGACCAGTGACCAGTCACGATCGAAATTGACCAGTGACCAGCGAAAGTGACCAGTGACCAGTGACCAGTGACCAGTGTCCAGTGACCAGTGACCAGTGATAAGTGACCAGTAACCAGTGACCAGTGACCAGTGACCAGTGACCAGTGACCAGCGAAAGTGACCAGGGACCAGTGACCAGTGACCAGTGACCAGTGACCAGTGACCAGCGAACAGTGACCAGTGACTAGTGACCAGCGACCAGTGACCAGTGACCAGTGACAAGTGACCAGTGACCAGTGACCAGCGAAAGTGACCAGTGAACAGTGACCAGTGACTAGTGTCCAGTGACCAGTGACCAGTGAGCTGTGACCAGTGACCAGTGACCAGTGAACTGTGACCAGTGACCAGTGACCAGCGAAAGTGACCAGTGACCAGTCACGAGCGAAATTGACCAGTGACCAGCGAAAGTGACCAGTGACCAGTGACCAGTGACCAGTGTCCAGTGACCAGTGACCAGTGATAAGTGACCAGTGTCCAGTGACCAGTGACCAGTGACCAGTGACCAGTGAATAGTGACCAGTGAGGGTGAACAGCGAAAGTGACAAGTGACCAGTGACCAGTGACCAGTGACCAGTGACCAGTGACCAGCGAAAGTGACCAGGGACCAGTGACCAGTGACCAGTGACCAGTGACCAGTGACCAGTGACCAGTGACCAGTGACCAGTGACCAGTGACCAGTGACCAGCGACCAGTGACCAGTGACGAGCGACCAGTGACCAGTGACCATTGACCAGTGACCAGTGACCAGTGACCAGCGACCAGTGACCAGTGACCAGTGACAAGTGACCAGTGACCAGTGACCAGCGAAAGTGACCAGTGAACAGTGACCAGTGACTAGTGTCCAGTGACCAGTGACCAGTGAGCTGTGACCAGTGACCAGTGACCAGTGAACTGTGACCAGTGACCAGTGACCAGCGAAAGTGACCAGTGACCAGTCACGAGCGAAATTGACCAGTGACCAGCGAAAGTGACCAGTGACCAGTGACCAGTGACCAGTGTCCAGTGACCAGTGACCAGTGATAAGTGACCAGTGTCCAGTGACCAGTGACCAGTGACCAGTGACCAGTGAATAGTGACCAGTGAGGGTGAAAAGCGAAAGTGACAAGTGACCAGTGACCAGTGACCAGTGACCAGTGACCAGTGACCAGTGACCAGTGACCAGCGAAAGTGACCAGGGACCAGTGACCAGTTAAAAGTGAGCTGTGACCAGTGACCAGTGACCAGTGACCAGTGACCAGTGACCAGTGACCAGTGACCAGTGACCAGCGAAAGTGACCAGTGACCAGTCACGATCGAAATTGACCAGTGACCAGCGAAAGTGACCAGTGACCAGTGACCAGTGACCAGTGTCCAGTGACCAGTGACCAGTGATAAGTGACCAGTAACCAGTGACCAGTGACCAGTGACCAGTGACCAGTGACCAGCGAAAGTGACCAGGGACCAGTGACCAGTGACCAGTGACCAGTGACCAGTGACCAGCGAACAGTGACCAGTGACTAGTGACCAGCGACCAGTGACCAGTGACCAGTGACAAGTGACCAGTGACCAGTGACCAGCGAAAGTGACCAGTGAACAGTGACCAGTGACTAGTGTCCGGTGACCAGTGACCAGTGAGCTGTGACCAGTGACCAGTGACCAGTGAACTGTGACCAGTGACCAGTGACCAGCGAAAGTGACCAGTGACCAGTCACGAGCGAAATTGACCAGTGACCAGCGAAAGTGACCAGTGACCAGTGACCAGTGACCAGTGTCCAGTGACCAGTGACCAGTGATAAGTGACCAGTGTCCAGTGACCAGTGACCAGTGATAAGTGACCAGTGTCCAGTGACCAGTGACCAGTGACCAGTGACCAGTGAATAGTGACCAGTGAGGGTGAACAGCGAAAGTGACAAGTGACCAGTGACCAGTGACCAGTGACCAGTGACCAGTGACCAGCGAAAGTGACCAGGGACCAGTGACCAGTGACCAGTGACCAGTGACCAGTGACCAGTGACCAGTGACCAGTGACCAGTGACCAGTGACCAGTGACCAGCGACCAGTGACCAGTGACGAGCGACCAGTGACCAGTGACCATTGACCAGTGACCAGTGACCAGTGACCAGCGACCAGTGACCAGTGACCAGTGACAAGTGACCAGTGACCAGTGACCAGCGAAAGTGACCAGTGAACAGTGACCAGTGACTAGTGTCCAGTGACCAGTGACCAGTGAGCTGTGACCAGTGACCAGTGACCAGTGAACTGTGACCAGTGACCAGTGACCAGCGAAAGTGACCAGTGACCAGTCACGAGCGAAATTGACCAGTGACCAGCGAAAGTGACCAGTGACCAGTGACCAGTGACCAGTGTCCAGTGACCAGTGACCAGTGATAAGTGACCAGTGTCCAGTGACCAGTGACCAGTGACCAGTGACCAGTGAATAGTGACCAGTGAGGGTGAAAAGCGAAAGTGACAAGTGACCAGTGACCAGTGACCAGTGACCAGTGACCAGTGACCAGTGACCAGTGACCAGCGAAAGTGACCAGGGACCAGTGACCAGTTAAAAGTGAGCTGTGACCAGTGACCAGTGACCAGTGACCAGTGACCAGTGACCAGTGACCAGTGACCAGTGACCAGCGAAAGTGACCAGTGACCAGTCACGATCGAAATTGACCAGTGACCAGCGAAAGTGACCAGTGACCAGTGACCAGTGACCAGTGTCCAGTGACCAGTGACCAGTGATAAGTGACCAGTAACCAGTGACCAGTGACCAGTGACCAGTGACCAGTGACCAGCGAAAGTGACCAGGGACCAGTGACCAGTGACCAGTGACCAGTGACCAGTGACCAGCGAACAGTGACCAGTGACTAGTGACCAGCGACCAGTGACCAGTGACCAGTGACAAGTGACCAGTGACCAGTGACCAGCGAAAGTGACCAGTGAACAGTGACCAGTGACTAGTGTCCGGTGACCAGTGACCAGTGAGCTGTGACCAGTGACCAGTGACCAGTGAACTGTGACCAGTGACCAGTGACCAGCGAAAGTGACCAGTGACCAGTCACGAGCGAAATTGACCAGTGACCAGCGAAAGTGACCAGTGACCAGTGACCAGTGACCAGTGTCCAGTGACCAGTGACCAGTGATAAGTGACCAGTGTCCAGTGACCAGTGACCAGTGACCAGTGACCAGTGAATAGTGACCAGTGAGGGTGAACAGCGAAAGTGACAAGTGACCAGTGACCAGTGACCAGTGACCAGTGACCAGCGAAAGTGACCAGGGACCAGTGACCAGTGACCAGTGACCAGTGACCAGTGACCAGTGACCAGTGACCAGTGACCAGTGACCAGTGACCAGCGACCAGTGACCAGTGACGAGCGACCAGTGACCAGTGACCATTGACCAGTGACCAGTGACCAGTGACCAGCGACCAGTGACCAGTGACCAGTGACAAGTGACCAGTGACCAGTGACCAGCGAAAGTGACCAGTGAACAGTGACCAGTGACTAGTGTCCAGTGACCAGTGACCAGTGAGCTGTGACCAGTGACCAGTGACCAGTGAACTGTGACCAGTGACCAGTGACCAGCGAAAGTGACCAGTGACCAGTCACGAGCGAAATTGACCAGTGACCAGCGAAAGTGACCAGTGACCAGTGACCAGTGACCAGTGTCCAGTGACCAGTGACCAGTGATAAGTGACCAGTGTCCAGTGACCAGTGACCAGTGACCAGTGACCAGTGAATAGTGACCAGTGAGGGTGAAAAGCGAAAGTGACAAGTGACCAGTGACCAGTGACCAGTGACCAGTGACCAGTGACCAGTGACCAGTGACCAGTGACCAGTGACCAGCGAAAGTGACCAGGGACCAGTGACCAGTGACCAGTGACCAGTGACCAGTGACCAGTGACCAGTGACCAGTGACCAGTGACCAGTGACCAGTGACCAGTGACCAGTGACCAGCGACCAGTGACCAGTGACGAGCGACCAGTGACCAGTGACCATTGACCAGTGACCAGTGACCAGTGACCAGCGAAAGTGACCAGGGACCAGTGACCAGTTAAAAGTGAGCTGTGACCAGTGACCAGTGACCAGTGAACTGTGACCAGTGACCAGTGACCAGCGAAAGTGACCAGTGACCAGTCACGAGCGAAATTGACCAGTGACCAGCGAAAGTGACCAGTGACCAGTGACCAGTGACCAGTGACTAGCCAAATTGAGCAGTGAGCAGTGACCAGTGACCAGTGACCAGTGACCAGCGAAATTGACCAGTGACCAGCGAAAGTGACCAGTGACGAGTGACCTGTGACAAGTGACCAGTGACCAGCGACCAGTGAATAGTGACCAGTGAGGGTGAACAGCGAAAGTGACAAGTGACCAGTGACCAGTGACCAGTGACCAGTGACCAGTGACCAGTGACCAGTGACCAGTGACCAGCGAAAGTGACAAGTGACCAGTGACCATTGACCAGCGACCAGTGACCAGTGACCAGTGACCAGCGACCAGTGACCAGTGACCATTGACCAGTGACCAGTGACCAGTGACCAGCGAAAGTGACCAGTGACCAGTGACCAGTGACCAGTGACCAGTGACCAGTGACCAGTGACCAGTGACCAGTGACCAGTTACAAGTGACCAGTGACCAGTTACAAGTGACCAGTGACCAGCGACCAGTGACCAGTGACGAGCGACCAGTGACCATTGACCAGTGACCAGTGACCAGCAAAAATGACCAGTGACCAGTGACCAGTGACCAGTGACCAGTGACCAGTGACCAGCGACCAGTGACCAGTAACCATTGACCAGTGACCAGTGACCAGCAAAAATGACCAGTGACCAGTGACCAGTGACCAGTGACCAGTGACCAGCGAAAGTGACAAGTGACCAGTGACCATTGACCAGTGACCAGTGACCAGTGACCAGTGACCAGCGACCAGTGACCAGTGACCATTGACCAGTGACCAGTGACCAGTGACCAGTGACCAGTGACCAGTGACCAGTTACAAGTGACCAGTGACCAGTTACAAGTGACCAGTGACCAGCGACCAGTGACCAGTGACGAGCGACCAGTGACCATTGACCAGTGGCCAGTGACCAGCAAAAATGACCAGTGACCAGTGACCAGTGACCAGTGACCAGTGACCAGTGACCAGTGACCAGTGACCAGTGACCAGTGACCAGTGACCAGCGAAAGTGACAAGTGACCAGTGACCATTGACCAGTGACCAGTGACCAGTGTCCAGTGACCAGCGACCAGTGACCAGTGACCATTGACCAGTGACCAGTGACCAGTGACCAGCGACCAGTGACCAGTGACCAGCGAAAGTGACAAGTGACCAGTGACCATTGACCAGTGACCAGTGACCAGTGACCAGTGACCAGCGACCAGTGACCAGTGACCATTGACCAGTGACCAGTGACCAGTGACCAGCGAAAGTGACCAGTGACCAGTGACCAGTGACCAGTGACCAGTGACCAGTGACCAGTGAACAGTGACCAGTGACCAGTGACCAGTGACCAGCGAAAGTGACCAGGGACCAGTGACCAGTGACCAGTGACCAGTGACCAGTGACCAGTGACCAGTGACCAGCGAAAGTGACCAGTGACCAGTGACCAGTGACCAGTGACCAGTGACCAGTGACCAGTGACCAGTGACCAGTGACCAGTTACAAGTGACCAGTGACCAGTTACAAGTGACCAGTGACCAGCGACCAGTGACCAGTGACGAGCGACCAGTGACCATTGACCAGTGACCAGTGACCAGCAAAAATGACCAGTGACCAGTGACCAGTGACCAGTGACCAGTGACCAGTGACCAGCGACCAGTGACCAGTAACCATTGACCAGTGACCAGTGACCAGCAAAAATGACCAGTGACCAGTGACCAGTGACCAGTGACCAGTGACCAGCGAAAGTGACAAGTGACCAGTGACCATTGACCAGTGACCAGTGACCAGTGACCAGTGACCAGCGACCAGTGACCAGTGACCATTGACCAGTGACCAGTGACCAGTGACCAGTGACCAGTGACCAGTGACCAGTTACAAGTGACCAGTGACCAGTTACAAGTGACCAGTGACCAGCGACCAGTGACCAGTGACGAGCGACCAGTGACCATTGACCAGTGGCCAGTGACCAGCAAAAATGACCAGTGACCAGTGACCAGTGACCAGTGACCAGTGACCAGTGACCAGTGACCAGTGACCAGTGACCAGTGACCAGTGACCAGTGACCAGCGAAAGTGACAAGTGACCAGTGACCATTGACCAGTGACCAGTGACCAGTGTCCAGTGACCAGCGACCAGTGACCAGTGACCATTGACCAGTGACCAGTGACCAGTGACCAGCGACCAGTGACCAGTGACCAGCGAAAGTGACAAGTGACCAGTGACCATTGACCAGTGACCAGTGACCAGCGAAAGTGACCAGGGACCAGTGACCAGTGACCAGTGACCAGTGACCAGTGACCAGTGACCAGTGACCAGTGACCAGTGACCAGTGACCAGTGACCAGCGACCAGTGACCAGTGACGAGCGACCAGTGACCAGTGACCATTGACCAGTGACCAGTGACCAGTGACCAGCGAAAGTGACCAGGGACCAGTGACCAGTTAAAAGTGAGCTGTGACCAGTGACCAGTGACCAGTGAACTGTGACCAGTGACCAGTGACCAGCGAAAGTGACCAGTGACCAGTCACGAGCGAAATTGACCAGTGACCAGCGAAAGTGACCAGTGACCAGTGACCAGTGACCAGTGACTAGCCAAATTGAGCAGTGAGCAGTGACCAGTGACCAGTGACCAGTGACCAGCGAAATTGACCAGTGACCAGCGAAAGTGACCAGTGACGAGTGACCTGTGACAAGTGACCAGTGACCAGCGACCAGTGAATAGTGACCAGTGAGGGTGAACAGCGAAAGTGACAAGTGACCAGTGACCAGTGACCAGTGACCAGTGACCAGTGACCAGTGACCAGTGACCAGTGACCAGCGAAAGTGACAAGTGACCAGTGACCATTGACCAGCGACCAGTGACCAGTGACCAGTGACCAGCGACCAGTGACCAGTGACCATTGACCAGTGACCAGTGACCAGTGACCAGCGAAAGTGACCAGTGACCAGTGACCAGTGACCAGTGACCAGTGACCAGTGACCAGTGACCAGTGACCAGTGACCAGTTACAAGTGACCAGTGACCAGTTACAAGTGACCAGTGACCAGCGACCAGTGACCAGTGACGAGCGACCAGTGACCATTGACCAGTGACCAGTGACCAGCAAAAATGACCAGTGACCAGTGACCAGTGACCAGTGACCAGTGACCAGTGACCAGCGACCAGTGACCAGTAACCATTGACCAGTGACCAGTGACCAGCAAAAATGACCAGTGACCAGTGACCAGTGACCAGTGACCAGTGACCAGCGAAAGTGACAAGTGACCAGTGACCATTGACCAGTGACCAGTGACCAGTGACCAGTGACCAGCGACCAGTGACCAGTGACCATTGACCAGTGACCAGTGACCAGTGACCAGTGACCAGTGACCAGTGACCAGTTACAAGTGACCAGTGACCAGTTACAAGTGACCAGTGACCAGCGACCAGTGACCAGTGACGAGCGACCAGTGACCATTGACCAGTGGCCAGTGACCAGCAAAAATGACCAGTGACCAGTGACCAGTGACCAGTGACCAGTGACCAGTGACCAGTGACCAGCGAAAGTGACAAGTGACCAGTGACCATTGACCAGTGACCAGTGACCAGTGTCCAGTGACCAGCGACCAGTGACCAGTGACCATTGACCAGTGACCAGTGACCAGTGACCAGCGACCAGTGACCAGTGACCAGCGAAAGTGACAAGTGACCAGTGACCATTGACCAGTGACCAGTGACCAGTGACCAGTGACCAGCGACCAGTGACCAGTGACCATTGACCAGTGACCAGTGACCAGTGACCAGCGAAAGTGACCAGTGACCAGTGACCAGTGACCAGTGACCAGTGACCAGTGACCAGTGAACAGTGACCAGTGACCAGTGACCAGTGACCAGTGACCAGCGAAAGTGACCAGGGACCAGTGACCAGTGACCAGTGACCAGTGACCAGTGACCAGCGAAAGTGACCAGTGACCAGTGACCAGTGACCAGTGACCAGTGACCAGTGACCAGTGACCAGTGACCAGTGAACAGTTACAAGTGACCAGTGACCAGTTACAAGTGACCAGTGACCAGCGACCAGTGACCAGTGACGAGCGACCAGTGACCATTGACCAGTGACCAGTGACCAGTGACCAGTGACGAGCGACCAGTGACCAGTGACCATTGACCAGTGACCAGTGACCAGTGACCAGCGACCAGTGACCAGTGACCAGTGACAAGTGACCAGTGACCAGTGACCAGCGAAAGTGACCAGTGAACAGTGACCAGTGACTAGTGTCCAGTGACCAGTGACCAGTGAGCTGTGACCAGTGACCAGTGACCAGTGAACTGTGACCAGTGACCAGTGACCAGCGAAAGTGGCCAGTGACCAGTCACGAGCGAAATTGACCAGTGACCAGCGAAAGTGACCAGTGACCAGTGACCAGTGACCAGTGTCCAGTGACCAGTGACCAGTGATAAGTGACCAGTGTCCAGTGACCAGTGACCAGTGACCAGTGACCAGTGAATAGTGACCAGTGAGGGTGAAAAGCGAAAGTGACAAGTGACCAGTGACCAGTGACCAGTGACCAGTGACCAGTGACCAGTGACCAGTGACCAGCGAAAGTGACCAGGGACCAGTGACCAGTTAAAAGTGAGCTGTGACCAGTGACCAGTGACCAGTGACCAGTGACCAGTGACCAGTGACCAGTGACCAGCGAAAGTGACCAGTGACCAGTCACGATCGAAATTGACCAGTGACCAGCGAAAGTGACCAGTGACCAGTGACCAGTGACCAGTGTCCAGTGACCAGTGACCAGTGATAAGTGACCAGTAACCAGTGACCAGTGACCAGTGACCAGTGACCAGTGACCAGCGAAAGTGACCAGGGACCAGTGACCAGTGACCAGTGACAAGTGACCAGTGACCAGTGACCAGCGAAAGTGACCAGTGAACAGTGACCAGTGACTAGTGTCCGGTGACCAGTGACCAGTGAGCTGTGACCAGTGACCAGTGACCAGTGAACTGTGACCAGTGACCAGTGACCAGCGAAAGTGACCAGTGACCAGTCACGAGCGAAATTGACCAGTGACCAGCGAAAGTGACCAGTGACCAGTGACCAGTGACCAGTGTCCAGTGACCAGTGACCAGTGATAAGTGACCAGTGTCCAGTGACCAGTGACCAGTGATAAGTGACCAGTGTCCAGTGACCAGTGACCAGTGACCAGTGACCAGTGAATAGTGACCAGTGAGGGTGAACAGCGAAAGTGACAAGTGACCAGTGACCAGTGACCAGTGACCAGTGACCAGTGACCAGCGAAAGTGACCAGGGACCAGTGACCAGTGACCAGTGACCAGTGACCAGTGACCAGTGACCAGTGACCAGTGACCAGTGACCAGTGACCAGTGACCAGCGACCAGTGACCAGTGACGAGCGACCAGTGACCAGTGACCATTGACCAGTGACCAGTGACCAGTGACCAGCGACCAGTGACCAGTGACCAGTGACAAGTGACCAGTGACCAGTGACCAGCGAAAGTGACCAGTGAACAGTGACCAGTGACTAGTGTCCAGTGACCAGTGACCAGTGAGCTGTGACCAGTGACCAGTGACCAGTGAACTGTGACCAGTGACCAGTGACCAGCGAAAGTGACCAGTGACCAGTCACGAGCGAAATTGACCAGTGACCAGCGAAAGTGACCAGTGACCAGTGACCAGTGACCAGTGTCCAGTGACCAGTGACCAGTGATAAGTGACCAGTGTCCAGTGACCAGTGACCAGTGACCAGTGACCAGTGAATAGTGACCAGTGAGGGTGAAAAGCGAAAGTGACAAGTGACCAGTGACCAGTGACCAGTGACCAGTGACCAGTGACCAGTGACCAGTGACCAGCGAAAGTGACCAGGGACCAGTGACAAGTTAAAAGTGAGCTGTGACCAGTGACCAGTGACCAGTGACCAGTGACCAGTGACCAGTGACCAGTGACCAGTGACCAGCGAAAGTGACCAGTGACCAGTCACGATCGAAATTGACCAGTGACCAGCGAAAGTGACCAGTGACCAGTGACCAGTGACCAGTGTCCAGTGACCAGTGACCAGTGATAAGTGACCAGTAACCAGTGACCAGTGACCAGTGACCAGTGACCAGTGACCAGCGAAAGTGACCAGGGACCAGTGACCAGTGACCAGTGACCAGTGACCAGTGACCAGCGAACAGTGACCAGTGACTAGTGACCAGCGACCAGTGACCAGTGACCAGTGACAAGTGACCAGTGACCAGTGACCAGCGAAAGTGACCAGTGAACAGTGACCAGTGACTAGTGTCCGGTGACCAGTGACCAGTGAGCTGTGACCAGTGACCAGTGACCAGTGAACTGTGACCAGTGACCAGTGACCAGCGAAAGTGACCAGTGACCAGTCACGAGCGAAATTGACCAGTGACCAGCGAAAGTGACCAGTGACCAGTGACCAGTGACCAGTGTCCAGTGACCAGTGACCAGTGATAAGTGACCAGTGTCCAGTGACCAGTGACCAGTGACCAGTGACCAGTGAATAGTGACCAGTGAGGGTGAACAGCGAAAGTGACAAGTGACCAGTGACCAGTGACCAGTGACCAGTGACCAGCGAAAGTGACCAGGGACCAGTGACCAGTGACCAGTGACCAGTGACCAGTGACCAGTGACCAGTGACCAGTGACCAGTGACCAGTGACCAGCGACCAGTGACCAGTGACGAGCGACCAGTGACCAGTGACCATTGACCAGTGACCAGTGACCAGTGACCAGCGACCAGTGACCAGTGACCAGTGACAAGTGACCAGTGACCAGTGACCAGCGAAAGTGACCAGTGAACAGTGACCAGTGACTAGTGTCCAGTGACCAGTGACCAGTGAGCTGTGACCAGTGACCAGTGACCAGTGAACTGTGACCAGTGACCAGTGACCAGCGAAAGTGACCAGTGACCAGTCACGAGCGAAATTGACCAGTGACCAGCGAAAGTGACCAGTGACCAGTGACCAGTGACCAGTGTCCAGTGACCAGTGACCAGTGATAAGTGACCAGTGTCCAGTGACCAGTGACCAGTGACCAGTGACCAGTGAATAGTGACCAGTGAGGGTGAAAAGCGAAAGTGACAAGTGACCAGTGACCAGTGACCAGTGACCAGTGACCAGTGACCAGTGACCAGTGACCAGTGACCAGTGACCAGTGACCAGCGAAAGTGACCAGGGACCAGTGACCAGTGACCAGTGACCAGTGACCAGTGACCAGTGACCAGTGACCAGTGACCAGTGACCAGTGACCAGTGACCAGTGACCAGTGACCAGCGACCAGTGACCAGTGACGAGCGACCAGTGACCAGTGACCATTGACCAGTGACCAGTGACCAGTGACCAGCGAAAGTGACCAGGGACCAGTGACCAGTTAAAAGTGAGCTGTGACCAGTGACCAGTGACCAGTGAACTGTGACCAGTGACCAGTGACCAGCGAAAGTGACCAGTGACCAGTCACGAGCGAAATTGACCAGTGACCAGCGAAAGTGACCAGTGACCAGTGACCAGTGACCAGTGACTAGCCAAATTGAGCAGTGAGCAGTGACCAGTGACCAGTGACCAGTGACCAGCGAAATTGACCAGTGACCAGCGAAAGTGACCAGTGACGAGTGACCTGTGACAAGTGACCAGTGACCAGCGACCAGTGAATAGTGACCAGTGAGGGTGAACAGCGAAAGTGACAAGTGACCAGTGACCAGTGACCAGTGACCAGTGACCAGTGACCAGTGACCAGTGACCAGTGACCAGCGAAAGTGACAAGTGACCAGTGACCATTGACCAGCGACCAGTGACCAGTGACCAGTGACCAGCGACCAGTGACCAGTGACCATTGACCAGTGACCAGTGACCAGTGACCAGCGAAAGTGACCAGTGACCAGTGACCAGTGACCAGTGACCAGTGACCAGTGACCAGTGACCAGTGACCAGTGACCAGTTACAAGTGACCAGTGACCAGTTACAAGTGACCAGTGACCAGCGACCAGTGACCAGTGACGAGCGACCAGTGACCATTGACCAGTGACCAGTGACCAGCAAAAATGACCAGTGACCAGTGACCAGTGACCAGTGACCAGTGACCAGTGACCAGCGACCAGTGACCAGTAACCATTGACCAGTGACCAGTGACCAGCAAAAATGACCAGTGACCAGTGACCAGTGACCAGTGACCAGTGACCAGCGAAAGTGACAAGTGACCAGTGACCATTGACCAGTGACCAGTGACCAGTGACCAGTGACCAGCGACCAGTGACCAGTGACCATTGACCAGTGACCAGTGACCAGTGACCAGTGACCAGTGACCAGTGACCAGTTACAAGTGACCAGTGACCAGTTACAAGTGACCAGTGACCAGCGACCAGTGACCAGTGACGAGCGACCAGTGACCATTGACCAGTGGCCAGTGACCAGCAAAAATGACCAGTGACCAGTGACCAGTGACCAGTGACCAGTGACCAGTGACCAGTGACCAGTGACCAGTGACCAGTGACCAGTGACCAGCGAAAGTGACAAGTGACCAGTGACCATTGACCAGTGACCAGTGACCAGTGTCCAGTGACCAGCGACCAGTGACCAGTGACCATTGACCAGTGACCAGTGACCAGTGACCAGCGACCAGTGACCAGTGACCAGCGAAAGTGACAAGTGACCAGTGACCATTGACCAGTGACCAGTGACCAGTGACCAGTGACCAGCGACCAGTGACCAGTGACCATTGACCAGTGACCAGTGACCAGTGACCAGCGAAAGTGACCAGTGACCAGTGACCAGTGACCAGTGACCAGTGACCAGTGACCAGCGAAAGTGACCAGTGACCAGTGACCAGTGACCAGTGACCAGTGACCAGTGACCAGTGACCAGTGACCAGTGACCAGTTACAAGTGACCAGTGACCAGTTACAAGTGACCAGTGACCAGCGACCAGTGACCAGTGACGAGCGACCAGTGACCATTGACCAGTGACCAGTGACCAGCAAAAATGACCAGTGACCAGTGACCAGTGACCAGTGACCAGTGACCAGTGACCAGCGACCAGTGACCAGTAACCATTGACCAGTGACCAGTGACCAGCAAAAATGACCAGTGACCAGTGACCAGTGACCAGTGACCAGTGACCAGCGAAAGTGACAAGTGACCAGTGACCATTGACCAGTGACCAGTGACCAGTGACCAGTGACCAGCGACCAGTGACCAGTGACCATTGACCAGTGACCAGTGACCAGTGACCAGTGACCAGTGACCAGTGACCAGTTACAAGTGACCAGTGACCAGTTACAAGTGACCAGTGACCAGCGACCAGTGACCAGTGACGAGCGACCAGTGACCATTGACCAGTGGCCAGTGACCAGCAAAAATGACCAGTGACCAGTGACCAGTGACCAGTGACCAGTGACCAGTGACCAGTGACCAGTGACCAGTGACCAGTGACCAGTGACCAGCGAAAGTGACAAGTGACCAGTGACCATTGACCAGTGACCAGTGACCAGTGTCCAGTGACCAGCGACCAGTGACCAGTGACCATTGACCAGTGACCAGTGACCAGTGACCAGCGACCAGTGACCAGTGACCAGCGAAAGTGACAAGTGACCAGTGACCATTGACCAGTGACCAGTGACCAGCGAAAGTGACCAGGGACCAGTGACCAGTGACCAGTGACCAGTGACCAGTGACCAGTGACCAGTGACCAGTGACCAGTGACCAGTGACCAGTGACCAGTGACCAGTGACCAGTGACCAGCGACCAGTGACCAGTGACGAGCGACCAGTGACCAGTGACCATTGACCAGTGACCAGTGACCAGTGACCAGCGAAAGTGACCAGGGACCAGTGACCAGTTAAAAGTGAGCTGTGACCAGTGACCAGTGACCAGTGAACTGTGACCAGTGACCAGTGACCAGCGAAAGTGACCAGTGACCAGTCACGAGCGAAATTGACCAGTGACCAGCGAAAGTGACCAGTGACCAGTGACCAGTGACCAGTGACTAGCCAAATTGAGCAGTGAGCAGTGACCAGTGACCAGTGACCAGTGACCAGCGAAATTGACCAGTGACCAGCGAAAGTGACCAGTGACGAGTGACCTGTGACAAGTGACCAGTGACCAGCGACCAGTGAATAGTGACCAGTGAGGGTGAACAGCGAAAGTGACAAGTGACCAGTGACCAGTGACCAGTGACCAGTGACCAGTGACCAGTGACCAGTGACCAGTGACCAGCGAAAGTGACAAGTGACCAGTGACCATTGACCAGCGACCAGTGACCAGTGACCAGTGACCAGCGACCAGTGACCAGTGACCATTGACCAGTGACCAGTGACCAGTGACCAGCGAAAGTGACCAGTGACCAGTGACCAGTGACCAGTGACCAGTGACCAGTGACCAGTGACCAGTGACCAGTGACCAGTTACAAGTGACCAGTGACCAGTTACAAGTGACCAGTGACCAGCGACCAGTGACCAGTGACGAGCGACCAGTGACCATTGACCAGTGACCAGTGACCAGCAAAAATGACCAGTGACCAGTGACCAGTGACCAGTGACCAGTGACCAGTGACCAGCGACCAGTGACCAGTAACCATTGACCAGTGACCAGTGACCAGCAAAAATGACCAGTGACCAGTGACCAGTGACCAGTGACCAGTGACCAGCGAAAGTGACAAGTGACCAGTGACCATTGACCAGTGACCAGTGACCAGTGACCAGTGACCAGCGACCAGTGACCAGTGACCATTGACCAGTGACCAGTGACCAGTGACCAGTGACCAGTGACCAGTGACCAGTTACAAGTGACCAGTGACCAGTTACAAGTGACCAGTGACCAGCGACCAGTGACCAGTGACGAGCGACCAGTGACCATTGACCAGTGGCCAGTGACCAGCAAAAATGACCAGTGACCAGTGACCAGTGACCAGTGACCAGTGACCAGTGACCAGTGACCAGTGACCAGTGACCAGTGACCAGTGACCAGCGAAAGTGACAAGTGACCAGTGACCATTGACCAGTGACCAGTGACCAGTGTCCAGTGACCAGCGACCAGTGACCAGTGACCATTGACCAGTGACCAGTGACCAGTGACCAGCGACCAGTGACCAGTGACCAGCGAAAGTGACAAGTGACCAGTGACCATTGACCAGTGACCAGTGACCAGTGACCAGTGACCAGCGACCAGTGACCAGTGACCATTGACCAGTGACCAGTGACCAGTGACCAGCGAAAGTGACCAGTGACCAGTGACCAGTGACCAGTGACCAGTGACCAGTGACCAGTGAACAGTGACCAGTGACCAGTGACCAGTGACCAGTGACCAGCGAAAGTGACCAGGGACCAGTGACCAGTGACCAGTGACCAGTGACCAGTGACCAGTGACCAGCGAAAGTGACCAGTGACCAGTGACCAGTGACCAGTGACCAGTGACCAGTGACCAGTGACCAGTGACCAGTGACCAGTTACAAGTGACCAGTGACCAGTTACAAGTGACCAGTGACCAGCGACCAGTGACCAGTGACGAGCGACCAGTGACCATTGACCAGTGACCAGTGACCAGCAAAAATGACCAGTGACCAGTGACCAGTGACCAGTGACCAGTGACCAGTGACCAGCGACCAGTGACCAGTAACCATTGACCAGTGACCAGTGACCAGCAAAAATGACCAGTGACCAGTGACCAGTGACCAGTGACCACTGACCAGCGAAAGTGACAAGTGACCAGTGACCATTGACCAGTGACCAGTGACCAGTGACCAGTGACCAGCGACCAGTGACCAGTGACCATTGACCAGTGACCAGTGACCAGTGACCAGTGACCAGTGACCAGTGACCAGTTACAAGTGACCAGTGACCAGTTACAAGTGACCAGTGACCAGCGACCAGTGACCAGTGACGAGCGACCAGTGACCATTGACCAGTGGCCAGTGACCAGCAAAAATGACCAGTGACCAGTGACCAGTGACCAGTGACCAGTGACCAGTGACCAGTGACCAGTGACCAGTGACCAGTGACCAGTGACCAGCGAAAGTGACAAGTGACCAGTGACCATTGACCAGTGACCAGTGACCAGTGTCCAGTGACCAGCGACCAGTGACCAGTGACCATTGACCAGTGACCAGCGACCAGTGACCAGTGACCAGCGAAAGTGACAAGTGACCAGTGACCATTGACCAGTGACCAGTGACCAGTGACCAGTGACCAGCGACCAGTGACCAGTGACCATTGACCAGTGACCAGTGACCAGTGACCAGCGAAAGTGACCAGTGACCAGTGACCAGTGACCAGTGACCAGTGACCAGTGACCAGTGAACAGTGACCAGTGACCAGTGACCAGTGACCAGTGACCAGCGAAAGTGACCAGGGACCAGTGACCAGTGACCAGTGACCAGTGACCACTGACCATTGACCAGTGACCAGTGACCAGTGACCAGTGACCAGTGACCAGTGACCAGTGACCAGCGACCAGTGACCAGTGACCATTGACCAGTGACCAGTGACCAGCAAAAATGACCAGTGACCAGTGACCAGTGACCAGTGACCAGTGACCAGTGACCAGTGACCAGTGACCAGTGACCAGTGACCAGTGACCAGCGAAAGTGACAAGTGACCAGTGACCATTGACCAGTGACCAGTGACCAGTGACCAGTGACCAGCGACCAGTGACCAGTGACGAGCGACCAGTGACCAGTGACCATTGACCAGTGACCAGTGACCAGTGACCAGCGGAAGTGACCAGGGACCAGTGACAAGTGACCAGTGACCAGTGACCAGCGAAAGTGACCAGTGACCAGTGACCAGTGACCAGTGACCAGCGGTAGTGACCAGTGATCAGTGACCAGTGAACAGTGACCAGTGACCAGCGAAATTGACCAGTGACCAGCGAAAGTGACCAGTGACGAGTGACCTGTGACAAGTGACCAGTGACCAGCGACCAGTGACCAGTGACCAGTGACCAGTGACCAGTGACCAGCGAAAGTGACCAGGGACCAGTGACCAGTGACCAGTGACCAGTGACCAGCGACCAGTGACCAGTGACCATTGACCAGTGACCAGTGACCAGTGACCAGTGACCAGCGACCAGTGACCAGTGACCATTGACCAGTGACCAGTGACCAGTGACCAGCGAAAGTGACCAGTGACCAGTGATCAGTGACCAGTGAACAGTGACCAGTGACCAGTGACCAGTGACCAGTGACCAGCGAAAGTGACCAGGGACCAGTGACCAGTGACCAGTGACCAGTGACCACTGACCATTGACCAGTGACCAGTGACCAGTGACCAGTGACCAGTGACCAGTGACCAGCGACCAGTGACCAGTGACCAGTGACCAGTTACAAGTGACCAGTGACCAGTTACAAGTGACCAGTGACCAGCGACCAGTGACCTGTGACGAGCGACCAGTGACCATTGACCAGTGACCAGTGACCAGCAAAAATGACCAGTGACCAGTGACCAGTGACCAGTGACCAGTGACCAGTGACCAGTGACCAGTGACCAGTGACCAGCGAAAGTGACAAGTGACCAGTGACCATTGACCAGTGACCAGTGACCAGTGACCAGTGACCAGCGACCAGTGACCAGTGACCATTGACCAGTGACCAGTGACCAGTGACCAGTGACCACTGACCATTGACCAGTGACCAGTGACCAGTGACCAGTGACCAGTGACCAGTGACCAGTGACCAGTGACCAGCGACCAGTGACCAGTGACCATTGACCAGTGACCAGTGACCAGCAAAAATGACCAGGGACCAGTGACCAGTGACCAGTGACCAGTGACCAGTGACCAGTGACCAGTGACCAGTGACCAGTGACCAGTGACCAGTGACCAGCGAAAGTGACAAGTGACCAGTGACCATTGACCAGTGACCAGTGACCAGTGACCAGTGACCAGCGACCAGTGACCAGTGACCATTGACCAGTGACCAGTGACCAGTGACCAGCGAAAGTGACCAGTGACCAGTGACCAGTGACCAGTGACCAGTGACCAGTGACCAGTGACCAGTGACCAGTTACAAGTGACCAGTGACCAGCGACCAGTGACCAGTGACGAGCGACCAGTGACCAGTGACCATTGACCAGTGACCAGTGACCAGTGACCAGCGAAAGTGACCAGGGACCAGTGACCAGTGACCAGTGACCAGTGACCAGCGAAAGTGACCAGTGAGCAGTGACCAGTGACCAGTGACCAGCGGTAGTGACCAGTGATCAGTGACCAGTGAACAGTGACCAGTGACCAGCGAAATTG